>VDFB02270651.1:520268400-520946452 GCA_007258455.2 Sequoia sempervirens | reverse complement strand
CTTAAAACTTATAAAAAATAGGTATTGTAGGAGTCACTTGGATAATAATTCAATGTATCTTAATTACTATCCCTATATGGAATTTCTCATGCTTGATTTATGAATTGTCTTCAATGATTTTCAATATTTTTCATCACTTGTTCTACTAACCTTCTGTTTTTATTCAACTCTCATTTATAGTTCTTAAGTGACTATCGGTTTCTATTCAACTCTCATTTATAATATGAATTTTTAATGCTATGATTTTTTAATGTTATAAATTGAATTTTAATGTTAAATAAATGAAAAATATTTTCAATTTGTGCATGTTCAATGTGATTTTTAAATAACTTTGAAATTGTGTGCATTATTTAATTAGTTTGTTGATATATATTTTTTAATTGTTTAACATGCAGTTGCCATATCATTTCTCGTCCATGGATCCACTTTTCACTTTAGAGGATTTCATGCCTAATCCAGAAATTCCTATAGATCCTGGTGCACACCCCACCCCACCACATGAGGATATGCCTCAGTCACCTCCACATTCTCCACCACCTGAACCCCCACCCCCTCCTCCATTTGACCAAAATCAACTCAGAGATAATATTCAAGCCAACTTAGTTGTGATTCAAGGGAACATAGATCTCATAAAAAATGAGACTAGAATCCCTCCTCATCTCGCACGGTTTGCATCTACGATGCAAACTATTGTCGATTCTGTTCGATCTATCGATGCAGACCTAGATAGGTTCCATCAATGGAGAGAAGAGATGAGACAATTCTATGCAGATGGGTTGTCATATAAAGAAATCAATAACCTAAAAATCACTAAACAAGCTATATGCCAATATTTTGTGAACCCCCAAACAAACGAACCAATACCACCCACAAAAAAAAGAATTTCAATTTTATGGTGTAGGCACCCGCAGATAGCTGCAAATTTTTGGGATAGGTGGTGGATGGTGTTTGATACTCCACCACATGGCAATAGTGAGGTGCCCTTATATTTTTTGAGAAAGTTATGGGCTGAGTTTGAGTTGGGTAAAAAACCCAACTATTTTGATATGAGGTCATTTCAGGGAGCTGGGCATGGCATGCCCCAACATAGACTAGGAGCACGTGTCGATCCTCAGCGACGTGCTCCAGTTGCGCCTCTTGTTCCTCCTCCTTCTCCTGGTATTCTCGCTGCATTTCAGCAGCAAACCATGTTATCTACACTAGGAGCATTGAGTTCACTTTCAGGACATCTCATTCAGCAGACTACACACGCGGCCACTAAAGTGGCCAATACAGAGCATGGAGGCTCGGGCTATAGGGATACTCAGACATCCACTTCAGGTGAGGCACATGCATCTGGGGTGGGATCATACCTAAATTTACTATATTCTGAGGATCGTCCCACACAGGTATGTTCATCTTTTGAACTTAAATTTAATTCAAGTTTGAAATGTAAAAAATTCATGTAAATAATATAACATCAAACTATATATATAATATAATATTAATTCAATAATTTTGTGTTTGGTGTATAGACACATGATGACGTGATGCCCGAAACTCAATATCATCATCATGTGTATATGTCGAGTGCTGTAGATTTGGGCTCACCTTTTCAACAGGTACTTGAACCAAAATATATTAAATAATTTGTGTGTCCATATATATATAATTTAATTTGAATTTGTACACATGTGTGAATTGATATATTATATCTAGATGCAGGGAAGTCATACTATTCCTAGTATTGATGAGCCACAAGTTACAGTGGTGAGCGCTCCTGAGACATCATCAGCCCAGGTGTGTGCTTTCAAAAGTTTGTTAAGTTTAAATTAAATACACATCATAGATCTAATTTAATTTTTACATTTATATACACATGTGTGAATGATCTATATGAACTGTTGTACATCTATATGTAGGGATTTGATGAGATAACCATGGCGGGCCGCACACCTGAGACATCATTGACATCTATTCATGGGCAATCTCAGGTGCGTGATCATGAGGTCATATCATTCGAGGTTGTAAACTTTACTTTAAATCTCCTATACAAATTTTACGAACATTATATATATATATATTCAAGGTTTTCACATATTGTTTGCTTTATATGAATATGCAGGATATAGTGGATCAGGCATTTCCATCTTCTCAACAGACAGTTATGTTACCTGTTGAAGAAAATGTGCCAATTGATTCACATGACCATATGGTAATTTATGAATACTAGAAATCATTTTTAATATATTTAGTCGATATTTAATTAGTTTTTTTTATCTAAAAGTTTATATTTTCAATTTTAAATATGTTTAATTATATCAAAATTTCTAAATAAATTTAAATCTAATTTTGAGTTTCTTGAACTCTTTTACAGCATGATGCAGGTACATCTAGTCAACGTGGAACAAAGAGGAGACTTGATTTGACCAATCAGCCTAAGAGTTAGATAGTTTTATATTTTATGGACTACAAACCTCTAGTTTCATTTCAATATATGTGTTGGACTTGACATATAAATTTTATGGACTATGTAGATCTCTAGTTTTATTTTGAACATGTTATTATCATATATGTGTGTTTATTTATATCAGTTGAATTTAATATGATGATTATATATGCAGTCAATTATGAGATCATGTTATGTTCATTTTCATAATTATATGCATTTATATACATATCTATATATTTACATTTTATCAAATTTTCAAGTAATACATGCACTATATAATAATTCTTATCTAGAATCAAATTTCATATATATATAACTTATCACATGGTTAGGTGACAAATTAAAACATTCCTTAAATAGTCTCTTAAATCATATTCATAATAAATTAAGGGCAAGTAATTCTAACTATTTTCCAATTACATAGCAAATATTTGAATCAATAAACAAAAAACCATCTCCTTGTATGTATATTTAATGTATAATCTATACAATTGAATAATTATATAAAATGTGGTAAATAGAAGACACATGAAATATGTATAATCTATACAATTTGAATAAGATATTTAAAAAGTGACATCGAACAAACATATATAATGTACATCAAGAAGTTTAATGTATAACTATATAACATGATGAAACATATATGTGCATGTAGATACAATTAAAGCTTATCAACTTTTAGGTGAATACCAAAAATTGATATTTACATAGTCTCCAGATAAAATAGTTTTTCAGTTCAACAATCGCATTGTAGACCAACTTGATGAGAACTTGCAAAAATAATTAATGTAAGTAACTACAATTTTTACGAGTCATTTAAGTAAAAAATTCATGCAAGAAAAGAATTGCATATAGTAAATTCCATACAAATTCAAATGATGTTAGCCATAGGATGGATTAAGGGGACCTAAGAGGTTGGATTGGGGGGATGAAAGAGGGTGGATTAAGGGGAGTTGATAAAATGAGTTAAAGTGATGTAAGAGGGGTGGGATTAAGGGGAGTTGAGAGAATGAGTTGAAAGGATAAAGAAATCGTCGAGATCGAATGAGTCCGGGAAACAATCGGAAATAAATTAAGATCTAAAGGTAGATCCGAGTTCTCCATCAAAGTCCGCAATCTCGAGATCGTCTAAGATCCGAGATCCCGAGATAATCCATCGATTAAATAATCAAAAAAGAAAAATAATTAACTCTCTCAAATCGTCCGTAAAATAAATCCGCTCAAAATAAGAAGAAGTTATCAGAAAATCCGTAGCGTCGTCTCATCGATCCGGAATCGTCAAAAATCGTCAAAATCTCAAATCGTCGAGATCCTCATCGTCAAAGAATCAAAATAAATCCCGCGCTCTCCATCGTCGCGTCCGCGTTAAGATCCGAAGTTAATAAGTCCATAACCTCAAAAAATCGATCCGAATCAAAAACTAGATCGAGATTAAAGTCCATTAATCGTCGAAATCCAGAAATAAGTCAAAGTCGTCCGAGAATCAAAATCGTCCGAAATAATCAAAGTCGTCGAATATCAAAGTCCGAGAGATATCCAAAGTCCATCTAGATTAAAAGTTGTCCGTTGAAAATATGTGAAATTGGATCAAAATAAGGGATGCAAGTGGGTCAAGAGCCAAAATAAGTCCATCAATCATAAAATGATTAAAGTGGTCCCGAAGTGGATCAAGAAAAAATGGGATAAAAGAAATAATCTCGAAAAGATAGATCGAGAGTCCGTAATCTCGCGTCGTCCGAAAATAAATGTCATAATCAAAAAGATAGATCGTTAAAATCCAAAAAATGTCGAGATAGATCGAGATTAAATAAATCACGAAGTATCCGTAGATCGTCAAAGAGATAAAATGTCGTCCGATCGAAGAGATTAATCCATAAGTCCAGAATCACGTCAAAGAGATGTCGCTCGATACAAAAAAATCTCTCTAAAAGAGCAAATCCGAAAACAATCCTAAAATCAAAATCGTCCGAGATTCCTCAATAAGTCCATATAATAAAAAGTAAGAGTCAAAGGGAGATTAAAAGATGAAAAATGCAAAGTTAATGGAAGGGTGTCCAAAAGTAATCTCTAAAAGGTTCGAGAGATTAATGAAATAAATTCGGAAAGTAATCTCGTGCAAGAGGGGTGGATTAAGGGGGTGAGAATGGAGTTAAAATGAGTTAAAATGAGTTAAACATAGAGGGTGGATTAAGGGGGAGAGGTGCCTAAACCCCTAAACCCTAAAATGAGTTAAACTTACATAAGAGGGTGGATTAAGGGGATGTAAGAGGGTGGATTAAGGGGAGTTGATAGAATGAGTTAAACCCTAAACCCTAAACCCTAAAATGAGTTAAACTTACATAAGAGGGTGGATTAAGGGGATGCAAGAGGGTGGATTAAGGGGAGTTGATAGAATGAGTTAAACCCTAAACCCTAAACCCTAAAATGAGTTAAAGTGATGTAAGAGGGTGGATTAAGGAGAGTTGAGAGAATAAGTTAAAGTGATGCAAGAGGGTGGATTAAGGGGAGTTGATAGAATGAGTTAAACCATAAACCCTAAACCCTAAAATGAGTTAAAGTGGATTAAAGGGTGTTGAGAGAGTGACTTAAGGGGATGCAAGTGGATGGATTAAGGGTAGATATATGAGGATATTGATTGAGGGGTCCTAAGAGGATGAATTAAGAGGTGTTGAGTGAGTGACTTAAGTGGATGCAAGTGGACAAATTAAGGGTAGATATATGAGGGTATGGATTACAAGGTCCTAAGAGGATGGATTAATGGTAGTTGATAGAATGACTTAAGGGGCTGCAAAAGGATGGATTAATGGTACATAAGAGGATGACTTAAGGGGTTTTAAGAGAATGGCTTAAGGGGATATGAAATCAATTATAAAGTATCAATTAAATGTATCTAGAACTATATATAGTTACCAGTCTCTAGATTGAAATTCCATTGTAATATATGTGCATCTCCTCTCTTTTTTGTAAAGCATCTAATTTTGGGAGACCTGAAACAAAAAATGATATAAAACTTTAATTAGGAAATGATTAAAGACAAATATATATATATATCAATTAAATATATATACGACTAGATATGCTTACCAATATTTATTTACTCTATTGTACCATCTGCATCCTCTCTTTTTTTTAATGCATCTATGATTGTCTCGTGATCATCCATTGAAATTGTCCATAAAACTTTATTAGCAGGCCTCCCTTGATATCTAACTAGTTTTATATTGGTTGCCAAAATCAAATGTGAATAATGCATAATTTTCTTGTGTCTTTCATAATCTTCAAATGCAGGCAAGCCATTCTTTCTCATCAAATATTTTCGAAGCCAGGTGCCAACAACAACCACTGAACCAGTTGGATACTCAAAGTTGTCATCATCTACTCTAGTATGTACCAACTTATGTTTTCTCTCAACACATCTAGCCAACCAGTACTCTGTCTGCTCTTCATTCCCTTGAGGTGCAACAACAGCATACACATGTCCTACAAAAATAAATACAAAATTCAATAAAAAGTGACTTATATTTAACTCATATAAACATGCATACATACAAAATTCAACTCAATAAATAATGTACCTTCTTGTACAAGATCTGAAACACGATCATAATCATCTGATGCGAACACTTGATTATCTTCAATTGTCATTTCATGTTGAACATGTGTCAATGTAGGCGTTAAAGCTCTTTGTTGCCATTGTTCGACCCATTCCATATTTTCACATGCCTGCCAATCACCTACAATACAAAATTGACAATAGCATGCCAACTCCCTTGTCCATATTGTCCATGTGTTTGCATTTGAACTCTTAAATGAATGCCATTTTGCACTTCCATTAATTGTTTCACAATCCTGTCGAGAAAAAATATCATTTTCTTCAACTAACCAAAAGAAGCGTCGAATTATTGATTTCTCACTTGTCCTTGTAGATAATTTGGTATTGCACCAATCTACAATTGCACGTGCATTTCTAAATTTTGCAGCATCCTCAAATTTTAGTTGCTCTCTAGCAAGAGCTCTTTTTACACATGCACCTGCTCCATCGTGTTCTCCCTTACCATGACCAGCTTCAAAAAAACTCCATATGTGTTGGATATTATTTTCCTTATGAACTCTACATAGCCAATAAAACATTCTAGCATTTTTGAATTGACCCGTGCAATTATCTGACCATATGAGATGTTCTAGTATTTGAATTCCTCTCTCTTTTAAATTTTTATTAAATATATCAAAACAATATTGTACAAACTCAGATGAATGTAATCGATTATCACTTACATAAAAATGGTACTCTTTCAAAAAATTTCTATTATCTTCTGTACTATCTTCAGCATGTCTATAAACAATGTGAACAAATATAGCTACTTGCACTGAATTATAATATTGTGATTGGATTTCTTCTTGTGGAGCAAGAGTATAATTTTCAGCAAAATCAACAATTGACAATATAGTTCCAATTGGAAATGTGTTTTTACATAAACGAAATTGATTATCAAGCCAATGAGCATTCTGAGAGTGTTGAACATATTTAGGTACAAACTTATCTTTAAATTCAGTAATAAAAGTATGCACACTAACTTTTTCCACAATTAGCTCAACACGTCTTCCAATTTTACCATCTTTTGAAGAATACTCAATATTTTTAAATTTTTTTACATCCACTAATTGTTTTCCAAATTCATCTAAACTACTTTCATGCATACATTCTCCTAATAATGAAAAGTTACCACATCTATCGCATTCTCCAGATATGCATCCTTTTAAAAAAAATGAGTTTCCATTTAAAGAGGGATTACAAAACAAACCTGCTATAAAATCTTTGATTCTTTCAGGTGGCATAGTAATACCACAAATGTCCTGCATAATTTGGTTAGCATGCAAAGTGCATCGTATATATCGAAATATATCATAATAATAATGAAATTGTACATGAGTCTTACAACAACAAGAGATTCGTTGCTTATTAATTCTAACATACCAAGGTTTACACTTTTCAAATGATCTTTGACTTATGCTAATATTCAATGGTAAGATTGAAGCATCTAAATTTTTTTTATATAATTCAGTTTGAGTCATATCTAAGAGATGCTTTGGATGAGGTTCACGAATTTTGGAACCCACCCTTAATTTTAAGACATCTCTAATGTTAGGTGATACTCTTGTATTATCATACCAAAATTTTTCGATTAAAGATTTAATTTCATTAGTTAATTTCATGTCTGATCTTGGGAGTCTACCACTAAAACTCCAACATTGATTAATAGGATCTTTTTCAATACTTTCTCTTCTTTTAGCAGCTCTTATCAAAGTTCTAGGATTTAAGTTTATACATTTACTAATCTTACTTAACATTCTTTTATTGGAAGCTGTTTTATCAACTAGAGCAGTTGTTATTGCACGGCGAGCCGCATTCTTATCTTTTGATCGACTTTTCTTACCAATAACATCAATAGCATTAGCAACACTAGATATGACTTGTTCTACTGAATCATCTTTCTTTTTTGGTTTTACAAAAACACCTAATTTTTTCATCACTTTTCTCATTTTAAACATTCTCATCAATTGCACCATGAGTTGACATTGGAATCCTAATTTCTTTCTATAAAAAAACATTTTATATATTTTATTTCCATAATTTCTAATTTGTCTTGAAGAAACTTTACCACGAAGGTTATTTAACACATTTGTTTCAATTGTTAAAAAAACATTTTCAACTTCATCCATAGATGGAGTTTCATTTTCATTCACACAAGGGGTTTCATTTTCATTTTCAAATGTAAAAGGGATTTCATTCTCATTTTCATCAATATTAGGGATTTCATTCTCATTTACATTCTCATAAGATATAATTTCATCATTTTCTTGTTTATGTATTGTTTCAACCCTAGTATTATTAATCTCATCAATTGTGTATCCAGCTTCTTCTAAACAAGCAATATCAATATTATAAAAACTTGGGTTTGAAGACATACCTGGATAGATTGTTTGAATAGGTACATTTTCCATATCATTGGGAGGTGGATTTGAAGACACACCCGAAGTTATTTGCATATTATTCAAAGTTGAAGTTGAAGGCACATTTGGGTTTGTCTCCATAGTTGCATTTTCTTCCATATTCACCATCTCCACATTTGCATCATCTACATTGATTTCATCATTCATGGCTTCCTCTTCGACATTCTTAGAACTAGATGCTTCCAAATCTTTCACTTGATGAATCCTTTGTCTCCTTTCCCTTTGTCTTTTTGCCTCTTTATCTTTATTTGCTTGAATTTCTTCGGGTGTCATTACCTTCCTACATCTTTTTCTTTGTCTTTTTTTATCACCCATGGTTACCAAACCCTCTTTGATGACAAAAACAATAATTCAAGAAACCTATTTTAAAATTTTCCCCTCCTTCAAATATTCAAATAAAACTATGTACTATGAAGATTATTTTTTCTATAAATTCTGAAGTACAAAATCATCATGAGTACATCCAAAAATTCACTTTTTCCAAATCTTCTTGTAAAATATTTTTGCACTTGATTCCACTTCAGAAAATTTAACTTGCACTTTTACTCTTCCAACAATTTGAATAGAATATGCCCTGCACAAGACAAATCTGCAATAAAAAACGCAGAAAATGACACTTTAGGTCCGTACTGCAGAAAAAGAATGCTGTAAAAAAATCGTGTTTTAACAGTATTTTTCAAATTAGGAAAAAATGCTATTATACAAACGCGTACGCGTTATGAAACGCGTACGCGTTATATTTTTAAAATGCGTACGCGTTCAGTAACGCGTACGCGTTGCTTTCTGCCAACGGGCAAAACATAACGCGTATGCGTTATGAAACGCGTACGCGTTTTATTTAAATAACGCGTACGCGTTTCTATAACGCATACGCGTTATTTAAAAGTTGATCTCCCAAACCAAATCTAGCCCCGGTTTTAGGCTCGGGAAAGGCTTGGCAATCCGAGCCTTAGCTTTTGACCTGCAACTAAAAAACTAAGGCAAACTGAAAAAAAATGTCCAACTTTGACAACATAGATGATGAACTTTTTTTCTGAATTAGTCTATAAAATTAAAACCCATTAGAGAACACAATGTCTACTTTCTAGATATATAATTTTTGTTAAAATTGGATTAAGTTTGTTATTTTTAAATTAATTTCTAAGCAAACTAGGCCTTAAATTTGAAAGATCAAGTTTTTTTGGTTTTTTAATAACTTTGTATTGGTTAAGTTTCTTGTAAAAAAAATTATATGGTCCCAAACTTCAGACAATTCTCTACACAATGAAAAAAAAAAGAGTCAAAAAATGTTTTGTTTAGGTCCAATTATGTTGTCCGTACACGTTGATTTGAAAAAACATCAATTAAGGCCAATAAAAAATTAATAAAAAAAAATATATTCAATCAAAAATTACAAAAAAAAATCCAGCCCAAACTTCATGTTGTTAGCTCTCTTTTCCTAAAAGGAATTAGCAAAATAATTTTATTTGGGTCAAAAAGTGTTGTCCGTACACCTGCTTGGTATGGTTAAAAAACAGGGACTTTTAAAAAGTGGTTTTTATAGATCTTTATCAAAATTTAATTTCTATAAACTGGGTATTTTAATAATTTACATATTTGGAAACTAGATTCAAAATTCTAAATTTCATATTACTGACTTTTTTTAAGATTCATTGTGGAAGTGCCTCAAATTTTCAGTCCAAGTGTGACAAATTCTGAAAAACAGCAAAAACATTTCCACTTTTTGAGTTTTTTGTGTACCCAACTTCTTGCATCAACCCTAGTACCACAAATAAAAGTTGCATGGAACCAAGCGACACAAAAACTGAACCCTTAGAAGACAATATGTTTACAACAACTTCCTTTGTGTCAAATCTCCCCCATGCACATACAAAGGTTGAAGAAGTGCACTCTTTGCTACAACTAGGTGTGGGATGACCAACACCATTCATTGAATGGCCACCCCCTTCTCCATCTCCTATAAATGAATACACCATAGAAGGAATGTTTGCGATGGAATTCCCTATTTTCTTTCCAAAAGGAAAAGCTACATTAAAAGACAATGTATCAAAGAAATTAAACTACATGAATATGCTCTCCATCTTTTAAGGTACCATGATAATAGGTTTGGACAACACCCCCAATTTAGGTACTTCATAATAAATGTTCTTATGTGTCACTATAGCCAGGGAACCTCCTTTGTATTTTTCAAAAAACATCTAGATGGTAACCTACCCTTGAAAATCTCCAACCTTTTCCAAAAATTGAAGGACATTGATGCAGGGGCATCCAGTAGCGTTTGAAACAATTGAGGAAATTGATAGTGAAGTTACAAAGTATCAGATTATTGCATTTGATTGCTAGAGGTTATGGATTAAAGAGTTTATTTTTGAGCATATCTAGTGTTTCCATGTTAAGTTTCAGAGGTCCACATGAAGATTTGATCAAGTTATGAATATCTGTGATTTGACAGTTTTTCAGTCATTCTAGTTGGTGAACCTGAAAGGAGATGATGCGATTCTGGTAATTTAAGTGGTTGCGGATGTTTCTATGCTAATTCGTGATGCTCATGGATGTTTCTAGATCATGCGTTGTTGGTCCACATCGATCCTTGTGCTCGCGATTGGTGATTTTCCTTTGTGAGTTCATGTTTCGTGTTCTTGGTCGACAAGGTGTTTGTAGCGTGTTGTGGATCTTCGAGGAATAAATTTTGAAGGTGTTTCGTGTTTGAGGATGTTGTTTTGGGTCCTTGCTTTATTGTGGCCAACATTGGTCAGTTCACATTGTAAATTGTTTATTGTTTAAGGTTGACCTATTTGAGTTTGCACGTTATTTTACTAGCCATTGCATTTAGGCCGACATGTTAAGGGTTAGATGATTTGCGGATGATATAAATAGAAGAGAGATGATTTGTTACAAAAGATAGAGGGGAGATGGATTAGTAAGGTACTCAATAGTGTGAAGTATGAAGCATGGTGACGAAGTATTTTTATCCGGAAGGATCTCAAAGCATGAGTGTGGAGCAGAGCCAAAGGAGTTGATGAAGATTGTTATCATTTAAGTTATTTGTAATCCCTGGGTTGCGGCCTAGAATCTGTTAAGCCCGAGAGGCATATGTAATGTGTTTTGAGATTATAATATAATGAGGAATGAGCTTTGAAGGCTGAGTTTTTTCCCTATTAAGGTTTTCCTAGGATATATCTTGTGTTCGGTGTTCATAAATATCTTTTATCTTTTTGTGGATTAGCTATTAATTTTTGTTGCATATCTGTTGTGAGCATGGAGTTGGTTATTTAGGCTACAAGGTTGGGCCCTCCTACCTTGAATGCATCACATGGTATCAGAGATGGTTTGGAGTTTGTTAGCTAGTTATGAATCTATTGGGAAGGAAGACAGTGTTGAAAGAAGTGTGAAACCCTAGAAGTAATAAGTGTCATCATAGAAGAAAGATCGAGGCAAGAAAGATTTGGGTAAGAATTTGAATTTGGTTGTTTATTTGATTTGTTTCAATGGGGAAGATTGGGAAGAGGATGAAGAAGGAAAATGAAACCCTAATATGCGAAGGGGATACTTTGGAGGAGGAATTGTGTGAAATCAAGAAGTGTAATTCAGAATTGATGAAGAGGATGAAAGAACTAGGAGAAGACAAGTATGTTGCTCTTGAAGAAGAACTAGAAAATGTAAGAAGGAGAAATGAAGAACTAGAAGCAGAGTTGGATATGTTTGAGGATCTTGAAAAGGAATTTGTAGAAGGATTCAAGTTGTTTGTAAAGGTGGAAAAGAGGAACAAATATTTGGAGGAAAGTTTGAAAGAGATGAACAAGAAGAATAGTTTGCAAAAGAAGGAAATACCTGGCTTGAAGGAACATGTTAATCAATTGGAGCAATCACTTATAGCATGCTAGAAATAGAATGAGAATTTGAGATCTAAGCTTGAATTTTGTGATGTTTATTGTGATACTAATGATTTGCATGATGTTGCAGAAGTTTCTTTAGAAGGCGAAGTTGAAGATAACAATGTAATGAAGTTTACAATTGTTGGTGATGGTATTGGTTTCAAAATCATGCAGAGAATGGGATATGAAAGAAAATATTGGGAAATCGTCAGCAAGGAATTACAGAACCTATTGAGTCAATAATAAGATCAAGAAGTGAAGGCCTTGGATATGATAGAGGTAAGAATTCCATTGCAGGTTTGAAGTAGGGAAGAAAAAGTATGTATTGTTCACATTGTAATAGGCATGGACATGAAAAAGAATTGTGTTGGGATCTATATCCTTGTAAGTTAGGTGGATTAAGGAATAATTTTGAAAAGATGTGTTAGAAAGGAGAAAGCCTATGATAGATTGTAGGCAGATGGATTATGGATGGATTGATGGAGCAAAATGGAAACATGTTACTTGTATGATTAGAAGATTGTACAGATGGAAGAACTCATATGTTGGAGGAAAGGAGGGATCAAGATGCAGAGAAAGAAGACCTTATGCAGAGCATAATGGAAGAGGTGACAAGAGTCATAATACTTATCACAATGAAGGGTATTGGAGGAGTGAAAGAGGATTTTCTAGAAGAGGAACCTGTTTTCAAGTTTAGAGGAAGAAAGAATCAAGCATTGAGTGTCATCCATAACCTAATACCAGAGCAACTAATGAAAGGGAAGCAGTAAAGGATGCAGAGATAGTTTGTGCAGGTGAAGAAAAGCCTATTGATACATAATTAGTTTATGCAGAGGAAGGGGAACCATTGGAGGTATCAAATTTCATAGTAGAACTGGAAGAAGGTGAAGCACTAATCTTAAGGAGAAATTTTAGTGAAGTAAATGTGAATGAAGGAAAAGAAAAAGACAATGATCTTGAGGCAACTTGCAGAGAAGGCTTGCTCAGACCGCCAACTAGTGAGGTAGTGCAAGTCTTGCAAGTAGACTGTTGAACCTTGACCATGAAAAGATGAAGAACTTGAGGAAACTTTTAGGGTGGGCTTGCTCAGATCACCAACCAGTGAGGTAGTGTAAGGATTGCAAGTAGAATGCCGAACCAATTCAAAGAGACAACATTGGATAAGAACTTGAGGCAGTTTTGTAGGGTGGACTTGAACATAACGTCGACCTTGAGGTAGTTGCAAGTGCCTGTGGAAAGATCACTGAACCAATTCAAGATACAACATTGGATTTGACACTTTTCAAATAACCCCAAGAGTCTGATGCAGGGGCATCTGCAGCATTCAAAATAATTGAGGTAGTTGACAGTGAAGTTATAGAGTACCAAATTATTGCATTTGATTGCTAGAGGATGTGTATTAAAGGGATTGTTTTCAACCATATCTAGTGTTTCCATGTTAGGTTTTAGAGGTTTGCATGAAGATTTGATCAAGATATGAATATTTGTATTTTGAAAGTTGTTCAATCGTTCTAGTTAGTGAACCTGAAAGGAGGTGATATGATTCTGGTAATTTAAGTGGTTGTGGATGTTTATTTAGTGATTTGTGATTCTCGTGGATGTTTCTAGATCATGTGTTGTTGGTCCACATCGATCCTTGTGCTCACGATTGGTGATTTTCCTTTATGAGTTCATGTTTTCATGTTCTTGGACAATAGGGTGTTTGTAGCATTTTGTGGATCTTCGAGGAATAAATTTTGAAGGTTTTTCATGTTCGAGGATGTTGTTTTGGGTCCTTGCTTTATTATGGTTGACATTGGTTGGTTTTCTTTGTAAATTGTTTATTGTTTAAGGCCGACCTATTTTAGTTTGCATGTTATCTTACTAGCCATTGTATTTAGGCCGACATATTAAGGGTTAGATGATTTGTGGATGATATAAATAGAAGAGAGAGGATTTGTTACAAAAGATAGAGGGGAGATGGATCAATAAGGTGCTTGATAGTGTGAATTATGAAGCACAGTGATGAAGTATTTTGATCCATAAGGATCTTAGAGCATAAGGAGTGTGGAGTAGAGCCGAAGGAGTTGATGAAGATTGTTATCATTTAAGTTATTTGTAATCCCTAGGCTACGACCTAGAATCTATTAAGCCCGAGAGGCATATGTAATGTGTTTTGAGATTATAATATAATGAGGAATGAGCTTTGAAGGTTGTGTTTTTTCCTTGTTATGGTTTTCCCAAGATATATCTTGTGTCTAGTGTTCATAAATATCTTTTATCTTTCTGTGGATTAGCTATTAATTTGTGTTGCATATCTGTTGTGAGCATGGAGTTGGTTATTTAGCTTGCAAGGATGGATAGTACTTAATTGGCCCCTCCTACCTTTATTGCATCATACATGCTAAATGATAGACTCATAGATCAACTCATACAATTCAGTTCGTCAATTTGTGGAACTCATCCATTTTGGACCTAGTGTCAAGGTGAACTTTCTTACATGGTCATTCAAATTGGTTTCCCATCACTCTTCTTCACCCTCAATGCAACAGATACAAAATGGCTAGATTTTCATACCATTATACCTACCAAGTCACTTACAAATCCTTCTATGGCTTCTAGCTGGAGGATCCAAAATATTGTTCAAAATCCACACCTTACCACAATATCCATGCACCATAGATTCATTCCATTTAGGGAAGAGGTATTGGAAAAACTCCATGGTGCATCAAAATATTGGTATAGGTAAAACTTTTATTTTCTCCTTTTCCTACAATAACTCTTATTTAAATATTTGTTACTTTGATTGTTTGCAAAAAAAATCATCATTTCGTAGGTAAGAATGACAACATAGAGAATCTACACACATGCATGGTTTCTTATGGCCTGAACAAGCACCAGACATAATTAGTAAATTAGAATGGAATAACATTCAATCTATACAAAGTGCACTTGATTACATAGATATATATGTCTCTACTTGGAACCCACGTAGCCTCCGATTGGGAAACCAAACATTTCACTGCTCTATTGTTGATGATCCTTGTTTTTTGGATACAACAAGGATCATTTCAGCCAATCCTTCAATTATCTATTGTGAACTAGTCAATTATGTTGAATGCCACACAAAATGTACTTTTATAACATGCCTTAGGAGAAAAGGGGCATCTACTTTCTATCACTATAAAGCACCATGGTCCATGCAAGATAAGTCAATTCTTTCAAATGATGAGACTGGGTGACCAAAGCACACACCAACTTGCAATGATGACCACTTGAACCTTCACAACCCATCTATCCTATCTATTTGGAGGGCTAATGTAGATTGCCAACCTTTATTCTCAATTGATGTTGTTCTCAAATATATTGCAAAATATGTAGAAAAATCTTAGCATAAATCCAAAATATATCATGCCAAGTTATCTCGCATTTCAACCACTTTGGAATAAAAAATTCCTACCCCAAATGCATTTATAAAAATTCTTACTGATAGCCTTGTGGATCATGATATTAGTGCCCAAGAGATGTGGCACCTTTTATTGTAATTACCCCTCTCCATTTATAGTAGGGAACTTGTTTCTTTAAATGTTAATCACCACAAATTTCAATGTGTATTGATATCAGCCACATTGGTTACCACATCACCTACCTAATTGATGCCTATGTGGCCTGACCCATACATCTAGAGGAAATTTCTCTCATTGAAGTGACCCAAAAATGTACCTATAGAACATCTCACAAAAATGAACATTGAAAGTAGCACCCCCAAAATGCAATTATTTATGTTTCACCTCAATTCACAAGCATACCTACAAGATATGATAAAAGATTTCATGATTTTTTTTGGAGTGAGCTCATTCTATACCACCCATTTCGTAACATTGACATTGCATTTGGCTCCTATGAACATCAAATTATAGCACAATGGGAAAGGTTCTTTTCTAGATACAGGCCATGGCATGTACACCACACACCAACATGGCTAGGAAAAATTTCAAATGCTAGTAATAGCTCCAACATTGACCTTGTGTAGCAAAGAAACAACCCTAAAGAATGGTAGGTTCTCTCAAGTTTACACTTGAACCTTCCTTTACAAATTGATGCACTTGAAATGCTTGGTTGACGTGACATTGACTTGCACCATGAATGGAAAGATACCAGCTTCAACCCACTACAAAAGAATTTTGCTACTAATTTCATAGGCTTCAATCAACCAACCTTTCAAGTTGAACCGTAGATTTTTGGCTCCTATGGACAACTCTTGCTCTTCTAGGGTTTTTCACCTAAAAGGAGAGAGATAGGAGCAAAAAAAGCTAATGGCGATTTTCAAATTATTTAATGTATGATGTTTTCTGACCTAAATGAAGTTATCTAAAAGCAATTGAATGATCTAAATGAATGAAAATGAATGCAAAAGTGAGATTTAAGCTATGTTTGAAAACACATTGTGTAATGCAATAATGAACTAAATGAAGAAAATATGCAGAACATAAAGGAATGAGTTAAATCAGAGTGCACCTGGGTAGAATATGATGAATCTGGAATGTTGCGGATGCTAACTGAAATCACTTATTTTTCACAGTGGGAATCATTCACCCAGGGTGGTGAATTAGTCATCCTAGTGAAAAACTGTCGAAAACAAGTTTTTGTCTGTCGGGATCTGAAATCTGACAAAATTCAACTTTTTAGTCCTAAGGTGGGACTCATTCACCATAGGTGGCGAATTAGTCCTCTCCCAAATTTTTGAAAAATCAAGAGACAACTCTGCAACACCAGATTTGGAAATCACTACTTGTCGGGTTGCCAAAGTCAATTCTGCAGGAAACTGACAGGAAACCTTATCCAAACTTGAAATAGACTTAAGTTGACTTGTAAACCAATCTTCAACACCAAAAAGCTTGTCAAATCTACATACCTAGGTCTACAAACAAACATGCTATAGGGAAAAAATGGTTTAAGGTTAGTGAATAGGGGTTTGCCTTGGTCAAACTCTGTTTTTGGTAATCAAACCTTTAATAAAATAATGAAATGCAAAGGAATGATAAACTAACAACATGCAATTTCTATCAACTTACCAAACCCTTGATGATGCAAGTCTGAAGTAATGTTAATGGCTTCTTCAAAGTGCTTGAATAGTGCTTGAAAAGATGTTGTAAAATGCTTGAATGCTTGTATGAATAGGTGAATAAGTGAACTTGATGAGTGGGGGTTGAAATGAGGTGAAAATTACTTATTTATACACACTTGTGCCTTAGTTACTTGTTCATACCACATCACAGGCCGACATCAAGTATTTTTGAATAAAATCCTGAAAGGAAATTTAAAATATTTTGAATTTGGGGCTAAGGGGGACTCATTCTCCACCCATGGTGAATGGGTCCCACCTAGGACCTAAAAATGTGTGTTGAGAAATATGTTTTATTTAATGTTTTTTGTCGGGATAATACTCAAAAATACACTTAATTAAGCATATGAGAGCGTAAAGCGGTCAAATAAAGCATGAGGAAAAGGATAAATAGTGAAGATGTGCCTAGAAAAGCATGAAAGTTTGTTACAAGACTTTACAACACTTCAAAATAGGACTTGTTTAGTGGTGAAAAGATGATTTTTAGGTAAATTGTATTTAATAGAGTCTAGAAGAATGTAGAAATGTCTTACAACACTTCACAACGCCTTCACAAGACATGGTTCTTTGAGTTTTAGTACCTAAATAAACATGTTCAAGCCATGCCACAACATAAAATCAGAGAAAAATAGTTCCAACACCATGAAACAAGACCTAAAAGGCCATGAAAATGACAAGGGGCCATTTTTCTATGGCAGATTTAGCCCCTACTTTAGTGAGAGGATGAACCTACTTGAAACTTGCACTAAAGTAGCCATGAACATCGAGAAAAGGGTTCAAATGCACTTAGGCTAGCAAGATGGAATGACAACAATCAAGAGGGATGATCAAGCCCCCAGGATGAAGATCCCATGAAAAACTAAACATAAGAATAAAGGAACACACAAGTGTTGAGATGAATTGGATGAAGCTTCGATTACATCAATCTGACTAGTTGTGGATTAGATCTAGGCTGATTGTTTGAAAAAGAGAATGTGTACTCACTCAAGGGTGAAAAAAAAGATGACGGTCCACTGGGTGAGAAGGCCCAAATGTACTCACTTTGAGGCCACAAAAGTAGTTGTTCGTAGGGTGAGAAATCCCAAAAAGGTAAGACACATATGCTAGTTGGTATGCACTCACAAACACAAAAATGGCTATGGGGAAAAGTCATGCTGCTAGGTGGGCTTCCTGCTTAACCATATCAAAGCTATACCCGTTGATAACTTTAACAAGGCCCCACAAGGAAAAATGCTCAAGAACAAAAAGAAAAGGTACCACAGGCATGTAAGTTATATTATGTAAGGTGGTAAAAAGGTAAAAGTGCAAAAATGTAAAGTGTAAAGTGTAAAATGTTCGAAGGAGTCTTGGTCAGTTCATGCAAGGTCAGTCACTTAGGGAACATTGTGTCTAATGTATCCAAGAGAGGACCGATCAAAGAATAGTATATTCTCAACTTAGGGGATGCAGTGCGTCGCATTAGGCCACTAGAAGAAATGTAATATGCTTAGAAAGATCACACTTATGAAGGACATCACACCCAATGTCATCCAAAAAGTGACAAACACATTACATAAATGACAAGGCTACACTAGGAACCAATAATGAAAATGAATTCTGGTAATGTATGCCCCCCACTTTAAAGGAATTGCTACACATCATTATGTGAGCAATTACTTTAATGTAGAGAAGAAAAGAGAATGCAAAAAGAAAACAAGACATGAGAGCCAACCTAGAAAGCCCTATGCCAAGTCATATGTTTCAAAGGAAAGCTGCGTCATGTCAAGGAAAAATGAAAAACAAAGAAAGGGAGTTGCCCCCCAGAATAGAGAACACTAAACACATAAGGGATCTATGGATTTGGGGTCAGTATGTTCATTGCTGCAATGTTTTTATTAAAGAGCGAAAAACTGTCATCCCAAAGCACATAGAATTGGGAGAATGACACAAAGAGAGCGAAAATAAAGGAAAACGAAAGTCTGTTTTGGGTCAACATGGAAGAGACATTGCGGTCTCAACGCCTTGCATCGTCCCCAAAAGGAAAACACAAGCAAAAAGAAAGAAAATGAAAAGGCGAAAGAAAAGGAAAAAGCTTTTGGGTCAACATGAAGGAGATATTTCAGTCTCAATGCCTTGCATCATCCCCAAAAGGAGAACACCAAAAAAAAAGAGAAAAAGACAAAGACCTAGTGGGTCAACATGGAAGAGACATAGGGCATCTCTACGCTTTGTGTCATCCCCAAAAGGAGAACACAAAATAAAAAGAGAAAAAGATAGTGTATGACATATATAAGAAGAGAGATACGAATAGAGGAAGTATACGAAGGGAGGGAAACATCGAACACACGATACAAGGGAACACAATACACACATGAAAATGAAAAGGAACAAGTAATGAAACTGTAAGTCAACCATTAACTAAGTTATTGGTTTCTCATTCTTAAATGGAAAAGTGGACAAGGAATAACATAGTTAAGAGACAAAGACAAATGTATTACAAGAACAAGGCTAATAACTTCTTTCCCTCCACAAAGTGCAAAGGAAAGAATGAGCTGAGGTGGGTGATGTGAAAGAATCGTGCAATAGTGAGAATATGAATTCTACAACTATGGCATGAGGAAGGGGTTTATATTGTTTTAAGGTATGACAGGGAAGCAATCAGTATTAGCGAAGTGATACTTACCTAGTATTTCCTTCAATGTCCAACATTCTTTTGTTCGATGTCCAAGAATATAATGCTATTTGCAAAATGGGATGTTAGAGTCTTTCAGACAAATAACCAACCTATTCATAGGTTGTAATAGTATAAGACCTTTGTTTAAGAGTAGTTGAAGTCTCCTTTCACATTCAGGTGGAGGATGTGTAGGAAACTTGATCTTTTGAGTTTGTAAGGTCATTTTCACTTGCTATATTTTCATTGTTCATGAATAGAAGGAGGAAGAGCACCCATAGGGATCCTAACATCCTTGTCATTAGAAGGAGATAATGGCTGTTCACATGGAATAAGAATGTTTAAGTTAGGAGGAGCATTCAAGATCACTGTTCCAGCTTCCTGAAGTCTCCTAGGCTGAAGAGGATGTTGATCAAGATGAGAAGGATTTCCATATCCTAGTCATGTTGTGTGTGCTTTGGTTGATTGTTGTTCAAGAAGTTGATGGATGTCATGTTCATGTTTTGTGTCACAACCTTGTTTACTTAAGATAGTGAATCCTTTACCATATGTCTCGTCAAGGTTGATAAGAGTGTTTGTGACTTTGTGATCATAAAAGGGTTGTGAATGTGATTGGTGAGAGGGACTAGGTCCACTTGAGGAAGGAACCATAGGTTCTATAGTGACTTCAAGATGTAAGTATGCAAAATGATCAGGGGGTGCAATAGTGGGAAGGTCTTGTGACCTCATGGAGGGATAAAAGACTTCATTTGCTTCAAGGTTATCAAGGAAATCATTGTAGAACTTGTTCATGCTAGCGCCATCTTCTCCAATGATGTCTACTTCACGTGGAGGAAAATCCTAAGGAGTTAAATGAGCATGTTGGTTGTTCAAGGTCATTAGGGTCACAACCAAAGGCACAATTAGACATGTCTACCAATGATTTTAATGGATTCCAAAACTTATTGAAATAAAATGCCATGATGCAAATAAACTAAAATGAAATAAATGATGAACAACATAAAATCTATAAATAAAAATAGAATGCAAGAATAGGAAACTGTAATGTAGAAAAATGCCAAAATGATTACAAAAATGTTTTTTAAAAAGTATAGAGGGACTAATTTGCCCTGGGTGGCGAATGAGTCCTAGTATGATGTTTTGTGTGTTTTTCAAAAATTTTAATGTGATTTTAATGCTCTACAAGATGCAATCAAAGATGCATAATCCAGAATTTTAATTTTTCAATGAGATGCAATGCAATAATGAAGTCTAAATGAAGCTTTCACTAATGTAAGATAAAATGTCCTAAAATGCAAAAACAAATCAATGTACTAATTTAATGTTAATGCAAATGTAAAATAGGATGCAATATGTAAATGAAATCATAAATGCAAAGTTCTCAAAATTCTAGTTCACCAAAATGAACCATTGATTTTTGGCTCCTATGGACAACTCTTGCTCTTCTAGGGTTTTTCACCTAAAAGGAGAGAGATAGGAGCAAAAATGCTAATGGTTCATTCAAATTATGCAATGTATGATGTTTTATAACCTAAATGAAGTTAACTAAAAGAAATTGATTGATCTAAATGAATGAAAACGAATGCAAAAGTGAGATTTAAGCTATGTTTGAAAACACATTATGTAATGCAATAATGAACTAAATGAAGAAAATATGCAGAACATAAAGGAATGAGTTAAATCAGAGTTCACCTGGGAAGAATGTGATGAATTTGGAATGTTGTGGATGTTGTTTGAAATCACTAATTTTTCACAGTGGGACTCATTCGCCCATGGTGGCGAATTAGTCCTCCTGGTGAAAATTTGTTGGAAACAATTTTCTGTCTATCAAGATCTGAAATATGATAAAATTTAGATTTTTAGTCCTAAGGTGGGACTCATTCGCCATAGGTGGCGAATTAGCCCTCTCCCAAATTTTTGAAAAATTAGGAGACAACTCTATAATAGCAGATTTGAAAATCACTGCTTGTCGGGTTGCCAAAGTCAATTATGCAGGAAATGGACAAAAAACCTTCTCCAAGCTTGAAATAGACTTAAGTTGACTTGAAGCACCTAGTTGACTTGTAAACCAATCTTCAACACCAAAAAGCTTGTCAAATCTGCATACCTAGGTTTGCAAACAAACATGCAATAGGGGAAAAATGGTTTAAGGTTAGTGAATAGGGGTTTACCTTGGTCAAACTCCATTTTTTAGTAATCAAACCTTTAATAAAATAATGAAATGCAAAGGAATGATAAACTAACAACATGAAGTTGCTATCAACTTACCAAACCCTTGATGATGCAAGACTGAATGTTAATGACTGCTTCAAAGTGCTTGAATAGTGCTTGAAAAGATGTTATAAAATGCTTGAATGCTTCAATGAATAGGTGAATAAGTGAACTTGATGAGTGGGGGTTGAAATGAGGTGAAAATCACTTATTTATACACACTTGTGCCTTAGTTACCCATTCATACCTCATCACAGCCGACATCAAGTGTTTTTGAATAAAATCCCAAAAGGAAATTTAAAATATTTTGAATTTGGGGCAAGGGGGACTCATTTGCCACCCATGGCGAATGGGTTCCAACTAGGATTTGAAAAAATGTGTCAAGAAATATGTTGTATTTAATGTTGTTTGTTGGGATAATACTCAAAAATACACTTAATTAAGCATATGAGAGTATAAAGGGGTCAAATAAAGCATGAGAAAAGGATAAATAGTGAAGATGTGCCTAGAAAAGTGTGAAATTTGTTACAAGACTTTACAACACTTCAAAATATGACTTGTTTAGTGATGAAAAGATGATTTTTAGGTAAATTGTAATTAATAAAGTCTAGAAGAATGTAGAAATGTCTTACAACACTTCAAAAAACCTTCATAAGACATGGTTCTTTGAGTTTTAGTACTTAAATAAACGTGTTCAAGCCATGTCACAACATAAAATCATAGCAAAAATAGTTCCAAGCCATGAAACAAGACCTAAAAGGCCATGAAAATGATAAGGGGCCATTTTTCTATGGCACACAAGTACACTATGTTCTCAATGAACACACCCATACTACTTTCTCTACTCAACAACAAAAAGCATTTGATATCATTTTTTCTCATCTAAGAAGTCATTCATTGCAACCACCGCTAAAGCTTATTGTCCAAGGAACTATAAGAACTAGAAAGTCACGCCTCATTAAAAAAAAAGGTCTTCACTTATGAGTTCAGCTACAACTCACCAGTCACCATTACTACTTCTTGCACCAATAGGTGTTGTTGCATTCAATATTCAAGCATCAACAATTTATTTTTCCCTTCACATTCCAATAAAATAAATGACCCCATTACAAGGACAAACACTTGCAACCTTCCAAGAAAGCATGTACTTTATTTGGTACATTTTAATAGACGAGATGAGCTTCATAGGTCCAAAGTTGCTATAGCAGATTGACATGAGGCTATAGGAAGCATTACCCATCCACAACAACCTACCTTTTGGAGGGAGGTCAATAATTCTCTTTGGTGACTTGGGCCAACTACCACCAGTTTTAAAGATATCCCCATGTATGTGTCTACTTCTTATGGTGGAACACTATGACACAACTTCACAACAGTGATAAATTTGACTAGAATATTTTGACAAGTTGGTGATGCTCCTTCCCAAATTGCTTTCCATGCACTTCTCTCCAATCTATGAAATGTAGAGCCTGCACAAGAAGACTGGAAGGTTCTAATTTCATGTTCAAGCTCCTCGCTCAACTCTATAGAAAAATTTATTTTCTTGTATGCAATACACCTATTCGCAACAAATGAATTGGTGTTAATACACAACAAATGTATGTTGTTGTCTTTGGAAACGCCTAATTCCCTTTCCATTGCAAAAAACTTAGGGGGTCAATATACTCAAATCTGGATGAAGAAAAACTTCAAGCTCAAAATTTGTTATATATTGGCCAAGAGGTCATGTTGTGTTCAAAATGGGTTGAAACAGGGCTCGTGAATGGTGCACTTGGTCAAGTAAATGAAATTGTATACAATGACGATGAAAAACCTCCTCAACTCCCCTTTTTTGTTGTTTTTCATTTCAAACATCACATTGGACCAGCTTGGGACCATAAAAATCTAAATAATGTCTCAATGACCCCGCTAAGTCATGGGCTTCACTGTCAAATTCCACTTAAAATGGCATGGGCCTTTACAATACATAAGTCACAAGGCCTAACACTTCCAAGGGCCACAATTGTCATTGGTAACATAGACCAGCAAGGGCTAACATTCACAACTATTTCATGAGTTCTTGATCTAAAAAATCTTCACATACACCCATCCTTCACATTCCAAAGACATGTATGCATGCAACAAAGCCCATATGTCACTCGGCGGAAAAACAAAGAGAATCGTCAAGTCAAATTCCAACTCTTCAGACACTTAAAGTACATTTCAACTGCTACAAGTATGTCACTTTCTTATTGAACTCATTACCAATACTTATATAGTTTATTTGTTCTGAATTATAACTCTTTTTTTCCTTTATTGCAGGCTCCACGCATGGCTCACTTACACTATGTTCTCATTGTCTAACACCTACAAACTACTCCAGCAAAGGTAGCTAATAATTTGTATTGAATTTCAACTTCAATATTGTGTTTTATATTAGTTGTTTTTTAAATACTAAATAGATCTTTTGTTTATTAAAGATACATTGGAGTTCAATGTGACCGTGTGACAAAATTGCACAAAATATAAAATACATCTATACCATTGTATTCAATTGCATACATTCTTGTAATGGCAATTAAACATTCCATATTTAACACTGGGTTTTCAACATTGTATATATATCCTTATTCTACATTTTTATATCACATAATTTGAAGTTCCCTTTTTTTTGTATACTATTTCCATTTAAGTTTTTCCATGTTTTATCTTATTAGATTATATACACATTGTTCTATTTCAATCAATATGTCTACACAAATTCAAATACAGTCATACAAATATTCAACATACCACATTGCACATCTAGAGTGCAATTGCTAGTTAATAATTCTTATCAATTTTAATGAATCCCTAATATATAAATGTAGACCAATTTTCATCCCTCCCTAAATTTATATTTCTTAAACCAAGTCACAAAAAGTCAATTACTTTTCTTAACCTTTTCGCATTATTGTAAGAGTTCCCTTGTGCAAACCGACCATATTTATATGAACATAGTAATACCAAACATAATACTGTCCACCACTCGACTTGATTTTATTTTGAAAATCTATACCAACAAATCGATTCCACCGCTTAGAAAAGAGTAATATCGTTCCGAAGAGTCAAACAAATAAAACGTGACGCCATTGTAGATTGTCGCAAATAAGCACGATTGGAGTTGGTACCATACGTACATATACGACGAAAATCAAACTGATTTATGATTTTTATTTACATTCCAGCAAAGAAACTTGTTAAGATATATTTTTAATCTTTCATAGACGGGGATTCCGAAACGATGAAAAAGGTCGCTTCGTAATATAAATTTGTAATCTTTCATAAGCGGGGATTCCGAAACGATGAAAAAGATCGTAAGATTATTTTTAATCTTTCATAAGCGGGGATTCCGAAACGATGAAAGAGATCGAGGGGATTCTTCGAGGAGGTTTCGTTTACTTATAACTCTCTTCGTTTCTCTCTGCTCTACCAAGTTTAGTCTTTTGACCTCCTCCGCATCGCCCTTGCTTCCATTACTTTCCTCTGTCTGTGTTCCGTTGAATCAGATTCCATGGCTTCTACTTCTCGTCAATCAGAGATTGAGATTGTAAATGCTTTTGATGGGCTTGCTCCACCATCGGCATCTACTTCTGCTACACCCTCATCGCCATTACAGAAGCTGCCCTGCAATGTTTTTATTAATCATCGCGGACCCGATGTAAAACACAAGCTGGCCGAAGATATCTACGATGCCCTCCATGCTATCGGTCTCAACGTCTTTCTTGATTCCGAGGACCTTCATTGGGGGGATTTCTTCCCGAGAGAACTACAAGAAGCAATGTTTCGTGCTTCCCTTCATGTAGCAATATTTTCTCCCACTTATGCACAATCGCCTTGGTGTCTTGCTGAGCTATCCTTTATGCTCAAGACTGGCACACCCATTATCCCTATTTTCTACCAAGTTCAACCTGCTGATCTCCGCCATTTGAAAGAATTCTACAAAACTTCGTTTTCGGAGTATCAAGAGAAGGGCAGATATATAGACAAGCTTGAGGAGTGGAAGACGGCACTCTACGATGTCTCATTTTATGAGGGTGAAATCGTCAATAATAATGAGTAAGCAGCACACAATCTCTCTCGTCTTCTGTACATCTGTTATCATACCATCCATATTTCTCTATTTTATATATACTTGTCTTTGATTAAATCTCATCACTGTTTAGTAATGCTTCTTCGTTTTTCTCTTTCCAAAATCATGTTTCACCATTGTTTAGGGAGGAGCGAAGGGTGTTGAAGAATATTGTGAATCGTGTATTGGAAGTAACAAATATAGTACCATTACAGGAAACAAAATATGCTGTGGGTCTTGAAGAACTTGTAGCAGATTTTGAAATGACAATCAGTGAATTTGCAAAGATTAATTCACATGTTCAAGTTGTGGGAATTTGGGGTATGGGTGGATCTGGCAAAACCACTCTGGAAAAAGAATTGTATAACAAAAAATATTCATTCATGAAAAAATCCAGTTTTCTTTTTGATATTAGATATGCTGCAAGCAAAAGCAAATTGCATAAATTGCAGACACAACTCCTCCAGGATTTAGAGTTCAAAGTCAATGATCAATCATTTAACAATATGGAGCAAGGCAAGAATATTCTCTCAAATTATCTGAGATCTGTTCCTGTATTCGTTGTTTTGGATGATGTGGATCATCCGGAGCAACTAGAAGCTCTACTGCCTGCAAAGACCAGCCTTGCATCTGGGAGTTTGGTCATTGTTACAACACGGGACAAGGAAGTCCTCAGGGTTTGTGATATGTCCTGCATTTATGAAATGAAATCAATGAATCAGTCTCATGCCAGACAACTTTTTTGTTGGCATGCATTCTTGCAACCATCCCCAGTGTCAGGATATGAGGATCTTGTTGAAAAATTCATAAGTGTTAGCTGTGGGTTGCCTTTGTCTTTAAAGGTGTTTGGAGCTCAGCTTTATGATTGCCTTAATAAAGATTTATGGGAGGAGCTATTGCATAAAATCTCTAGAATCTTGCCCAATGATATTATAAAAAGGCTGAAAGTAAGCTATGATGCATTAGACAGAGAGGAGAAACAAATGTTCATTGATGTAGCTTGTTTTCTTATTGGTGAAGACAAGATGACTGCCATTGCAGTATGGGAAGGATCAGGTTGGAGTGGTCAGTGGGGTTGGAAGACTCTTGTAAATAGATGTCTTGTTGACCTTAACAATAAGAATGAGATAATAATGCACGACCATCTAAGAGATTTAGGAAGGGAAATAGCAAGGACTCTTTCACCCCATCGGCTATGGTCTCCAGATCAATTTAAAGACATTGACAAACACGAGGAGGTGGGGCCAATAATTTGTTTTCTATTCTGTTAGAAAAGTAGAAATCATGGCATTGAATTTTTTTATTAAAATAATTAAAAAATCTCCGTCAGTTTGTATGCTTACCTTGTTCTGTTATAAGTTCGTTGCTTTTGCTTTTCTCTATACAGATAAGAGGAATGAAATTGGACACAACAACTAATGACGTTCAAAAGTTTCCCGGTTCCCTATGGAATACAAGCATGTGGCTTTGTGGCTCCGAAATAGCTAGAAGACCTTTCCCTTATGAATTGAAAGTGTTTGTGGTAGGAGAAAATTATGGGAACTATTTACACATTGTCAAATTATCAAGAGAGTTAGCATGGCTTAGCTGCACCAGAATTGCCCATAGAAATCTTCAATCATGGGTGTCATTGAAAAATTTAAGAGTTTTAGAACTTTATGACTGCCCTAAGATAGTAGGCTTGTGGAAGGATGGAGTGGAAGTAAGTATCTTTCCAATATTTATAATTTTAATTTGAATTAAATATTCTTTGCAATATAATTTGAATTAAATATTCTTTCCAATATTTATAATTTATAACTAGTACGTATCTATGGTTCTCTCCAATATTTATAATTTGAATTAAATAGTCTCTGCAATCTTTATCTTTCCCTTAATTAAATTCAAAATTGGCTGTAGGCTCCAGCGCAGTTAAGAGTGCTGATTATTTCTTCCTGCTCTAAATTAGAAAGAATTCCAAAGTCCATAGGATATCTCAAGAATTTGAAAAAGATATCCCTGTCTAGCTGCAATGTGAAGAGACTGCCAGAGGAATTTTGTCGTCTTCAATCACTGGAGCACCTAGAGTTAAGCTATTGTTATAGGCTATCATCACTGCCTAGCTGTTTTGGCGATTTGACAGAGCTGCGACATCTACATTTGCGGAATTGCTTTAGATTGAGGATGTTGCCAGATTCATGTAAGCATCTCACGCTCCTGCAATATCTTAATTTAGAGCGGTGTACGGAGCTCACCTTACAGTCAGACATCCTGGAAAACATGTCAAAGCTAGAGTATTTGAATCTTAATAACTGCACACAATTGGAGGAGTTGCCTCGTCACATCACAAATCAAGCTTCCTTGAATGAGCTCTATTTAATGCGGACAAGGATAAGGGAGCTCCCAATTAACATCGGTCAACTCAGCAAGTTGAGAGTGATGGAGATAGGTTCAGATCAAGAGTGTTTCCATATGCAATCTATACTGGACTCTATGGAGAGGCTTACTCGTTTAGAGCGATTGGTATTACAATGTTTAAAAGTGCAATCATTGCCAAGATTTACTTCCTTGTGGAGCAATCTGAAGGAAATACATCTAGAGAGCACAAGAGTGTCAAAGATTTCAATTTCTGACGATTGCTGTCCCGGCCTTAAACTTCTCAATCTGTGGTTTAATAACAATTTAACGGAAGTCGACACAGTACCAACAGCAGTGGAGTTTATATTTGTGTGCTACTGTAATTTGCTAAGGAACATAAGTGGTATTGGAGGCGCAGTAAACCTTCAATACCTGAGGCTGAACTACTGTCCAAAGTTGGACACGCTTCCAAGTTTTGATAAATTAATTTCGCTGGAAACATTTAGACTAGTAGGGGACAACAAAGTTGAGACGATACAAGGTTTACAACACTGCACATCATTGGAGGTGCTTCGGATAGAAGGTAAAGGTTGGGAGGTGCCGGGCATAGAAAGTTGGGAGCACCTGCAAAGATTGAGAAGGCTGAAAGTCATAGCAAAGAAGAGATCAGCTGTGGAGCGTTGCATTCAAACGTTTCAGGTAATAATTGTTTCCAGTTAAATATAATTATAATTTTGTGTTCATTTCATTATCATCATGAATGTTGGCTTTCCTTTTTTGGACAGAAATGGCCAGAAGAAATAGTAATATGTACAAAAGCAGTCGCTGATGCGGGGGCACTTCTAAACTCTTCAGCCTTTCCCAATTTCTCTGTCCTCCATTCCGTTTCTAACAAGAAACTCAGGCAGAACAAGACAATCAAGTTTAACCTCTTCAGTCGTTCCTCCGATGGCAATGGCATGATGCTATGTTTGGTTATAAATAGTGTGTCTCCAAGTATGCGATTATATATTAGTAATGAGGATGGTACAACAATATTTGATGGGGAAGTGGAGGAGGGTAAATGGGCATGGATAGGTGTCTTCAACCAATATTCACGATGGCTCACTGCACGAACAATTCACAAATATGGGTATGTAACGGGTGAAGAAAGGAATGCCGAGCTGGAGAAAGGAATGGTTGTGAGGGGCGGAGAAGAGAGCATGGTGGAGGCTTTCCGCCACTTATTCGCGCTTCTAACAAGTTGATAATGTGGTTATCAAAATAATTTAATGGAATTACCTACATTTGTTTTTGCTAAATTGAATAATTTAATGGAAATTGTTAATTTATTGTTTTTTAATTTTCAATGTAAAACGTTTTTGTTTATTTTTTAAATGGAAATTTAAAAGCACTTCAATTTTATTGAATAAATTATAGAAAAAAAAAATTCAATTTGTATTTTTTTTAATGATAAAAATTATTTGTCACTATATAAAATGTATATAATTTTAAAAATACATATTTCTAATTTAAAAGTTAATTTATTTTTGTAATGATAAAAGATTTTTAAATTTTATTGAGAAAACTATTATATATTTAGTTCTTAATTATTATAAATTATTTATTTTTTATAGTTTTAATTGTAATTGTTAAATAGGTAGATATTTTTTTAGAAATATATTAAATTATTATTATTTATCTAGTTGATTTTAATTTGGATACAACATTAATTTTTGGTTGTTGATGAAGTTGATAATATTATTTTTTAGTGGTTCATTTATTAAAAAATGTATAAGATTGTAAATTATTTTCTTTCATTCAAAAACTAAAAAAATTATTGACATATTTTACTAACATTACAAGAATTTCTATTCTAACTTGGTAAAATTATTCATATGAAATATTTGGAATGGTAAAATTTAGATAACCATGCTATTACCCATTTAGTTTGTGCCCATTTTGAGGAAATGTCTCAATACATAAACATGGTGACAAATGGTGCAATCTTCCACAAAGTTGGGTTCATTTATCTTTCATTTATCTAACTTTATATATACAATTTCTACAGCTAGTATGTAACTCATCCATATGTCTACACATCCCTATATATTCACTTTATCCACTTGATTATTACACTCATTCACATACTTATATGAACATATGGTTTTTATGTGTATACACCTAAAAACGGTCATCATATTCAATTAATTAAATACAACCTATTTGATTGATACTTCAATTACATATAAATAAGGTCTTACTTTATTTATACTGTTCACTTTCCTTTTAATTCTCCTAATTCACATTCTCCTAAATTAAATAAACAAAAAACCCTAAACATGTTTATTTAATTAATCTTCGTCTTGATAGAATATACAATACTCATCCATCTGATGAGGTAATTCAATAATGATTACAATTACAATTACATTGCTCACCTCTTATACAATTGAGGGATGTTTTTAAATACAAGTTTACAATATACAATGTTGAAAGTACACATAAGATCCAAGTGCGAGCTCTCCATCCATGAAGTTCTCGATGCCATGATCACAAAACAGGGGACCCAACGGAGTAAGGTGCACGTTCCACCCAACCATGTGGTACCTGTAGGTCCACCCCTCATGCTAGGAGATAGTAATAAGGTTACCTAGACCTAATCTACTAACCCTAGACACTAGTACAAAATAGACTATTGGTTACATTGCTTCCAAATTCTTGACAATTGAATTTACTACAAATACAAGGTTAACTGTTATTCTAGGTGGAGTGTCATCACAATGTTGCAAAGGTTACCCTGGCATTTCTTCCTAGGTTTCGGCCCCCAATCCTTGGGTTACCCTGGTAACCTCTTACGAAACCCAGCCCCTATTGGATACTATTGTGGAATCGAATGTCTTTTATAGGAACAAGACACTGATTTTCCATTCCAGGCCTTCTCATCTTATACTCATGATTGAAGTAGCTCAAGAGTCATAAGAGAGGCAAAATATCTTGTTAAAAGTTTTTAATCTAACTACTGTGTTCTTTGATTATCACTGACTTACTTAACTATTTGTAAGTTACCCTGACACCACTTTGTGTGTCGGCCCTTACAAATAGCCACTCCCTTAAACATAACAAGGGTTTCTAAGTTTTCAAAACTAGGGTTTACAAAGTGCACAAAGTACATCTCACAATAATAAATAACCTTCAACAATATCATAACACAATATTTAACGCATGCACAACCCAAGTTAACTTAAGAAATACATTTGAACAATTAAACACCCTTTTACACAATTCATTCTAGAAGACTTATACGACTATAACTTTCCCAATATGCCCCAAAAGAAAACATGTACAAAAGCAAATCAAGAAAAATAGACACCTACCATTTGGATCTATTAAATCTAATCATTCATTAAATTGAGAAATTAATCTTCTAAGATTTAATCCATTTTCCATGCATTACGAATATCAAATCTACAATTTTCCCAATTTCATACCTATAAATTTTATAACTCCAAAATAACAATTTATTCTTAAAAAAAAATATCCAAATCATTCAAAATATCTAAATCTAGATATTTAATAATTAAATTCTTTTAAACTTATCATTTAAACATAATAATATTTTCTTAATTTAATATAAATATATATGCATATATACATATATATATATACATATATATATACATATATATATATATACATATATATATACATATATACATATATATATATACACACATATACATATAATATATTACATATTTTAAAATTTCAAAATTCATATTATATATAAATTGAATTAAATAAATAACATATAAACAAATTCACATTTTATATATATATAAAATCGAATATAATGAATATCAAATGAAATATGCATTTTTTTCCAAACTTTATTTTAATTTACAAACAATGTAGAGCAAGGCTCCCACGGGCCTCCCTGTGGGAGGTCGCAGCCCTGTCAGGGTTGTGCCCAACAGCCCTCTGGCTGTTGTGCACAGCCTTGACAGCTGCGCCCGGGGCTATGGTAAATGGGGAGGGTTTCGGCCCTCCCTAGAATTTTATTATTTTATTATTTTTTTATTTAACAAAAATAAAACCTTGCGGAAAATTTCGTCCACCATTCGGATTTCGGTCTGACTTTTTCATGAGTTTTGCCTGTACAGTGCATGGGTTTTAAATAAAATTTTCACATAATTTATATACATATATAAAAATCTAAAAACTTTTTACAATTCAATTCATATATGAAATGAAATTAAATATATATATATAAATATATATATTTAACTAAATAAATTAAGGTTTCCATAATAGAATATACAGGAAACTGTAAAATTTTCCCAGAAGTTTTCAATTTCCTAAAGTAAATAATTTCTTCATAAAATACAATACTTTTAACAGAGAATCTTCTACATAAGTTTTTTTTTTTTAAAAGCCATTAAAATTTCACACAACAGAATAGAGTAAACAATCTTTATACGTGAATAATAGAGATTTAAATTACTCTAAATTTCTTTTCAGATGCTTTCTTTTTCAAAATTCACAAATTAAAATCTACAGGAAAATACCTGATTTCCTTTGCTACTGTTGAAGAAATCCTCTGTTGCCTCTGTTGCCTGAAGCTTCCAATTTCTTTCCCGAGATCCAATTCCACAATACAACCAAGAACCAGAGATCTTCCAATTCCAAAATCAACCAAAAAGCATTTACCAATTTTTTTTACAGAGCACCAAAATAATTTTCCCGTGAGGAAATTCAACAACCTCTGTGATTTCCTAAGATCCAAAATATCCTCCATAACAAATTTTCAACAACCCCAATGCAATTATTACACTCACACTTATGTCGAGAAGTGGTTGCAAAATATCTTCCCACCACTTCTCGGCAATCTTCCCATTTTCAATTTGCAAGCAATTAAATTCATTTAATTTTTTTTTTTTAAACAATGTTCCAAACACATGCATCTATTTTATTTAATTTCTTAATTTTCAAATATAAAATAATTTATTTAATATCCAAAAATACCTTTTTCACAAAATATTTAATTTACAAATATTAAATCTTTTCACACACTTAATAATTTAATTTAATTTATTTATTTATTTAATTAAATTAATTCAATCTTTTAAGATTAAACTATTTAACCAAATAAGCTAATTAATTAATTAAATAATAAGTAACTAATTCCTTCAACATTAAAATATTAATTTAAATAACAATAAATAAAGCACAATAAACTGACATAAGAATTTAACCAAATTTACCTTTCAATAATTAATCCAAACAGAAAATGACAATACAATCCTATGACTCAGACTGAAACTGACAATGTACTAAGACTGGGATTAAAGATTAGACTAGGGTGAACCAAACTACTATCTCCCGATCAACATATCCGTTGAGTCTTGACACGCTCAGACCTGAGTACCCAGGTGGAGTCGATGTCATGTACCTGCAATTTCCTGCAACCAAGCAAATAACATGCATATATATATATATGATAAAGCATTAAACAGACACACCGTGCGGAGAAAATCATGGATATCACAGGGCACTCGCAAGTGAGTGATGCAATTCTATTCTCCACACCAATACATGTCACAGCAAACTGATGAAATAAATGTTGTTAGTCCATCATAAAACATGTACATAGCAATAATCAACAGAAAATAAACATCTATGCTATATCAAATCATGTCTGAAATCAATAATCACCAAACAATGTATCATCATGCCACAGAATAAATCCACTATCGCTCAAAACCAGCGATCAAATATCCAACAAAATATCATAATCTAACAATGTGAAAACATAACAGCAAAATGCATAAGCATAAACGGAGGGGTACTACATCCTCCCCCCTAGGATCAGGCTTGCTCCTGAAAGCCTGCAAACAGATAGGGATAAAGTTCCCTCATGCGTGCCGTATCCTCCCAGGTAGCAGAAGCCTCATGGCTAGGATCCCATTGGACTCTCACCTGATCAACATCTCGACCACTGAGACCGAGTGTCCGGTGCTGTAGAATGGCCATGGGCTCCAAAGCCAGCTGCCCGTCCTCTACCTATAACGCATTCCAATCAAGTACATGAGATATGTCGAGATGATATGGTCTAATAACTGATACATGAAAAACAACATGAATACGAGAAAAACTGGGTGGTAAGGCGAGTCAATACGCCACGGGACCAATTCTCTCTAAAATCTCGAATGGCTTGACAAAACGAGGCGCAAGCTTAGAGCCTTTTCCATAACGGATTGGACTCTTTCGCGGTCGCACTCGAAGAAACACTCTATCACCAACATCAAACTGTCGGTCTATCCTATGCGCATCGGCATATTTCTTTTGCCTATCCTGAGCTGCTATCAGATGTTCTCTAATACGGTCAACCTGTTGCTCCATATCTCGAAGCATCTCAAGTCCTAGTAACACTCTATTCTCTAGTCGATCCCAACTCAAAGGAGTTCGACAAGGACGACCGTATAGTGCCTGAAATGGTGGCATACCTATGAACTCTGATATCCGTTGTTATAAGCGAATTCTACTAAGTATAGATAATCCTCCCAACGTGATTGTTGGTCCATTACATACATCCTAAGCATATCCTGTAATATTTGGTTAACTCTTTCAGTTTGTCCATCAGTTTGTGGATGATAAGCTGAACTAAAATTCAACTATGTACCTAACGCATGTTGTAATGAAGTCCATAGGGCTGAAGTAAATATAGGATCTCTATCCAATATAATCCTACGAGGAATCCCACGCAATCTAATGATGTCCTCCATGAATATCCTAGCTACGGATGAGGCATTGTATGATGAACATACTGGTGAAAAATGAGCTACTTTAGTCAAATGGTCAATAGTTACCATAATGGCATCATGTCGACGTGATGACATATGTAACCCAACAATGAAGTTAACAGATATAATATCACATTTCCATTTGGGAATGAGATGTGGCTGCAATAATCCAGTAGGATGTTGATGCTCAGCTTTAACTCGCTGGCATTCAAGACATCTTGATACATAATCAACAATATCACGTTTCATACCAGGCCAGAAATACAATTGCCAAAGATCAGCATGCATTTTCTTGACACCTGGATGAGCTGAATATGGAGCTCGATGAGCTTCAGTCATAATCAAAGTACGAAGACTCTCAACATGTGGTACATAAATACGACCTAAATGCTGTAATATACCGTCCGATTCTAAGACATAACCTACAAATTGACCTTCTAAAGGTCTACCAGATTCAATCTCTGACCTCACTTCCTGATATAATCTATCAGCAGGAAGTGCAGCTACTATTTGACCTCTTAAATCTACTTCAAGAGTAGTAGCAAAGATCTCATGTCAACGTCGGCTAAGAGCATCAGCCACTACGTTCTCTTTGCCTTGAACATATTTTACTTCAAAATCGTACTCACACAAGAATTCCATCCACCATCTTTGCCTAGCATTCAAGTTAGGTTGCGTAAAGATGTATTGCAAACTACGGTGATCAGTATGAAGTTCAAAATGATGACCTAAAAGAAAATGCCTCCATCGAACTAAAGCATGCACAACTGCAGTTAGTTCTAGGTCATGAGTAGGATAGTTTAATTCGTGATCCTTGAGTTTGCGAGACTCAAAAGCAATCACATGCCCATCTTGCATCAATACTGCTCCCAAACCCTCTAAGGATGCATCCGTGCATACCACGAAATACTTAGTAGGATCAGGAACAATGAGTATAGGAACATTAGTTAACTTTTCTTTAAGAGTCTGAAAGGCTAATTGACACTGCTCTGTCCAAACAAACTTCTTCCCTTTCCTCTGAAGAGAAGTAATAAGATGACTGATTCTAGAAAATCCCTCTACAAACCGCCTATAATAACCAGCTAGACCCATAAAACTACTTACTTCACCTACATTAGTAGGCGCGAGCCAATCTACAATGGCTTGGATCTTTGAAGGATCCACAACAATACCTTTTCCTGATATTACATGTCCAAGGTATTTTATTTCAAGTTGAAAGAAGTCACACTTCTTCAGGTTCGCATACAATTGATTTTCCCTTAAACATTGAAATACATGTCTCAAGTGTTCTTCATGTTCCTTCATGTTTCTCAAATAAACCAAAATATTATCGAGAAATACTAGGACAAAGCGATCAAGGTATGTACGAAATAAACCATTCATTAAACTCATGAATACAGATGGTGCATTCGTTAACCCAAATGGTACTACTGTGAATTTGTAGTTCCCATAACAAGTTTGAAAAGCAGTTTTATGTATGTCTGCTTCGACTATACGCAATTGATGATAACCAGATTTCAAATCGATTTTAGAGAACACATTAGCTCCCTTAATTTGATCAAAAAGATCATTGATTCTAGGCAAAGGATATCGATTCTTAATTGTAACCTTGTTCAATTGACGATAGTCAATGCATAGCCTAAGAGATCTGTCCTTCTTTACGAAGATGACAGGTGCTCCCCAAGGGGAAACACTTGGACAAATGAAACCCTTTTCTAATAGTTCCTCTAACTAAATATGAAGTTCCTTGAACTCCTAAGTCGTCATTCTATATGGAGCCATAGATATAGGTTCAGCTCCAGGGACTAGGTCAACTCTAAAGTCAATATCCCTCTTCGGTGGCATTCTAGGAATGTCATCGGGAAACACATCCACGAATTCCCTAAGAATAGGATGATCATCAAGAGATACCTCTCGACTCTCACCCTCTTCCAAACTAGTGACTATTGTTGCAAATAGTTGACATCCCTGATGAAGACATCTCTTTAATTGCATAACATATATCATCCGCAAAGAGATAGGTCTTTGAATACCTACGATTTCCACTTTCGCACCTAAATCATTAATACAACTAACTATCTTAATTCGACAGTCAATCATAGCATGATAAGATGCTAACCAATCCATACCTAAAACTATGTCATACGATCCTGAGGGTGTAACATATAAATCTACTAAGGTAGTTAACGTACCAATTTTAAGTTCACAATTATGTACTAAATTTTCTACTGCTACTTTCATCCCTGAGGCGAATTCAACTTGCCACTTACCACCTTGCTTTACCACCATAAGACCACAATGGTCTACAATGGTTGGTGAAATAAAGGAGTCAGTGGCTCCGGAATCAAAAAGTATAGAAACACTAACACCATGTAACTTTTCTGAAGTTTCGATCACCGTCAACTGGTGATCGGCTTGGCGGTCATTAACTGCTGCATACACTGTATGTGATCATCCTGCATCACCCACTGTAGGCTCTGAAACTATAGGTCGAGACCCATAACTAGTAGAACCTCTCATCGGACACTGCCTAGCTATGTGTCCCTACTACCCACATGAATAACAACCTGTGCCTCTATCGAATCCTCTGCCACCCAAAGGTGCATTGGATTGCTGAAAAGTACCCCTACTGACAGTAGACTGAGCACTCTGCGCAGGCTGATCCTACCTATTCCACTTGTTGTGCCACTAGTTATGACCCTTTCCTGTTTGAGGACTGTTTTGTTGTTGTGGTTGAGGGTTATTGTTCTTTTGAGGTGTTCGTTGTTGTTGTTGCTGCCCACCCTTTGTGGGTGTCTGTTGGTTCTTGGAAGAACCACCTGTCTATGCCTGTCCACCCTGTGGACTAAAACCTGCTACAGGAGCACTCCCAATCTGCACTCCTGTGTGCCACCTAAAGCCATAATAAGGTTCTCCTCTACTATGCGAGCCTTCTCCACCGCTACTTCCATAGTCTTTGGCTCAAAGACTAAGACACCACCATTGATGCAGGTGTTTAAACCCCTGATAAAGTGTTGTACTAGCATAGGCTCATCATCGCCAATACTAGCATACTGCTTGAGTTCATAGAATCTACGTTCATATTGCTCTACAGAAAGAGCTAACTGACGTAGATCATGGAACTCGTCAGCCCTACACTGCCTCCAATGTTCTGAAAGGAACTGTGCTCTGAACCTCTCGAGAAACATCTCCCAAGACACAGAACCAATATATAAATGGAGCTTTTGCTCCTCTAGGCGCCACCAAGTAGAGGCGAATCCTCTCAAGTGCATAATAGCGCATTTGGCATGGGTATTACTACTGTAAGGGTGCATGGCGAAGCATCTACCCAAATCCAGTAGCCAGGTCTCAACCTCTAAGCCACCTCCAGTACCATCAAAAGTAGGAGGGCATGCCCTCAGTAAATCCCTCATATGACTTGCAATGATAGCATCTTGATAAGCTGAGTCATCTACTCTCCTAGGGGATCTATCTCTCTCTGACAACCTCCTACTCATCTACCTGTCTAGGTCCAAGACGAGCTAGGACCTCCTCTAGTAATGGACGTATCTGAGAACCCTCTACTACTGAGTGTTCGTGATTCTTTCCCTCATTTCTCTGACCCATCTATTTTGCCTGTTCACTGTGATGAGGGCTAGGAGGGGGAGTAACCTGACGGATTGGCCCTCGGCCTCCTCCTCGACCTCTACCATGACCTCTTCCTCCTCACCTAGGCATGTTCCTACACATAACAATAATGAGTCTTAGATACTATTCAACAAAGGCTAACAGTGGCAACACTACGTACTAGGTCAACCTAATGGGCTCGTGATTACCCAGAGCGTCCAGTGTTTGTAACCTTGGCTCTGATACCAATCTGTAATGCCCCGTCTTAATAACCTAAGAATGTTGCAATAGTGTAATAAAGGTGTAATAATTTTTTTTTAAGTTTAATTATTATGTTATTTAGTTACATACATTCATTAAGCTATACAACGTTACACTACTTTGAGTTTCCATAAGTGACTTAAGTATTTCGCATTGCACATATTAATTCATAAGATAAAACATTTAAAGATAAACATTGCATTTCATTTGATTACCATTCATAATAACATAAAGTACAAACATGTTTTTCCATACATTACATTTGATAGAATATACAATACTCATCCATCTGATGAGGTAATTCAATAATGATTACAATTACAATTACATTGTTCACCTCTTATACAATTGAGGGATGTTTTCAAATACAAGTTTACAATATACAATGTTGAAAGTACACATAAGATCCAAGTGCGAGCTCTCCATCCATGAAGTTCTCGATGCCATGATCACAAAACAGGGGACCCAACGGAGTAAGGTGCACGTTCCACCCAACCATGTGGTACCCGTAGGTCCACCCCTCGTGCTAGGAGATAGTAATAAGGTTACCTAGACCTAATCTACTAACCCTAGACACTAGTACAAAATAGACTATTGGTTACATTGCTTCCAGATTCTTGACAATTGAATTTACTACAAATACAAGGTTAACTATTATTCTAGGTGGAGTGTCATCACAATGTTGCAAAGGTTACCTTGGCATTTCTTCCTAGGTTCCGGCCCCCAATCCTTGGGTTACCCTGGTAACCTCTTATGAAACCCAGCCCCTATTGGATACTATTGTGGAATCAAATGTCTTTTATAGGAACAAGACACTGATTTTCCATTCCAGGCCTTCTCATCTTATCCTCATGACTGAAGTAGCTCAAGAGTCATAAGAGAGGCAAAATATCTTGTTAAAATTTTTTAATCTAACTACAGTGTTCTTTGATTATCACTGACTTACTTAACTATTTGTAAGTTACCCTGACACCACTTTGTGTGTCGGCCCTTACAAATAGCCACTCCCCTAAACATAACAAGGGTTTCTAAGTTTTCAAGACTAGGGTTTACAAAGTGCACAAAGTACATCTCACAATAATAAATAACCTTCAACAATATCAGAACACAATATTTAACGCATGCACAACCCAAGTTAACTTAAGAAATACATTTGAACAATTAAACACCCTTTTACACAATTCATTCTAGAAGACTTATACGACTATAACTTTCCCAATATGCCCCAAAAGAAAACACGTACAAAAGCAAATCAAGAAAATAAGACACCTACCATTTGGATCTACTAAATCCAATCATTCATTAAATTGAGAAATTAATCTTCTAAGATTTAATCCATTTTCCATGCATTACGAATATCAAATCTATAATTTGCCCAATTTCATACCTATAAATTTTATAACTCCAAAATAACAATTTATTCTTCAAGCAAATATCTAAATCATTCAAAATATCTAAATCTAGATATTTAATAATTAAATTCTTTTAAACTTATCATTTAAACATAATAATATTTTTCTTAATTTAATATAAATATATATACATATATACATATATATATACACACATATACATATAATATATTAAATATTTTAAAATTTCAAAATTCATATTATATATAAATCGAATTAAATAAATAACATATAAACAAATTCACATTTTATATATATATAAAATCGAATATAATGAATATCAAATGAAATAGGCATTTTTTTCCAAACTTTATTTTACTTTACAAACAATGTAGAGCAGGGCTCCCACGGGCCTCCCTGTGGGAGGTCGCAGCCCTGTCAGGGTTGCGCCCAACAGCCCTCTGGCTGTTTTGCGCAGCCTTGACAGCTGCGCCCGGGGCTATGGTAAATGGGGAGGGTTTCGGCCCTCCCCAAAATTTTATTATTTTTTTATTTTTTTATTTAACAAAAATAAAACCCTGTGGAAAATTTCGTCTGCCATTCGGATTTCGGTCTGAATTTTTCATGAGTTTCGCCTATACGGCGCATGGGTTTTAAATAAAATTTTCACATAATTTATATACATATATAAAAATCTAAAAACTTTTCACAATCCAATTCATATATGAAATGAAATTAAATATATATATATATATATTTAATTAAGTAAATCAGGGTTTCCACAATAGAATATACAGGAAACTGTAAAATTTTCTTCAGGGTTTTCATAGGGGAAATTAGGGAAAATCTTACAAACTTCTCCAAAGTTTCACAGAAAACAAGCACTGTATTTTTTTAAATTCCAAATCTAATTTTCCCATAAGTTTTCAATTTCCTAAAGTAAATAATTTCTTCATAAAATACAATACTTTTAACAGAGAATCTTCTACAGAAGTTTTTTTTTAAAAAAATCCATTAAAATTTCACACAACAGAATAGAGTAAACAATCTTTATACGTGAAGAACAAAGATTTAAATTACTCTAAATTTCTTTTCAGACGCTTTCTTTTTCAAAATTCACAAATTAAAATCTACAGGAAAATACCTAATTTCCTTTGCTACTGTTGAAGAAATCCTCTGTTGCCTCTGTTGCCTGAAGCTTCCAATTTCTTTCCCGAGATCCAATTCCACAATACAACCAAGAACTAAAGATCTTCCAATTCCAAAATCAACCAAAAAGCATTTACCAATTTTTTTTACAGAGCACCAAAATAATTTTCCCGTGAGGAAATTCAACAACCTCTGTGATTTCCTGAGATCCAAAATATCCTCCGTAACAAATTTTCAACAACCCCAATGCAATTATTACACTCACACTTATGTCGAGAAGTGGTTGCAAAATATCTTCCCACCACTTCTCGGCAATCTTCCCATTTTCAATTTGCAAGCAATTAAATTTATTTAATTTTTTTTTTTTTTTAAATGTTCCAAACACATGCATCTATTTTATTTAATTTCTTAATTTTCAAATATAAAATAATTTATTTAATATCCAAAAATACCTTTTTCACAAAATATTTAATTTACAAATATTAAATCTTTTCACACACTTAATAATTTAATTTAATTAATTAATTTATTTAATTAAATTAATTCAATCTTTTAAGATTAAACCATTTAACCAAATAAGCTAATTAATTAATTAAATAATAAGTAACTAATTCCTTCAACATTAAAATATTAATTTAAATAACAATAAATAAAGCACAATAAACTGACATAAGAATTTAACCAAATTTACCTTTCAACAATTAATCCAAACAGAAAATGACAATACAATCCTATGACTCAGACTGAAACTGACAATGTACTAAGACTTTGATTAAAGATTAGACTAGGGTGAACCAAACTACTATCTCCCGATCAACGTATCCGTTGAGTCTTGACACACTCAGACCTGAGTACCCAGGTGGAGTCGATGTCATGTACCTACAATTTCCTGCAACCAAGCAAATAACGTGCATATATATATGATAAAGCATTAAACAGACACACCATGCAAAGAAAATCACGGATATCACAGGGCACTCGCAAGCGAGTGATGCGATTCTGTTCTCCACACCAATACATGTCACAACAAACTGACAAAATAAATGTTGTTAGTCCATCATAAAACATGTACATAGCAATAATCAACATAAAATAAACATCTATGCTATATCAAATCATGTCTGAAATCAATAATCACCAAACAATGTATCATCATGTCACAATAAATCCACTATCGCTCAAAACCAGCGATCAAATATCCAACAAAATATCATAATCTAACAGTGTGAAAACATAACAGCAAAATTCATAAGCATAAACAAAGGGGTACTACAATCGGCTCATTATGATCCAAGTTTGCATACTAGGCAGGGAACGACATACATGTAAGTTGTAGCCAATGTATGGTAGCTCTAGATATGTAGGACACAACACCATGCTCAAGAAGGCTAGTATTTTTAGGTTAGCAAACCAATCTCTTTGTCGAAGGGAGGGCCATATTACCAGTTAGGTAGATGTTTAGGGGACCACAATAAGTTCATGGTTGGTGAAAATGCACTTGAGTGATACTCTCCCTCATACAGTTGGTAGTCAAGATTTGAGGATGTATGCACCAGCAATTGGGACAACTAGAATGTATGCACTAGTAATGGGGACATCTAAAATGTATGCACCAATGTTGGGGACATCAAGGATGTGTGCCCAAGAAGGAACATCTTGACTATTTGTATCTTTGTTTCAATAAGCTCTTGGAAGCTATGTATGTATCCATGTATCTCTATCTTTTTGGAAATTATAATTGGAAAAATATTATCATTGAAATGGAATTATGGAATATGAAAGAATTACTTGGGATTTTGTAATGTTTCTTTTGTAAATGCAATGGAAGTTTGAAATGGAATCATTTCAAATGTGCATCTTATTATCAAAATTGAAAAGAAATTTTTTATTGGTATATTTTGCAAACATATAGTACTCACATGTGGGTTAAAACATAAGTGAATTATTTGGGTTAAAAATTGGGCTCTCTCTCTCCCCTAAAATTCAAGGAAATACATCTGGAGAGCACAAAAGTGTCAAAGATTTTAATTTTTGGGGACATCTGGAGAGAATAGGAGTGTTCTCTCTCTCTCTCTCTCTCTCTCTCTCTCTCTCTCCTTAAAATTCAAGGAAATACATATGGAGAGCACAACTTAAAATTTGAGGAAATACATATGGAGAGCACAAGATTTTCAAAGATTTCAATTTATGGGGACACTTGGAGAGAACAAGAGTGTTCTCTCTCTCCCCCCCCTTAAAATTCAAGGAAATACATCTAGAGAGCACAAGAGTGTCAAATATTTCAATTTTTGGGGACATTTGGAGAGCACAAGAGTGTCAAAGATTCAAATTTTATGATGATTATTCTCAAACTTTGGGGTAATGACCATTTAGCAAAGGTCAACACAAGCTACCAACAATAGTGGAGGATATCTAGGTGGGAAACTATAAGTTGCTAAGGAAAATAAGTGGTATTAGTGATGTAGTAAATCTTCAATACCTAAGGCTAATTAGTTGTCCATATTTGGACACACTTCTAAGTTTTTATAAATTAGCTTTGCTGAAAGAATTTAAACTAGAAAGGGTGAACAAAGTTGAGATGATACAAGTTTTACAACACTGCACATCATTGGGTAGTGTCAAGAATTCCTAGCAAGGATGAAATTAGTTGTGGAGTGTTGCATTCAAATGATTCAAGTAATTTTTTTTCCATAAATATACAGTTCTAATTTTTTTTCATCTCATCATGAATGTTGGCTTTCATTTTTTGGATAGAAATGGCCAAATGATGTGATAATATGTACAAAGGCAGTTGTTGGTGCGAGATCCATTTTCAAGTCTTTAGCCTTTCCCAATATTTCTATCATCCACTCTGTTGCTAACGAGGAATTCAGCCAAAATAAGAAATCAAATTTAACCTCTTCAACCTTTCCTCTAATGGAAATTTCATGATGGCATGTATGGTTAATAAATTTTGCCTCTCAAGTATGTGATTGTATATTAATGATAATGATCATGTACTAATATTTCAAGGTGTGGTGGAGGAGGGTGAATGGTCATTGATAGGCGTCTTTGCCCAACATTCACAATGCCTCACCACACAAATAATCCACATAAAAGGGTTTGTTGGATGAACAAAGGAATGACGAAGTGGAGGAAGGAATGGTTGTGAGGGGTGAAGAAGAGAGTGTGGTGGAGGGTTTCCACCATTTATTGGCACTTGTAGCAAGTTGATAGTGCCATTATCAAAATAATTTAATGGAATTATATTCTTGATGGCCAAGTAATAATCACATGGATACTCATCCATTAATGCTAGTGCTTTCAGAACCTCTTCTTTGTAATACATTTATATTCTTACAATAATAAATATTCTCTTAGTAGGAAGTGTCATAATAATTTCATAAATCAATAGTAAAGGTTAAAAGATCTGTCATTAAAATTTTTTTGACCATATAATCTATAATAAATAGATAATTGTGACTTTGAGCTTACCAAAAAATAATTTGATCTCACATTTTCATATCATAATAAGAATAAAAGGTATGATATACATGTTTACAAGCTTATCTATGAGCTCCTACTTTAAAAGGTATGACATATATAAATGTAAGTAGTAAAAAGTTCCTTGCCAAATTTTTTTTCCATTATTTACATGCACTTCACTCTATAGAATGCACTACAAGCTGCTTCAATTGAAATTTCACCTTTCAAATTTAGAAATTTGTGTAACTTTAAGGAGTTCTTATTATAAACTTTCTTATGGGGGCGTAAGTATTGGTGGGAATAATTGTTTACTAATAATTACAATGGTCTCTAAGGAAATCATCTTTCTCTAATAACCTATGTTGTAGGTGGCCAAATTATGACTTTTTTATTTACATATATATGTATGTGAAGGTAAATAATGATACTTTAAAGAACACGCATTATAATTATGCATGTTAGTTACATGGTTTAACATATAAATCATGTAAGGAAGTGGAAAAGGCATCTAAATCAATTCTTATTTTCCAATCATATACACATTTACTCTATTTTCAATTGAATTTCAATTTGTTCTCCCATTCCAGTCCCTATGACTACGGGACTTCTACATGTTGAACCTGTTGATGGTGTTTTCTGTACATCAACAACTCAGATATAATACAATATTCTATCTCTCTTGAAAGGTAATTCTCAATAATAAATCACTGAAAATCACCCCAAGGTCTCTCGGGTGTCAGGTCATGACAATGCATAAACAACTCAGATAATATGTGAAATGCTGGTAATCACAAAGGGACCTTACTACAAGCAACTGTATCTCTCAATTTATCAGATTTTGTAATATGATGATCTCTAATCCTAAATCTAATCAGATAATAAAGAAATAGCAAAAGGTAAAGGGTGCAAGGATATGATAAGATCTAAACCTATTCCTAGAATGAACACTGCAAATGACAAATATCTGGAATGGACCAACCTTGAATAACCAATTCCTGCTGAACCCACAATGCAATATCATAGGAACAGTGCAATCTTCTGAGGTATATAGATTTTCAAATCATAGACATTCATCCACAATCGAACTTAAGCACATATGAATATATGGTCCTGGTTGACTTCACCAGCCTACTACAATCAGATAGTTATTGGGACTATAGACCAGAGATTGCTACAAACATTCCAAATATAAAATCATAAACATCGTTCACCAAACTAAAACTAATTTTATTTTGAACACTAAACCCTAGATCTTTAAGCAATTTGAAAGATAGAACAATAAGAACCATGTGAGATAAACCAATACAAGAGATTTCACCAAGAAAAAACCACAATGTCCTCAATTGTATTAAATTATCAAAAGACTGCAACAATTCAACTGTTCTGATTACAATACTTGCTTCAAGAAATTTGCAAAATGCTCTAGCTTGATTCTATTATCTCTTTTCTAATGTCTGATATCTAACTCCCTACAATGAGGCAAGAATGCCTTTTATAGCAAGTCTCAAGATATGTTGGCCTAGCCAAAACATTTACAAAATAAGAATAACCGCCAAAACAAGTCAGCCCAAGGAAATCAAAATAAGGCACACATTAAATGCCATCTATCATCAAGGTCGGCCTTGACACAGTCCCCAATGTAGTCCGGTCCAATGCATGCCCTATGATAATAGGGAAGCACAAATCTCAAAATAGGCATTAACTGCCACTTCCCTTATCCTTTCTCTGAGCCGATGACCCCTGAACCTTCAAGAATGTTCCATCCAACTCGGTGACAGGTGGCAAAGGAAATATCTTAAGTCAACATTTAATGGAATCAATCTCTTCTTTTGACTATTCAACAATCTTATCCCAATCCTCTTTATTGGCCTGATATCTATCCATTACTGCCAAGTAGGTGGTTGCATCATCAAGCTGGTGGCCAGTTATAACAGTCTCAGAATCCGGGGCATAAACTTCATGCCACCACTCTCTTAGCTACTCCAGACTCAGATATTTTGGGGCAATCTTTCTCCTTCCAGTCATCACCTCAAAGAAGGCAATGCATCCATCATACACTACAGTAAGATCACCATCTATTTGTTTCCTCCGTTTCTGGATCTTCTTCATAGCCTTCTGCCTAATCTGCAGAGCCTCAAACCATTCCCAAGGTTCATCTAATCTGGAAGAAGGAAGAATCCCATCTACAGCCAGTTGTTCTTTACCATGCCCCATGATGACCCTAGATTTCTGCAACAAGAGGTCCATGTCTTCCTTGACCTGTGACAACACATGCTCCAATAATTCCTTGGCCTAGACTGCATCTTTTCCAATTGATAGAATATCCTTAATTGCACTATCTCCCTTTATCTGTACATCCTTCAGCCAATCTATTGCAGCTTGAGCAGTAGTCTTCATCCTTTCAATCCCGGAGATTGTTTCCTTGGGCAGAAAGCCAGGAGTGGCAGAAGAAGGATGGAGAGATTACAAGGGTTTCATTACCTCCTCTAGGCATTTCCTAAGTCTTTCATTCTCCTTCTTCAGCTCATGCTTGGTCTGGGTCTCCTTTCTCAATCTCCCAATAGTCACAACACTAGACCCTTCATATTCCTCTATTTCCTACTCCATGGAGGCCGGTCCAAGGTTGATAGTCTACACATTGTAGTCTTGATCGGTGACTTCTTCCCTAGTCTTGTCCGCAGCAGGGGTGGGAATATGGATGACCCTGCTATTCACTTCATCTCTCTCCATCCTGGAAACTACCTTAGCTGCCTTCCTTTTCTTCCCTTTGCCAATTTTAGACAGCATTTCATCCCAATCCAAGGGAGTGTCTTCAACTACCACCTGCTTCTTCCTTGCAATCTCTTTTTCAAGCCAGCCCGGGGCTGCAGGTTCTACCCAGATTTCTTCATTTCTTATTTCTTCTTGTTGTTTTGTTGTTTCCTCTTCTTCCTTTTCAGTTGTTTTATTATCCTCCTTCTCAGGGAGCTGCTCACCTTGATCATCTTCCTCAGGCTCCACCTCTTGCACCGGTGATGGGGTTTTAGCAGGGATATCTTCTTCCTGCTCAGGTGATTTGTGGCCTCTGTCACTCTCCGGAGAATCCTCATATTGTACCAGTGGGGAAGTATGCCTCTCCTCCTCTTCAACCTTGAGCTCTGCAGCGGCACCAAAGAGTGTCCCCTCCTTGAATGGCTCCGCCTCTCTGCTAGTTTCATGCTCCTTCGGAATTTCCTGCTCAGGCATGCTTGGTGGTGGGGAAGCAGCCTTAGGTGGCTCTACAGTTGTCATCTCCAGAGGAAGGTCCTTCCTTTGCATTGGATCCTTAGGGGATGGATTCCTTGATCTTCTCATATAGACTTTGGTCTTTTCCCCTCCTGAACTCTCTACATCCACAATAGGAGGCTCATCCTTTGAGGCAACTTGACCTTTCTTCTTTGAAGTCCTGGTTGTTCTTGTCTTCTTTGGTGGTGGAGGAACATCTTCCTCCTCTGCTTTTTCCAACTCTTCCTCCTCAGAGGACTTACTAATCTTCAAAGTCTGCCATCTCCTCTTTCCTATTGGCTTCCTTTTTATTTTGGGCTTACCTTCCTTGGGGCCTCTAATCTTTATCTTGAAAGGAGAGCTCTTTATAGTTTTCCCTTTGGGGTCATCTTCCCCAGATTCCTCTGAAGTAGACATGGGGTTAAGATCTCCCATCAAATTGAAGGTACAAGTTACCTTCTCACTCTCCAACTCCCAAATTTTATGCTTCAACCAAGAAGAGGTGAATTTCATAACTGGGGCCATTAGATCCTCAAAATCTGTGACCTCATCTTCATTCCAATCGATTTCCCCAATGGACTTGTCCTTCACAGCCTCATAGGCATGATCCTGCACCAGGTTCCCATCATCCTCTAGTTGGTCCGGGATCAACTTGACGTTATACTGTCTGATTGCATCCACAGGGAGCCTGGAATATCTCTTCTTTCTTGCTTCAAGGTCATCCTTAATGTTAGCCCAATAGTCTTCCAGGTCATCTTTATGTCGGTACTCCCTAGTGGCCTTCTTCTGTGCCTCTCCTGTGATGTCAAAGTTCATCCTTTTGGAATGGAAGGATAAACCATATGCAGCCAATTCATCTCCTACAGTGTGTGCTAATTGGATGGAAGGGCACACTTCTGCCACGCCAATTCTGAGAGGGAATTCCCCACTGAAGCCTGTCTTATGCTTTTCTCTCTTTACAATAGCATCAAATTCACAAATCTGCCTCACAATCTCTAACAAAACAATGTGATCAGTAGGATACTGAGGTAACCTATATGGAGCAACCAGACATCCATCAATTCTAATGTAGGTGAAGGTGGGAAATTGGATGAACCAGGCCCCATAATTCTTTATCAGTCCTTTGGCTCCATCTAATAATCTCATATGCTCGGCATTCTGGAGCATCCTGGTGATATGCATCGTGAAGGCATCATTGGCTCTCCCGTAGTCTTTGTGTCCTAGATGCAACTCCGGGTAAACCTCATAGACAATGTCCTGCCCGAATGTCCCTCGTGGATTCAAACCCCTGTATGGGTAGAATCTAGCAAGCACATACATGACATAAGAGGACATAGTGAACCTCTTAGTCTCCAAGATGTTCCTTAGCTATTTATCAATCTCAGAACTAATGAGCCCTGCCTAGTGGTAGTTGGTTCCCTGTTAAATTTTGGTGATCACATGTACCATCCAACTCTCCAATACTCCGGTGGTCTTCAAACCTGCCACCTTGCTCAGAAATGTTGTTGCATCATAGATATCTGACCTGAATTTGACTCTGTGCAACTGCTTGGGCAGTTTAGAATAATGTGACTTCAGCTTTTCCAACCAAGAGTTGATTATCTGTTGTGCTTTGATGGGTTCATTCTCATAATATTTTTTAGCCGTGTCTATGTTCAAAGCACACACAAAAGGCAGATTAGGCATGTCAAAGGCCTGGGCAATAGAGACAGGGCTGAAGTTGGCCAAGACCCTTCCCTCAGTGCTGACCACCCTTTGCGTATTGAAATCATACTGCCGGGCACATTCTAGAATCAACTCATAACATTGGATCATTGGAGGAAACCCTGCCACATGCACAAGTCTGGACTTCATCATGCCATTCCTTAGGGCTGATAGATCCTTCTCAGCCGTCCTCCGTTTGAACTCCTCGTATCTCCAGGCCCCTACATTGGTTTCAGACACCTCAGACCATACAGAAGATATTTTTCTTTCAGGAAGCTAACTCTTAACGTCCAATCTCAGTCTTTCTGCTTCTGAAATGGATGACCCCTCCGTGTCACCCTTGGATTTTTTCGTAGCAGCTTTGCTTGATTCAGCCTACATTCACAAAGGACATCATTAGTATTCAATTATTATACATATTCCAATCCAAAGGTTAACATAAAGACAGTTAAAATCCATCACAAATCACCAATTCATGGAGATCCGAAAAAATAAAGCAGTCTGGGAAAACTAGGAAAACTGGGAAAATCCAGTCGGGTGGAATTTTGGAGAAATCCGACCCAGACGGATTCCTACTGCCAAGACATCATTAGTCAAATAAATCATTAATTCAGCCAAAAGATCATTAGATTATTATAAAATTCATTCATTGGCAACAAGAAATAAGCATTCAGCATTTGTTCCATCAATCCTATCTTCAGAAAATCGAAAAAGATAAAGCCAGACAAGGAAACTGGAAAAGTCCGGACAGAATGGATTTTCGTGGACAGCACGAAGAACTCCATAAATTAGAACACTCCGCGGAATTAGCCTAAACCGGAAAAATCTGGGTGCGCAGAAATTCCGCGGACACCACAGGAACCCGACGATCGGCGACACGCGAGCTGACGACTAAATGATCACGCAATCTTTTCTGCTTGGATTCTAATGATTCTAAAATTGATGCTAACCAACAGGACTATGAATGTAAATGACTTCAAGTTCCCAAAGCTCCCAAATGGTGAGTCATCATGACAAAACAACGATGCCCTAATTTCAGTAACCAGACCCCCGCCATTAAAGCCCGGATAAGCTTAAAGTTTCACAGAAAACTATCATTTGGGCGATTAACCAATGGAAACAAGGATCTCTTCAAGGTACGAGCAGGCTGGGCCGAATATAAATCATGAAATCACAATAACCCTACTGGAAGTCAGCTAATTTGGGCAAAATGAACTGAAACCCTAATCTTCACAAGATATAGCAAACGTCACGCCTAAGGGGCCAAATCCTACTCAGAGGTAACTCAATAGATGAACAAAAATGTATAGCGGAGATGATAAATCCTGATGAAGGGGTAAGGTTAAACCCTAGCTCGATAAATATGAAACCATCATCAAGCAAAGGCCGACCCAAAATGACCATAAGTCAGCCTAAAGAACTTAATCATTGCATAAACAAATGAGAAGGCCATTGGCAACCTACCATGGATCAATCCAGAGGAAACTCGAGCTCAGAAAAATGACTGCAAAACGAACACGCCCAAGCAACAAAAATCCAGACACCAACGCCCAACAATCCACATGCAAGCGGTTTAGGATCAATCTTCAAAGCTCAAATGAAAATTCTTAATCGCCAGAGCAAAAGCAAGTGAATAGATGAAATCAAAATGACGCTTAAAAGGTTTCAAATCCACCCATATACTCGTCTGAGCAAAGGTACCTCGGTCATTAATGAATGACAAGACACTTCTGACAAATCCAGAAACCCGAGCTCAAAATGGAATTTCAGAAAATCCCAAGATACGCGGAAACACAGATTTCGCGGAAATGCAGAAACCGGGGAAATGACGAAGTCCGAGATTTTGGCGCAGTCCAGGAAAATCCGCCAGGACTGGAAAATCCTAGAGTCAGGCAGAAACCTGGATTCGGAGAATCCAACCGGAAACAGACAAAGAGCCAGGGCTCGGAAAAATCCGCCGGAGCTGAAAAATCTCGGAGTTAGGCGAAAACCCGGATTTTGCCCAAAACTCAATTTTAATCAATTCCAACCTCAAGGCAAGGTCAAAGCTAGCAAGACCAACATATCAAGACCTCAGAAAGATAATTTCAATAAAACCAAAGGTCAAAAGACCTCCGAAAAGAGGGTCCCCATGCCAAGTGGGACGTGTGTGCAAAAACTGCACAACAAAACCTTTTATCAATATTGTGGCTGCATTATTGTTGAAAGAGTAGGCTTATCTTAAGAATATGGAAGATGTATTGTAGATATTCTAATTATGGAGGAATCGAAGAACATATATGATTCTTTTTTTTTTCAAATTTATTTGTTTTTTCTTCATCTTGTTTTACTTGTTATTTTTTCTTTCTAATATAAGATTATCATGTGGGGACAAAAAATTTTGTTACAATTTCTAATTTTAATTTTAAAATTAGGGAAAAATATTATGATATCAATTCTATAAATGATTTTATTTGGCATAGAATGCAATTGACATGGTTGGAAAATATGATATCATTTACAAATGAGATGGGAAAGTTTTTTTTTACTGTTTAAAAATTGAATTAGTAGTGTAATATTAAGGAGTTCTCTAGCTTATAGGTTTTGTAAGCTTTGTTAATGATTGGTTTTGGTTAAATATTGAGGCTTGAACTATAATCAAGAGTTGTCATGTGTAAATTTACCCATTTCTTGTGAAATCTTATGGTGATTTCCATGTTATACATGTAGATAATTTTCTTCTACGAATTGTATTGACCTTGATGTTTCATGCGTAAAGAGCTTAATTAAATTTCATATTTTTTTTTTAATATTTTAATTGAATAATTTAAATTACATTCAACCTCACATATGATTCAAGGCTACATGTATTCATAATGTTTTTGAGATGTTAATAAGAACATGGGAATTTTATTAGAATATTTATTCGTAATACTATAATCAAGGCCATTTTATAAATCCTAGTTAGTACAACAATTTCACCATATCTTTTTAAAAGTTTTTTCTCTATGTTGACACATATTTTTGCTAAAAATAAAAATCATAAATATAATTTTCTATTATCCCACTATTATGATAAAGAAAATGAATGGATTTATAAGATTTCCTTGTCTAAGGGGCCTCTATAATCCTTGAATAAAACCAAAGGAGTCTTGTTGGCAAGAACAAAATTTATGACAATCAAAATGCATCAAAAATCTAATCTAGTCATAATTTCTCAAACCTAAAAGCCTCTAGAATACACATAAGAAAAAACTAACCAACTTGATCTTTGGTGACGTCCAATTTGATCATGATTTTATAATTTGAAGTGTTGATGGAATGGATCACCTTTTGTGCTTTGATAATACCATCTGAAATACCCCTCATAGGCATGAAGCCACTTTCATTGGAGATGATGGAAGATAAGACGCACTTCAAGTGATTTTTCATTTTCTTGGAGATGATTTTGTAGATGGTGTTGTACAAAGATATAGAATTATAATCAACAAATAAAAGGCATTATGGCTTATTCAAGATGAGAGCAATATTTATGTTATTGAGATCCTTTAGAATTATCTTTGTATTGCAAGAGGCAATCACAAAACTCAAAAATCTCAATCCATAATGTCACAATCTTTTTGAAGAATAGCATTGTAAATCCATATGAACTAGGGGTTTTATTCAAGGCAACTAAAAGATAGCACACTTTACTTCCTCAAATGTGATAGGGTTCAAGAGCATGTAATTACTATCGTTACTTATTACTCTAGGAATGTTGGTGAGAAAAGAATACATATCCCTGAGCACCATTAGCCACCAACAAGTTTTTTGAAATGTGAGACAAACAACTACTGGATTTCTTTTGAAGTTGAGGCAAAGGAGCCATCTTCACTCAAAACTATGGCTATCATATTTCTACACCTTCTCACCTTTATCAAATCATAGGAAAACTTTATTTTTGAGTCTCCTTTTTCCAACTAGATTTAACATGAAATAGTCTTTTTTAAAACATACTTTATTTTCTTCTAAGATCCTCCTCAATCTTCTATTTTTCTTCAAAAATATTCTTGAACAATTTTTGGTTCCATTCATTCAGTTTTATTTTTAGAAAACCTAGTTTTTTTATAAAGCAAAGCATTATGGATGCGTTTTGGATATCTGCTTCATCCCACCATTTTTTAATGAGTTCTAGTAGGTCATCGCTATCTAGACACATTCTTTCAAACTTAAAAGAAGACAATATTGGGTGATTCTTGATTAGGAATAGTATGATAGGAAAGTAATCAAAACCAGAGAAAAGTAGTATTATGGTTTCTAATAAAATATTAAAATTGAATTAGTTTTTTAATGTAAAAATTTGTCCAAACACAGCAATATTTGTGAATCCTTTTACCTATTTTTTCAAGTGTATGTCAATCATAACAGAATCAACAATTTTTGGAATAGGATGCAGGATTTGGAAGCAATTGCAAACCCCCTTTCTTCCTCATGCATGAAAGAATCACATTAAAGTCACCACCAATGAATATTTTCCCATTTTGAAGGATTTGAAGAAAGCCCGAGAGATAATACAATAGTTGGGCTTTCTCATTGGTTTTAGTGGGGCCGTAGACATTAATCAGAACAAAATCCAAGTTGGAAAGGTAATTTCTTACCTGGATGGCAATCTAGAGCTGAGAGGAATGCAAAGATTCAATGGAGAATTTGTTCGCAAGCCAAAAAAAACCTCCCAACCTTGCAATGTCTCATGAATAACCTAGCATCCATAGAATTTAGTTTTGTTTGTTGAAAGAGAATGATATCGATTTGTATGTGATCAAAATTATATTTGACCACATGCCATTTTTCAGGAACATAGAGGCCCTAACAGTCCAAGTGATGATCCACATTATGAGCTAAGAGAGAGGTTTCCTCCCTTGGACCTCAGAAGATAGTTGTTTATTGAAGACTGTTTCCTCCCGTTTTGTTTACTAGTTATCCTACCATGCTTTTTCTCTAGAACTATCTCAGATTTTAGGACCTGAGACGTCAATTGCTCAATCCTCCTATGTCCAAAGAACCGAAATCATCCATGTCCGCATCTAGCCATTCATCCTCAATGTTATTAGGTGTGTCATCTTCATGAACGCGTTGAAAGGGAATTATCGCTCTTTCAATGTTGTGACTTGAGGTCTAAACATCACCAAGATTTGTGGGTGGAGGAGATGGCCGTGTTGATTGAGCAGTCTCTGCATTTTGGGGAGGAACTTCATTTTCTTTGATCACCCATTTCTTCTTGGTTTTCACCTCTTGTGTGCAATCAGATTCGATGTGGGCTCAGCTTTAACATTTCAAGCAATATAATTTGTCTTCTTCTTCCTTGATCTATGAAAATTTACAAAATCAATTATGCATGTGTCCTTATCTGCCATCCTTGTCATCATTCGTATCTCCACTCCTTAATCCACTTCCATTTACAAAATCAATTATGCATGTGTCCTTATCTGCCATCCTTGTCATCATTCGATCTCAATTATTGTGTTGTCAATTCCCAGATTCACTGCTACCCACAAATTTCAGGGCTGCTCTCAAATCACACTACGTTTATCTATATATTTAATCTTCAAACTAAAGAAGTACATAAACATGTTGTTCTACTATATGGTATCTATATTACAGTTGTGCAACAAAAAATTAGTGAACATGAGAGTGTTATGATTATTTGGAACAATTTGTGATTTGAATATTTGATGTCTATTTTGTTTTTGGGGGTAGTGTAGCAATTGTTTATTAATACTCTTTTCATTCTTATATTTTTTATTTGGATTAAGAGAAAGGAGTATTAAACATTCAATTGAATTTGGAAGTGTTGTTTGGAGGTTGGCAAGATAATAATGTTTGTATCAAAGACTTCACATACTTGATGGCTTATTATAATTATAAAGAAACTATTTCAATTTCAAAATCTTTATCTCCAATCAACACACAAACTATGTCTCTTATTTTGTTTTAGAGGTTATTTAATTGATATAAAACAAATATTAATGATATTTATATTAAGAGTTAAAATAACTAAATAAAAGCATTAAAAAGAGGGTTAACATGTGAATAGTTTTGTCTTGTTGCTTACATGTAATTGATAGTTGATTGTTTATGTATACTTTGATTGATGATCAAAATTAAAGATATATTATTGGCTCAAAATTATCTTTGACTATTGCAAACCTACAAAGGGGTCATTTTACTCATTGACAGTTTTGTCCATGGTATGGTATATTAGCACAATTTTATCCTTATGACAATTTTTTCTCTATTTTTTCATAGTCTTTAGTCCCTATGTGTTTTTGTAACTATGGATGGGTGGCATAAAGAAGCATTTTAGGGAGACAACTATTGTGTAAAAACATTTTTGATAGTTAGTTCATCATCATTGCTAATGAACATGTTTGAATACATACCAAACAAAAATGTAATCTATATCTAGATGATAAGTCAATTGTGAGGTATTCACTTATGCTAGCACTAATGTAATGTAAGTGAGACTATAATTATTTTATTTCATAATCTCTTGATGAACTAATGACTTAGGATTTGTCCTTAAATATAAGTTCTTTAATGCTCAATTTAAAATGTCTTCATAATAGAGATCTATTGAAGTTGGGAAAAACAAGCTCCATAGCTCCCAAGGATTATCTACAATCAAACACCTATCACAGAAAGAGAGAATATCAAAGTTATAGACGCAGGTTACGGGACATAATAACCCGGCCAAAATAACCCTGGACAGAATAACCCGGTCACAATAACCCAGGGACAAAATAACCCAGGGTCATAATAACCCAAGCCAAAATAACCCATGGTCAGAATAACCCATGGAAAAAATATCCCCATAAGAATATAGAGAAAGTAAAACAAAATTTATAAATTACATGTATGTTGCTAAAAAAACTTTATTATTCAAAATTTCAATTAAAGTGTCAAATTATGAGTGATGCCTTTTATATAATCTAAAATGTTATGGTTGTCATAACCATCAACCAATATTTTTAGTCTTTCTTTGAGTTCACGACATTTTTTCCTGCTTGGTTGCCCAGTGTATCCAACCATATATTTCTCTATTCTATTCTCTTGGAGACTATTCTTTTTTCACTGCTTTGATGAATTTCTAGACTGAGCTATGCGATGCTTGAATCAATTCACTAAATCCTTTGTGCCATCCCTCAATAGTATTATTGGTTATGGGAAGATCATCTTGAGTAGCTGAATAGCAATTCCACATTGTGATTGGAAACTTGGGTGATCGTTTGTTGCCTCTTCTTGTTAGTCTATCAATCCACGTGTCTTCAAAACAATCAACTTATTCCCACGAAATTGCCTTTATTTTTATAATTATTTACCATTTTATAGGCTATTTAAGCATATTAAAGGTGTTTTAAGGCTATTTTAGGGGTATATAATGGATATATGGTCTAAAAATGACCTAAATAGCCTCTATGGTGCCTCACAATCATATTTATAATTTATTTTATGTCATTTCTAGTTTACTAGCTTGATCTAAAATGACCATTGGTTATTTGTCCATGGGTTATTTTGACCATGGGTTATTCTGTCCATGGGTTATTATGACCCTGGGTTATTTTGTCCTTGGGTTATTTTGGTTGGGTTATTTTGTCCAAGGTTATTTTGGCTGGGTTATTATGTTCTGATACCATAGAGGCCAAGAGCTATTGATCCAAAAAAACTTGAATCATTATGAATGTCCATCTTAAAGATTATACAATAGATAATCCTTATAAAAGGATAATTAACCTAGAAACCCTAGGTGAAGATAAAACAAGATCATGGCATGTGTCCTCATCCTATGAAATGGGACATAAAAAGAACATGACCTAAGTAAGCTTAAGTAATAATAGGAAAAAGAACCTAATAATCAAATAAATAAATAATTAGGAAATACATTTTACTCTAACAACCCCCCTTAAGTGAAACTTAGGAAGAAGCTCAAACCTCTAAAGATGAATGCATGATGGGTCCCAATAAACAAGGCCTAGTGAGGTACCCATGTACAAAATATCTCTCAAAAATGGAGAAAAGGAGAAAAACCCTATGGGATAAAACCCCTCTCCAAAAGAGAGAAATACAAGTGAAGGACTAAAGAAGCCTCCAAATAGAGTGAAGGACTAAGAAGCCTCTAAAACAAAGTGAAGGGAAAAGAAGCCTCCAAACAAGATTGTCCCAAAAGAGTAGGAACAAAGGATGATCATGAGGAACACCACTAAAGCATGAGAAAGTTGTAAATACTATCGAAGAATGATTGCTATAATGTTGAAAGAAGAATATCCTTTGAAACAAATGATGACCATGATCAAGAAGACAATAATCTACATGAGTGCCCTCAACAACACTACTTGAATCAAATGGAAGACAAAGGACAAACATCTAGAACTTGAAGATACAAATGGCATAGGTACCAATAGTTTGAAGAACTAATCAAATGAAAAAGGAAGGTTGCCTCTACAAATAGGAATCAAGAGTGTCTATTGTTGGAGATTGTTGCACTACATTGTCATTAGTGTTGTCATTGATGTCAACCTATGTTAACCTCTAGTGTGATAGTGTTGAGTACGTGTTGCAGGTGGGGAGATTATTGAAATCTCTAGTGTGGTGTTGATGAGAATGTGTTTGTGGTGTTGAGTAGGTGTTACTGATGTAACTGGTTCACTTGGTTTCCAAGTGATTTTGAGAAAAATCGAATAGAGAGCATACAATGTGACAAAGTTGTGTTTTTTATTATTCTCTACATTTCTTCATGGTTGAAGATGTTCTTGTGCAGTTTGGATGAGTTGATAAAAGGTGTTCAAAGGTGTTATATCTATATTTTTCTTGTTCTAGATCGTACGATAGTATCTAAGATGTGTCTAATAGTATGTTGCTTATTTAGAAGGTTATCTAGGAGAAATAAAATTGATCCACATTTCTCTACATTGAGGTTTCTTGTCTTGCAAATTTGGGAATGTGCTAATATTTTCTGTATCTACCTTCTCTTGAAGTGTTTGGTGTTTAGTTGTTCTGCAAGGTTGGCTATTGAGTTGTATGTCTGTGGCAATGTGACTGGTTGTACAAGGTGATAGTATTCTCAGTTTCAGGTGGTTGCAATAGTGTTGTTAAATATTTTGATAACATTGGAATGTTTTGGGATGTTGTATGATGTTGCATCATGGTCCACATGATTTTTTTAGGCCTAGTGAATAACAAATTGGTTGTTTGTTAGTGTTAATGTAGGTTTGGATAATCTAGCATGTTAGAATTGATTGTGGAGGTGGTTTTTTTGTTTTTTGGAAGCATGGTGTAGCATGTAGGTTTAGATTTTGGTCCTAGTTAACCATTGGTGTGGTACCCCACTTCTTTCCACCATGGAAGTGATTGGTACCAACATATTTGGTTGTTGCACATTTGAGGCACCTACATACGTCTCATTGAGGACGACCTAGAGAAGTTGTTTGAGGTTGTAGTTGATATACAAGAAAGGTTAATTGTTGGAGATATGTGTGGTATGTTTTATGATGAAAAATTATGTGAATTTGATTAGGTGTTGAGACCTGATTGCGAGATTAAATTCCTAAGGCTATTAGAAGCAATGAACAGAAGGTGTACATTTTCAGTGTACACAAAGTTGTTGGAGGTAGTGAGTTGAATTTTATAGATGGTGTGGATTTGTTGTGGTGGATATTTCTATTGCTTTGAGGTAGTGAACCTCCTTGTAACAGTATTCCTCTATTCTCTTTCTATTCCAGACAACAAGTCCTTTGGGAAATGATCCATTTTTTTCTTCTAGGTAGTGAGCCCTTCTTGCAGTGAGCCTTCTATAATTAGTGTTGTTATTCATATATATGTGAGTTAATCCTCACTGTGGTTTTTCCCTAATTAGTGTTTTCGATGTAAATATAGTGTTCTATGGTGTGTGGTTGTGAATGTGTTTATGTTTCATTAGTTTACATTCATGTTGGTGCATAATAAGGGTTTGAAAGTTAATGAGGGTCTAAATGTTTTAATGTACAACTTATTCACTCCCCTCTCAGTTGGCATGTGTGTACAACAATTGGTATCAATGTTGTGGTTCCTTGGAATAGGCTTAAGTACTTGAGGTAGATCTAAATGGCAGACATGAATAGTTTCAAGGTCCCTAATGAGCCTAGTTTTTGGTCTAGTTTTGGGTAGAATCTATAGTCTATATGCTCATAGATGTCATGGAATTTAATGCTTAAGTGTTGGTATTGGCATAATGTTTCCCTCAAACCATTAACATTTGATATTATCCTATCTCTGCAAGCTTTAATGACATTTGACATAAATATATGGGTCATCTATATTGATTTTGAATGTGATTAATGAATGTTTCTTAGAGTGGTTATAGATGTGCAATTATTATGTGTACTAACCTTGACATGCAAATTCAATATGCAAAGTTGAGGAAGACACCACTAGCTAGGCATGCACCATAACATCTAGCTTAGAAATTGTTCCAAGTCAAAGGTAGTTGGAAGCAAAGATTCTTCATGCAACTGAATGTAATTGCCTTGCAGTGGACCTTAATAATCAAGCATGCATGGGCGTTATTGTTGTGCTAGATCTGCACTTGACTTGCATGTCTGACCAGATTCCATGCATTTGTAACCACCATCACTCCACTTTCCCCTATTTTCCCTAAATGACATCCTCCCAATCATGGAGTTGACTGTCTTGTTTAGCTGCATCAAAAACAATGATTTGATGCTCCTTCTTCAGGAGGTTGCATGATTTGGCATTGTACTCTCATTCTCCAGTTTCAATAATATAGATACATTACTCCTTGTATGCATGATTTACAGTGAATAAAATAAAGTTATGAGTTCGAGAATTTGAGTTCTTGTTAGTTTAGAGGATACTTATCCAAGGGGGCCCACTTGGTGAGTAATTTTTCTTCTTAATTTAGCTTTAGTTTAGTATTACTTGTTGTTTAGTGCTTAGTTAGAAATCTAGCATTGACTATTCCTGTAGCCACTAGAATTCCATTATGTGACTATTCCTACAACCAAGCAGATAGAGTAAGTTCCTCTTTGTCATTAATATTTTCATTCTTTCTCTGCATTTCAGCTTAGCATAGTTGTTGGTTGATGTTCAACTTTTTCTTTATTTCCTTCTAAAAAATTTACTTTCAGTATGGTGTTTCTTAGTCGTAGAGTGTAATGACTACTTGAGCCCCTAGTGTACATACTCTGCTAACCCATTTCAAGTTCATGTCCCTAGGTTCACAAGTTAAATGCACCTTCATGATGATTGAATAGATATTTAGGTTAGATGTCCAATCTCTGAATCATGGCTGTAAAGGCTTAGTTATGAAATCATTGTAGGAGGCCAACATTTTTTTGGTGTCATTGTTGGGGATGGTGACAAGCTAGGAAGTCTTTTGGATTCATTGGTATTTTTTCTTGTTATAGTGTTCTGGAAGTTGTTCTTAGCATATCCTCATTTAGGAAGTAATGACCCCCTTTATTCTTGACCATTTATTTGTGTGAGCTAACTGATAGTGAGTGAAACCGCATGCATAGAGGAAGGAGAAGGGATGCTTATGGGATACTTTTTCCTAACAATCCTCATCCATTTCAACTAGTTGAGTACCAAAACCTACCAAAAGAAGAGGAAGAAGAAGATCCACACCCCTTTGCTATTGCATATCCTAGCCTGACTAGATTTGAATTCTCCTCTAAAGATCAAAATCAATTTGAGAACCCATTTTTCTTGGAACAACATCAAGTAGGCATGGGTGATGCAAATAGAAACAAACAAAACCAACCAGCTTTTCCTTTCCCCATTTCCCATCAAAATTAAGTTGAAAACATCAAGAAAATTCCTACCTTAGCACTCCCCAAGTTTTATGGACTTGTGATAGAAGATCTTGATACCTTTTTATTTGAGTTTGACATACTCCACAGGAGTTATGATTATACTACTGGTGCCCATAGGATTAATTTATTTCCCACTACCTTGAAAGAGGTTCCATTAAGATGGTTCATGAGCCTATGTAGGGATACTGAGGAAATTTGGGAAGACATGAAGGCAAAATTCCTTGAGAAGTAAAAGGAATATTGTAGGGGTAGTGACATGAGAGCAGGTGACATTTTCAAGATGCAATAGAAGGAAGATGAGAGCTTTGAAGACTCATTGCAAGGTTCTTGTTTTTCCTACAAAAGTCCCCACATCATGCACTTAATGAGGACTCACAAAAGTTGATTTTCTTGAGAGGAATTAATGACAATTGTACTAATGCTTTGGACCTCATGGCAAGAGGAGATATCTCTCAAGTTCCTTGGGAGGACATCAAGAAAATATGCCAAAACTACTATAGGGAAACTTCAAAGAAAGGGAGAGCTTATCAATCTTTCATGGGTAAGTCAACTACTCGTGGAGTTTCAATAATGGAGATCACTCATTTTCTTGTAGATTTCAAGCAAGATATTATCAACAAAAGCTACTTAGCTAGATACATTTCAAGCCAAAAAGAAGCAAGAGGAGGCAGAGATGATGTTGACTGAGTATTGTCTTCACTGCAGACAAAAGAAGAAGGACTGTAGATGTAAGATGGTAGCTAACATAGAAAGCAAGCATATACCACCTGAGTTCAAGCCAATTTAGATTGAAGAAGACCAAGTCTAATATGTTACACAAAGGAAGCCTTGGGCTCCAAGACAAGGTATGCCACCAGATCCACTATCCTATGCTAGGCCATATTTTAACTCTTATTCATCTGGTAATCAATGGAAGCCCCCATATCCACCTAGTTATGGAGGATATCCACCACAACCTTGGATTAACCCTTCAAATTCTTGGCCCAATCATCAGAGTTCTCCACCTCAGTGGTAGCAACCTCAGGGGAATTGGTAGCAATTTCAAGGGTATTAGCAACCACCTCTATGAAATTGGTAGCAAACAAAGCAATGGAGGGGAGGACAAAAATTGCCTACCCAAACAACTAGTTACATGTAGCCACCTTCTCAGCCCCAACAACCTACTATAATGCCTCCACTTGCTAATCTAAGCCCAAATGCACCTAAACCAACTCAACTACCAGTTCAACCCACACCCAATCCTAATATCAAACAACAACAACAACAACAACAACCTACATACTCTACTAATTCAAATCATTTTGTTGCATATGTTGTGAATGTAAGTGGTATCCACTTGTGTTCATGACCTACTCTATCAAGACCTCCCAATCCAATTATCACTAAACTTCCTATAGAAGAGGAGGGGGAATCCATGAATGATCTTGTTCAGCCAAGTGCACCTAAAAATCCTGAACCAGTTCAAGCTAGGCAAACCGAACAAGAACTACCATTACCTTAGAGATTGGAAGTTTACAAGAAGAAAGAAGAGGAGGATACCACCTTGGACATCTTGGACCAGATAAAGCATATATGTGTTCAGATACCATTATTCCAAGCCATAAAGGATGTTTTAATCTATGAAAAAGCTATCAAGGAAGCCTATCTTAAGAAGCCAAGAAGAAAGAAGAGAGACCTAACTAAAGTCCATGTGGTGGGCCAGTTAGCTAACATCATGTTGGGAAAAGTGACTATTCCCAAATATACTGACCCAGGCAGTCCTATGGTAGTAGTTTTAATAAACGAGATCCAAGTGAAGAATGCTCTAATTGATTTAGGGGCAACAATCAATGTGATGACCAAAGACATCCTATAGAAACTAAACATTGCAAGTATTAGATCTACTCCTACTGTCCTGCAACTTGTTGATATCTCTACTATGAAACCTAATGGTGTAGTGAAGGATCTTGTGGTAGTTATAGATTCCTGGGAATACCGAACAAATTTTATGATTCTTTCTCCTAACGTTACACTAGTCGGGTATACTATCATTCTTGGAAGGCCTTGGTTGGAAACTACAGATGCATACATTGGATTTCATTCAGGTGATATGACCATTTCAGATGGAAGGAGTACTAAATTTTTTGTTCTTTATCCACTTGCTCAGCCATCTCATGAGGAAGATGATTTCGTATAGCCACAAGTTAGTGAAGAGGCTGAGGAAGTAAATTTTGGGGTGCAACTTATGATGCTAGGAAGAAGATATTTCATGTAGCGCCAAGATAAGGATGAAGTATTTGGATAATATCATTCAAAACCATTATGAAGTGGAGGAAGCATCATCTTCTACTTCGGCCAGGACACTTTTTCTTGCTCTTCCTATAGCCACTATTCCTACAAACAGACTTCCTACAGCAATAGGTATGTTCCATACATTGTTGCCGCATGAACTAAAGGGACCTTTTGTTAATGAAGTAGCTATGATATAGTTAGCTACAAAATTCCAAGTGTCAGAAGGAAAATATTTGAATGTTAATAGTAAATTGAATGAAGAGAAACAACTATTATTGGCAAACCTATTAAGGGACCATCAACATGTAATTACATGAGATTATCATGATATGAAGGGATTAGATCCTAAAATTTGTACCCATATAATTTATATTAGAGATGATCGAACTCCAGTAAGACAACCACATAGAAGGATTAACCTTGTACTAAGAGAAATTGTGAAGGGAGAATTGCAAAAACTGCTAGATGCAGGATTTATCTACCCCATTTCAGATAGTTAGTGGGTATCTCCATTAGTGATTATGCCTAATAAAGGAGGAAAATGGTGATTTTGTGTTGATTATAAGGATCTTAATGCTGCCACCAAGAAGGATCACTTTCTCTTACCCTTCATCAAGTTTTGGACAACCTTGCAGAAAAGTAATATTTCTCTTGTCTAGATGGATTCAAGGGCTACAATCAAATCTAAATTGCACTAGAAGAATAGGAGAAGACCACCTTTACTTGTCCATGGGGGACCTATGCCTATTTGGTACTCCAATTTGGTTTGTGCAATGCACCTAGAAATTTTTAGAGGGCATTCATTAGCATATTCTCAGAAATTTCTCATGACTGCATGGAGATTTATATGGATGACTTCACCACTTATGGTGCTGATTTTAATCAAGCATTAGAGAATCTCAAGAGATTCCTATAGAGATGTGAGGACCAAAACTTGTCCTTAAATAGTGAAAAGTGCTTCATGATGATGCAAGAAGGTGTAGTTCTTGGAAACTATATCTCCCACAAAGAAATTCAAGCAGATCCTGCAAAAATTAAGGTAATAAAAAATCTTTCTACACCTACAAAATAGAAGGATCTTAAGAGTTTCTTGGGTCATGGACGATATTATAGGTGATTCATTAAGGATTTCAGCAAGATAGTGCACCATTGTATACTCTTCTCACTAAATATGTTGAATTTCAGTGGATTGAAGCTTGTGACAAGGCATTTTCTGACTTGAAGGCAACTTTGACTCATGCTCCTGTACTCAAGGGACCCAATTGGGAGCTTCCTTTCCATATCCACACTGACGCATATGATTATGCCATAGGAGTGGTCTTAGGACAGAAAGAGGGAGCTGTTGAAAATGCTATTTACTTTGTCAGCAAAAAATTGCAAGGAGCTGAATTCAATTATACAGTGACATAAAAAGAAATGCTGACCCAATTGACTTGAAGGCAGTTTTGACTCATGCTCTTGTACTCAAGGGACCCAATTGGGAGCTTCCTTTCCACATCCACACTGATGCATTTGGTTATGCCATAGAAGCGGTCTTAGGACAAAAAGAGTGAGCTGTTGAAAATGCTATTTACTTTGTCAACAAAAATTTGCAAGGAGTTGAATTCAATTATACAGTGACAAAGAAAGAAATGTTGGTAGTAATCTATGCATTGAAAAAATTCAAGCATAACATAACGGGCTACCAAATCTTGGTGCACACTGATCATGCGACCATTAGGTATCTCATGAATAAACCTTTGATCACAGGAAGATTAGCAAGATGGTTATTGCTTGTGCAAGAGTTTGATATAACCATTGTGGATAAGCCAGGGATGGCCAACATTGTTGCAAATTTTCTTTCAAGGCTGACTACATTAGAAGACAATCAACCCATAGATGACTCTTTCCCTGATGAGCATCTATTTTCTCTCAGTGTAAAAAAACATTAGTATGTTGATATAGCCAATTACTTGGTCATAGGTATATTTCCTTCTCACTTCTCCTCGAAAGAGAAAATGACACTCATTGAAAAATATTTTCCTTTCTCTTGGATTGTTGGATGTTTGTTTTATATTGGACCTAAGCATGTTATAAGGTGTGTGAGAGAAGATGAGACATATGATAGTTTGTATGCATGTCACAATGAACCATGTGGAGGACACTTTGTAGCCAAGAGGATAGCAATGAAGGTTTTGAACACGGGGTATTACTGGCCAACACTCCACAAGGATGCAAGAAGGTATACCAGAAAATGTGATAGATGTCAAAGAATGGGCAGACCAACCAGATTTGATGAGATGCCACTTTTACCTTAGGTAGTAATCACTCCCTTTAAAAAGTGGGGATTGGACTTTATGGGACCAATTGACCCTCCATGAAATGGTAAGTCTTACATATTGGTATGCACTAATTATGTAAAAAAATGGGTAGAAGTCAAGGCCATGAAGCATGTAAGAGATAACAAGGTTGTAAAATTTATTTATGAAGAGATTTCACTAGATATGGAGTCTCAAGAGAAATAGTGACTGATCAAGGGCCACAATTCACATCAACTCGTGTTGTAGCACTAGTGAATGAGTACAATATAAGGCACATAAAGTCTACTCCTTATCACCCCTAGGCTAATGGCCAAGTTGAAGTGACAAATAGAGAAATTGAAGCCATTCTAACTAAAATATTAGCTATCCATAGGAAAGATTGGGCAAACAGATTACCAGAAATTGTTTGAGCCTATAGGACAACATGCAAAATAACTATACGCTTCACCCCATTTGAGTTGTATGCAAAGACAACTATGATGTCCATTGAATTTGAATATAGGACTACAAACTACAATGGATTTGGGGATGGATATTTATGAAGCACAAAGAGAAAGAATCATGCAACTAAATTCCTAGGATGAAATAAGAAGAGTAGCCCTACAACATACAGAAGTAGTGCAGAATTAGCGAATCAAGTGGCATGATAGATTTATCAAAGACAAGAAGTTCAAACCAGGAGATTAGGCTTTGCTCTATGATTCAAGATACCAAGAGAATGTAGGAAAATTACAGACAAGGTGGCTAGGACCATATGAAGTTGCTGAGGTCTTTCATAATGGATTTGTTCAGCTCACCACCATTGACCTTGTCAGGTTCAAATTACTTGTCAATGGCCATCGCCTCAGATTATATCACAAGCCAGCCTCTAAAGAAGAGTTCCTACAAAAATTTACAAAACACTTAGATCTTCCTGTAGCCGAAGGTGGTGGACCTAGTGTCCCTCCTTTAGCCTAATTGAGGTACGTACTTTTCATAATAAAGACTTCCACTTGTGTGGAAGCCCATTTCTTCGTCATCCGCCCATCCACCCATTTGTCACCACCTTTCTCTCTCTTCCATCACTTCATTCCACCTCACCTCATTCCACCTCATCTTCATTTGTTGCTCAATTCATTTTTGAACAATGCAAGTGTTACTTTATCTACGATCTTTGTAGAAAATCTTTCACACATTCAGGCATGTGCGCATCAATTGCTATCTTTAATAATATTTTAAGTATGTTCATTTAATCATTGTATGTTAGTATGGACGTTCACATAAAATTCCATCATTACCTGTCAATTATCACTCCCATCTCACATGTGTGGAGACATGTCCAAATTTAGGTTGGGGTGAGGGGAACGAAAAAGTTGAAAATATTTTATGAATTTATTTCCCATGTGTCAATCATATTAGGCTGCGTCAGAAATTTTAAAAATGAGTTGATTTGAAACATGAGCAAGAGGTCCTACAATATGAAGTCCTAAAACAACAACTAGAACTGGAGTAGGAGTTCCTACAACCACAACAAGAACAAGAGTCCCTGCAACAAAAGGAAGAAGAAACAACACCCTTACAGCTAGAGATAACGGGATAGCCTGATTCCATGCAAATAGTTCCATATGAGGAGCCTCCATGAACAAAAAGACTAGTAGGAATTCATAATCCTCCTAGTTTTATAATACATGTAGCAATTTTTAATTTATGGAGAGAAATACAAAGAAGGGAGGAAGAATGGAAAAAGGTAAAAATAGCAACAAACAAGGAAATCGTGAGGAGATTTTCATCCCAAAGATGGAATAGTTTGAATGATGAGCTGAAATAGACTGAGCCTCATTCCATCCACAATTATGCGACAATATTAAAAATAATTAAGAGACATATTCAAATTGGGAGAACTTAGGGACAACATTAGCTTCCCTTGAATTTTTAGCCACCCATGTTCATGTGGCACATGCCAAATTTCAGATTCTACCAACATGACATTGCTGCAGAAAGACAAAGATGGAATAGGTTTGATAGATCGAGAGGATTCTATTAGGAGCCTGACTCACGTACTACAACCACTAATTTTGGGCAACTCTAAATTGCAAATTTCATAGCTTCGACCAAATAGAACTCTTCCCCTGCTGAAGGACTAGAAAAACGTTAGGTTGGAGGGAGTGATGAGCCTAGTTTTTGGTCCAATTTTGGGTAGAATCTATAGTTTATTTTCTCATAGATGTCATGGAATTTAATGCTTAAGTGTTGGTATTGGCATAATGTTTCCCTCAAACCATTGACATTTGATATTATCCTATCTCTGTAAGCTTTAATGATATTTGGCATAATATGTGGGTCATTTATATTGATTTTGCATGTGATTAATGAATGTTTCTTAGAGTGGTTATAGATGTGCAGTTATTATGCATACTAAACTTGACATGTAGATTCAATATGCCAAGTTGAGGAAGACACCGCAAGCTAGGCATGCACCATAATGTCCAGCTGAGAAATCGCTCCAAGTCATAGGAAGCCAATAGCAAATATTCTTCATGCAACTGAATGTAACCACGTTGCAGTGGACATTAATAATCAAGCATGCATGGGCATTATCAATGTGCTAGATCTGCGCTTGACTTGCATGTTTGACCAGATTTCATGCATGCATAACTTCCATCACTTCACTTTCCCCTATTTTCCCTAAATGGTGTCCTCCTAGTCATGCAGTTGACTGCCTTGTTTAGTTGTATTATAAATAATGATTTGATGCTCCTTCTTCAGGAGGTTACATGATTTGGCATTGTACTCTCATTCTCCAGTTTCAGTAATACAGATACATTACTCCTTGTATGCATAATTTACAGTGAATGAAATAAAGTTCAAAGTTCGAGCATCTAATTTCTTGTTATTTTAGAGGATACTTATCCAAGGGGGGCCACTTGGTGAGTAATCTGTCTTCTTAGTTTAGATTTAGTTTAGTATTAATTTTTGTTTAGTTCTTAGTTAGAAATTTGGCATTGACTATTCCTACAACCACTAGAATTCCATTTTTTGATTGTTCCTATAGCCAAGTTGACGGAGTAACTTCATGTTTGTCATTTAGATTTTGATTCTAACTTTTCATTTCAACTTAGCATAGTTTTTGGTTGATGTTCAACATTTTCTTTATTTCCTTTTTTAAGCAATTTACTTTGAGTATGGTGTTTCTTAGTTGTAGTGTGCAATGACTACTTGAGCCCCTAGTGCCCATATTGTGCTAACCCATTTCAAGTTCATGTTCCTGGGTTGACAAGTTAAATGCACCTTCATGATGATCAAATAGCTATTTAGGTTAGATGTCCAATCTTTGAATCATGGTTGTAAAGGGTTAGTTATGAAATCATTGTAGGATGCCAACAGTCCCTATGTTCAATGGGATGAACTACACTCTATAGAAAGATAGGATGGAAGCCTTTATTGTCTCATTAGGTTTTGGTGTCTATAATTCATTTGAAAATGGATACACTATGCCTACTAATCATCTAGAAAGTGATGATGAGATCAAGGATTATGAGAATAATGGAAAAGAAAGGAATGATATCTTGAGTGGGATTTTTGATTCAAAACTTGTGAAGCTAATAAGCATCAAAACTACTAAAGAGATCTGGACAGAGTTGTAGATAATTTATTAAGGATATTATAAGGTCAAGCAAGCAAAGATGTATAATATTAAAGCCAAATTTGAAACCCTAAGGATGTTAGAAGATGAAGATATTGGACGCTACTTACTCTGAGTGGATGAAATTGTCAATCCCATCAATGGTCTTAGTGGAAAACTAGAGGAAATTGAAGTTATGAAAAAGGTATTGAGAACTCTTCCCAAATATTATAGTGGTAAATTTTATGCTATTGAGGAAGCTCAAAATTTGGATCAATATTCTAGAGATCAAATGCTTGGTTCTTTAACTATTTTTTACTTAAAATATTTTGACAAATATGCTTCGACAAAGAAAGAAATTTCTTTTAAATTCAGCAAGAAATATGATGAATTTGATTTGGATGATCTTGATTCAAAGTGAAAGTAGATTTTGTAGAATTTTTTTTTGAAAAGGGTTACTGGAAAGTACAGAGGTAAGTTACCCTTCAAGTGTTTCAATTATGGAAAGATAGGTCATTATTATTCTAAATATTCAATCAAAAGTTTTTAATTATGACAAACATAAAGATCATAAAGGTAAATCTATCAATAAGAGTTATTATGTTAAAGAAGATAGTGGTGTATCTAATGATGAGGAATCGTACTATCCAAATGATGGAAGTGATGAATGCTTGTTCATGGCTCTAAATGTTGGAACTATTTCTACTAATCCTAAAACATGTGTGAAGGAAATTACTTCAAAAATAGGTCACAATATTGAAGGAAATATTTTTTCTTCCTTTCATGTAAGAGAGGAGAGAAACTATTGGATAATTTATAGCGGATTCTCAAATCATATGACAAGTGATAAGAGTAAATTTGTTAATATTGAAAGGTATGATGGTGGTCTTGTTAAGTTTGGTTATGATACATCATCTAAGATCTATGGAAAAGAATCAATTAGTTTTGATGGAAAACATAAGAAAGATAATGTTCTTTATGTCAAGGGTCTCCAACATAATCTTCTTAGTGTAGGATAAATATGGAACAAAACATATAATTTTTTCTTTCAGCTGATAGTTGTGAAATTGGGAAGGAAGCTTTGGAATCTTGGTTGTAGTAGGAACAAGGATAAAAGGAAATGTTTATCATGTCAAAGTGGTGGTGTTAAGTGCTTTATGTTTCCAATGAATGAAATTTGGCTATGGCATAGAAGAATGGGTCACATCAATTTTGATATCCTAGTGATGATAAACTCTACTCAAACTATGAGAGATTTGCCAAGAATTACAAAGCTAGGATCAATGCAATTTGCAAGGAGTGTTAGTTTGGAAATAAGACAAAGAAAAGGTTCAGAACTAAAGAATATTCTACCTCAAGACCTTTGGAGTTGGTGCATGCAGACCTATGTGGACCTACCAAAACAAGAAGCTCTCAAGGTGACAGGTACTTTATGATGTTGATAGATGATTACTGTATAATGACTTGGGGGCTCTTTCTCAAAGAAAAATTAGAAGATCTAGATAAGTTTAAAGCATTTAAGTCTATGGTTGAGAATGAAATGGATTTAAAAATAAAAAAATTGAGGTTTGACGAAGGTGGTGAGTTCACCTCCAATGAGTTTTACATCTTTTGTGAAGATCATGGAAAAAAATAAATTTATCAACTCCTAGGAATCCTCAACAGAATGGAGTTGTGGAAAGGAAGAATATGATAGTTCAAGAAGAAGAAAGAACCATGATGAAGGAAGTAAATCTAGTAGAAGTCTATTGGAAAGAATCTATTCATACTGTAGTATACATTCTTAACAGACGACAAGCAAGAGTGAATAGTTCAAAGACCCCCTATGAACTCTAGTATGGAAAACCTCCTACTATGAAATATTTTAGTGTTTGGAAGTAAATGTTATATCAGGAGAGATGAAGAAAATCTAGGAAATTTTGATGCAAGATTAGATGAAGGAATCTTCCTTGGATACTCTACAAAGAGCAAGACATATAGATGCTACAAAAAAGGTCTAAACAAGGTAGTTGAAAGTGCAAGTGTCAAAGTGGATGAAGAATCACACAAAATCTTTGTGCTAATAGAAGGATATAAATTTGATGAACCCCCTTGCAGAGAACAAGAAAAAGAAGAAAAGAAAGATGAAAGTGTAAGAGGAAGAAGTTCTAGAAAATAATCCTAAGACTCCTAAGTATGTGTAGAGGAATTGATGAGCAAGGTCGTTGATGTTACAACTTGCATCATTTAATTAATTCTTTTATCGAACTGGGTGTGTATTAGAGCAATATGTGATAAGGATAGTTATCACAGATTCTTTTTGGGGGGTTCGCACTATAAACAACAACTTCAGGTATCATTTTGCCTACTTCAAGAGCTTTCAGGAGCTAAACTATAGCGACTGATTCCTAAGATTTACATCTACTTTGACTTCTAATTTAAAATTCTGTTGACTTAATTCTGACTTTATTGACTTCGATTTAGACCAATTCATGGAGAAAATTAATGATTACTTTAATCCTTAATCTAAAATGCAGAATTCCAAATTAATTCTATTTTTCTTTGAAAAGAAATCCATAATTTAATTGTTCAAAAGTAAATGCTAATTTAAAAGAAGAAATGAATTCCAGGAAAATGATGATTATTCTAAAAAGCATAAAGACTAATCTCCATGAATAGATTTTGAACAGACTTCAACTCCATCTTTCCATAAATTCCTAACATTTCTTTAATAAAGCCTAACAAACAAACGTTAATTCTAATTGAATCAGACAGTATCTAAACCCAATTTATAAAAGAAACTTGTTCAACAATTCTAATGGTTCCATTTAACATTTCTCATAAAAAAATATAAACATTCAAACTATTCGATCTTGACCATAATAACTAAAACTTTGAAATGTAATTGTAAACAAATTATCCGATCTTAACATTTACCAAGATAGAAGATGATTTTAATGATTGAACAATTCAAAATCAATTTCTACTACAAATTTTAACATCAAAAAACAAAAAACATTTAACAAAATACCATAAGATCATTCCAAAGGTTGAGCGGGCCCTGCTCTTCCTCAGGTAAGATCCTTCAACACAGTGAATTAATTAACTTCTTGCTTCCTTTCTCATTGATCAAAAGTAGAATGTAGAACAAAGTATTGCTTGTGATTACAAAAAATCTAATTGAAAATTATCTAACTCCTAACTAAGTTTGAAATGTGGATATTTATAAAATATTCTTATTAAATTCTAACATGGCGTTAACTGCCAAAACTTAAGGTGGACGTCTATAGATTACAAAATGAAACTAAAAATAGAACTAAAGTTGACTGTGGAGGACTAATGCCAGAACTACACTAGATTGGTGTTGGAAGTAAAAATTCCTCAACCGACTATGAAGAAGTCGATTCAGATTTTGAGTGGCTCATCATCCAACAGGGCCTATCTATGGCGTAGTCATTCCTTAGGATTATATAGAGAAGTTAACCATCTCATCAATCTTTAAGATACCCTGTTAAAAACCCTTATGAAAAGGACAAAAATCATGGCAATAAATATTAATACAACATAATCATCTCATCCAAAGTCATCATAAAGCAATGCATTTAGCATAAGCTATCACTTCCAAAATATCCGCTAATTTAGTGAATCATAAAGTAAAATAAGAAAATATGTTAGTCTATTGTCTACCGCCAGTTATGTCAATTAACAATAAAAACAAGTCTTTTTAAACATAAAAAAGCTTTAAATGAAATTATTTTAATCTCCCATCATTTTCTCCTCAACTTTCTTTGGACCATGTCCTCATGGTTCATCATCCAAAATTATGGTGTTCTCTCTTTCTCTGTTTAGTGCCTCCATCCAGATGCAATAGTCAAAAAAACCCTCTTTGTAGTATTCTGGTAATCTAGTATTAATTGCATAGCCATAGTTTCCTCTTAAGTTCTCAAACCACATCCTCATTACTAGAGCCCGTACATTTGATGTTTCCTTTAGCTTTGGTGCTGGCATTATAATGATTGGAATTCTAAATCTCATGCCTATCCAAAATTCTTTTTGTTGTTGGATTAGAGTGATAACATGTATGAATCTGACTAAACTCCAACTAATATTATTTGGAATAATTGGCTCCCTTCTCCTGATTGATTCTGGAATAAGCTGGTACCTTTCTTCACAGGACCGTAGTGCTAATGGACAGAGTGTTGCTTCCACATTCTGGAATGATGCAATTCTATCAAAAAAATTTGAGACACAGAGGGGATTAACATCATTTAACCTAACAACTGATCTTACAACTTTGATATATAATTCAACATGTGGCTTTTCAGGTCTCATTGGAAATCCATATTTTCTTTGAGCTTCTTTATACTTATTCATTCTATTTGACCAATCCACTTGGTTTTGCATTAAAGAAACAAATGACCTAATCTGAAGCTCACCAACATATATATTCAACATTGTGTCATCATTATCCCCCATTAAAAACCCATGTTGGTAGAACTCACACATTAGATTCTAAATGTCGGGGTGACTGTTAAAGTAATCTTTAAGGAAATCATGATCTTCATTGTAATCCAGACTCCATCCCAAAATTAACTGATGTGTTTTCCATTCTAAGAAATTTTCTCTAAGAAACAAAGAATATGTTATAGCAAGTCTTCTCATGGAAATCATGGTAGAAATGATTTCTTCCATCCATTCAAGTCTTCTCTTTGCCTGATTCTTTTCTTTTTCTAAATTTTATATCTACTCTTTTAACACTTTATTTTCCTCTTTATATCTGAAAAATGCCAAAGAACAGTGTCGAGGCTGAACTGGAGTTGGTTGCATAGGAGGAGTGGAAGGAATATGAGGAATTATGGAAGTTAATGCAAGCCTACGTGGAGGAGCAAAGGAAGTAGAGGCTTCTTGTGCATAGAACCGCATGGATTGTTGTTTGAACTCTTCTTCTTTCTGTTGCAACTCTTCGTTCAATTTTGAAAATTCCTCTGCATTTATTAATGCTTGCATATTGCCTTTTTGCAGGGAATCCTCTATTTTATTTAACTATTCTTTAATCCTTACCTCATTCTGCTCAAATTTCCTTTTCATTGCTTGATTCTTGAAGACTAATTGTTGCAATTCCTCTTCTTTTCTTCTCAAATTTTCTTCAAATAATTGCACATTTCTTCTTTCCTATTCTAATTCAGCCTCTAAGCAGGACATTTTCATTGTTCTTAGAAATTCCTTTGTTTCTAATTCTTCTTGGGGTCCCTCTTCTTCAATTAAAGGTTCTTTCCCTTTCCTCTTCTCATGCTATGGAGAAGGTATAGGGGATTTCATAGTCTCTTGTTCAAATTCTTCAGAGGCCTCTTTCTCTTCAAATTGTGCGCCAAACTCTTCAGCAGAGTCATAGACTTCAAAAACAGGGTTATCTTTAGGAGTCAGCATTGGGTTTTCAGGGGGAATTTGAGGTCTCTTAGGATATTGTACAGGGGAACGGGTGTCTTTATGTTCAGGGGATTTAACAAGGCTTTTAGAAATAGGGGTTTGACTTATATGTGTCTCTTTAGGAGTGGACACTATAGTTTCAGTAGGTCTAGGGTTTTCCTCTTGAACTTTTTGTTTCCTTCTTTTTGACCTAGTACGGGTTACCCTAAATATCTCTAGCAATTTCCTTTTTCCCTTTTTCTTGGAAGATTCTCCTTCTTCCATTTTTTGTCTTTTTGGCTGAGGGTCCCCTTGTGGGTCTCCCTTTTTTCTTTCCTATAGACGCAGACAAAAATTCTAACCATCCCCACTTCCTAGTTTCTTTCTTTAAGAAATGGTTTTTAATCATCAAATGTATCAATCCCTAGTATTTCATAGAAGATTCCCCCCTAGCTTTTACTTGTAAAATCATGGAAGAAACTTGTTGAAATAAGAACACAGGAAAATTTATCCTAGCTGAAGGTTTTGTCTGTCCATACCTTAAATGTATTAAAAGTTGCATTCCTGGACTGGGTATTGTACCATACTACCCATCGCAGGTGAAGAGCTTCATAAGCCAAGTCGCAATAGTCCTCCATGGCTCATCCAAACTGTTACGAGCTATGCCACACTGGTCTCCTTTGTGGATTTGTATCTTTGGCTTTCTTTCTGGCTCTTGGTGAAATGCAGCCACCAATTTCTCAAACTTAACTCAACCTTTGTTAACCAATTTTCCTTCATTTGAAATTCCATAAATTTCACTTATAATTTCTGGTGTGACTTCTATTACTTCTCCCCTTACCTTGGTGACATTTATATTGAAAATTTTCACAAATTCTCTATCCATTTCTGGCTGGAAGCCTTCATATTGCATCACAAAATTTAGCCACCCAAATTCTTCAAACAATCTTCTGGTCTCTGAATCAAGATTGAAGTTCTCTGGTTTAGAATCTCTCTTATTCCCCATCTTTCTTTGTCAAAAATGGTGGACTTCACTGGCAGACTTCAACTGGAAATCTGAATTACTTACCAAAAAGGTGTGGAATAATTTGTTTCTTGACTTGGGAGTAACCAATTTTGAAAATGACATAACATGCCATTAAGAGCCTACATTTAATTCCTTATTGCTCTGGATGATTTGCACGCCACAACTTAAAACTTGCAATTCAATTTGCAAGGTTGGCGACATTCATTACACATGTCATCATGTACTTGGGAGGATTTTTGAAAAGATAACCAAATCATGAAGAGATCCATTGTCCTCGATTGAAATCATCCATGTCACATCATTCCTTATTTTGACAATCTGCCACTTTTTTAAATGATTAAAAGTGGAATTATTATTATCATTTAATTAACATTGTGGTAGAGATGTCAAGACTCGTAAATATTTACTTAATTTAAATAAGTCTAACTCCTTATTTTGACAATCTGCCACTTTTTTAAATGATTAAAAGTGGAATTATTATTATCATTTAATTAACATTGTGGTAGAGATGCCAAGACTCATAAATATTTACTTAATTTAAATTAGTTTAACTACCTTAGAAAATGATTTTGAAAACAATATTCACATTAAATGTGCACCTTAATTTATTTTGAGCCTTTGAGTTCTTCAGGAGCCTTCAGAAGTTCATAAAGAGTCTTCAGGAGCTCTTAGGAGCTTGGAATTTCAGGATTCTTCAAGAGCTTTTGAGCAAAGATAGAGTCTTCAGAGTCTTTAGTCTTCAAGATCTTCAGGAGCCTTTAGGAGCTTGTAGAAGTTAACTTAGATAGACTGCCATTTCAGGTTTTCTGTCATCAAAATTTTATTTTATTTATTTATTATTATTATTATTATTTTCTTGAAAGTAAACTGCCATTTGTTGGTTTTCAATTTACTTCCATTTTTCTAAAGGTAAACTGCCAATTGCTGGTTTTCAATTTACCTTGTTTATTTTCCTTCTTCAAAGGTTAAAATATCTTCTCTCATGGAAGAGATATCTTCCATGAGAAAATGTTTAATTTTGTGTTGCACTTCATCCAAAAATTCCTCCTTTGTTGTTGGCTTATGGTAATTTTTTAGTCGATGACCATTAACTAACATGACTCTTTTCTCCCCATCAATCGGATATAACTGGACAACTCCATTCTTGAACACTCATTATATCTCATAAGGTCCCATCCATCTGGTATGGGAATTTCCTTTAAACTCTTCAAATATGGAGTCAAATAATAGTGCCCAATCTCCCTCTCTGAACTGTCTGGACACAATATGTTTATCGTGTCATTCCTTCCTTTTCTTTTGAATCACTTCTATATGTTGAAGTGCCTCCATTCTCATTTCATCAAGTTTATTAAGCTACAAAATTATGCTTTTCTCTACTTTAGGCGCTCAATTCCAACTTCTACTGTTGTCTTCAATGTTTTCAACTTAAATTCAATTGGCATAATTGGTTTCTTTCCATACACAAGTTCATATGGAGAGAACCTAGTCGTTGTTTTCCATGTAGTGTTAGAGGCCCAAAATGCTTCATCTAGCCTATCTACCCAATCTATTTTCTTTAAAGAAACTATTTTGTTAGAATATTTTCCAATTCTCTATTTGTGACCATTACTTGTCCATTCACTTGTGGGTGATAAGGAAAATATTTTATGTGAATTATTTGGTACCTCTATAAAAATGCTTCCATCATTGTTGACACAAATTTGCAGTCCCTGATCTGAAACAATTTCTTTGGGTGCACCAAATCATTGGATAATTTTCTTGTACAAATTTTTTGCAACTTTATCTTCTTTTTCTACAGGTAGTGCCTTCACCTCAGCCCATTTTGTTGCATAATCGGTACAAACAAGGATATATCTCTTCCCCTAGAAGGTGGATCTATTGGTCCCACAAATTCGATGCCCCACTTTTCAAATGGTTCAAGGGCTATTTGTGGCTACATTGGCATCTCCAAGGGTGTTGTAGGCTTCCCCATTCTTTGGCACTCATCACAATTTCTGACAAAGAATGTTACATCTTTTGTCATTGTTGGCCAAAAGTAGCTAGCCCCCAAGATTTTGTGAACTGTTCTTACAACTAAAAAGTTTCCTCCTTTAGGTTCGTGGTGGAATCTGCGTAAAACATGGTCAAGACATAATTTAAATAGAAGACCATTAATCCATTCAAATCTGGAACTTTCACAGATTAACCTCTTTTTTTGCTTATTACTAAATTGACTTGGACATTTTACTATAACAAGGTAATTTTCCAAATCAGCAAACCATGGTGGATGAACTGATATAGCAAATAAGTGTTCATCTGGAAATGCATCATCCACTAGTTCTTGATTATCCTAGAAAAAAATTCTGGAAAGAAAGTCAACAACAAAATTTTCCTTTCCAGGTTTATCAACAATAGTTACATCAAATTCTTGTAATAAAAGTAACCATCTGATAATGCATCCACCTACCACTGCCTTATTCATTATATATCTAATTGTAGCATGGTCTATATGTATGTAGATTTTATATCCTGTAATATAATGTCTAAATTTATTTATTGCATATACCACAGCTAAAAATTCCTTCTCTATTGTTGTGTAGTTTCGTTCAACAGGATTTAAGTTTTTGCTAACATAGTAAATCACATGCATGGCATCATTTTCATATTTTTGTCCTAAAACTACACCAATGGCCAAATTAGATGCATCTGCATGTATGTGAAAAGGATCTCCCCAAACTGGTCCTTTGATAATGGGTGAAGTTGTTAGAGCTATCTTAATTGTTTCAAAGGATTTCTGAAAATCCTCTATCCATACAAATTCTTCTTTTTTGAGCAAGGTGAATATCGGTGACAATATTTTACTAAATCCTTCTATAAATCTTCTATAATACCCTGCATGTCCAAGAAAACTTCTTACTCCAGTTTGGTTCTTTGGGATTTCAATGTTCTATATGATCTCAACTTTCTTGGGATCAACATTTATCCCCTCTTTTGAGATGTGATGTCCCAAAACAATTCCCTCTATCATCATAATGGAAATTTTCTCATGATTGAGTGATAACCTATGATCTTTGCAACATTGTAAAACTTTTTCTAGGTTTTTTAATGCTTCATCATATGTTTTAGCATGGACTATAAAGTCATCCATATAGATTTCTACACATGAAGTGGTGAAATCTGCAAATATTGCAAGTACTACTCTTTGAAATGTCGCAGGTGCATTGCATAGTCCAAATGGTAAGACTGTTTATGCATACATACCCTAAGGACAGGTAAAGTGTAACGCCCCATCGTGTGAACCCCAAAGGACAATTAAACAATAATTAAAGCACAATTTTTTTATTAAAAAAGTTAACATAACATACATGTAATACACATTAAGACATGACATGAATTTCATTTAAGTAGATTCACTAACACATACATCCCTTGGGGTACACGAGGAGTCATTACGCGACTTAGATCCACACAACTACAATAAAGAATAAAATCCAAAGATATAATCCATAACAAATTAAACATTAAAATATATAACACATACATGATAAATCATTGATAAGAAACCATCTGTGTACATAAATACAACATATACATGATTATCTCAACACATTGAATAACAACTGCCATGGCCAAAATCCACACCGAGTTTAACATTACATTATAGTACAATCTTCAAGAGGTACAATGATACAAAAGTGTTTCCAACATAAATGGAAACCATACACAAGATAACATGATACAAATAAACAGGTGAATACATAGTATCATAACTGGCTCCAAGATGGGTACAACTCTAGGGTCGCTGCAACAGCACCAATCCACACCTCTCGATTCTTGACTGGGGACCCAATGGGGTGCTTAGCACGTTCCACCTGACCATGTGAGTCCGAAGACCCACCCCCCGTGCTATGGAGCTGACAAGAAAGAGACCTCAACCAAGAACATCCAAACAAGGAACCACAAGACTCAACAACATACAAAAGTATCATAAAACTCAAGGTTTACAAGAGTCAACATAATAACTTAAAGTCATAAATCCCATCACATAAATCAAAGCAATGACCAATAAACAAGTAACCAAAGGATGATCATGAGACACTTCCAAATCAAACTGAACATAATAAAATTCCAAATTGCAACTAAACAATACAATAACATCATATCATAGTACCATAAAAGTACAAGGTCATAAGTCAAATATCAATGAGATCATATAAGACCACAAAGTACACCAAAGATGTAACAAGGCAATACTCCATAAATCAATATAAGTCCATTTAACCACAAACTAAACCAGCTCCCATAACATACTTCCAGAGGAACACAATAAAGTAAAACACTTGGGCAACTAGGGGAGAGTGTCATCGCATAGTCCTACATGGGCTGTCCTGTGCTCTTCCTCCCAACTGGAGGCGCTGGTCCCATCTCTGGCTGTCCTGTGCCCTTCCTCCCAATTGGAGGCGCTGGTCCATAGGGTGACTCATGCGGAGCCATAGATCTCTCGTGAAGATGAGGTCACGACCTTGCCAACCATGACCTTCTCAGCCTTCCATTAGCCTACAGAAGCACTAATGAAGATGAGGCATCCTTTTATTTTATCTTATAATGATATTACTACCCAACCCTCCTAAGTTAATTATTAGGTTTTCACTTGATTACAAACTCACTCGTGGGTTATCATGTGCCCTTCCCCTTAAACGGCGCGCCGGCCCCCACGAGGAGCCACTCTCCCTAGAGACCCAACAACATAAAAACTAAGGGTTGTACCATCATAATTTGAACAAAGAATCACAACATAAAAGCATTGCGAGGCATTACCCATCTCGCTAACAAGTACAAAATCAGAGTCTTAACAATTCTCGTACAACCCTTTTCAAAATCATGAAACCAAAACACTTGCCACATCAAGGGCACATAAAGAGAGAGAACATCAACTGTCAATCATGTCAAGCCTCTGGAAGCCAAAAGAATGAAAACCCACAAACGAGGGTAAAGTGAAGCAACATGAGTTTTTCCCCAATAATTCCAACACAAGGATAAAATTTCCCCCAAATATGAGATTAACTTCGAAAATCCATACAAAGGAAGTTTCATCAAATCCCATCCACAAATCAATCAACTCTAAAACACAAATACAATCCATAAATCCATAATGGTGTCATCTCAAAAAGGAATCATAGAAGAAAATCAACCTTTAATTCAACAAAAATCATTCAACATCCAAAAACCACCAATTAGGCATTCCATGGGAGACCTCAATTTTCTCCTCACAAGAATCCCTTAGATTGGTACGTAAATAAAAATCAGAAAACATGGCAACAACAACAATTATCTATTCATTGGGGTGCCGGTCCTAGCTCAGTTGGTTAAGGTGTTCCCTGTAGCAGGGCGCCCACCATGGGTTCGACTCTCCGGCTCTCCCGTGGTACCGGTTGGTGTGTCCCGCCAGCACTGCCGGTCACGATAAAAAGTTTACCGGCGGTGGGGGGTTATATGGGGGGCCGTGCTGCACCCGATTCGCCTCGTTAAAAAAAAAAAAAAACAATTATCTATTCACATTATCAATCAGAACAAAAATCAATCTTCTCAACAAACAGGGCAATTACAATCTCAAGTTCTAAATAACTATCCATATAAGAACCTCATCGATTAGACACTCGAATTGTCATAAAGTGATCCACTAGCTAACAATCCAAATGAAATAATTAAGAATGAAAACTCAATTCAAGGAACAATTTATTTTGTTGAATCAATTTTATAAAACTATCATAATGAAGTCAAATAGAGTTTACTATAATACTTAACCATGGCCAAGGATACACAATTCCATAAAAGTTCAGTACAAACACCCCTGACACGATACTCAACAATTACTTAATTAGAATATACAAATAAGAGAATCATTGTTCCTAGTAAATTTCTATAAGATGTGAGGAATTAGATATTAAGATAATATAATATTTATTTAATTCTTAAACTAAAAGAAATATAAAAGAATTAAAAGATATCATGAAATTAGTACTATAAAAAATTAAATCACCAAATAAGAGAACATATAAGAAAAGATCAATATATACTCCATATTTTAAATTTTTCATTTAAATAAATCTCAAGTTAAAATCTTTAACCTACCTTTCCATTCTAAATTAGATACAATGATTAATAATATTCTAAAAGAACATATGTTTCCTCTTAAAGTACAAATGTGAGGATTCTATACTTCACCATCCTTAATACATGATGACTAACTACAAGGCAAGATTTCATACCAACAATTAATAACTTTATTTATTCAAAACAAGATCCTTTAATTATATATCACCTCAACCAATATCCAACCTATTTATATTTTAGCTTTTAATATTGAAATCACTCCCCTAAAACTAATTAATCATTTTCCCTAATCAATTCAAGAGAAATAATTAAAAAGGAAGTCTCAATTCAAGAACAATTTATTTAAATAATTTTCCCTTCATTACCCGATTTAAGTAACTAAATTTCATAGTTCTCAAAATCAATTAATACTCTCAAACAAAAGAGTTCATTTGCTTTGGACATAAACAACTTTCTATAATTACTGCAATAAGTTCATTCATTTAATCGAGGCTTCTATTAATCTAAATAAATAATTAAGTCAATTCCCTCTGAAACATTATTTTACTAATAGGCCAATTTATCCTAACAACACTACTAATTATAAGAAATACTTTCTATGATAACCAATTATTAACTAGACTATTCTCTCTTTAGATAACATAAATATATATATCAATCTAACAAAATATACATATAAAAATGCACTGGTACAACTTAAGTCTCAATGAACATCTTCGTGTGAACAAGTATTCAAATAAATTCAAACTAAATAGTCCTTTCTAATCTGAAATTAGTTAATTCATTTATCATTACACAAGTTAAAAATATACTATTCATTTCAACATTTAGTCCAAATATCTTCTAGAGAGAACCCGAACAGGTTGCCTGGAAAACTAAGAATGGTGGGAAGTTGTTCTCTAAATTTGAGGAGGCAAAGAATTACAGACCTCAGCAATTTACATCGATGGTTGATAAAGGCCCTCACTAAGTTGAATGTGATCGCACATCATGAGGTGCAGAGAATATCAAAAGAATGGCGTGGGTGGCAGGACCATAAACTTCATTCAAGATTGAAGGTTGATATTCAATTCCATGAAGGGGATGGACACACACAAATGGTATGTAGGATAAACATCAAACATTGAGAATTACAAATGCATAATCTTCATTGAATAAAAAATGTAAATGATACAATGTCAAGCATATATACAAAATGAAAACAGAGAGAGAGAGAGATAGATTAAAAATGAAACCAGTGAGATTATTTAATTTATTCCACCTTTGCAAGTCTAAACGTTGCAGCTATGATGGTTTGCCAATGGTTTCAGGGAGACTATTTAATTCTGTACAATGCCTCAACTCTAAATGCTGAAACTGTGACAGGTTGCCAAGAATATTAGAAAGTGAAGATTGTAATTTGGAAATATCGCTGTCTACTTGCATTATTATCAAATTCCAAATGTTATCCATAGACTTGAAGGAAAAGAGAGCGGTGAGAAGCAAATACGTGACTTGAGAGGAGGAGAATTAATGAACAACTTTTCTTTCTGTTGGCAGCGAGTTTCCAAAGACACGCTCAGGTTGAAGTTTGGGAGTTAAACTCCACCACGATCAAGGGGAGCATTCTATTATGCTAGAATAATGACAATATTTATATTTCAAGTGTTGCAACTACGATAGATTGTCAGAAGAATCGAGCAGATTATTTAAATATTTAAACTTCCTATGAAGATCAGGTGCGATGGCTGAGATAGGTCGGAAAAAGATTCAGAGAGTTTATTTAGAACTATAAGGAAGAAACACGTGAACAGTTTTGAATTTCGGTTACACCACTTCAAGAACATTTGTAGGAGACCTAAGAAAGGCATAAGAAACTCGCATGGATGATTAAAACAAATAAGGAAACATCAAGATTCGCTCCAGCCAGATCCTTCAAGGATGCAATAGAATCCAGCAATTCAACAGAAAATTCAGGGATACCATCAAAATCCTTCTGACAGCTTACATAGCTTTGCGCATTATAAACAAGCTGCAACCTAAAAAAAAGAAATATGAAAGAGGAGGTTTGGGCGCAGCTACATGGTATTATATTTCAAATAATACTAGGATATCAAATCTTCAGACGCATGATGATAAGTTTATCAGAGAGACAAAGGGCAGACAAAGAGCATTGGAGAATCCACAGGCAACTATCAAAGGGAAGGCACGAAGAGGTGCATTTAATCGTGGCATGAAAAGAAAATGATAATCAACATGTATATCCTTAATCCAATTGTTAATCTAGAAGAAGAAGATAAAAAGGCAGCACCTATTGCTGGAAATAAAAACATTTCGCTAACTCGATCTTTGCATGCCTTCATGTACAAAAAGGACTACATGGTTGTCACTGTCTCAACATTCTCACGAGTTCAGGATCAATCGTTTTTCCTTCCCTTAGCTAGTGACTCCCATGGGATAGTTTTAGGTCCCCTCCAAATGGTAAGTGGAGGAATCAATTACCAACCCCCCCCCTCAGATGGGATCGGTTCAACTTCCCCCAGTACATGCAATTTATTTCCTTTTATTATTTTCTTTCCAGCTTTTCTTGCTTTAAAACACTTTAGCTTCCTATCCCCTTAACCATTCAAATTTCTTATTAAAATAATTATCTTTTCATCTTTATTAAATTGCAAATCACATTATTTCCCTATATATAATAATTATCCCCCACAAGATAATCTTTTATAAGGTAAAATTAATTTAATTATTTAAAAATAAATGTGTAAATATTATTTCACAATATTGACTTGTTATAAACAATTTCACTTCTAATTTTATTTAAATTATTTCATCAATATTTTTAATATGATAATTTATTTAATTCAATTATCTTGCTTAACAAAGCCATTAAAATCTCACTTTAACCACATGAACCGACTAAACAAACAACAAGATCACAAAACACACTTACGCAAATGTCAAGGAGGGCCACAATGGACGGGGCACTACATAAAGGTATTTTTGTCTTGATCTACAGGGGCTACTTGGATTTGGTTATATCCACTAAAGCTATCAAGAAATGAGAAGTAGTTGTTGCCTACTATATTACCTAGTACTTGGTCGATAAATGGCAATGGGAAATGGTCTTTTTTGTGGCCTTATTCAATTCTCTATAGTATATGTAGACTCACCATTTACCATTTTTCTTTGGAATGATAACCAATGGAGAGACCCACTGACTATCAAATATTGGGCATACGAATCCCACATTAAGCAGCTTCTCAATTTCTTTTTTTACAATGTCACGAAGAACATGATTAATTCACCTTTGTCCTTGTCTTATTGGTCTGAAATGTTCTATGTAGATGTGATGACTACAGATTGAAGGATGGATACCTCTCATATCAGTATATTCCCAAGCAAATGTTGTAGTGTGTTTTTCTAAAATTTCTTTCAATTTTTCCTCTTGTGTTGGGGATAAGGTTGAATTGATATTAAGGGGTTTATCTCCTGTGACTGTAATCTCCTTTATGTCTGTTTTAGAATTTACTTATTCTTCTACAAGAGTGTTCAAAGGACAACATTTTTTTTCATGTAATGTTGTTTGACAATTATCTTGTTCACTTTTTGAAGTTATCTCTTGTTCTTCACATTCCTAGATATGTTTGCTTACGGTTACCATTGATAATTCCACAATACCATCACCTTTTGAATCTAAATATTTATCCACCCAAAGTTGATTGTTTGTTTGAAGTGATGGTTGTGCAGGTGGATAAAGTGACAATTCTTTTTTTTTGTCCATTAGTGATTATCATGCTTCCTGACCTATAGTCTATTAAGGCTACAGCGATAGCCAACCATGGTCTGCCTAATATGATTGGGTATCCAGAATCTTTCCTTCTGGCTTTGAGAACCAAAAATTTGATTGGGTAGTCCCATGTATCAATTGTGACCATGATTTATTCAATAATACCTTCTATTTTTGTAGTTGATTGATCAACAAATTGCAAAATAGTTGTTATTGGCTGAATTGTTGTCATTCCCAGTTTTTTGACTATATCAAATGTAATGACATTTATGGAAGCTCCTAAGTCAATCAAGACATTTGGTATTTCAATTCCATTTATACTCAGTGTTATGACAGGGCTACCATGATCATTATATTTTTGTGGAAGCATTCTTCTTGATAACACATCAGTAAGTTTAGTCCCTACTTGAGCTGTTGAAGGCATTTTATTTTTCTTTCTTGGTGTCTTCATGTAAAGGGATTTTAGTAACTAATTGATTTCTAGTATATCCTTGATTTCCTGTAACAGAGGTATCTCAATGTTAATCTTTTTCAACTCTCTAAGAAGTTGTGAATCAATTACATTCATGTAGGGAGGGGAAGAGGTCTGAGAAGTAGTTTTCTCTTCATGCAATCTCTCAGGATAGGGAGCTTGTTCGACAATTTTTTCTTCTTCCAACATTTGTTCTATGTTTTCTTCCGCTCTTTCTGGAATTGTCTTCGCTGGTGTAGTTTGTACATTTTGACTTCACAATTGAATGTCACTAAGATCTACCACATTTACATTTGGGTTGTTTTTATCAATTCGTGTGTTTTTTGGATTGGAAACTGGTTGAGTTGGCATTTGGGGTTGATTCGCCCAATCATTGGAAGCATTAGGGGCATTAAGGGCCAGAGGTGTTTCTACCCATGGTCGTTTTTGTCCTTGATTCTGCTGCCATGAGGATTGATTTTCTTTCCATTGTGGTTGTTGGTTAGACTACCACTGGGATTGGCTCCATTGGGGATTCATCCACTCTGGTTGCCCCCAATATGTAGGTTGGGGTTGTGGCTGATATTGTGGGGTCAACTAATTTTGGTTCTGCCATGGGTTTTGATTCTAGTTTGATTGTGAACCATATTGTCTTTGATTTGTGTTATAGCCTTGGCTCTGAGGTCTTTGGACGACATAATTGAGCTCTTCCTCAATTATTGGTGGTTTCTTGATATTGTTCTTTATTCCTGCTTAAAGATTGCAAGAACTGGTTGGGTGTGGTTTTTCACAAATCTCACAAATTTCAACCTGATTTAATGGGCATTCCCTCAAAAGGTATTTTTCCCTACATTTGGAACAATAAATTGATAATGGTTCAGTGGTCCTCTTTTCTCCTTGCATGTTAAGATGTATTAGTAGATCAGTCTTCATGTCGGACAATTCTTCCATTACTTCAGATACATTAGTGGCGTGAGTCTTGTTCCTCCTAGAGTTTCGAGTCCCCACTCTAGTTCTAGAGTAGTTTTTACAGATCTCCACAATGTCGTCCAAGGAAAGCTTGTTAATGTCTCCCTTTCCCATTAGGTTCAAGGATTCTCTAGACTCATCTTCAATCCCTCTCAGAAAAATTGTTTTGCTAATTTCGCCATCCAACCCATTAGTACACCTTTGATGTACAAATTGAAATCTATCAACATAGTCTTCTAGACTTTCATCCTCTAATTTCTTTATGCAAAAAAAAATCTTCCTTTCTATCTCTCACTCAACAGTAATCTTGGTATTTGTCCAAGAATTTTGTCTCCACCTACTGCCAAGTCCTAATCGTTCCCGACCCTAAACCCATAAACCATCTTAAAGCCGATTCTTTAAAAGTTGAAGGAAATAGTTTCAACTTCTGATTATCAGTTGAATAATAATAGGTTTGGCATAATATTTTGAATTCAAATAGGAATTGATCAAGGTCTTTATATTTTTTCCCCTAAATGTTGGAAGAACTGAGGGCGAAATGTTTTTCATAGGGGGTTCATCAAGCTGTCTTTCAAGATTGATAGGATTTGAAAAGGTTCTATTTGTTGGTGGACGTACTGGTTGATCACCCATTTCTTCCCTTGGGATTGGATTTTTGTTCTCTTCTTCATTTTCAATGGGGTTTTCCTGAATAATTTCATGATTAAAATCAATATTTCTTCTAATGTCAATGTTTCATGGAAGAAACCTTCCTAGTTGGTCTTTGCTTCGTCTCATCCACTATTTCAGATCTCTCTTCACTATCAACACTAATGCTTCACACTAAATAGCCAAATTGTTAAAGTATCCCCAACAACAGTGCCAAAATCATGGGCAAGGTCATTGATGTCACAACTTGCATCATTTAATTATTTCTTTTATCGAACTAGGTGTGTCTCAAAGTAATATGCGATAAGGCTAGCTATCACAAATTCTTTTTGGGGGTTTTGCATTGTAAACAACAACTTTAGGTATCATTTTTTCTACTTCAAGAGCTTTCAAGAGCTCTTGGGGGCTCTTTAGGAGCTTTTAGGAGCTAAACTGTAGGGACTAATTTCTAAGATTTAAATCTACTTTGACTTCTAATTTAAAATTCTACTGAATTTATTGACTTTGATTTAGACCAATTCATGGAGACAATTAATGATTACTTTAATCCTTAATCTAAAATGTGGAATTCCAAATTAATTCTATTTTTGTTTGAAAAGAAATCCATAATTTAATTGTTGGAAATTAAATGCTAATTTAAAAGCAGAAATGAATTGCAGGAAAATGATGATTATTCTAAAAAGCATAAAGAATAATCTCCATGAGTAGATTCTGAATAGACTTCAACTCCATCTTTCCATAAATTCCTAACATTTCTTTAATAAATCCTAACAAACAAACATTAATTCTAATTGATTTAGATGGTATCTAAACCCAATTTATAAAAGAAACTTGTTCAACAATTCTAATGGTTCTATTTAACATTTCTCATAAACAAATCTAAACATTCAAACTATTCGATCTTGACTGTAATAACTAAAACTTTGAAACAAAATTGTAAACAGATTATTTGATCTTAACATTTACCAAGATAGAAGATGATTTTAATGATTGAACAATTCAAAATCAGTTTCTACTATAAATTTTAATATCCGAAAATAACAACATTTAACAAAATACCATAAGATTGTTTTGAAGGTTGAGCAGGCCTTGCTCTTCCTCAGGTAAGATCCTTCAACACAGTGAATTAATTAACTTCTTGCTTCCTTTCTTATTGATCAAAAGTAGAATGTAAAAAAAAGTATTTCTTGTGATTACAGAAAATTCTAATTGCAAATTATCTAACTCTTAACTAAGACCAAAATGTGGATATTTATAAAATATCCTTATTAACTTCTAACATGGCGTTAATTGCCAAAACTTAAGGCGACCATCTACAGATTACAAAATGAAACTAAAAAAAGAATTGAAGTTGACTGTGGAGGACTAATGCTAGAACTACACTAGATTGGAATTGGAAGTAAAAGTTCCTCAACTGACTATGAAGAATTCAATTCATATTTTGAGTGACTCATCATCCAGCAGGGCCTATCTATGGCATAGTCATTCCTTAGGATTAGATAGAGAAGTTAATCGTCTCATCAATCTTTAAGATACCCTATTAAAAACCCTTATGAAAAGGACAACAATCATGGCAATAAAGATTAATGCAACATAATCATCTCATCCAAAGTCATCGTAAAGCAACACATTTAACATAAGCTATCACTTCCAAAATATCCGCTAATTTAGTGAATCATAAAGTAAAATAAGAAAATATGTTAGTCTATTGTCTACCGCCAATTATGTCAATTAACAATAAAAACAAGTCTTTTTAAACATAAAAATCTTTAAATGAAAGTATTTTAATCTCCCATCAGGAATCATTCTAAAGATCAAATAATTGGAGATAAGAGAGAAGGTGTGTTGATAAAGAGAAGAGTTGCTATGGTAGAGGAATACAAAAAAAATTATTTACTTTTGGGGGTAGAACCTAAAATACTAACTGAAACATGCAAGGATAAGAATAGTATCAAAGTAATGGAAGAAGAACTAAGGTATATTGAGAAGAATCAGACATGTGAACTATTCCTAAGATCAGCAAACAAGAATGTGATAGAAACCAAAATGGGTTCTTTAGGAAGAAGCTGAATGAGAATGGAGAAGTTATTAGAAAAAAGGATAGGATTGTGTGTAAGGTGCAAGGAAAGCTCGGTGTGGAAATGCCTTCCAAATGAAAAATTATAAGGAAAGAAGTGCAAAAAAAATCATTTAATTTGAGTTACAATCATTAAGATCACAACAACAAATCAAAAGAATAGACAATTTAACACACACATAACTGAACACTAGATTTACGTGGGAAAACCCTTATGGGAGAAAAAACCACATACCAAGTAAAGTCACTTTGTATTATAGTAAACAAATTACATACAGAGTTACAGACTCCACTCTCACCTTTGTTAATTCACAACAACATTACAATTCCCTGATCAACCTCACACACAAATTCTGATTAGAGTTGTTCTCTCACACTATTCCAATTTTTGTATAACATACAATGTAGAACATTATCGAATCAATCCAACAATCCAACAATCCCAAAATTGACTGAACCCACACTCAGTATAGAGTGATAAAATATATATTCAATGTCTAGCCATGGCCACTTCAATTTTGGAAACCCAACCATTTCAATTGTACACAAACCATCACAAACAAGTAACTACTACAACCATGTTGGGCCATCGAAAAGAATTCTTTCATGCTCTCTTCGATAACACAAAGTCCCTCCAATGTATGTTCATTTTCTAAACCAAACATCAAGAGTCAACAATCAACCATCACTTTCCACCTCAACATCAATTAGTTTCCACCAAGACACTCTTCTCAAATTACCGAGGCAACCATCACCATATCGAGGAGACATCATATCGTCTCCCTTTGATATAGTCAAGTCCCTTCGATGAATCTTATCGGCTTGTCCCATGTATTGGGTAAATCAAAGGTTTCAAAAACTTCAATACCCATGACATGAGGTTCCAAAGTTCTAACTCTTTGTGATCTTGTGATCGGTCAGTCAAAGGTTTCTGAAATTGCACAACTCTTGACTGTCGGTTCCAAAATTTTGGTTTTTAGCAATCGTCTGACATTTAGGACAATAAAGAGAAAAACATAACACTACTCTAGATAGTTGATCAAGCCAGTAAATCTGAGGCACCTTTTTGAACATGCTCCCACATGATGAAGACTTACTAGCTTCTTCCAAACTCAAAGTTATTGAAAGTCATATGCCCCAAGGCCCATTGAAGTGGCACACCACCTATAGTTATCTATTCTCACAGGTTTTGTCAATGCATCAACAACATTCTCCAGAGTATCCACTCTTTCAAGATTAACCTTTCCATCTTCCACCATATCATGAATGAAATGATACTAAACATTGATATTGCTTCATCTTGGCATGGAAAGTGGGATTTTTTGCCAAACAAATAGCACTTTGACTATCACAACAAATATTAATCTTCCCTACATTAAACCCAACATCAGAACACAAACATCTAAGCCAAATGGTTTCTTTGCAGTTGTGTGTTGTTGCCATATACTTTTCCTTGGTAGTAGATAAAGTGACTACAACCTGTTGCTTGCTCATGCAACTAACTACACCACTGAATAACATGAAGATGCATCACTTGGTGGATCTTCTACTGTCAACATCCCCTACCCAATCAAAATCCACATACCCATGAATTCTAAGAGATCTTTGTTATTCAACCGAGTTGCCATGATAACACAAAGCATGCTCTGAAGTACCCTTCAAATATCTAAAAAACTCTCTTCACAACATCCCAATGTGGTCTTCCTAGATTATCCATAAATCAACTAAGTACTCCCACTGCTTGGGAAATGTCTAGCCTAGTATAAACTATTGCATACATCAAACTACCAACTGCACTTGCATAAAGCACCCTGGTCATGTCCTCCATCTTAGTAGGAGAATTTGAGCAATCTTTAACAAATAGCTTCATTCCCTGCAACATTGGAACAACTAACCACTTGCAATCTATCATACTAAATCTCTCAAGGACATAATTAATATACTTGCTCTGGGTGAGCCAAATATTTTTACTTCCCCTATCCCTTCTGATTTCCATACCTTGAATATACCTTCTTGCACCTAAATCTTTAATTTCAAACTATGCTAACAACTAAAATTTTAGATTAGAAATCATACCCTTACTATTCCCAAAGAATAACATATCATCCACATACAGGGAAATAATAAGTAAATGATCAATTTTTAGTTTTGTAGTACACACAATGATCTGATTTTGATCTTAAAAATACCAATGAGAACAAAAATTTTGTCAAACTTTTGGTACCGCATTCTAGGTGATTGTTTTAAACCATACAGAGATTTATATAACTTGCAAACTAGACTTTCTTTACCTTTTTCAACAAAGTGCTTAGGTTGGGACATATAAATCTCTTCTTCTAGATCTCCATGAAGAAACAATGTCTTCACATCCATCTTCTCAACCTCTAAGTCATATGCAACTGCAAGTGACAATAGAAATCTGATAGATGCCAACTTAGCTATAGGAGAAAATATTTCTCCATAATCAATTCCCTCCACTTGGAAATAACCTTTCGTGACCAACCTAGCTTTATACAAGTCTCAACATTTCCATCTAGACCAATCTTATTCTTAAATACCCATTTACAACTAACATGCTTTCACCCTTCAAGAAAAGGTACCAAATCTTAAGTTTCATTCTTCTTCAATGATTCCATTTATTCATTCATGGTTTTCAACCAAGAATTTGAATCAAACATATTAATAGCCTCCCTTATAGTCCTAGGCTCATCAGTGCTAGTAATCAAAGCATAGGAACAACTCGAATACAACATGGAAAATCCATACCTATCAGGTTGTCACTTCTCCTGTGTAGACCTGCTCATAGGCTAAGGCTGAGGTTATGGTTCTTCTTCCTATTCAAAACTTTTAGAGCTGCTAGAACTCTCCTCAAATTCAGATACACTTTGAATTCATAGTTCCTCTTTATCTAGAGTTAGAGGAAATTCAACTACTTCTTTGTTCTTATCATCTTTCATCTTTGACTACAGATCAATTGTAGAAGGTTTCATCTCATGAAATATTACACTTCTATTATAGAACACCTTCTTAGTAACAGGATTCCAAAGCTTGTATCCTTTCATGCCAATACCATAGCCAATGAAGACACATTTAACAATTTTTTTCTCCAACTTAGATCTTTTCTCATTTGGCACATATGCACATACCTCACAAACAAAGACATGAATATGTATCAAGGAGGGATTCTTACCAGACCACACTTCCATATTTTTTTGTCAAAAAGAGTCGAACTAGGTGAATGATTAATCAAGTAACATGTTGTAGCCATAACTTCAGCCCATAATTTCTACTCCAGACCAACATTACTCAACATACTTCTTGCACTTTCCATTAGTGTCCTATTTAACCTTTCAACAACTCTATTATGTTGTGGAGTGTAAGTTGTAGTTTTATGCCTTTTGATCCCATGGTCTTTGCAATACCTCTCAAAATCTGCATAACAAAACTCACTGCCATTATTCATCCTCAAGAATTTCATTTTCCTTCTAGTCTAATTTTCTACCAAGTTTTTAAACTCTTTAAACCAACTGAACACCTCTGATTTACTTTTAAGAAAATACACAAATTCCCTTCTTGAATAATCATCAATAAAAGAAACATAATATTTAGAATTTGATAACAAAGGAACATTCACTGAACCAAATACATCAGAGTGAAAATAATCTAGTATGCCAAAAGACTTCTAAGGACTCGAATAAAATGAAACACGGTGTTGCTTTCCATAAATGCAATCTTTGCAAAAGTTGAACTCAAGGTTACAATCAACAAGCCCTTCTACTAGGTTTTTATTTTTCAATGCTTTCATGCCCTTCTCTCCTATGTGATGATTTTATGATGCCATAGCATAGTTTTCTCTACTGATAGTTTCACCTCCAAAGAGTTTGCACCCTGGGGAACATTTTTCTCCTTCCCTATGTGAGCATCTTTATTTGAATTTACAAAGATGTTATTATATTGAACAACACATGCATCTAGCTTGTATGGAGTGTCTATACATGTGGCCAACACCATTGAGCCTCTAGTCATTTTGTAGCCAGCAGTCGAGAATGTAACTTGCAAGCCAACATCATTCAACTTACTAACAGAAAGAAAATTTTGAGCCAAACCTAGTATGTGCATTATGCCATCGATTCCTTTGATTCTTCCATCGAGAAATTGGATTCTGACTCTTCCTCAGCCAACAATTTCAAGAGATGAATCACTTTCCAGGTACACCTTTCCACCATCGTACTTTTCATACTTTGTGAACCAATCTCTGTGTGATGTCATGTGAAAAGATGCCCCTGAGTCAATCATCCAAACATCATCTAATGCTTGAGTCACCAAGGTTGCAATGAAGGCATTTGCATCACTTTGAGAAGAATCAGTATTCAAAGATTTGTTGTTGTTGTTCTTATTTTTCTCCTCTTTGCAATCCTTCTAGACATGTCCAATTTTCCCACAATTCTAGCATTTCACCTTCTACTTCTTGCCTAGAGACTTTGATCTTCCTTCAGATTTGGATCTTGAATTCTTATCTTTCTTCTTGCTTATGTCCTTTGATCTTGCTCGAACAACAAGAGCCTCCTTGGCCATCTCAAAATATTTCCTTCACATTTCTTCTAACAATAGCAAAGTAACCACATCTTCTATCTTGAAAGTGGTTGTTGTACATCCAATATCCATCAACAGATGATCCCATGTGTTAGGTAAGGAACATAACAAAAGCATACAATGATCCTCCTCCTCTATCTTCACACCCACAGAGGCCAACTGAGCAACAATCATATTAAGTGAATTCAAATGGTCTGCTATGTATGCTCCTTCAATTTTTAAGGAGTATAACTTCTTCCTCAGGAATAAATTATTCACCAAAGACTTGCCTTGATAAATATCACCAAGATTATTCCATAAAGAACATGCAGTATTCTCCTCATGGATGTTTAGGAGAATAGAATCAGCCAAAAAAATTCTTATCATCCCTTTGGCTTTTCTATCTGTGAGGTCCCAATCTTCTTGCTTCATACCTAATGGTTTTTTTCCCATAATAGAAATCCAAAGATCTTTATCCACCAACAGGTCTTCCATTTTGAGTTTCCACAACTCAAAATTATTTCCATTTAAAATTTTCAATGTCTACTCTTTCTGATGTGCTTGCCATCTCAATCTATAAAAAAGACAATCGGTTTTCTCTACAAGACTCCCACTAAATAGAATTAGCACAAAAAACCATCCCTACCTATAAGGATAACACAACTAGCCAGGATCTAATACCACTTAATAGGAAAGCTCGATGTGGAAATGTATTTCAAATGAAAAATTCTCAGGAAAGAAGTGTAAAAAATTTCATTTAATTCAAGTTATAGTCATTAAGATGCACAACAATAGAACAAAAGAATAGAAAATTTAACACAGAGAGAATTAAACACCAGATTTACATGGGAAAACCCCTATGAGAGAAAAAACCACACACCAAGTAAAGTCACTTTGTATTACAGTTAAAAAATTACATAGATTTACAAACTCTGCTCTCAGGTGTTAATTCATAGCAACATTACAATTCTTTGATCAACCTCACACATAGATTCTGATTACATTTGTTCTCTTACATTGTTACAATGCTGGTATAACATACAATGTAGAACATTACTGAATCAATCCAGTGATCCAACAATCCCAAAATTGATTGAACCCACACTCATTGCAGAGTGATACAATGCATATTCAATGTCTAGCCATGACTACTTCAATTCCAAAAAACCAGCTATTTCAACTGTGCACAAACTATCACAAACATGTAATTGCTACAGCCATGTCGAACCATAAAAAAAACTTCTTTCATCCTCTCTTCGATAACACAAATTCCCTCTTATTTTTGTTCATTCACTAAACCAAATGTCAACAGACAACAACCAACCATCGCTTTCCACCTTAGCATCAATTGGGTCCCACCATGACGCTCGTCTCAAATTAACGAGTCAACCATCGCCATATTGAGGAGACATCATATCATCTCCCTCCGATATAGGAAAGTCCCTCTGATGAAGCTTATTGGCTTGTACCATGTGTTTTATAAATCAAAGGTTTCAAAAACTTCAAAACCTGTGACATGAGGTTCTAAGGTTCTAAATCTCTGCGATCTTGCGGTTGGTCAGTTGGAGGTTTTCGAAACTTCACAACTCTCGACCGCTGGTTCCAAAGTTGTGGTTTTCAGCGATCACATGACATTCAGGCCAATAAAGGTAAAAATATAACATTGCTCTAGATAGTCAATCAATCCAGTAAATCTAAGGCACCTTTTCCAACATAAGGGCTAGGTGAAATCTCAATACTATGTCTCACTTTTTTCCCAAGATGGACATTTACATTAATATTTTTAACTGAATCTTCGTCTTCTAAGACCTATAGTAGCTAAACCATAAAGAATTTTAAGATGATGTGAACTAGTGATTTGTGGAAATTTGTGTGTAGATTCTTTTTTTTTTCAAATATTTTGAAATAAATCATGAATCTTTCAACATCTCCTTTAATAACTAGTTTTAGATAGAAAACAACATTTTCAGAAAGTAACTTTTGTGTCATACAACATAACTTTTCTTCTATAAAGGATTAAATTCTAATTTTTGGAATATAGATTCTCAACATCAATATCTAGGGAAAGTATATTTTTTCATAATTTTTGTTGCATATTGTTTTTAAAATTAATTTTTGAAGTCACTATAACTATAATTTGGACATACACATGTTTTGTACAACATAAATTTTTGTGTAGACCTCAATAGGTAATGTGATCATTCCTAATGGATTGAAAGTATGGCACGAGCGAGCGAGGATGAGCGAAAATATTCATATGGGTCACGTATCCGATGGGGTGATTCTGAACTGGTGGATGGAGCCGAGCCTCTCAGGAAGGATGGTGGTGCATCAAATCAGCTGAATCCAGATCACACCCCTCAGTGGGATTTCAAAAATGGAGGTTGGGTGGACAAATGTCATCTACATTACAGGCATAACCAAATCTATAACAGTTCTTATGGATCCATTCAGTCAAAGGGTGGACATGACAGACCTTCAAAGCAAATGCAAAATCCCTTGGGTGACAATTGGAACTCATCAAAAAGAACAACATATAGGAGTAGGTGTGGGTGGATTCAGGAATGGGATCCAAAAGGTAATCAAACAACCACCTATTGGAAGTCCAAAGGAGGAAACCTTCAGAATCAAACCAGCAAAGTAGGGTAGAAGAAAGGCTTGCCCAATCCCGGACAAAAAGTTTTTGTGAAGACAACTCAATCTACAGGAGAGGAGTTCAAATTTGATAGAACAATGAATAAGAGATACCGAGACCTACTTCAAAGGAAGTTAAATCGCAAAAAATCCTAATCCCAAACATATGAGTGCATGAAGATGCATCCTAGAGGACATATATTATTTCAAATGCCAGCATAATTGATAGAAAAAAGAGTGGCGAGGCTATCTAAACATGCCCTTTTTGCAAAGTGGACTGGCCCAACCAGCTTGAATGAGGAGATTAAAGCTTGGTGGGTGAATAAATTTCCAAATTGGGTAAGTGTGACCCCTCTCTCGAATTCCTTCTTTTTGATAGAATGTATAGATTTAAATTTGAAATTAGAAATATTAGGAGACCCTTTGTTTATGAATGGGAACTGGTTTCACTACACAAAATGGCAAGCTAGTTTTGACCCATGGAATTACCGATTGACCCAAATTTTGACTTGGATTAAACTAGTAGACTTGCCATCAGAATTCTGGAATATTGATGCCATGACAAGAATGGGTGATGCCCTAGGAGTATGTATTAGAGTGGATGAAGAATTCATCAATGGAATAGGTGGATCAAAACCCTATGTGTTGGTTGAAATAGATGTAGGGGTTGGGATATATAAAATAGTTGAGATTCTAACAAAATTTGGAAGCTAGCAACAAGAAATCAAAATTTGGGAGGGTTTAGGAACAAAAAATTGACTCTTTAGGAAATCACTCTAGGAGAGCACCTCAAAAAAGCCACCAAAAGACAACACAATCAATAACATTCAAGATGACTCAATGGATGTGACCTCATTGAACATTAGCTATGAGGGCAGGACAAATATGGGGATAGTCGGGTTTGCTAGAGAAGAATTTGATGCTCGTCCAAAGGATCACCTATCTTCCTTATACAAGGAAATTGGAATTCCCTTTAAAGAGAATAACCAGGCTGAGCAAGCCCTCATTTCCCTCATGGATGACACTCAAATCATCCATAAAGATATTCAAAACAAACTAAAGGAATTATCCGTTGGTGGTGCTAGTAGAGATTCATGTGCCCCTATGAATGAAGTAGAAGAAGAGGGCCAACAATCAAATGAGGAATAAAGTGAGTGATTCTTAGATGGGGAAGGTGAGATTTGGGAGGTTGTTGAGGAAGGATAATTGTTGGAAGCTAGGTAGTTGCAACAGTCAGAATCAAAGCTTAAAGGCCCTAACATTAAGAAAAATTCAAGTAGGGGAAGAATGTCAAATAAGGCCAAACTAGTGTTGGCTGGTAACGCCTTAGGGAAAAAGAAATTGACAATAGGGAAGGAAATTTTCCTTCCCTCAGAAGAATGAGGCTCATAACTTGGAATGTTAGGGGCATCAATTCCCCTAAAAAATGGTGTATGGTCAAGTGCCAAATTGACCAGTCAAGCACATATGTTGTGCTCTTGCAAGAGACAAAATGGAATAAGGAGGAAGGAAAAAGAAGGTTGGATAAATGGAAACAGTGAAAAGGGAATCTCTTGGAGGCCACAGGGGCTTCTGGGAGTCTGGGGGTTATATGGAACACTCTCTCAATCGCAAGGGAACTAGAGGCTGAATCTGAGAATTGGAAAACAATCAGGATTAAAGACATAAGAAGAAACCTTTCTTTCTTTTGCATTAATGTCTATGGCTTGATTCCCATATAGGGACTGAGGAGATTATGGGACAACATTTCTAGAATAGTAGAAAGAAAAAGGGCTGAGAAAGGGATTATAGCAGGGGACTTCAATGCCACTCTAAACAACACAGAAAAACAAGGGGGGTCAAGAAGAACTTCAACTATTCAAAGAGGTTTTTAGGATTTTTTGGATAAAAATATCCTCTTGTATATTCAAACAAGGAATGGAATATATACCTAGTCCAATAGGAGGAAGGGATTCACTAATATTGCAGAAAGACTTGAAAATTTTCTCTTGTGGGGTGATTGTAGAGCATTGGAGGGATCCCATGATGCCCAAATCCTTCCCTTCACTGGTTCTAATCATTTCCCAGTCCAATTATCTTTTGGTCCTGCTGAAGCTCCAAAAGGTTGTCCGTTCAAATTTGAATATATGTGGCTAAGAGACAATCAGTTACCATAATTAATTAAACTATAGTGGATTAAGTGAACCTTAGGGGAGAAACATAACTTTTCAAAATAAGCAAAAAATTGAGTTACATAAAAGTGAAGTTGAAAGAATGGAACAAAAGCCAATTCAAGAATATCTTCTAGGAGAAAGAAAGAATAGAAAAATAAATCTGCACTCTAAACGATCATGTGATAGCCAAGGGTATGGATGTTGTAGAATTTGAGAATGAAAAAATTCTAAAAGAAGAATTGGTTGAAGTTCTCAAATGGGAGGAATGCTACTGGCACCAAAAATCAAGGGAAGTCAAGCTAAAAGAAGGGGACATAAACACAAAGTTTTTTCACAAATCAACAATAGAAAATAACAATAGAAAAATGATCATAGAAATAAAAAAACCAATGGTGATACAACTCAATCAACTGAAGAATTCAACAAAGAGGTTGTCGATTTCTTTGCCTCCCTACTAAATAAGGAAAACCACGTTAACAGGGTTGACAAGGACTATTTACTAGATGCAATCCCATCCATTATCACAAAGGATCAAAAAAAACTTCTCTATCAAAAATTACCCCTAGTAGAAGTTAAAGAGGTAATTTTTCAAATGAATCCAGACAAGGCCCCAGGCCTAGATGGCTTTCTTGCCAGTTTCTTTCAAACCTTTTGGGATAGAGTTAGGGAAGACCTTGGTGCAACTATTGAAGAATCTTAGAGGAAAATGGCAATGTTAGGGGCAATAAACCACACCTTCTTGTAATTAATCCCTAAAAAGAAAATCCCTCAAACTATGAGTGATTTCAGGCCTATTTCCCGTTGCAACATGGTGTAAAATGTGGTAACAAAGATAATTGCTAACAGAATCAAAAAGGTGCTACAAGAAGTTATCTTTGAGGAACAAAGTGGATTTTCTCTAGGTTGATCCATAGTAGAAGGCATCATCATAGCTCATGAAACTATTCACTCAGCCAAGAAAAACAAGGAAGCATGCATGCTTCTAAAGTTAGATATTCTCAAATCATATGATATGGTAGACAGGGGCTTCCTTTTGGAAGTATTAGGCAAATTTGGTTTTGGCACAAAATGGATTAATTGGGTCAACAGTTGCATCTCAACTCTGAAATTCTTGGTCTTGGTTAATGGAACAACAAATGGCTTCTTCTCATCCTCTAGGGGACTAAGGTAGGGAGATCCATTGTCCCCATTCCTATTCATAATTATGGAAAAAGTACTAGGGAGAGGGATCAAAAGGCTTAGAGAGGAAGGTAAATGGAAAGGAATTCACGTTGTAAATGGTATGGACCCCTCAACCCACTTAAAATTTACCGATGACACAATATTAATGGGTGAAGCAAGTCGAAGGGAAGCAATAATGATTAAAAACTTCTTGGATACCTACTATAGAGCATCAGGTCAAAACATCAATTGGGGCAAGTCAGATATCTTATTCTTAAATACACAACCAAGTTTACAAAGAGATATTGCAAGGATCTTGAACTTGAAAGTTGCCTCCTTTCCAAGTCGCTATTTGGGAATCCCATTGTTTGCATGCATTAAAAAAAAATTCTACTAGGAGAATTTAATCAATAGCTGCAAGAACAAGTTGAGCAACTGGAAAGGTAAATGGCTCTCATTAGCTGGTAGAATATTACTGGTTAAATCTATATTATCTGCAATTCCAGTATACTTGATGTCTTGTCTCAAGATTCCCAAAGCTACTAAAGATGCTCTCACTCAAATCTTCAGAAGGTTCTTTTGGAGTGGTACGAGGGAGAAAAAAATCCTTTTTTGGCATGGGATAAGATTTGCTTACCCAAGAAAGTTGGAGGTGCAAGGTTACGTCAACTACCCCTTATGAATCAGGCCATGGGACCCAAATTAGTTTGGGATATCCATACTAAAGGAAATCAAAGATGGGTTAGAATAATGAAAAGGAAGTATCTTTACTCAGATGATCCAACAAGGATCCTCATAGTACTAGACCCCCCAAGAGGTTTTGTAGTTTGGAAATTCTTACTGGAGTGTAGAGACATCATATCACATCATGTCACATGGGAAGTTCGAGATGGAAATAGTGCTTCCTTTTGGCATGACTCATGGGGTGGGAAAGCACCAATTGGTGAAATTCAGGGCTTGGAGGAGATAAAAGAGGAAACCACTAGAATTTGGGACAATAAGGTTGCCATTAATTATGGTATGAAGATCTTGAATTAAGGAAGCACTTGTTGGGTTTGGAATGCCTTACAACCCCTCAACACCCCACAGTCCCAGAAGGAAGCTCTATCCAAAATACTCAAGGAAATATTCTTTCTCCCATCTAATGATAAGGACCAAATCAAGTGGTGTGGGTCTTCTACTGGGACATATAAGGTGAATCTAGGATATAAGGCTAAGGAAATAGCATTAGCCCATCAGGATTTGCAAAGAAAACTATTCTGTGGAAACAAATTCCTACCAAAGGTAGGATTTTTTACATGGTTGGTAGTCCAAAAGAGAATCCTCACAGAAGATATATTGGACAAATTCAAAATACAAGGCCCGGGAAGGTGTTGTCTTTGTAAAGCTCACATGGAAATGAAAAATCACTTGCTATTGTCATGTTCTTATGCATCAAAATGTTGGAATCTGATGAGAACCAAGCTTAATCTCCAATTTCCAATTCATGATGATCTTGCAACTTGGTTCAAGATGTGGCCTCAAAAAAGTAGCAAATCAGTGTTTAGTAGCATTTGGATAATCTCCCTATCTATAGTAATATGGGAACTATGGAAGGAAAGGAACTGAAGAATCTTCCAAAGAAAGGAATTGAATAAGGAAAGACTATGGGACAAAATCGAGAGAGCAATTGTGGAACTAGTCAATGAATTTGCTAGGTGTAAGGAAGATAAGCACACAGTTTTCACTAGCTAGGATGACACTTTGATCAAATGCTTCCTAGGACTTAAGCCACCCATCCTGAATTTGAATAGCTCCCTTCAATCCAAAAAATCATTAAGAGAGAAGACAAGATGGAAAGCCCTTGATCCAGGGTGGATAAAAATCAATTTCGATGGTGTCGCACAAGGTAACCTAGGCCTAGGTGGGGCTGGTTGCATTGCACGTGACTTTGAAAGCAAGATTTTAGCAGTGAGATCAATATCGTTTAGTAGGTGCACAAATAATGAGGCAGAACTCAGAGCGAAAGCAATTGGTTTGTAGCTAGGTAGAGAGCTGAAATTCAGTCAGATCCACTTGGAGGGAGAGTCACTAATTGCTATCAATGCAATTCGCAAAGGATCTATGCCTAACGAGAAATTAAATTATTTACTATAGCAAGTTAAGGAATTGGTAGACGGGTTTGTAGCCTTCAAAGTTAGTCATATATACAAGGAGGGTAACACCAAAGAAGATGAGCTGGAAAAAGCAGCCATAGAATCGGCCAACTAGGACTTTGGAGGATTAAAGATTAAAGAAATCCTTTCCAAAATTTTTTGGCATCCGACTTGGTATTGGTGGCACCCAAAATCCCATGGGAGGATAGGCCACATTCTCTCATCATTCTTGACAAGACATGGGTTTTCATCGCAATCATAAATCAAAATTAAATAAGGAAAAACTACTCCACCACAAGAATGTTGGTTTCCTCTTTAATGATCATGCCTAGGAATGAGTACTCTTCATAATTGAAATAGTAGTTTGTCACATATGAAGGCAACAATCAGTACTTTAGTTTTCATTAGAAATTAAGCCTATGGATTACAAAGGAAATCCCAACATATTCCTTCTTAACTGCTTCTAAGAAACATAGTATAGAAACTTTTAGAAGGCATGGGAAAGGAGATCAATGGAGATGCCATTGGCATTAGAGAGTGATAAGAAAATGAAGGCATTTCATGGGGAAATCTTGGACAAATAGCTAAGTGCCTATCACAGAGTGAGAGGAAACACAGAGGTACCAATAATGTTTCTTGCAGTTCTCCTGTTCATGGGAGTTTCCAAGGCGTTGGGAAAAAAACTTACCCAGATGGTTTTTGAGCATGCTTGGTTGGGTGAAATTGACGCAGCATTGGGCAATGTGGATGATGAAAGGAAAATTCCTATGCCAAAAAATTAATATATGACACGCATGAGAGGTCGTGAGGTTATGAAATTCCCTCTGATACACACTATTGATTTGGAAGGCTTTGAAAAACTATGGGTAGAAAGGGATAGAAATATTTTCTTCCTCCTCAGAGTTGCGAAATTAACTACAAACCTTCCCAGGGGTTGGGTCAGAAGGTATATGGTAGACGAGGAGATAGAGGATAAGCTAGATGCAAATGATGACCAAGAATGGGGGTTGGGTGAAGGGGAAGAATGGTAGGAAAATGACCAACGGGACCCAGAGGAAAAATCCAAAGGCCCAACACACAAGAACTATGGTCCAGATTGTCCCATAATCTCTAGCTACAAGGCATACATGAAGAGGTACGATTCTGAAGATGAAGGCAAGGATTACTGAGCCTTGGGTGTTTGCAAAAGACTGAATTTTTTGAGGGTGGGTGTTCCTTTAAGTGTTTTAATGTGACTATTTCCTTCAGTAGCACATGGTTAGTTTCCTTTTGTGTCAGTCTCGGGTGTGCAGTATGGATAGCATAGATCATGGTGTTTTGTATAGGTCACACTCCTAGTTTTCCATTAATGCAGAAACAACAACCAAATTTTGTTGTGCATATCATGAACGGGTAGCTTGGTGGGTAGCTTGGTCAATACTACAGAAAAGACATACCAACAATTTTTGATAAAACACATGTAATATTTTTTTAGAAATTTAATATAGGGTGTTGCCCCTTGTAGCGTTTACTGATTAAAAAAAATAATATATCTTTCTGTGTATATATTGAAATCCATTTTTTCTTTTTTGGCTGAAATAAGGAAATCAATATCTAGGGAATGGGTATTTTTTGAAATTTTTTTACAGTGGTTTACTATTTTTCCACCTCTGCACAACAAAGAGCTTGATATTCAGAGAAAAACCTATGTTTAGTAAAAAATGAAAATTAAATACATGATAAAATGAAAATATATCAAACCTATACTTGTTGGAAAGCTAATGTCAAGGGCTACAATCTTGAAAAATATAATTTTTAAATGATGTTACTTAATCCCTCAAAAGGTAAAGAAAAAGTGGTTTTTTTCCAACATTTTGATAGCTATGAAGGAGACTCCATTGTGGATATGATTTAATACTATAGGGGTTCTATCCAAGGGGGTTTGATCTAAGGGGGTATTATCTATCCCTATTCAATTAAAACCATTTAGATGGAGCCTCTCAAGACTTAAACCATTAGTTTTTCTAAAAACATTGATTTTAGGCAAAAATCAACACATCCCAAAAGTGAGACATAGTATTGTGGCAACACCCAACTACTCACAAGTAGAATGAATATATTTTGAACGGACTTTTGCACTAATTGCAAGAATTGAATCCTTTAGGATTTTTTTGGATTTTTCAGCATATAAGGACTTCAAGGTATATCAAATGGATGTCAAGTCTACATTTTTGAATGGTGAGTTAGAAGAAGAGGTATACATTGAACAACTAGAAGGTTTTCAGTTATCAAAATATTTTGATATGGTATTCAGGTTAAAGAAAGATTTATGTGGACTCAAGAAGGCTCATAGAGCTTGGTATGCAAGATTGGATAAGTACTTATTATAGTGGGGATTCAAAAAGGGTACTATAGATAGTAGCCTTTACTTCAAGGTTGAAAGAGATTAAAGTTTGATTGTGGTTGTGTATGTTGATGACATAATCTTTGGAGCAAATGAGGAAATGTGTAAAAGGTTTGCAAAGGAGATGCAAAATGAGTTTGAAATATCAATGTTTGGGGAGATGAATTTATTCCTTGGGCTACAAATTAGTCAATCTGATAAAATTACATTAATCTCACAATCAAAGTATGCTAAGGAAATGTTAAAGAAGTTTGGAATGGAGGACTCTAAACCATTATGTAATACCATGGTTATTGGTTGTAAGTTGAGAAAATATGATGAATCTCCTAAGATAGATCAAAGCAAGTACATATCCATGATTGGTGGATTTCTATATCTAACTGCTACTAGACTAGATATCATGCATGCAATATATCTTGTGGCAATATTTCAAGAAGATCCTAGAGAATCACATATGGTAGGAGTAAAAAGGATATTTAGATATTTGAAAGTCACTGAGGACTTTGGTCTATGGTATCCCAGGGTTACTGATTTCTCTTTGAGTGCTTATACAGATGTAGATTAGGCACGTTGTACAAATAAAAAAAGAAGTACAAGTGGAGGTGATTTATTTCTTGGAAGAAGATTCATTTCTTGGTTGAGTAAGAAGCAAGATCAATGTCACTATCTATTGAAGAGGCATAATATATTCTAGCGATATCTTGCTACACACAAGTGTTGTGGATGAAGTAGACATTGAAAGATATCAAAGTATCATATGATGAACCTATTTCTATTTTGTGTGATAATACAAGTGTTATCAATATTTAAAGAAATGGTAATGCATTCAAGGACAAAACATATCTCTATCTAGTATCACTTTAAAAGAGAGAAAGTTGCTGAGAGTGAATTGAAGTTGGAGTATGTACCTACAAAGGATCAAATCGCAGACATTTTCACAAAGTCTCTTCCAAAAGATACATTTGAGTATCTTAGGTAGAAGCTAGGGGTTATTTCCCCTCCTTTCAACTAGATGCATGAGTTTGTGCATCTTTCCAAGTGAGCAATTTAATATTTATTCCTTTTCTTGGACAGACGAAAGCTACCTCTTTTGGGGAGTAGGTAGTGGTGTCCTTGGTTGGTGTAGTCAAGGGGGCATATATTGTGCCCCTAAGGGGGAGATAGAAGAGGAGAGAGATTAGTGAAGAGAGAGCAATGGAGAGAGAGGAGTGGAGAGAGAGAAGTGGAGAGAGAGAAGTGAAGAGAGAGAAGTGGAGAGAGAGAAGTGGAGAGAGAGAAGTGAAGAGAGCACAGTGGAGAGAAAGTAAATGGGAGAGAGAGTGGCTTGCAAGTGTTGCCTAAAGTGAAGTATGCAGGTGTTTTCCTTTTCCATTGATTTCAAAGGGGGAGAGAAAGTGATGTCTAGAAAACACAGGGGGAGAATGAAGCCTGAAAAACATAAGAAGAAAGGGGAGAAAGAAAGAAGTATAAAATGTAAGGAATTTCCAAGTAAGGGAGAGTGTTGCTTGATGTGGGGTTTCTTTTTTTGTTGATGGTTTTTCAAAGCTAGTGTTTCCATCAATGAAGAAGGGGGAGATTGTTGCACTATGTTGTCATTATTGTTGTCACTGATTTCAACCTATGTCAACCTATCAAGTGATAGTGTTGAGAAAGTGTTGCAAAGGGGAATATTTTTTCAATCTCTAGTGTGGTGTTGATGAGAATTTGTTTGTGGTGTTAAGTAGGCATTGTTAATGTGGTTGGTTCACTTGGTTTCCAAGTTATTTTGAAAAAAATTAAATAGAGAGTGTACAAGGTGACAAAGTTGTGTTCTACATTGTGCTTCACATTTCTTCATGGTTGAAGATGTGCTTGTGTGGTTTGGATGAGTTGATTAGAGGTGTTCAAAGGTGTTATATCCAGAGTTTCAAGTTTTGAATCATGCAGTAGTAGAAGATGTGTCTGAAAATATATTGCCTGTGAAGAAGGTTATCTAGGAGAAATGGAATTGCTCTACATTTCTTTGCAATGAGTTTCTTATCTTGCAGATTTGGGAATGTCCTAATATTTTTTGTATCTACCTTTTCTTGGGGTGTTTGTTGTTTAGTTATTCTACAAGCTTGGTTAGTGAGTTGTATGCTTATGGCAATGTGGTTGGATGTACAAGATTATAGTATTCTTGGTTTCTGGTGGCACCAATAGTGTTGTTGAATATTCTAGGATGTTTTTTGATGTTGCTTCATGGTCCATACGATTTTTGTGGACCTCATGAAGAATTTTTTTATTGTTTGTTAGCATTAATACATGTTTTTCTGACCTGGCATGTTAACATTGATCACAAAGGTGTTTTGTTGTTTGTGGAAGTATAGTACTATAGTGTATTGGTGTAGATTTGGGTCCTAGTTAACCCTTGTTTTGGTTTGATTTCAATTCTTTCCATAGTGGAAGTGTTTTGTGCTGACCTATTTAGTGGTTGCACATTTGAGGTGCATACATTTCAATGTGGCTGACTTAGAGAAGTTGTTTGAGGTTGTGGTTGATATATAAGAAAGGTTAATTGTTGGATATATGTGTGGTATGTTGTGTGATGCGAAATTATGTGATTGTGATCATGTGTTGAGACTTGAGTGTGAGCTTAAAAACCTAAGTCTACCGGAAGTAGTGAGTAGATTCAGGTGTCTACATTTTCAATGTACTAGAAGTTTCTAGAGGAAGTGAGTCGAAGGTTGAAGATGGAATAGATTTTTGTGGTGGATCTTCCTATTGCTTTGAGGTTGTGAACCTCCTTGTAATAGTATTCTTCTATTCTCTTTATTTTCCAAACAGTGAGTCCTTTGGGTAGTGAGCCCTTGGCAATGAGCCATTCTTTTGTTTTAGCTAGTGATTCCTTCTGGCAGTGAGCTTTTTGTAATCAATGTTGTTATTCATATATGTGGGTTAATCCCCACTGTGAATTTTCCCTAATTAGGGTTTTCCATGTAAATATGGTGTTCTATGGTGTATGGTTATGAATGTTTTTATTTTTCATTAGTTTACATTCATGTTGATGAATAAGAAGGGTTTGAAGGTTAATGGGGGTTTGAATGTTTTAATTTACAATTGATTCAAACCCCCTCTCAAATTTCTTGTGTGTCTAACATCCATATGGTAAATGCTCCATCTCACTGAAATGCATGGGTAACCAACCACTAATGTACACTACATCTACCTAGTACATAGGAACAAATACTAGATACATAGCTCACACCAATGCAAAACCAAGGAAGCATTAGCACCAATAGTAGAAACCCCCCAATAATTTTGAAAAGGGAGAGCCAAGATAGATCCACTAAAACTAAATGCCAAAATGTAGTGCATGAAGAAGAATCAAGAACATCTGAATGCACAAACAAGAAAGTACCAACAAATATAAAGGGTGTGCAAACCAAGGAACACATGCATGAGGCAAGAATCAATGTGATTAATTATTGTTGTGGAAGGGACACTCACTTGAAAAAGGTGTGATGGAAAAAAAAGGTAAAAATCAACCCCCCATGGAACTTTATATCATATTCTAAGTATAATAAGACACAAAATGATGTGTAAGATCCCAAAAAGTATAACCAAAATGCTGAGGCATTTTATTTCAATGTGTTTACAGAAGATAAACATTTACAATGGTAGCTCATAATGTCCAAAAAAAGTACCATATTTTGATAAAACATGACTAAAATATCCAAATAAGACAAAAAGCTAGAAATACATATATAACAGTCTAAAACAAGTCATCCCATGCAAATGAGAATTTTCTAGGATCTAAAACTACAAAGTAATTCACTAAAGTGTGAAAACAATAAAAATTGAATGTAATGTACTAGGAGAGAAATGTGGAAAAAAATCATAGATAATCATGAAGAGCTCTGAGAGACCATCCCAATGTCCCTAGAATTGTGAAAAACAGAGGAATTGATCAAAAGTTATGAGCTCAAGATTGAAAATAACACTTATGACTTTTGAAAAGTTGTAGAATGCACTAGCAGCAAAATATGAGAAAAATACTAGCACCATTAGATAGTGCTTGGAATTAGATTTCCATCAATATCTTGTTCACCCAATTTTGATACCTAAGTGAAAAGTTATGGCATTTTTCCCAATTTTGCTTATTTTGTAAAAAAAAACAAAAAAATAGCCCCTAGGGGCTGGGTGCTAGTTTTTTTTTTTTTAAATAGAAATTGGCCACTGCCCACAGTGATTGCCTTGGTGATCACCTCATAACCACTATTGGTTAGTGGAATAACTTCCTCGGTAGCAATGTATGGGCCACTAGGCCATTGGCCACCGCTTGGCAAGCATTGTAGGAGCTTCAATCCATGGGTTATGCTCTAGCAACCCCCAATTTTTATTTTTATTTTTATTTTTTGAAAAACATGCACAATAGTTCATATAGGGGTTGTCGAAATAGAGAAAATTGTATATCATAATTCATTGAATTAGCCTCCTAAATGCAACAGTGAGGTTCTTTATGACTCAAAATGGTGTTAAATCATAGCTACCCTCTAGAACTAGAAAAAAAAATTCTTCAAACCCTTGTAGATCTTACCTCAAGAGTTCAAATCAAGCCAAAAAAAGGAAAAACTAACTTTTTTGATGGCTCTGAATCCAATGGAATACTTTGTTTCGGTCCAAGATCATGCACCAAATGATAGCTCAAGGAATGAAATATCTCAAGAAGAGGAGAGGGGATTACAAGTTTGGATCTCTGATACCATGTTGAAGTTGGGAAAAATTAACTCCACAACTCCCAATGATCACCTCAATCAAACACCTATCACAAAAAGAGAGAATAGAAAAGCTATGGAGGCACAGAGCTATTGATCCAAAAAAGCATGAAAAATTATGAATATGCATCCTAATGATTATACAATAGAGAATCCTTATAAAAGGATAATTAACCTAGAAACTCTAGGTGAGGATAAAACAGTATTATAACATGTGTCCTCATCCTATGACATGATACATAAAAATAACATGACCTAAGTAAGCTTAAGTAATTAGAAGAAAAGGAATCTAATAATTAAATAAATAATTAATTAGGATATACCTTTTACTCTAACAAGATCTATCAAAATAATGTATGAATTGCGTTCAGCTATTGTTGATTGATTTTGTGAATTTATTTGGGTTTGGGGATGAAAAATATGTAATTGTACGCCTCACATTTCTTACTAAAGCATGAAAATTAGATATGAATTTTTTCCTCCTTAGTTAGGTGTTTAGGATTTTTGTAATTTGTGATATGTTAGTTAAATGAAAGTAATGATTTTTTTTTATTTGAAATTATTGTGAGAAATTGTCTTATTATTTGATTTATTTATGAATGTTTATAAAAAAAAACACTTTTTCTCAAGAAAATAAGTGAAATATTTTTAAAATTTGTAAAATAGCTAATGATTTTCAAATATCATATACTCATTTTCCTCTCAAATTTCAATATAATTTATCATGCATCTCCATACACCATTGATATGATTATATGTGTTCTAATAGCTCTTTTAGGATAAAGGAAAATAATATTGTTAAAATATATGGCATTTATGGTAGGTGGTATTCATAGTTGCAATCCTACTCAGATGTCAACTTTTCATAATATAATTTTATTAGAGAAACAAATTAGTTTAAATTAAGATATTTGGTTTTATTTTTTATAGAGTGGGAGTGCACATTTTTGTATGTAAATATTTAAATGATGGTATCACAAAGTAAGTTCAAAAATCTATATAATTATTGTTATGGATATAATAATTAAATCCATTGATGTGTTTGGATTATCTAATTAAACTTTATTTCATCAAATTTCTGTAACTTTAGACATCACAAACTAAGTTCTATTTATTACTAAGTGGGTGTATGATCATTATCTTGTACATACAATTTGATAGAAAGAGATCACAAAGTAATTGTTATAAGTTATACAATCATCTAGTCAAATCTTATATGTATATTTTACATGCCCATTGTCGTTATTAACAATTTTCCTCACCTTATGATCACGTTTGATATTAAATACCTCATTATGTAAGACATGGGGATTTTGTTGTTTGTGGGCTCTTGTAAGATTTTTATCATTCTTTCTTTAAGTACATAAGGGACTTGGACTTCTACAATTTTGAGGGGTGCCTACTCTTGAAGTAGACAATGATATTTTTCCAACCAATCATCTTGGTCCATGTTTTCATATTTGGTGAACACTTGTAATATTTTATCTACATCATAGGCAAAATAACTTGAACTAGATACTATAATTATAAATACAAAATAAATTAATTTTCTAATTTAGATGACCTAGAGCATAAAATTATCAAGTAATGCTTATTGAATTCCTCCTTCTATTGTCTCTCTAAAATGTTTGTTTTATTTTTGTCTTTAAATTTTTTCTTCCCTTACCCATATTTAGTAATATAAAATTATCATTTTTATTGCAATAGATTTGTATTGTAGCATTTTTATTTTATTCACATGATTTATATGAAGTCATATTATTTATAGATTGTACCAATATCCAAGAGATTTTATAAAAAAATCATTTCTATAATTAAAAAATTGTAATTTTTTTATATTTTTTATATTTACAATAGTTTATTTCTTTTCAATAATTTTAGCTATATTTAATTTAATAATTTACTCTTAAAGAAACCAAGCTTTCCTTTTTTTAGATTCAAAACTTCTTTATTACAATAATATACTCTATTGAAATCATGGCCATTAATCAATACACTAAATTATTTATCGATTTAGCACTTGCATAGAGAAGCCAATGATGCTATCAATTACCTAGTTAATTATTCTATCAATATGGAAAAGGAATGTATAACAAGAAACACCAAAAATAAAAATAAAAAGCCTTGCAGTTCCATCTCAACCCCTAAGACTAAAAAACAGTTCCAACCCATGTAAGATGATATGCAATAATATCATAGCTCTAAACCTAGTAATCAAACCACAATTAGTTTACAACACTCACAATGATTGGTAAGGGTCAATAATTTCTAACATGTGCTAACCAAATATCATTTGCAAGTTTCCAAATTATGTGATCATACTCTCCATAATGAGAAGGATTGGAGTGTAAGGAATGATCCAAAAATATCAAGCCAATTTAATATAAATGCTATTTTTACCATTGACTCATTAGTAAAATGGATGCAAGTGTTTGTTTGGAATGTAACACAAGCCAATGGCATTCCTAGGCACTATAACAAAGACAACTCAAAATTTCTTTAAAATGATATCTATAATTTTTATTGTATGCTATGTGATGACTCTCTAGGGAATATTTTTGGTAATTGATAACATGTATCATGTCAATTCATATATATGAGCTATTTTTATGGGAAATATCTTATATGTGGGTGAAGACAAGGCTACCATAAACTTTATATAGAAAAAATCATGGTTGAGAAACACCTCCTTGGCAGCCTCAATGACACTATGCAATTTGTGGTCCTTGGTCTAGGCCTTCCCTCATTGGCATGTTCTTTACATGAGACAAGTGAGTACTTGATTGCATATTGGAGGCCATTTTTAACCACTATCAATGCTTAGTTAGAGAATAGACAAAAGCAAAAGGATACAAAGGCATTGGAGTTATTTAAACAAGTGATTAGCTTAAGCAAGCATACTAGCATTAAATAGGCAATCTCACTATTTATAGATAACTCCAAGGAAGATGAAGGTTAGAATATAAATTAACATAATTATAGTAACTTTTGAGCATTTTATTTATAGCCCATATTAAATAGTGAACTCATCTAACATTTTTTTGCTCCAACACCATCTAAATTAAGACAATGTATTATTTTCTAAATCGATTAGTATAATGGAAGTGATCCTTTAGTTATTGATAAAAAAATAATTTTAAAATATAAATATAAATAAAATTTAATTTAATTGTATAAATTAAATAGAAAATATAAATGAAAAGAATAATTAAGTGAAAACAAAATAGAAAATAGAAAATTGGGACACTCAAGATCAACATATTTTAGTATTTTTAATTTGTATCAATTATAGGGAACAAATAGTAAATAATTTAAGGATGATGTAAACTAAATGAGTTGTGAAATTTATTATGAAGATTTAAACTAGATAATTTTAATTTTTATAATGAACCATTATTTCTATCAATTTTTTATTTTTATTTTTTCAAATTAATTTTTATTTTTTCAATGATTTTGATTGAGTGACACTATTCCATAACACATATAATTTTCACTTCAAATTAAAAACTTTCATGGTTTAAATTAGAATTAGATCATTAGCTCCAATATCTATTGCATGAATATTTTTTGATAATTTTTTATTTATTATTAATTTTTAATTAGTACTAACAAAAATTTAGACCTATATATCATTCTATAGCACATTTTTCTTAACATATTTTTTAAAATTAAAATAATTATTAAAATAAGGAAAATTAGGTGGAGTGATTTTCTAACAATTTTTGTTATTTTTCCTAGTGTCTTGAATAAAGGACATCATTTTTTCATGATGAAACTATATTCATTATAAATAATTAAAAATAAATAAATAAATAAAAAATAATATATTATAAATTTGTAAAGATTATATACCAAGGGCTACATACTTACAAACTATATTTCCAAATGACTTCATTTGATCCCCCAAAAGGTGAAGAAAAAATAGTATTTTAGCAATATTTTGTTAGGTGTGAAGAATACTTCATTGAGGGATTAGTTTAGGCCTAGGTGGGTTCTATCCAGAGCATGGGTTTGATTTAACCCCTTCCAATCAAAACCATTAGATGGAACCCCTTAAGGATTAAAGCATCATTTTTTTTCTTAAATGTGATTTGAAGAAAAAAAAAAAATATGTCCCATGAATGGGACACACTATCGTGGGATCAAACTACCTTATTTTATACAAATAGCATAGATGCATGTATATAATTGAATCAATAAATAATAATTCAAAAAATATAAAGCAAAGCTATCAATTTTTACTAAAGTTGGTTTTGCAATAAACATTTTTTTGTATAAATACAATATGAATAGGTAGGCACATTTAGATTTGAAAGTCATAGATAGTATTATTGAGCTTATATGTAGTAAAAATGAAACAAAATCTCTAATTATGTTTTTTTCAATGATTTTAGAAATGATGCAAATAATATTTGTGTATGCACATTAAATGAAACAAGTTGAATGACTATTTTGGATAGATATTGTTTTTTGTTCAACATAAAATGTGCATTGTAGGTTTCCATATGTTTTAGAGTTTTTAATATTTATGGTGATTTGTATACATTTTCATATTTAAATTAGTTGTACAATATTATATAATTATGAATATATAAGATATTGTCAAAATAAATTCAGAGAAAAAATTACAATTTCTAAAAGATATAATGTTAATAGGGGAGAGGGGCCCATAATGGAGCAGGGTCCAATAGTGGGGATAGAAATAGTCCTCAGTGGGCCCCATAGTGAAGCACTTTAATATCCAATTGCAAAACACTTTTTATCAATAAAGTACCCAAAGTGAAAAATAATGTGATGCCACATAGTGCACCAATAAAACATGACTTAGTGCACCACTATCGGTCTCACTTTTTTTTTGGGCCTTTTTTGATACCTCAACGAAAAGCATGCTGATGTGGAATCATATAATTTGATGATGTGGCCTTAAAACGAAATATAGAAGCACAAGATTTTCCAAATAAACTATTGTACAAAATTGGGAGTGATTGAAATTTCCACATAAGATTTTGAGAAATGCGAAGTTAGGGTGCTCCACTATGGGCCCCTCTCCCCTAGTTTCCACAACATGAATTCTCTCATCACCCTTGAATTTTGTTCATAACTATTCATCCTCTTGACCAAAACTATCATATTCTTGGCCAATATTATATTGTGTTGATGGTGCTTATAATCTACAAGCCACTCTTATAAAGCACAATTTAGACTTTAATTGATACAATCACCTTTACTAGATACAAACTAGGGATTTTTTAGTTTACATGTAGAAGTATAAATTATGACATGAAACCAAGAACCTTAACTTCACTATGAAACTATACTAGAGAGTACAGGGAATCCATTCTTCAACATAAACTAGAATGATTACCATGTTATTGTGCTCCCTTAGGAATTGCATACCTAGCTAACAATTAATCACATTCTTTTCCATGCATGATTCTTATATAGTTAGGACCTTCCAAATCCATTTAGGAATGCAGAGGCCATAAAGTTCTTGATACAAAGAATTTGGTCATGTGGTGAAATATTTAATTAATATTTCAAGGTTGCAAAATTTAATTTCTAAGCTTATCCACACAATTGATTGATACTAAACATCAAACTAGTCTACATAATTTTCACATTGTATCCTACCAACAATTGGGGTATACAAGTTTGTGTTTGATCAACCATTTTTTCTTATGTTGGTAAAAAAGGATCAACTTCTGTATACAAAGGGAAACATTATATGGAAGGTGACAATGATATCTAGATAACCAATTGGAAGCGGATTCATTTATATCCTACACCCTTTATATATTAATTATATCATAGATGAAAATAAAAAAAATATAAAATATAATTTTTAATATCATAATAGTTAGTACATATTATTTTGTAAATTATTAGGAAATATCATTTATGGTTAAGTTATTGAAATAAGTTTCTAAGATGAATACCCATAGAAATATTATGAAGGTAGAAGAGTTTTAACCTATTTATGTTGAAGTGGATATTACAACCACTTGTCTCACATACAAATAATGCACAATAAAAATTACACAACCTTCCAATTATAGTTTCTAAGAATATTAAATCAGTATCAATTCATAGAATTTAATATTTTATTGCATTATTAAAGTCAACTTCTATTACTCGAAGGATACAAAAACAAATTAGCTTTTAAATCCCATACAATTGATTTGATCAAAGTATAGACACTAGTAATTTGTATCTATAATTTTTCCACATTAGGAGTTGATGATTCATATGTGATAGTGTTTGTACTATGTAAGTAGTAGAAGTAGTAATATGTTTTTCTAAGAACTTAAAAAGATTTAAAAAAAAAAAAATTGATTTGGAAAAGTGGGTGTAGCAATGTTGGGAATATGAATGATATTGGTTGTGTTGGTGGTAGAAAAAGTTTCTTGATAGGATTGAAATGTGGAGATAATGATGAAATATTTAGTATTAGTGTTGTTGATGGGTGTTTCAACATATCTCAATTTAGATGAGAATCCAAAATTAAATTGCATCTCTCCTTAAAGGAATCAAATTCTAAAATGGAAAATGACTACTCCAAGATCTCTATTGCCATTTCTTGGTCTTGTTAGATACCTTAGCAGTTATTTTTCCTTTTATATTTCAATAAGGGGTCTTACACAATATTTTTTTCTATAATCCTATAATAACATTTAAATCTAAAAGATAGAGAATTTTATTTAACTCTTAATTGTAAATTTATATCTTCTTTATCTTTTAAATCTTAAAATATTTAATGTTGGATACAAACTTTAATCATAATATATTTAGTACTCATTGATGCTTATTCCTAATATAGTCATTGGTTATATTTTTTTGTAAAAGATAGGGATGAAAGAAAATAGGTTTTAGATAAATCCTAATTTTTGAACTTCTATGGTAATTGTTGGTGTGAATAAGGTTTTCTACCTTACTAGTTCACCTAGTATGTCCTATTCACATGTTAATTTTACTTAGGTCCTAGGAATCTTTCTAGAAGTTTTATTTGTCATGTGATCTTATCATGTCATTAATTTTTTTCATAAGTCATTTAATATTTGATGAGTTAGTCATCAAATGGCATAGGATTAAGACACTTTTCATGATCATGTCTAATTATATGTCTCACCTTGGAGATACATTCTTATGATATAGTTGCACGACTAGGTTACATAATTTCTTTCAATTTTAAATTTTCTAGTGGATAAGAATGACATGTATTTCACCTTGTGCATCATGCCTACATTAGCAATGCATAAGCTAACGATTACAAAGAATAGTTACTTCTCCTTTGCCTCACTTGGTATTGAGCAACCTACTCGTAAAATTCAATTTAGTTAGTCACAATCTCTTCTTGATTTTGCAACCACCTATATTATCTTTTACTCAAATCAAACCAAACAATTTCTAAATTCATTTTTAAAATTTTAAGTGGGTTTTTTAATCCAATTTTATGTCAATGATGGATGAAATTTAACCAAGATTTTTATTTGTCTGATGATTGTTTTTTTTACCCTAATCCAATCCATTCTTGTGATTCCATAAGGGAACATATTTCATATCAAAGAACACATGAGAAAATCCAACACCCATGAATAAATTTATCCATAAAGAAGAGAGCATGAGTTAGGCATGTTCAAGTTATGAGAAATTTTAGGCCTAGTTTTCTTAATTCTAAATTTTTTACTTTTTGATGGCTAGGTTTTCTCTATACCCATTTCAATGCAATTTAATGGATCATATGCCTATTATGTAACTTCTCATTTTGTCTAAAATAATGTGAAGAGAGTTAGTGACTTCCTTCAAAAGACCAATTTTTTATTTATTAGATGAATTGGAGCTATCCTTTGGGTTTTATTACTAGAACGCTCTTGTAAATAAAAAAAAATCAACCAACTTAGAAGGCTTAAGAATGTTGTCAAACTTCATTAGTATGACTTGTCCTTCAAGATGCATATCAAATTGGCTGGGTATGTGAAGGATCATGATGGGCCAAAAAGTGGCAATATGATGGGTATGTGGCTACCGACCTTTTTCTTACCCAAAATTGATGAAACGAAAAACATTTTTTAAAGGAGATTCTCAAATTCCACCAATATAAATTATGCTTTACTTTGACTTTAATAAATAATTATTATTCATTTTCTATTTGTATTACAACTAAAGTCCTAATTGATAAGCTGATTGAAAAACATCTATAGCTTTCAAATGGTATCAAGTTTTTTGAATTTGAAACATGTGTCACATTCTATGCTTTGCATAATATAGTCTTAAAAGAAAAAGAAATGAATTTCATGAAGTTTTGACCAAGTTAAGGTGGTCAAACATACGAGTTTTTATTTTTTTAAAAAATTATGATAAAAAAATCATAATTAATTATTTACTTGGAAAAAAATTACAAAAAAATATGCATCACATTGAGACATGATTCATCTACTTATATCTAAAATATTATAAAAAAATATTATCATTTTATTGTGGTTAGGGTGGTTAGACAGACACCTACTTCTTATTTTTTCCCTGAAATTTAAGTACTACTATATTGAAATTTTAATTTTTCACCAAATACATTTTATTTATTTTTAAATAAAAATAGTAGTTTAGAAAGTACATTCAATTTTATACAAATTCTATTCTTACATATTTTTGAAATAATATAGATAAGTTGTACAAACTTTTACGTCAAGTTGCCTAACTTTGATTTTTCTAAATTTTTTGCCACTTAAGGGCCTATTTTTTCCATGATGATCCTACACATACCCGGCTATCCTTAATAATTATGTGTTGATTAAGTAGAGATATTTTAATGTGAATATCTTAGAAAAAAAAAATTGATGCAAAGTTTCCTACAATATGAAATGCGTTGAATATTCTAAAAAAATATTTTGATAAAAAATTATCATTCTTTCAATCTAGAATCATAGTGAGGAGTCATTTCTTATAGTTCTTTTGTGAGGTAACTTGGTATTTTTCAATTCTATAAAATTTGGATTTGATAATTGGGTTTACATAAAAGTGAGTCATTAGGTTGTATAATTGAAGATACTTTTTCCTCAAACATACTAGGAAACTAAAACTAAGATCAAATCCATAAAATTTAATTTTCTAGGAACCTTTGGAAATGAAATGGTGTAGGTAAGTTTGTATAAACAATATGAAATGTGGGTGAAGCCCTTGATTCTTGGATCACCTCTAAATGGGAGCCTTTGATTTCTAGTAAAGTTAATATTTTCCCCATGGCTAAGGGGTTTTTTGTAGCTAAGTTTGATAATACTCAAGATAAAAATATAATATTATGTGATAAATATTTTAGTTGGGAGGACAAATATTTGTTGATGATTAAGCCCTGGCATTCAAATTTCAACCCTACTTCTAAAACTTTTAACAAGATCCCAAGTTGGGTTCACTTGCCTAATATTTCCCTCCACCTCTGGAGTGACTCTCTTCTCGAGGATGTGGGTGAAGCCCTTGGTGATTTTTTGTTGGTGGATGATGAATCTTCTGACATTTTTCATTCTACCTTTGCCCGTATCGTATACTATTTGAAATTGATGTTTCAAAAGGATTGTCTGTTGAGGTTTTACTTAAATATTCTAAGGGTTCTTTGATCCAATCTTTGGATTATGAAGGAATCCCCTTCCAGTGTAGAAGGTGTTTTAAAACAGGACATGTTGTTGCACAGTGTGGATTTAAGAAAAAAGCTAAGAAGGCTACTTGGTGGAATGGTGCTTCACAACAACATTATACAGTTGAGAAGAAATTTGATCAACAAAGGAGTTTTTCTAAGGTGGTTTCTTATGAATCGCAAGGACTTGGGATATCCTCTTTGGATGTCCCAAATGACGGGGCTACTATGGGTTCTTCTATTGAGCATGTGACTAGGTCTCAGGCAGCCAGTCCTGGTGTTAACACCATGGTTTCCATGTTTGGTGGCTCTTCAGATAAGTCTTTTCCTACACAAAATAATAAAGATGAAATCTCTAAGACTATGGCAATAGGCATTCATCTTCAGGATGACAGAGAGTTGGTTTGGCTTGATAAGGTGGTGCAAGTGGAAGAAAGCTAGATTACTGTAAAGGGAAAGAAAGCAAAAAACCTCTAGGCCTTCCTTTGATATGACTCTCCGCTCCCACAAGATTAGTGTTAAATGTAAATCTTGAATGGTCTTGTTTAGGAGTTGGTTTTTGGCTGGTTGCAGGTTGTCTTTTCTGCAACCTTTTCCTTTTTTGTAAAGGGTTTTGGGTCCCTTCAAAACACCACTTTTACCTTTTTCAAAAACAATATGAAATGTTAATATAATTTCCACTCTCTAGAAATTTCCTTTTTGTTTCCATGACATTTCTGACTATGTTCTTGTGATTTTAGCTATTTTCATAAAGTTGATTTTTGTTTACTTTCTTTTGTTTAACATGGTAGTTACCATTACATTGCTTCTAAACATGTAGTACATTTAAGGCCTTAATGAATGACATGGCTTTAAGAAATTATATAGCATCATCTAGGTCTATATTTAAAAGTTTCATACTATGTACTCATACCCAATTGGGAACTATCTCAAATTAAAAATGAAAGGAAGGCATAGCCATGTTCACATAGCACAACCCTACTCTTATTCAATTGCACTTTGCCCACTTTAGAGCTTAGCTTTAGTTAGAATTGCTTTAGTTTGGATTGGACTCTCGCCACTCCCACATGCACATCATAAACTCTAACTCAAAATGAGAATTTTTCATATTAATGTAAACTATACAATTTATTTAAAATGTTATTGTGCACACCTCATAATTTTAGTCATTGATAAAATGCAATAAAAAAGGAACCACATTTTTCTAAAAACTATTCACATATTTGCAATTGTAATCTAGTTCATGTCATCTTGAGCCACAAATTGAAAATAAATATTGTAAAATTTATTTTAATCCTAAATAAACATAGAATTAGCTTTCAAACAAGTAAACACTAGTTTTTATTAGAAAGGTAAAATTTCCATACCTTATTTGTGTAGTAGATTAGATAAGTATGCAAATAATATATCAAACCTTCAAACTATATGACAATTAGTAGTAACAAAACCTTGCGCGTACATGAAGAATTTTATAATAACACTATCAAATAACTCCTAAGATTATGAGCCTCAAATAAAAGTGAGGGAATAGTAATATACTCGCTAAACCTTTTGAAATCAAGACAAGGAATTGTGTTTCACTTTACATCCTAATATAGCTATAAATACAAATAAGGGTTTGATTAAAGAACTAAAACCCATCATAAATTAAAAAAAGACTTTGAGGTGCTCAAAATAAAATAAGATTATAAAATAGACTTTGAGACACTCAAAATAAATACATACAAGATTTTTCTATAACTGTTTCAATTGTAATGTTAATTCATCTATATTTTCTTCAAAGAATTTTTCAATCAAAATATTGTCTCTATTTGGGTACTTATTTATGTACTAAATATTTGAAAATTACCGTCATATCAACAAGACTTGAATCATTAATATAATTGAAATTTTATCACACTATTAATATACTAATTATTCATAACATGAATTAATAGAAAAATAGATAAACATTTTTTACAAATTATTAAATAAGAAAATCAATTATATATTATAACATATTTTTGTAATTATATATAATAATCGACTAAATAAATAAATAAATTACATCCAAAAAATTTAAATATACTGCCTCCAATAGAAACTAATTGATCTTATTCTACGGTAATAAATTAATAATAATAATAGACATGATAAAAATTAAATTTGAAATTAAAGCAACTCACACATAAATCAAGATAAATTAAAAAATAATTCACATCAACTATAATCTTTCTTTCCAAAATGTCGACCCTGCACTGAGTCTATAATTGTAATTGCAATATAATCTTTCTGATGTAACTGTCGATTATGTCCCTGACTAGCTGATGTGTAACAGTTGACAGTTGGCTCCCTCTGTCAATTCGTTACTTCCTTTTTTGGCTTGGCGTGAATGTCTGTCTGATAGTTGATATTTTTGGCTTTTCTTCTCCATTATTTTGGGGAGTTTTTGGGTTTTTTCTCCTAGGGGTGGAATTTGCATGTTAGCAACAAGAAGATTTCTTTCCTTCGGCTGTGAATGATACAAAACAATATTGTCTATTTTCTAAAGAGAGTTTTTTCTTATTTCATGAATCCTGCATCTATCCATGTTTTCTCTTTCTATGTGTCTGCAATTTAAGTTATTGGCCTTAGTTCATATCTTTGCCGTGAACAACAATGTTGTGCCTTTATTTAGTCTTTTATCTACAGGGTGTTATGGGCTAAGTTGAGAAGGGACCTGAAACATTTGAAGGATCAGGTGCAGGAACAGAGGTTCGATCTGCATTAGTTTTGGTATCAGAGCAAACCATGATGGCCCAGAGGGGAGTTCGTGTGAATTGGGGAAGAAGGGGCAGGAGGAATGCAGGCCCTCGAAGAAACATTGGTGAAGTGTTTAGAAGGATAGAGGCCCTTGAGACTAGATTACAATTGGACGAGTCCAAAGAAGAACCAAAAAACTTAGTAAATGTTGCTAGGGTTTTAGACCCTATAGAGAGGCTTATTGAAGCATTGACTAAACAAAGTTCCAACGTAAAGGTGGATATTTTAGATTTTAAAGGTGAGCTCAACCCTGATCTATCTCTAGAATGGATCCAAGAGTTGGAGAAGTACTTTGACATGGAGGATATTGATGAGGATGATCTGAAAAGAGTGAAAATCGTTGCATCCAAGTTGAAGTCGCATCCAGCCCTATGGTGGGAGAATGTGCAGATTTCGAGAAGAAAATAAGGAAAAAATAAGATTAGGCTTTGGCCTAAGATGCTGAAACATTTGAGAGCTTGGTTTTTTCCCTCTAACTACCAACATAAATTGTTTAAAGAATTTCAAAATCTGAAACAAAAGTATCAGTCAATACAAGCTTATACTGAACAGTTCATGAGGCTTCAAATTCGAACAGATATACAAGAAAGTGATGGGTAGATAGCAGCTAGGTATGTCAATGGAATAAAATTTCAACTTCAAGATGAGCTCGCATTGTTGAAAGTACCTACAATGGATGAAGCTTATGAATATGCCTTAAAGGTAGAGGAGAAACTAAACCGGAAAAATAAAATAGTGAGTAAAAGGGATGATAGCCAACAAAATAGAGATAAAGAGGTTTCTTTGGGAACTACCATAAGTGGAGAGTCAAAAGAAGGCAAGAATGTAAAGGCCGACTTCAAAGGAAAGGGAGGCTTTAGAGGTAGAGGTCAAGGACAACTACCTCCCGGAGAGTGGAAGCCCACAAGGCTGTAGATTGTCCTCAAAACCCTAAAAGGGTGATGGTAGCCCAAGAGGAAGAACCTTGTATTGAGGAAGCTGAAGTTGAGTCAGGAGAGAACTTGATATTGAGAAAAACCTGGATATCTGGAGACAAAGGAACCCCTGAAGCTCATTGGAAGAGGAAGAACATCTTTCGAACAAAATGCAAATGTAAGGAAAAGGTATGTAAGGTGATCATAGATGGTGGATCTACTGATAATTCGGTGAGTACAGAAATGGTTAACAAACTACAACTGGCTTGTGTTCCAAAATCTAATCCCTATAAGATTTCTTGGTTAAAAAAAAATCATAGTGTACTTGTGGATAAATCTTGCCTTATTCCCTTCAAAATTGGTCCATATGTGGATGAAGTGCTTTGTGATGTGGTACCGATGGATGCATGCCATTTGTTGTTGGGTAGACCTTGGAAATATGATCAGAATGTAATCCATCAAGGTAGAGAGAACACCTATGAGGTCTAACATGAAGGAAGGAAAATACTATTAAAACCATGGAAAGAGGAAGGAGCATCTGAAGTGGCAGCTTTGTCTCTTCTAGCAGAGGCCAAGTTCGAGCTTGAAGAAAAAAACAAAATTCTAGCTCCACCAAGAAGAGAGTTGGAGGAAAATCAAGAAGAAAAAGAGGTAAATGATTTGAAGAACAAGATACAATCAAAAATTGATGTAGAGCTGCAATCTAATTCAACTAACAAGATTACATGTGCACCTCGAGAAACAGGTGTTAGAGTTTTAGTTGACTGTGACCTTCATTCTCAAGGAGATAGTGAGTTGTGGGAATATAAGCACAATCAACAAATATCTTCCAAGAATGCAATTGAAATTTCAGTTCAAAGTAACTGCCTTACCCAGTATGAGAGGAGTGATGTGAAGTGTGATTGGAGCAAGGGAAAGAATTTCAAGTCTACTAGTAATTGCAGTAGTGATTATTTTATTGGTTATGCTATGGGGACTTTGCCTAGCTTTATCGGTCCAACTGAATGGTGGAATCATCATTGGACTCCCATACCTAGAAAAATATGGGTTGGAAGCTTGGATGATAGTTCAGTTTGTGTCAAGGAATCCCAACAGAATACTTTGAAGATCAAACTGCTTGTGGTAATGCAAATTTCTTTTTATGAACCAGGAGGTTCAGACCTTTTTAAAGGCCGGGAAGATGATGTAACTATCGATTATGTCCCTGACTGGCTGATGTGTAATGGTTGATAGTTGGCTTCCTCTATCAATCCGTTACTTCCTTTTTTGGCTTGGCGTGACTGTCTATCTGATAGTTGATATTTTTGGCTTTTCTTCTCCATTATTTTGGGGAGTTTTTGGGGTTTTTCTCCTGGGGGTGGAATCTGCATGTTAGCAACAAGAAGATTTCTTTCTTCAGCTTTGAATGATACAGAACAATATTGTCTGGTTTCTAAAGAGAGTTTTTTCTTATTTCATGAATCCTGCGTCTATAGATGTTTTCTCTTTCTATGTGTATGCAATTTAAGTTATCAGCCTTAGTTCATATCTTTGCTATGAACAACAATGTTGTGCCTTTGTTTAGTATTTTGTCTACAGGGTGTTATGGGCTAAGTTGAGAAGGGACCTGAAACATTTGAAGGCTCGGGTGCAAGAACAGAGGTTCGATTTGCATCACTTTCTTTCCAGCACTTTCCACAGAATTTCAACCTTGCACTTAGTCTATAACAGTAATTGCAAACAAAGGCAAAAAACATTTATTTCTAATACACAGGTTTCATCACCTGAAATTACTAGATGGCGGTAGCCCTGCTGAATAGCATTTTTCCACCAACTTTAGTCGAATTTGATAGCCTAAGATTGAACTCAAATAGATTCAACTTCTTAAGGCAAAATTTTTGTTGTCGATTCACTAAGAACAGTGGTATTTGTAGTGAATCCAATAATGGCAATGTTATTTGTAGTCAATTCAATACAAACGATGGTATTGTTAATATTAAAATGAGCAAATAAATAGAACAAAAAATAGAAAAATCAAAACAAGACAAAAAGAGACACAAATGTTATAGTGGCTCGACAATTAGTCTACATTCACTTTCAATAGCAAGGAAATCTCTTTTATTAATTCTTAAATTACAATACAATAATATTCAAGCAGCAGCAATATTTATAAAATGGTCTCCACTCCAATAAATGGAAAAATCAATTGGTGAGAGAAACTTGCTAATAAAGGCAAAAGACAACCTTATTGAAAATGTTTGAGAATCTTGCCAATTTGGGCTTCACCAAACCCAATAGGTATCTATAGTCAATTCAGTAAGAAAAATGCTATTTGTATCAATAGAAGTAGAAGGAGAATACTGGGTCCAGTACCATTTTCTGTCAAGTCCAGTGAAGAGGAATCTTCAGTTGATGCAAATACGGATAGTGCAAGAGAAGGTGGGTATGTTGGCATTGCAAAAAAAATGACAGAAAATGAGAAGACTATTATGGAGGAGGAGAAGAACATACAGCAAGAGAATGACTGGAAGGTGGATGAGGACTTAACAAGAACTTTATGGGTAACCCCTCCATTGAAGCAGTAGTTAAGCTGGAGAGAAAAAGAGCTGAAAGGAGGTTGACAGAATTAGAAATAGATGGCTCGGGAAATGTCTTTTAGAAATTATTTTCAAATTTGCTCAGAAGCACTGTTGCTCAGGAAAAGGAGAGGTTGGAGAAGGTAGAAGAAAATTTTAAGGCTCTTGATCTCAATAAAGTAAGTTTTGCTCTGATTCCTGATCCTTACTCCTTGATATGCTTTGTAGTGTAGTAATCAGCTAGTAGGAATAGGTTAGAGCTATTAGGATGCCTTCTTATTGGTCGTGATGCTATGGGGAGCTATATTTTTCGTTTAGCTTAGCCTTTTTTAACCTGTCCCAGGTAGCTCTGCCTCATTACTTTGCTCTTTTTTCTCTTCTACACCTAATTTTTTTTTTAATACACCTAATGAAAATATTGGACCGACTATCATATTTTTCTTTAATCTACCTCAGCTTGCTCTACTTCATTGCTCTGCTCTTATTATTCTGTAGTACCTTTATTATCCTTATTTTCTTTCAGGAAAAGAATGAACCAGCTACGTCTCTCATTTAGGTTCTCCGAGGTGCACTGCCCTGCCACTAATGTAGAGGCTTTTCTCACGTTCAGTGATTCTTAAGTGTGGATTGACCTCCAAACACCTATTCAAGCCACACTGAGCCAATCATAGTTCAAGCTTACCAAGTATGGCTCTAGTACTACAATAATAACATAACCATTTAAAAATCAAACCTAGGAGCTCTGAGTGTTGTACTGCTGACCTTCAGGCCTTCAAATATTCTGTGAACTGGTAGACCTTCATAGGTTTTGATTCGAGAGAGTGGATTGACCTTCCAATATTTTAATGTTCTACTTTATAAGAACTATTTCTTTATAAATTCTGAGCTGGTGAGGCTCGGGAGTAAAACAATGATCCACACTTATTTGGACACTTGAGTTCAAAGCTTGGATACAAAGCAACTGTTCTGCAGGGGATATGCACTTGTTGCTGACAGGCTAGGAAATTCTGGGTGTAGTATGGTAAAAACTTGAGAGTCCAATCCTGGCTTAGCAGACATGAGGATTCATCCCTAACCGATGGGTGCATTCTGTGCTATAATACCAAACAGGTTGGCATGACTTTTAGCACTCTTTCATCAATTGTGATGTTTCAGGGCATCTTTCTTGGTGACCTTTTTGTCATCTTCATCTTTTTCAACTTATCTAGGGTTGTCTCTGCTTCATTTCTTTTCTTTGGTTCTTCTTTTGCATATCTTTTGTTTCCATTTTCTACTTTGATAGGAAAATGGGCTACCATTTACTGTCCTATTAGGCACTTGTTTTGGCAATCACTTTGGCCATACCTAATTCAGGACTATAACCACTGGAATCACCTCAATTTCCCAAAATCGGTCCTTCAAATAATGAAATTATATCTAACTAGGCCCATGAACTTGAAGATCTAGAATAATCTATCTATTCAGACCTAGTTGCATTCCCATTTGAGCCAATTTTCACTCTTGGCCTCTATTCAGCTCCTCCACATCTTTAATAAGCTCAAGGCATCAGGAAGCAAGAAACTAGTATGCATACAGGAAAATCAAAACCAACAATAACTCACATCTAAAGGAAGCAGAATTTTAGTTTAAATGCTCCTTTACTAATTCAAAAGCAATATTCTGCTACTGCATCATTCTTCCTAAATAGAAGAAAATTTAAATCACCTGGTTCAATATTATCATTTCTTATTTCTCTTCTTCTGCTTCTTTCTCCAGATGTCAAAACCTCCCATAGTTGGAAAAAAATTGAACCACCTGGTTTAGTGTTATTAATTCTTATATCTCAATCAATTTTTTTTTCTATTGTTTTTTCAAACACATATTCAATCGATAAATTATTATCTTAAACAAGTTGTACATCCTCTTTTAGGTTTGCATCACTCCTTCAGTAAAGAGGAAAATTTTTCATCGATCTTATTTGTTTCTATATACACACTTTGTACTTGCACAAATTACATTAATTTCATTTCTCTAACAATTTTATTTGTATCTACTTTAATCCCATCCCTCAATTATATCTTTGTACGTGCTTCTGCATTTCAATCTTCATCTTCTTCTTTGACATACTTTTCTCTTTAGGCACTACAATTGTTACATTTTTTCTAATTACCTGAAATATATTCATATTTGTACTAATGTTCAGTTCCAATAGTTCTTTCAAAACCACATTTTTCCTCTTCTACTTTTGTCTCCGCAATCTTCAATTGGTATTGCTATGGTCTTCCAGTTCTTCTTCCTAACCTGCATGCAGATCAATAACCTCAATTACATCAGAATTAAGAATGGGAGCTTCAATATCTTGGACCTCTTCTTCAAATGTAATCACAATTTTTATTTGTTTCTTCTTATTGTCTTGTATATCTCTAGAGCCATGTCCTTCCAACAAAATCTTCTCTTCACTAGAGGCTTTTCCATCCTCAGATAACAAACCAGTTCTCTCCCCTACATTTGGTTCTTCTCTGATAATTTCATCTTGGTCTTCTTGCTTGTCATGTGGTAATAACTCGGCCAAATTTTTAATAGATATATAATATTTCTTTATTCTATAAACCTTATTACTTGTCTAATCATTGCTTCAATCTCTTTGTTTCCCTCATCACTTTATCTCCTGTTTAGGGTAGTCCATCTCCTTTGGTAATCTTTCTTGGAAGGTGTGTCTGTATCCTCAAAAAAACTTTTCCTTCATGTTTTCCATAATTTTTTCCAACGTCCTAATATTTTCCTTCGCCTCTTTGATTCTCTGTTTTAACTTTTTTTTCATAGATTTCCACAAATGATACCTCCTTTGTTAACTTAGTGGCTGCAAATTTTTAGACATTGTCGATCGTTTATCTTCATTCTCTTGAATTATGCTTCCATCTAAAGGGCCCATTGATTCAAATCCTCAACTCTGAAACTTTTCAGACATATTGAGAGTGTTGTGCATCCTCAATTTTCCAATTTGACTTGCTAGACTTGACTTTTACTTCTTCAACAATCTAGGTTCAAAAGCCTCTAATCTCCTTAACAATTTCTTGTCAAAAATTATTAAGTTTCTTATGTCCCTTCTGCTCCTTCTTCCCCAGTTTGAGTGAGCTCCTTTCTTAACTATTCTCTATGGCTCTACTTATAAATTATTATAGCTTTCTTCAAGATGCTGCAATGCACTTCTTTTGTACTATTACTCCACTCAAAATTAACAAGACCATCTTGGAACTAATATTTCCACAACCTTATCACATAGGTTGCTCTTCTCAACTCAATTTAGTAACTCTAGCCTAACACTACTACAAAGAAACACAATAGACTACAATGTGTTGCAAGGTGTGCGCCCTTAGTCTCTTTGTTCTATGCAGCGCAATGCTTGGGTTCGTGACATGTCTTAACCGCCTCTTGTGGATTCATTAACTCTACAAGTTGTATCGGGCATTAACAGGTCAATCTTTTGGTGAAATGACAGCCATCTTTGCAACAATTGGTATCAAAGCCTAGGTCACGGGTTCAAACCCCTCACTTGCACTGGGGGCTTTGTTGCAAGGTGTGTGCCTTTGGTCTCTTTGTGCCATGCAGCGCAACACTTGGGTTCATGACATGGCTTAACTGCCTCCTGTAGATTCATTAACTCTAGTAGTTGTATCAGGCATTAAAAATTCAATCTTTTGGTGTAGCGACAACCGTCTTTTAAATAGAATTCATACTGGAAAATCAAAACCAACATTGACTTACATCCACAAGAAATTAATTTTTAATTATTATTTTTTTTTATTAATATAAGAGCAATATAATGCCTACCCACATGATAAAACCCATCCACTTCATGATGATAGTGATGACTTCTAATGTCCTAAAATTTCTTAAACTGTTCATATTCTTTAAAAATTAAAACCTTGTTTTTCTTAAAATAAATATGTTTTTCCCATAATCCAGAGAAAATTTATTCTAGAGCTCCTTTTCATGCTTGGTAAGAGGACGTAATTTAAAGCAACCTACATTTCTTATCTCCTAAGAAATATACTTTTTAAATCCACTTATTATTGTATAGCAAAGTCAGTCTGTGACTCCATAAAAAATGTGTACTCTTGCAGATTTCTTGATAATGTTCTATATATGCTTTGGAGAAAAAATTATTAACCTGCTTTGGTCAAGGGAGCACTACCCATGTTGCTTATACATTTTTTTTCTTAATTAGAAGAAATGTAAACTTATCTCAATAAGAGATACTAAAATACAATTGTGTACAAAGACTAACTTACATTTCATACCTATTCTATGAATTGCAGTTAAAGAGTTGTTTTGGTTTTGACTCCTTTGCTATTGATGTTCGTTGCTTTGGAGATAGTGGAAATTTTATTGCAAATCTTAGGAGGCCTATAGAAGAAGTCATACCTAAACTAGAGAAGAAGCTAGCTGATGTTGCAAGTCAAGAAGTTGTCCTTTGGTTCATGGAAGAAGAAACTAATGATATAAAAAAATAGGTAATCTAGAGTTAATGCTTGCTACTATATGGTTAATCTCTTGATTTTCTGAATTTTCCTAAATAATTTCTAAATCATAATGCACTAATTGCTTGAATACACTTCATGGTATAGATGCATTTAACTGTAAAGAACCTATATTTGAGCTTTAACTTAGTTTGGGTTCTTTTAATTTTTAGATTTATAAAAGAGGTTGTAGTATGCATATTGCATTGAAGCTAATTAATAATTCCTTAATCTTGACATTTGAAACCACATTGATAATTGTTCACTTTTTAGGTTTGCATGGTGTAACCAAAAAAAGAAATAGATCTCCAATTCAAGTACACAAAACTAATACTCCTTGGGGCTATATAAGTGCAACACTTCTAGGTGTTACAACTTTTGGGACAACTGCTATTATGAGTGGATTCTTTGTAAAGCCAGATGCTACTTTCGATGACTACATTGCCAATTTTTTTCCTCTTATTGGCGGCTTTGTCACCATTCTTATAATTTTTGAGGTGTGTTCCATCCCACCATGAGCATTATTTGAAAATGCATAAGCATGTTTCATAAAATTCTAGTGTAGTGTAAAAAAAATTGCTTTGATCAGTGCAAGAATGTCTCATTTTAGTTACCTTGTTTATTGATTGATTAATATGGTACTGTTGTGACCTATTTCACACATTGCTCCATTGCAAATGGGGACCCCCAGTAGTTTTCTTTTTTCTGTTTTTTTGTTGCATGACAATTTCATAAGTCATTTGCTTTGAGAATTCAAAGTTAGAGTTTTGAGGAATCATCTGAGCCAACTAGAGAATTCAAGCCCAAAATAGTGCATAGACATTGCCAAAGAGCTCTGAAGGTCTAGAGGACAAAGAACACCATTGCTTTGAGTCAATCCTAACACTTCCTACTTTCTAGGGATTCTACTTTTTGGCTTTTATCTTTTTCTATTTTTGGCATTTTTGGACCAATCCGAGATTTACTATTTTTATAAATTTTGCTTTTTATTTTTTTTTTCTATTTTTAGTAATTTTTATTTTTAGAAAGTGTCAAGGTCCCATTGGTCATGGTATCAACGTTTCCATCTTCAAAATCAAATTTTTGCACCTCCAAGTGTAAAAAGCAAGAAAAAATCAGAAAAATCAAGAAAAAAGTGTAAAAAGCAAGAAAAAATCATAAAAATCAAGAAAAAATCACATGGCAAGGCTTTTGTCCCAGAAGATCCAGAGAATAGAAAAAGATTCATGGAATAAGCATCTTCAAGTTTTCCCAAGGTGGAAAAGGCATGGGATTAATGAAGTTCGTCCAAGGAAAAGCAATGTCTAAGGAAGCTTAAAGTCTACCATGGAGATGTCTTGCCTAAGATGAAGTCTTCCCAACCTTTGACAAGCATGAAGACAAGACTGCCCAAGCTTGGCATGAAGCTAGCAAAGTCTGCCCTACCTTGGAGTGAACATGGCAAGACTATCTTGAAGTCAGCCCTTGCATCATGGCATGGAAGTCTTGAAGTTCGCTCCACCTTGAAAAAATTGTCCAAGGCACTCCAAAGTCCACCATTAAGATGATAGGCACAATGTCAAGCACATCATAAATTCTGCCTTGGCTAAAAGGAAAATTCTCAAGTGTTAATGAAGTCTTCCATGCTAAGAGAGAAGATGGAAAGGAAATCTTGAAGTCTGCCTAGCCTTGGCAAAGAGACTTCAAAGTCCACCCAACACTAAGGAAGGTATGGCATGAAGTGAATGAAGTTTGCCTAGAAAGAAATAGAACCTAGAAAGACAAGGATGAAGTTCACCCAACCAAAAGGAGGAAGAAAATTTCATAAAAATGGCCAAGTATTTATACCTTGGGAGGAAAATTTTATGAAATTGGCTAAATATTGGCAAAATTTGGCTAAGTTTCAAAAGGAATAGATGGAAAACACATGAGAAAGTCCACCCTAGGAAAAGAAAGACATATCCAAACATTGATAAAGTCTGACATAGACTAAGAAAAAGTGGCAAACATGTTATGAAGTTCGACTAGGTAGGAAAAGTCTAAAATTTTGCCATGGTTAAAAGGACGAAAAAAAACGAAAAGGTTGGAAAATTGAAATTTAACACTTAATATTTAATATTTTCCAACACTCAGAATTTTTTTTGAAATATTCAACACTTAGTCGGGTAAGTGCACCAAGATGGTTCCCAAAAAGGGGGCTTAAGTGGCCACTTTTTTTTTGAAATCAAGAAATACTGACCTTGGACATGAAATTGAGGATAGTTACACTCAAAAATTTGAGATGGAACAAAAACAAGGATCAAAATACTTCGAGTTTACTTTCTAAACTACTAATTTATTTTGAAAATGGTTGAGATTAAGGAGTTGAAAAGAGGGACGCACATAAATCGGTGTTGTTTTTGTCAGAAAAGCATAACATAGCAACTCTTGTACGACCCTAGCATGGTGAAATTTTTTGTAGTATTTTTAAAATTGCTACAATGAGAAGCTAGCTAGTAGTTTGTAGTTGATGCATGATTTTTCTAATGATTTTTTAATAAATATTTGATTTTTTACTAATTTTCTAAGTGGGCAATTCCTGAAAAGTGAAATTTTGGCCGTGCTCCCCCTACAAATTTTGGAAAGTAATTAATTTTTTATTTTTATTTTAAATTGTAGAATGGAGTCTAGTTTTAAAAAATGTAATTTATTTGAAATTTTGATGAACGGTTTATTTATAACAAAAAAAACACCAAACACTACTTTTTGGAAAAAAAGAGACATACAAATAGAAGAAATTATGGATGAAAGACTTAACATTGTCAGAAAGTGAAAAAAATACATCGTTGGATAGCTAAGAGAGAACCTAACATTACCGATGTGTTTGATTTTGTTGATATTGAACCTGATGCAATCCTAATGGTGAGTACAAATCTGATTATGTGACAAATTGTAAAATTTACAAAAACACGTCTCTGGTTGTTCGGAATGCCCGCCAAGCCTTTGGGTTGGTATTCCAAGGAAAATACCAATCCTAAGGCTCGAGGATTCCCAAAGAAAAATATAATGTGAGCACGTTATAATATGATCACGTTATAACACGCTCGCGTTATATCTTAGTTTTGACTTGGTTTTTTGCTTCTCTAGGAAACATGACAAGCAAGACATAATGTGAGCGCGTAATCACGCGCTCGCATTATGTCTTCCTTTATGTTAAATACCACTCTATTGAATGTATGTTGATATATTTGTATGTTTGTATGTACATGTATGCTGGTGTGTCATGTATGTATGTATGTATGTATGCATGCTTGTATGCATGTATGCATGCTTGTATGTATCAGCGCATGTATATTGTATGTATTCCTATATGTATGTAAGATTGTATCTACACATGTATGTATGTATGCTTGTATGGAAGTAGGATTGTATGTACATATGTATTATGCTTATATGTATTTATGTATGTCTCTAGAGGGAGGGAGAATTTTAAGAGAGAGAGAGAGTTTGGAGAGAGGGAGAGGTGGTGGAAGTGAGATTTTAAGAGAGATGGAGTGGGAGAGAAGGGTTTGGAGTGAGAGGGACTTAGCTAGGTAGGGTGGGAAGGATTGAGGGAAGGAAAGAGAGAGAGAGAGGAGTGTGAGTGAGATACCTGAGAGAGGGAGAGGGTGTGGGAGGGATTGACCTAAGAGAGGAAGAGAAATAGCGGGGTGGAGTGAGAGGGACTTATCTAGGTAGGGTGGGAATGATAGATAGAGAGAAGGGAGAGAAAGAGAGTTACCTAGGTAGGTTGCCAAAGGGAGATACCTAAGAGAGAGAAGGGGTGGGAGGGAGAGACCTGATAGAGAGGGGGAGAGAGAGAGAGTCTGCAGAGAGGGAGAGGGGGTGGAAGTGAGAGCTTAAGATAGAGGGAGTGGGAGAGAAGGGGTTGGAGTGAGAGGAACTTAGCTAGGTAGGGTGGGAGGGATAGAGGGAGAAGGAGAGAGAGAGATAGAGAGGGGGGTGGGAGAGAGATAGGAGTGAGTGAGTGAGTGAGTGAGAGAGTTGAGAGAGGGAGAGGATTTAAGTGTTAAGGGTAGAGGGTTAATGGTACAGGGGAGAGAGATAGGAGTGAGTGAGTGAGTATGTCTGAGAGAGAGAGAATTGAGGGTATAGAGTCGAGGACCTATAGGGTTGATGGTTTAATGTATTGGGTTGAGGGTAGAGAGTAGAGGGTTTAAGGGTTTAGGGTGTAAGGGTTTTTTTTTATGGTTTAGGGTTGAGGGTAGAGGGTTTAGGGTTGAGTGTTTAAGGGTTTAAAGTTTGAGGGTTTAGGGTAGAGAGGGAGGGATGGATGGATAGAGAGGTGGAGGGAGATCTGAGATAGAGAGAGGGAGAGAAGAGGACGAAGGGACAAAGATATATGAGGGTTGAGGATCCAATATATAGGGTAGAGGGTTGAGAATTGAGGGTATAGGGTTGACATCCTATAGAGTTGATGGTTTATAGTATTGCGCTGAGGGTAGAGGGTTTAGGGTTTAAGGGTTTAGGGTGTAAGGGTTAGGGTTGATGGTTTTAGGGTTTAGGGTAGAGGGTATAAGGTTTAAGGGTAGAGAGTAGAGGGGAGAGAGATATGAGTGAGTGAGTGGGAAAGAGAGAGTTGAGAGGGGGAGAGGGGGTAGGAGGGAGATACTTGAGACAGAGAGAGGGAGGGAGTGGGAGAGAGATGGAGGGTAGAGGATAGAGGGTTTAAGGGTTAAAGGTAAAGGGTAGAGGGAGAGAGATAGGAGGGAGAAAGAGAGTTGATAGAGGGAGAGGGGGTAGGAGGGAGATACTTGAGAGATAGAGAGTTGAGATAGGGAGAGGGTGTGGCAGGGAGTGAATTGAGAGAGGGAGAGAAAGAGGGGGTGGAGTGAGAGGGACTTATCTAGCACTACAACAAATCCCTATGATTTGCTCCATTCTTTACTCTATTTTTTTCTTACACCCATTGTTTTAATGTATTTTTTGTCAATTTTTTGAAAACGTCAGCGCTATTTATCAGGATGACGCTATTTTTGGTGTTTATTTGTGTTGATGAGAACAAGTCAGCGCTATTTTTTGCCAAAATTAGTGCTTCCTTTAGCGCCGATACTAGCTCTGAGTGTGGAACTATCGTAAGCATCGCCTTTGGCTCCAATTTTAGTGCCACTTTTAGCTCTAACTTTAGCTTCAATTTTAGCTTCAGGTTTAGCATCAATTTAGACACCCCTATGTCAAAGAGACTTATTTATATGTCTCATCAATGATGTAAAATAGTGAAATGTCAACAAGATATGAGCATATCGAGAAGAGAATTACTTACATCACATCGACAAGGTATATCTACAAGTGCTCGATGAAACACAACTCTTGGATATAACAAAGTAATGTTGATGAGACATTGAGATATCGGTAAGACAAATAAGACTTTCTCATTGACACTCTTCAATTAATGATCAAAAGCATACACTGCTATACTGCCGAGAAGGTGAGCAACATATGCGGTAGAGTGGTATACACCACAACCTCATAGAAAGAAGCCTTGAGCAAGGCGATAGTGCGGTAAACAACAGAAGGGAAGGGAAAAACCCCGCCATACCATAGCGGGTATAATAAGAGATGGTGGTAGTATGGTAATCATGGCATCATTACAATTTACAACACTAAATGCAACAAAACATGACAATCACAATCTATTTGAATAAATCATTTAAGGAATCAAGAATATAGCTTTCCAAAATACACTAAAAATCTAATAAACATACTCTACAAATTTCATTGAAATCTTATTTTTAGGCATAGCCTGCCAGAATAGAGTTTTTATTTTAATAAACATACAATAAAACCTTTGTTGAGACCTTATTTTCAAGCGTAGCCCACCAAAATGGAGAAGTGTTTCAGTAAAGAATGAAAAAGAATGGTAAGGAGGCATAGGATTCATTATTGTTTATCTCATTCCTACTATGATCAACAAGGGTTCACGCTACTGTTTGTAATCCAAGTATTTAGTTGACATATGTTTGCATAATCTCAAATTCCTTCATATGCTTTTGAAGTATCATTGTATCCTATATAGGGTTTAGAATGACTTCTTTTAATTTTAAAAAATAAATCAGATGCTTTTGAAGTATCAAATTGTCCTATATAGGGTTTAGAATAATTTCTTTTAATTTTAAAAAATAAATAAATGATGTATTTTCCTATGATTAGATAATGTGAAGATCTCCTAAATCTACCCTAGCACACTGTCCTCTTTCACACTATGTTCATTACTCCAGCTGCTAGGGTTTTGCATTTGACATCTTTAATATCTTCATGATAGTGGCTTTTAAATAGATCTCAATATTTGATTTAATCTTTATCACATTGGTAACCCTTGAGTTCCATGATCCACCTTCAATCTCTTCTAAAAACTTCGTCTTAAGCTAGACTGCATAGTATGCATATAAAGCAAGTCCTTCATACCTTCCATTGTTCCAAGCAACCACTCACTGCCTTGCTTAAAATGTTGCCTCCATAAGCACAATAGTATGTTTTAAAATCATGGTTTCCAATGATTGACCATTAAGGTCACTACTTTTATCAAGATACAATGAGATTTTTGTCTTCAAACTTAAGGTATTATGCAAGATAACATTGTGAATTGTTTGTTGTGTACAATTTGATTTTCTTGCACATTTACTGCTTTGCTAATTGCCTTTAAGATTGGATATTGCACCATTAGCTACAATCTCAAACAACTCACTCGCTGTCACTTGAAGATTCCTTTTTTGAGCATCCTTGTATAAAATCAAACTATGCCCTATAGACTACCTACTTACTTACTAATATAGGGGAGTCATTATTCCATGGTATTGAGTTTTATTTAGAAGGGGTTAATATGTGGAATTTTTATGTGCAGGAAGAATATATTGTAATACAACATTCAAGTATTGATGGTTTAGGAAAAATTGGATTGCTATCGGTGTCATAACTAGGTTGGATTGTACCTTGAGCCGGTGTGAAACACTTCCGAGTTTTTTCACTTCGAAGCAGAACTTGTGTGTAGGAATTTACAAATATCCGACAAAGGAATTTCCTACATTCTAAAGATAAAATCATAAATTTTCTTATCTAGTTTCTGATCCAACCTTACATATTTAATATCTGATACATAAAGTTTGTATGCTACCACTTTTTAGCTCCACCTTTAGCTTCGAGTTTAGCTTTGGGTTTAGCGCTGGTTTGGAAACCCCTATGTCGAAGAGACTTTTTTATATCTCTCATCGATGATATAAAATAGTGAAATGTCACCAAGATACAATCATATCGAGGAGAGAATAACTTACGTCACATCGACAAGGTATATCTACAAGGGCTTGGAAAAACACAAATCTTGGATATAATGAAGTAATGTCGATAAGAGATTGAGATCTCGGTAAGAAAAATAAGATTGTCTCATTGAAATTCCTCGAATAATGATCAAAAGTATACACCGCTATACCGCCAGGAAGGTGAGTAACATATGCGGTAGAGTGGTATACACCACAACCCTACAACAAGAATCCTTGAGCAAGGCGGTTGTGCGGTAAATAGAAGGGAAGGGAAAAACACCACCATACCGTAATGATAATCATGAGTTTCCTTGACCTGGCAGAGTTACATCGATATATAAAGAAATACTCCCAAAGGAAAATATCGATGAGACAGTGGAATATTGGCAAGAGATATTAACTTGTCTCATCGACACCGACAACCAATATCAAAGGAACATAAGATATAATGTTGATGATACATTGAGATATCGATAAGACAAATAATATTTTCTCATCGACACTCTCCAAGTAATGATCAAAAGTATACACTGCTAGATCGCTGGGAAGGTGAGCAACATATGTGGTAGAGCAGTATACACTGTAACCCCGCAACAAGAAGCCTTGAGCAAGGTGGTAGTGCGGTAAACAACACAAGGGAAGGGAAAAACACTGCCATACCTCAATGGGTATAAGAAGAGACTACAGTAGTACGGTAATCGTGGCATCATTACAATTTACAACACTAAATATAGCAAATCGCGTTAGTCACAATCCATTTGAATATAGCTTGCCAGAAATACTCTAAAACTCTAATAAACATACTCTAAAATTTTTGTCAAAATCTTATTTTCAGGCATAGCTTGCCAAAATGGAGTTTTCATTTTAATAAACATACAATAAAAAATTTGTTGAAACCTTATTTTTAGGCATAGCCCACCAAAATGGAGAAGTGTTTCAATAAAGAATGAAAAAGAATGGTAAGGAGATGTGTTTGATAGGAGGCACAAGATTCAATGTTGTTTATCTCACTCTTGCTCTGATCAACAAGGGTTACAATGTTTGTGCTACTGTTTGTAATCTAGGTATTTAATTGACATATATTTTCATAATCTCAAATTCCTTCAGATGCTTTTGAAGTATCAATGTATCCTATATAGGGTTTAGGATGACTTCTTTTAATATTAAAAAATAAATTAGATGCTTTTGAAGTATCAATGTGTCCTATATAGGGTTTAGAATAATTTCTTTTAATTTAAACAATAAATAAATGATGTATTTTCCTATGTTTAGATAATGTGGAGACCTCCTAAATCTACCCTAGCACACTGTCCTCTTTTGCACTATGTTCATTACTCTAGCTGCTAGGGTTTTGCATTTGTCATCTTTAATATCTTCATGATAGTGGCTTTTAAATAGATCTCAGTCTTTGCTTTAATCCTATCATGTAACCCTTGAGTTCCATAATCCACCTTCAATCTCTTCTAAGAATGTTGTCTTAAGCGAGACTGCATAGTATGCATATAAAGAAAGTCCTTTATACCTGATATTGTTCCAAATCACCACTCACCACCTTGCTTAAAATGTTGCCTCCATAAGCACAATAACATGTTTTAAAATCATCGTTGCCAGTGATTGACCATTAAGTTCACCACTTTCATCAAGATACAATGATATTTTTGTCTTCAAAATTAAGGAATTATGCAAGATAACATTGTGAATTTTTTGTTGTGTACAATTTGATTTTCTTGCACATTTACTACTTTGCTAATTACCTTTAAGACTGGATATTGCACCATCATCTGCAATCTCAAAAAAATCACTCTATGTCACTTGAATATTATGTTATCAATCAGATATGCACCTTTTGTTAGATTTGCAAAAATCAGACTATCTATCGACACAAGGAAACTCTTTTCAGATGTGGGTGATCTATGCGAAAAGAGAATCTCCAGAGTGAGCTAGTTCTCTGAAAGATGAATCGTACTCTAAGAATTTTTTGGGATTTAAAGGGGAAAGGATAACTCAAATTAAAACTTAATCTAACTGATATTTCACTAGAAGTTATGAGATTCAAGCACTGTCACCCACAACAACTTTCCTATCACAATAACTCTCACAATCTCATTTACACATACTTCCATCAGTAATTTGTATGAAGATTCCTAAAAGAAATACAACATGCAACCTAAAACTATGCAATTCGGAAACACAACTTACAACAGAAAGACATAAAAGGATTCTAATTTGAATCACAAGGACATCAAATTGCTATTATAAAATAAGACAAAAAATGAGAAGGATAATTTTGCTACTTTATTAAAATTGAAAGAGTGTTTTTGCAAAAATCTAAGTATAAAATGCTTAGAAAAATCTCTACATGCACCAGAGAGAAAGAAACAATGATCTAGAATGAGAAGAAGAAGAAAACTAAGTCTTCTTCAAGATAAAACCCTCCAAAACCCTAATCCAAGCTCACAAAGAAAGCTCAAGGAAAAGGCATCAAAATTGTCTCAAAAGTATGCACAAAAGCAGATCAAACTCACTTTTTCCATGTTCACACTGTCCAACCTCTAAAAATAGAATAAATCTACTTTTAAAGCAAATAAAACAACTTATCCATCCAACAGGCATCTCAAATCTGACCAAGGCAATATCTCAAGAAATCTGCTAAGAATAACAAAGAATAAAGTGGTTTATGAAAACACCACTTTAATCTTGCTTTACATGATATGCAGATTTAATATTCTCACAATTAGATTTATTTTTGCAATAAAAGATTTTGAAATCTTTTGCAAAATGAATACAACCTTATCTCCAATATAATTTGATTTTCTTATAAAAATCATAAACAATAAAGACATATCTCTTCTCATCGTACCCTAATTGATTTATTTAAAATCAATCAAAGCCAAGGCATAATTGATTTCTATAAAATCAATAAAAAAATTAAAAAACCCTAAGTCATGAATAAAATCATTTACAACTCTAATTGATTTCTCTTAAAATCAATAAAAAACCTAAAGCAGAATAATCATCCATTTTAGTAAAGGCATAATGACAAAAACCTAAAGTCTTTTAAGGCCATAAGTAAATTTGAGGACCCACAATATTTGACCTAAGGTATGCATAGGGTAAAACTAAACACATTGAGTCAGCCACCATAATGTATTTTTGACTTGGGCATTAATAAATTTAAAAACTAAGGTAAAACACCCCTAAATCGACCTAGGGTTTGAGAAAACCTAATGAACAAAACACAACAAATGCCTATTATTTCATGTCATTCTACAAAGTGAAACTTTGGAGAACAAGAGCTCTACATGAGCCGCCACCATGTGAGCCAGGGTTTCAGCTTGAGACCTCCATTCGAGCCTCCAATCGAGCTTTCTTCCTCTCAATCCTTTGCAGGCTCGGCCTCCAAAACTCAGGGGTAAGTATCACTGTCATTTTCATTGTTTCTTGGCTTCTTTTATGAGAGAAAAGGCCTCACAGGCTGTGGCTATGATATATGGCTATGTATTCTTGCTTTGTTTTGATACTTTTGTGGCCGCCATGAGAGAGTTTGATTTTTTGCATTTGAAAGCTCGTATGAAAGCTTTGGCCATGACTCCTTAATCTTCTTGACATGCAACAATGGTAAGATTTACCTCTTTTTTTACTCATTGCTTTTCTATATCAAACAAAATCCTCAAAATAGCTTCTATAAAGAGAGAGATTGTTCATTTTTTTGGAAACAAAACAAACCCATTACAGGCCACCATGCATATTTGATTATGGTGTTTTGAGACACTTTTGGGTCCAACCCACAGTAGCATTTCATTGGATCTTTAGTATTTATGTGCTCTCTTGTTGATATTTTCACTCAACCATCATGAAAGCTCGACCTTGCATCTCCTGATTGATTCTTTTTGAAGCTTGACTGTTAGTTTCAATGTCTTCTTCTCTCATCGATGTGGGTAAGTGGACGGATCCATCTATAGACTATTATTCTAATTCTTCTTTAAAGAACAGGAAGGAAACTCAAATGGGTCCCTTTCTTTTTTTTGAATGTTAGACATTTTTAAGAGCCAAAAGATCTATCCAGGGCGTGCCACTCATGCTCAAATTGAGCATCTTGGAAACTTTCCTGGGCTTGACCCATCATGTACTTTAATGTCTTTTGTATTCTATTGAAACCCCACTTGGGTACATGTTTTCTAGAGAAAACACATTTCTTTTTCCTTTCTTTTTGAAAAACCCTCACATGGGTACTTAAAAAAATGAAGAAATTATGTATTCTATAAAAACCTCAAGATGGGTATCTCTGAAAATGAAGGAAAAAACATGCCTCGACTCCTCCTGTAGAAAACCCCATGTGGGTAGACAAAAAATCTGTATATTTGATTATTCATGAAAAAACTAGGCTTGACCCAACATGGTTTTCTATTTTCTCAATTTTCACCATATGGGTATTTGATATCTTAAAGAAATCTATGTATTTTGTCTGGAACCCTCATATGTGTATTCATTTTGAGAGCTAAAAGCTCGAAACTATGAACTGCTTTTGTTCTCCTGATATTATTTAAAGTTGATGCATCCATTTCATTTAATACAACATTTAAACTAAATTATTGTAGCTTCATAGACTGCATTCTCTCTTAAATTTCTGCTTATTTTGGACAAAAATTCTACACATTTAAATTCTTGTCCACATTTCATTTGCTTTAACTCCATGCGAAATATATGTTGAAGGATTAAACAAACCTTCAAAGTAGTGTACTCTTAGAACTATTTCCTTCCATCTAATGCAACACTTGCATTCAGAGATTAGTAGGTACTTATGAATCATCTGATGCTTATCACCTTTCATTCAAATGAGAATCTAAAGCTCTTCACATTTCTCCACTTTTGACTGCCCTTTAAAAGTATGCTCTTCTATTTGGAACTCTTCATGCATTTTTATGCTCCATTATTTAAGAACTGCTTATGCCTTGCTCTCTTCTGAAATGAAATTTTGTAACATTTCTCTTCATTGAGGCATTATGTATGTCTATTCACTATCACTGTCATGACCATGAAAATTGTTGAACTTTGCATAATATTATGAACATGATGAATAAATAATATTATGGTAGAAGAATATAACCATACAACAGTGTTTGAGATGAATGTACTCAATTAAATTGATTGAGCTGATTAAACCTACTGTTCACCTATAGCTTTCAGAAACATATTTGACTGTTATGAGTGAATAGTGGGTTGAATAATTTGATGGATGAACTCTGTTTTACTCTTTCAATTGTATATTCCCTTTCTTGATGAACACGATGATTGCAATCTCCTTCTCAGCCACTTGTAATGAATAAGGGGTAGTATGTCAAGCTCTACCCTTGTGGGAGCCCATTTTTCTCCACATGCTTGATCTTCAAATGATAATCAGCTTAATGATTTTCCCTATACCTACACAAAGAAACAAATGATGTTAGCATAAAACAATATATCACGATGATTTTGATGTATCTCTTCCAGCTCATGTTTCTGCAATTTTCCTAATTTTTTTAGAGCATGATTAGTAGCATGCTACATTATTGTTGATGGTTCATGTAGGTGTCTTCATTGTCAGATCTCTAACATCCCTCTTTTCCCTCCTACAGGTCAATGGAGCTCAAAGAAGACAAATGGTGCACCAGTTATGCATCGGTCATCAACCAACAGGAAATGATGATTATGTCTATACTTATGTGATTCTTCCTTTTATGCATCTTCCATAGTGTAGTTCGATACTTATGATGCACTGTAACAATCACATCCACAACTTGTGTGGATATTCAATTTCAATCTTCTGCTTTTCATTTTGAAAATAAAATGCATTTATGATGCAATGTTGTATTATCATTTGAATGTATCATCATTTAAAATGTTGTAAATATGAAAAACATCATGAAATAAAAGAAAGAAATTGAAATGATTTTTTGTTGAATGCTCAATCCTATACTCCATTGTATTGTGAAACACTAAATAGAAATTATTGAAACTCTATTTCCTCATTTCAATGCATAACTTCCAGTTATAAAATGATGAATAAGATGCAAAAAACACTTAGCATATGCAGAAATAACTATATTTTCACTTTAAGATATAATAGTATTTAATCATCTCTACGAATTGAGCTGTAGCAAAAAAATTGGTAACATTTTGGCGATTTCTACTAAATGCTTTCTAGCTAAGCATAGATCAATTGTCTTAAAACACTCCATTGGGCGGAGAGTCAAATATGACCCCTCATGAAATTCAGAAACTTGAATAGTAACACTCCAAACAGCAACCAAAACAAAATGAAATAGAACTGAAAGTAAACTGAAAGTAAACTAATAGGCCTTGATGGCCAACAAAACATGCACAACAACGCTTAGGGAAAACAAAACTACTGAAAGTAAATGTATGTAACACACTTATTTACAAGATAGAACTTATCTTAGAGGCAATGCTTGAGGTGGATCCCATTAATTGGGATAGACAGCACCTCTCCAGTCAACTTAAAAAGTTGGAACGTGTTGTGTTCCTTGCACTCCGTGATCACATAAGGCCCATCCCAAATTGAATCAAACTTGGAATGTCATCCAAGTCTAATCTTATATTCATTCCACTTGAAGACTAGATCTCCAACAATGAAGTCACGTGGTCTTGCTCTTTTGTCAAAAGATCTCTTCATCTAAGCTTGATGTATCTCCAGTTGTCTTAATGCTTCCTTTCTGGTTTCTTCAAGCTCTACCAGCTATGCAAATCTCACATCAAGAGGTTGTTCATTCAACAATTCTAGTTCTTTAATATAACTTAAAGTTGGTAACTCAATGGAAACAGGTAACTTAGCTTCCTTGCCATAAGTTAGAAAAAAGGGAGAACAACTAGTGGCCCTTTTAGGAGTTATTTTATCAGCCCAAAGGGCTAACTTCAGCTTTTCATGCCATGTCCATTGATTATCCTCAATAGTCTTCTTGATTATCTGAATCATATTCTTATTTGTAGACTCTACCTGACCATTGCCGTATGGATAATAATTAGAAGACGTGTTCAAATAAATATTATTTCTAACTAACCAATCAGAAATCCTCAAACCAATAAAAGCCAAACCATTGTCAAAAATGATTGAATCTGGAACACCAAATCTTGACATTAGATCTTTATAAAAGTTAAGCACAAAAGTCTCGTTTGCTTCCTTTAAATCAACTGCCTCGGTCCAGTTTGTAAAAAAATCTATGGCAGTAAGTATCCACTTATAACTCGTACTTGAAGGCAGGTCGATTGGCCCAATAAAATCTAAGCCCCACTTAGTAAAGGGCTATTCTACTTGAATCGGATGTAAGGGCAGCACTACAAGCCTCTATTTTCTAGAAAATAAATCACATTTCTGACACTTTCTGACCCAAGCAATAGCATATTTAAACAGATCCGTCCAATAATAACCAACTTGCATAATTTTTAGGGCTGTTGTTCTTGCAACAAAATGACCTCCTTAAGGTCCATCATGAAATTTTGCTAAAATCTTGTCAACTTGATCAGGCTGAATACATCTCAATAAAACACCTTGGAAATCTCTCTTATAAAGAATGCCATCAATAATTGCATAAGAAATGGCTTGTAATTTGTAATAACTTCTTTTCGCTCTGTCTAAGCCTTTGGGCCACTCACCAGTTTACAAATAATGCATCATTTGTTGCAACCAAGTAGCAAGAGACACTGGAACAACATCTGCAACATCATTGTTTAGCACTGTATCTATATTTTCAGCTTCTTTTAAGTTGTTTTCTTCATTTCCAACAATCTATTCACACAAACCTTTTCCTCTAATGAGCTTGGTTACCTTTATATCAATGTCAAATTCCATTACTTTGGTTATCCAACTAGCACATTTATCATTAATATCTTTGTTAAGTAAGAAATCCTTAACAGTTGAATGAGCAACCAGCATATGGATCTTACTGTTGGACAACATATGCCTGAATTTTTTAAGGCTTCTGACAACAGCAAAAACATGCTTTTCAAAAAAAGAATACTTCACCTCATAATCATGCAACACTTAGCTGAAAAATGCTACAAGCTGCTCCAAGCCTTCCTCGTTTTGCTAGCATAACATAGCTGAAACTATATCTACTCCTCCAAAGGCATACATGATGAAGTCTTTGTCAAAATTTGGATTAATGAGATTAGGAGCAGCTACAAGGGCTTTCTTTATCTACTCAAAGCTCCTCTTACCTTCCTTGGTCCAACTGAAAGGCATATTCTTTTTAAGCATAGAAGTGAGAGGTTGCAGTAAAGCTGCAATATTCGGTATGAACCTCCTCACAAAATTTATTTTTCCAAGAAAGCTTTGCAAGCATTTCTTGTGAATTGGTAATGGTAATTCAAGAATTGTAGAGACTCTTTTAGGATGTATAGAAATACCTTGTTTTAAAACAATATGTCCAAGGAGTTTACCTTCATGTACAAAATATATACACTTCTTCAGGTTGAGAGACACTCTGAACTCCCTGCATGTCTAAAAAATCTGCTCTAAATGATCAAGATGTTCATTAGCATTTCTGGAAAAAATAGTAATATCATCTAAATATACTAGAACAATTTTGTTCATAAGGCCATGAAAGGCCATATCCATTGCTCGCTGAAATGTTGCTCTAGCATTGGACAAGCTGAAAGGCATATTTTTGTAGGCCATCATGCCCCACTTAGTTGTGAATGCTATTTTGAACTGATCTTCTTGCTTCACCAAAATCTGGTTGTAACCTGAGTAACCATCTAGCAAAGAAAATCTGTCAGAACTAGAAACTACCTGCAGAATTTGCTCCATGGAAGGAAGTGGGTAATGATCTTTTAATGATGCTTTATTTAAATCTCGAAAATCAACACACAATCTAATTTCCCCACTTTTCTTCCTAACTGGCACTAAGTTTGACACCCAAGAAGTATGCTTGATAGGAAAAATAATACCACTCTCAACTAATTTATTCAGTTCAACTTTCATAAGATGTTCTAATTTGGGGTTAAAAGGTCTCTGTTTCTGCCTTACTAGTTTTGCATTTGGTTCTAGTTCAATAGTATGTTGGGCTAGTTCTGGATCAAAAACTTTCAAATCCTTGTACTCCCAAGCAAAAGCATCACTAAATTTCTGGCATAAAAGAATAAATGCTTGTTGTTCCTCTTTATTACATACCTTTCCCAGCTTAAGAAGTTTTCCTTTGAAGATTTCACTGGCTGCATAATGTTCTTCTTTAACATTCAGGCTGCATTTGTCTTTACACACTTGGTCATCTAAATTGAACACAGATTCCAAGGTCACCAATCCTTTTGGCAGCTTGTTTTTCTTCAATTCCACAATCTGATCATCATACTGTTGTGGACATTTTTGTTGGTTTCCATTTGCAAACTTAGCTTCAACAATTAAAAAATTTACAATTTGCTCATCGCTGTCAAAAACCTACCAGCTCACATTATTGTCAGGCACGGAAGGTCTGACCACTATTTTACATATTGACGTGCCTCTACTTTATGAATCTCATTGGGAATATCAAACTAGGCTCCTATGGAAGTGAACCTATCAACATACTTATTTTCATTAGGAGGAACTGAAATGATATTAAAAACATCAAAATATTCCATCAAATCCCATACACGGTGCTTATATTTCTTAAGCAAATCATTTTTTTCAACATTTAAATTTTTGATCTAATTTTCAATTAGCTTTGAATCACCATAAACACATAAATATTTGATACCTCTCTTGCAAGCCCATTCGAGGCCATGCACCAATGCTTCGTATTCAACAGTATTATTTGAACAGCTGAAAGAAAATATAAAAGTTGAAGAATACTTATCTCCCTCTAGTGAAATCAGCATAGGTCCACCTCTGACACCTATACTGATTCTCGAACCATTGAAGTAAAGCTTCCAAAGCTTATTTCCTATTTCTGCAAACTGTTCCTTCTCTTTACAAAGATTAGGCATATCAAAATCAGGTTCTCAAATCATATAGACTCCTAATCCTATCTCATTCGTGTGTTGAAAAGGATCCAGCTCATGATCTTTGGCTGCCCATTCTTCTAGATTCATACTTTCTATATGGGTGTCATAGTTTGAGGTCATGGTTTACTCCTCCAGTACAAGGGTGGCATAGAGGTTAGTGTTTATAGGATTTAGCGAATATGGTTCAATATGATCTTTGGCTAGAGGCTCGGACTTTATAGTCACTTTTGTACCATAACTTGTTCTATAAAAAAATGAGACCAATCAGAGGACAAAAACTGACTCAGCTTGGCTGTAAAATCCCTTGAGAGACAAATGGCAAAGTGTGGTGGAAAATCGATAACATGTATATCCTGATGAATAGCAAAGCTTGGGGATGCATGCAAGGTAAGTGCCAAGTTCCTAATTATACTAGCGGTTTTAACAGCTGAACCATCTAATTGCACTACACATTTCTGGGGGTTAGGCTCATAAACAAGACCTAACTTATCAGCTAAAATATTAGGAATGACTGAACTACTGGCACAAGAATCAACCATACAATTATGAACAATTTTATCACCAATAATCAAACTTAAATAGAATGGGGGAGGCTTTACCTCTTTAGTTTTCTACTCATTTTTATCCTCCAAATCATTAGCAAGCAGGACTTTAGCAACCCCTTGATCAGTATCATAAAAAATAGACAACTCAGCTAATGTGTCTTGCAGCAAACCTTTCTGACCTGGGATGTGCAAAGCATCTAATATAGACATGCTAACAGTAGGTTTTCTAAGATGCTCAACAATATTAAATGAAGTAGGATTTACCTTCTACTAGTTTTTTGTGATAGCAACATCATTTTTCCTTTGAAAAGGCTATTAATGGGTCCTTGACTGCTCCTTGCTAGGTATCTCTTGGCCTCTTTGCAAAATTTGTACTTTAGGCTGCACTGTAGTGTTAACATTTGATGACGAAATGAGTTGATTATTGTTTGTAGGCTACTGCTATGAATTTCCATCTTGTTGTCCCAGCTCCATAGCTCTCTTTTTTTATCTGGTATTAGTTGAAATAGAAGAATTTTTTTGATCTTGACCATTCATGCCACAAATATTAGAGCTCTGCCTGTTCGGCAAGGTGACTTCCACGTTTTCTTGTTGTTCTTGATTTTGATCTGCAATATTTTTTGAACCAACATAGTTGTTTTGAACCATTAAAGCCTGATTGGTTATGGGGCTTATTGCATGGATAACACCAATCGCAATCTTGGGCGATATTTTGGGGCACAAGTTCCTTTGACGAACTGGTTGTGTTGGGGTTGTATGGCTGGAATGTGTTAGGGTTAAAATTCTTACTTTGGCCTTGATAATCATTCTGAAAAGTAGGCCTATTTGGCTAGATCTATTGATAAGTGGCTTGATGAGGCCTATGTTCATGACCAACTTGCTTCTTAATGCTCACAAGATCATTCTCAAAGGTCTTGATTACAATTTTAATCTCCTACATCTCTTGGCTTTGGGATGGAGCAACAATTTCTTGGATTGCATTATGATAACCTATTGTCAGAATAGGCGGGACAACAACTAAGGGAGGTACAACAATAGGGGTAGGTGGCTGTATTGAAACAAAGGAATATGAGGTCTAGGGGTTATGTCTCTAGCTTGGATGAGATAGTTCTTAGCTCTAATGGCTATGTCATAAGTGTTAGGGAGTGTATGCCCACCCATAGATTGGGTCATAACCGTAATCTTGCTATTCAAAGATTTTAAGTGAAACAGAAAATCATGTGATACTAAAGGTTTTACCGTTTTAGGAATCCTGCCCTAGGTTCTCTGAAATCGGTAATTGAAATCAGCCAAGTGCTCGTGTGGTGCCCTCTGAATGGTGCTCAATTACCTAATGCATCTCATGTTGTGATTGAGTTTGCTACGAAACCTTTGAACCATTGTAATGCCTTCCCTTTGAGCGATGCATCCAAGATCCTTAACATGACATTCTCTTGCTTCATGTTATGAATCGAGCATAAGGTGGCTACGTCACGAATATTCTCAACTGGTGTAGTGAGGTCCTCCTTGGTGAAGTATGGAAAAATTCTAAGGGTGCCAACTAGGATGTCATCATGTTGAGTGATTTCTAATAGAATGCCTCCATTAAAAGGTGTGAATGGGTGCTACCTTGGCCCTGCCATTAGCAGTGCTTGTAATATCATAACTGGTACTCCTGGTGATAAAACCAAAGAGCTAAAAATAGGACGCATTGATTTCAATCTTGTAGGTGTCTTAAAGAGCTTCCTTGTTGTTCTGCCTCTTCTTCATGGTGGGGAAAACTCTCGATATTCGAAAGGTACAGTACTTGATCTGGTATGTATTTTTCTCATGTGTAGGCTGCACTAAGTCTACATACAAAATCAGGATCAGAGTCACCAGGTATATTGAAATGAGCCTCCAAAAGGTTGAAAAAATTACTGCATACACCAAACAACAAATTAAAAACACTAAAATTTCTTTGAAATGGCTTTCATGGTCCCATCGGGCATGCCAAAAACTATTATCAATTAGATATGCACCCTTTTTTAGATTTACAAAAATTGGGCTATCTATTGACACATGGAAACTCTTTTTAGATGTGGGTGATCTATGTGAAAAGAGAATCTCCAGAGTGAGCTGGTTCTCTGAAAGATGAATCCTAATCTAAGAATTTTTTGGGAAAAGAGGAAAGGATAACTGAAATTAAAACTTAAATCTAATTGATATTTCACTAGAAGTTATGAGATTCAAGCACTAACACCCACAATAGTTTTCCTATCACAATAACTCTCACAATCTCATTGGAACATACTTCCATCAGTAATTTGTATGAAGATTCCTAAATGAAATACAACATACAACCTGAAACTATGCAATTCTAAAACACAACTTACAACAACAAGACATAAAAGGATTTTGATTTGAATCACAAGGACATCAAATTTCTATTATAAAATGAAACAAAAAATGAGGAGAATTTTGTTGCTTTATTAAAACTGAAAGAGTGTTTTTGCCAAAATCTTTTTACAAAATGCTTACAAAACTCTCTGCATGCACCAAACAAAAAGAAGCAATGATCTAAACTGAGAAGAAGAAGAAAACTAAGTCTTCTTCAAGATAAAACCCTCCAAAACCCTAATCCGAGCTCACAAAGAAAGCTCAAGGAAAAGGTATCAAAATTGTCTCAAAAGTATGCACAAAAGCAGAAAAAACTCACTTTTTCCATGTTCACACTGTCCAACCTCTAAAAATAGACTAAACCTACTTTTAAAGCAAATAAAACAACTTATCCATGTAGAAGGCATCTCAAATCCGACCAAGGCAATATCTCAAAAAATCTGCTAAGAATAGCAAAGAATAAAGTGGTTTAAAAAAAAACTGCTTTAATCTTGCTTTACATGATATGCAGATTTAATATTCTCATAATTAGATTTATTTTTGCAATAAAATATTTTGAAATCTTTTGCAAAATGAATACAACCTTATCTCCAATATAATTTGATTTTCTTATAAAAATCATAAACAATAAAGACATATCTCTTCTCATCATACCCTAATTTATTTCTTTAAAATCAATCAAAGCCAAGGCATAATTGATTTCTATAAAATCAATAAAAAAATTAAAAAACCCTAAGTCATGAATAAAATCATTTACAACTCTAATTGATTTCTCTTAAAATCAATAAAAAACCTAAAGCAGAATAATCATCCACTTTACTTAAGGCATAATGACAAAAAACCTAAAGTCTTTTAAGGCCATAAGTAAATTTGAGGACCCACAATATTCGACCTAAGGTATGCATAGGGTAAAACTGAACACATTGAGTTGGCCACCATAATGTATTTTTGACTTGGGCATTAATAAATTTAAAAACTAAGGAAAAACACCCCTAATTCGACCTCGGGTTTGAGAAACCCTAATGAAAAAAACACAAGGAATGCCTATTATTTCGTATCATTTTGCAAAGTGAAACTTTGGAGAACAAGAGCTCTAGATGAGCTACCACCATGTGAGCTAGGGTTTCAACTTGAGATCTCCATTCGAGCCTCCAATCGAGCTTTCTTCAATTCAATCATTTGTAGGCTCGGCCTCCAAAACTCAGGGGTAAGTATCATTGCCATTTTCATTGTTTCTTGTCTTCTTTTATGAGAGAAAAGGCCTCATAGGCTACAACTATGATATAGCTTTCTGATGATATATGGATTTGTATTCTTGCTTTGTTTTGATACTTTTGTGGCCACCATGAGAGAGTATGATTTTTTGCATTTGAAGGCTCCTGTGAAAGCTTTGGCCATGAATCCTTAATCTTCAACAGGAAACAATGGTAAGATTTACCTCTATGTTTACTCATTGTTTTATTGTATCAAACAAAAGCCTCAAAATAGCTTCTATGAAGAGAGTGATCATTTTTTTAGAAACAAAATAGACCCATTATAGGCTGCCATGCATATTTGATTATGGTGTTTTGAGACACTTTTGGGTCCAACCAACAAAAACATTTTATTGGATCTTTAGTATTTCTATGCTCTCTTGTTGATATTTTCACTCGACCATCATGAAAGCTCAACCTTGCATCTCCTGCTTGATTCTTTTGAAAGCTCAACTATTAGTTTCAATTTTGTCTTCTCTCATCAATGTGGGTAAGTAGCTGACTCCATCTATAGATTGTTATTCTTATTCTTCTTTAAAGAGTTCAGGAAGGACACTCAAATGGGTTGCTTTCTTTTTTGTGAATGATAGACATTTTTAAGAGCTAAAAGCTCTATCCAGGCTGCGCCACTCATGCTCAAACTGAGCATCTTGGAAACATTTCCGGGCTCAACCCATCATGTACCTTAATGTCTTTTGTATTCTATCGAAACCCCACCTGGGTACATGATTTTTTAGAGAAAGCACATTTCTTTTGCCTTTCTTGTTGAAAAACCCTCACATGGGTACTTAAAAAAATGAAGAAATTATGTATTCTATAAAAACCCCAAGATGGGTATCTCTGAAAATGAAGGAAAAAACATGCCTCGACTCCTCATGTAGAAAACCCCATGTGGGTAGACAAAAAATTTGTATATTTGATTATTCATGCAAAAAAAGGGCTTGACCCAACATGGTTTTTTGTTTTCTCAATTTTCATTATATGGGTATTTGATATCTTAAAGAAATATGTGTATTTTGACTAGAACCCTCATATGTGTATTCATTATGAGAGCTAAAAGCTTGAAATTGTGCACTGTATTTGTTCTCCTGATATTATTTAAAGTTGATGCATCCATTTCATTTAATGCAACATTTAAACTAAATTATTGTAGCTCCTAGACTGCATTCTCTCTTAAATTTCTGCTTATTTTGTACAGAAATTCTACATATTTAAATTCTTGTCCACATTTCATTTCCTTTAACTCCATGTGAAATATATGTTGAAGGATGAAACAAACCTTCAAAGCAGTGTACTCTTAGAACTATTTCCCTCCATCTAATGCAACCTTTTCATTCAAACATTAGTAGGTACTTATGAATCACCTGATGCTTATCAGCTTTTGTTCAAATGAGAATCTGAAGCTCTTCACATGTATCTACTTTTGACTTCCCTTTAAAAGTATGCTCTTCTATCTAGCACTCTTCATGCATTTTTATGCTCCACTATTTAAGAACTGCTTATGCCTTGCTCTCTTTTGAAATGAAAATTTGTAACATTTCTCTTCGTTGAGGCATTATGTATGCATGTTCATTATCACTGTCATGACCATGAACACTGTTGAACTTTGCATAATATTATGAACATGATGAATAAATAATACTATGGCAGAAGAATATAACCATACAATAGTGTTTGAGATGAATGTACTCAGTTGAATTGATTGAGCTGATTAAACCTATTGTTCACCGGTAGCTTTCAGAAACATATTTGACTATTATGAGTGAACAATGGGCTGAATAACTTGATGGATGAACTCTGTTTTACTCTTTTAGTTGTATATTTCCTTTCTTGATGAACATAATGATTTCAATCTCCTTCTCGCCCAATTGTAATGAATAAGGGGTATCATGTCGAGCTCTACCCTTGTGGGAGCCCGTTTTTCTCCACATACTTGATCTTCAAATGATAATCGGCTTCATGATTTTCCCTATACCTGCACAAAGAAACAAATGATGTTAGTATAAAACAATATATCACGATGATGTTGATGTATCTCTTCCAACTCATATTTTTGCACTTTTCTAAATTGTTTTAGTGCATGATTAGTAGCATGCTACATTATCGTTGATGGTTCATGTAGGTATCTTCATAGTCAGAGCTCTAACATCCCTCTTTTCCCTCCTACAAGTCAATGGAGCTCGAAGAAGACAAATGGTGCACCACTTCTGCGTTGGTCATCAACTAACAGGAAATGATGATTATGTCTATACTTATGTGATTCTTCCTTTTATGCATCTTCCATAGTGTAGTGTGATACTTATGATGCACTATAATAGTCACATCCACAACTTGTGTGGATATTCAATTTCAATCTTCTGCTTTTCATTTTGAAAAGAAAATGCATTTATTATGCAATGTTGTATTATCATTTGAATGTATCATCATTTGAAATGTTGTAAATATGAAAATCATCATGAAATAAAAGAAATAAATTGAAATTCTTAGTTATTGAATGCTCAATCATGTACTCCATTTGATTGTGAAACACTGAATAGCAATTCGTAGAACTCTATTTCCTTATTTCAATGCATAATTGTCACTTATAAAATGATGAATAAGATGTGAACAACACTTAGCATATGGAGAAATAACTGTATTTTCACTTTAAGATATAACAATATTTAATCAGTTCCACCAATTGAGTTGTAGCGAAAAATTGGTAATAGATTCCTTTCATGAGCATCCTTGTATAAAATCAAACTATGCCCTATAGACTGTGTACTTACTTACTTATATAGGGGACTCATTGTTTCATGGTATTTTGAGTTTTATTTAGAAAGGGTTAATATGTGGAATTTTTATGTGCAAGAAGAATAGATTGTGATTGAATGTTCAAGTATGGATGGTTCAGGAAAAATTGGATTGTTATCGGTGTCATAACCAAGTTGGATTGTACCTTGAGCTGGTGTTGAACACCTTTGGGTGTTTTCGCTCTAGAGTAGAACCTAAGTGTAGGAATTTCCAAATATCCAACAGAGGAAGTTCCTACATTCTAAAGATATAATTATAAATCTTCTTATCTAGTTTCTAATCCAACCTAACATCTTTAATATCTGATAGAGAACTTTTGTACATTCTAAGATAAAATCATAAATCTACTTGTATTTGCACAATTTCTCATTTGAATCATTTCTTTAACAGTTTTAGGGCCATTCCCACGTACATATCTTCTTCTTTTTCTAGTTGAATGCTCAGGCTTTGCATTTTCTCCAATCTCCATCTAAAATAATCAACAACATGCATTAATTTATGATTGTACCTTGAGCCAGTGTGAAACACTTCCGGGTGTTTTCACTCCGAAGCAGAACTTATGTGTAGGAATTTCCAAATATCCAATAGAGGGAGTTCCTACATTCTAAAGATATATTCTATGAAACATTCCTTATTTTCTATGAAACATTGTATATATTCTTGTACTTGTAAATATTATTTTGTTGTTATGTCTATTAAAGAAAATAGAGTTTGAATAAAAAATGCTTCACCCTTTTTTGTAAGTGAGTATGTGAATTATTGTTTAAGGAAAAATATTACAATGTTTACATTTTCAGTTTACTAGTTTCAAATCTTCATTTTCTATGTATATAAAATTGTATGTGCTCTATATTTCTAATGACATAAAAGAGTAATGTCATCAAAATCAGTGTTTTCAATTTCAACACCATCATTGTCCACACTTTTCATATCATGTTCACTTTTAAGTACAATCATCAAAAAAAAAAAAAAATCTTGTCCCAGTTAATCTTGATTCCTTTCAGCACAACACAGTAGGTTGCATAATAAATTTCAAACATTTTATTTACATTTTTTTGTATATATTATTTTCTTAGTGTATCATTATGTAACAACAATTTCACTTCTAAGATATACAGTAAAAATAAATGAAAGCACATGTTTTCTTTGTCAAGGGAAATGTATGGCGAATACCCTATGTCTTTTAGATAAGTGTGCAAGTGAAATAAGACACAATTGATTGAATTTTATTTTCTACTGTACAATCATCTTTTTATGCGGAGGTTGCAACAACTTATCATGGATTAGTTTTGGCTAAGAAACAAGGTGTTTCTAAACTATGGCTAGAGGGGGACTCTCTTAATGTGATTAATTGTCTCATGATGAAATGTCCTCCTTCATGGTCCATTGCCAATTTCATTAATGACTCAATATCTATTATTAACTCTTTTGAGGAGATCAAAATCACACATGTTTTTCGTGAAGAGAACATGATGGCTGATGGGGTTTCCAATACAAGAGTGGTTGAGAGATTTGAGTGAGATTCTTTTGAATCACTATCTCTTAATCTGAAGTGTATTTCTAATGATGACCAACTAGCTTGTCTCTAGGTGAGATGTTCTCTGGGAAAGGTTTTTCATTATGATTTTAAGTTGGTTTTTTCATGTCAACCCTTTTCTCTTTCAGTTTCATTATTCTTTCCTTGTTTCCATAGAAGGATGGACTGGCAATTTTGGCAGGGTTACTTGGAATAATAAGCCCACATGTATTTGTGGGTGTTTTTTGTATTGTTTTGAGTAGCGCCTAGTTCATTTTAATTTTTCATTTCTTCCAATTGTTCTTGGGTTTATGTTTGTTTCCTATCACTATGGGTGGTGATCGTTGCAAAATTGAGTTGAGTTCCTATGAAGAGTTTCATAAAAATGCTACTCTATGGGAGCACTTGGAATTGGGGGGGGGGGTTACTCAATTTATGCAGAGAATTCAAGGCTCAAACCTTGATCTAATGAATTTATTTGTGAAAGGATGGAATTGGAGGTCTCTGCATTACCAGGGCGTTGAGTTTTGAATTGAAGAGAACTTTATTGCGGAGGTAACTGGTCTTTTAGTTGCTGGGAGAAAGTTTTTTAGAGATAGGGAAGCGGCTAAAAAGGATTTTGTGAATTTCTTTAAACATGATGAGAGGAAGAAGGTTAAGGAAATTAGAAGTGGAGGTTATGCTAGGAAGTCCCTGAAGAAGGTGGTTCTTCATCAAGGGCTTATGTGTTTTATTTTTTCTCATATCAAGCTAAAGTTGATCTCGGTCTCCCCTAAAACTCTTGGTAAGAAGGAAGTTAAAAATGATGGGTATGAAACAGGGGACTCTGCCGGTGAATGGGTTGGTAGTTCAGAAGAGGAATACTCAGAATATGAGGATATGTCTATTGATGTAGGAGGATCTGAGGAAAGGGATGAGGAATTAGAAGAATGGGGTAAGGGCTATGAGACTGATGTGGAGTTGCAGGAGACTATGACTAATTTTGTTAGAAAATATTCAAAGGTGAAAACCAAAGGCATGAAGAAAGTTAAAGCTTCCGCCAAAAGGAAAATTGAGGTGGTTGCTCTTTGTTCAAATGTGAATCCTGTGTTGTATTTTGGAAAAGAGGGTTTGAAGTGTTTTCATCATGTGGGTGATGAGGATTTGAAGGGTTGTCATCCTATGGGTGATGTGGATCCTTCAAATTTTGATTGTGTTCAAAATGCTTCATTGGGGAACCCTGTTCTTGGTAAGGATGGTCTACTAGAGAGCTCCCCAGTGCAAGGGCTCAAGGTGCCAGTTAATTTGGGTGGTCAGTTGAGTGGCCCTATTGATATGAGCAACTCTAAGATGGAGGTGAAGCCTAATGAGATTGGCCTCATGGATATGTGAGGGATTGATGCAGTTAATTGTTCTCAGGATTTTTCTATTATGGAGAAGGAAGTGTAGAAGGAACATCTGGAGGCATTAGTTGATTTGGAGAATTTTCCAAATAAGGAGAGGATAAAGGTGGATGTAAAGGATGTAAAGGATTCCCCAACTGAAGAAGAGGATGAACAAAATAGGCATTGTTTTGATGCCTCTGTTGACTTGGAGCAGAAGGGTCAACCTTTGGTTAACTAGGATGAAATTGACATGAATATGTTTTGTATAATGGCCGAAGCTAGGACAAGAAACCTACTTTCCTTGGTTAAGTGGTTATTTTATAAAGTTAAGGAGCTCAATCTTCAAATGAAAAATTGGTGGGATGTTTGTGTTGCTATGCTAAGAGGTAACCAAGAGTGGGAAATAAAAGGAAAATTGAAATCAATGCATATTAAGCTTGATAAGCTATTGGTTGATGTTGATCATTTGGGGGTTTCTCATGAGGAAATAATTTCCTCTTTGGAAGCTATTGTTAATAAAATACTAGAGGATAGAGTGGAAATTCTAGAGGATAAAATGGGAAAGATGTCAAAGGACTTGAAAATGGTGATCAATATTAGAAATAACTCTTTGAAGACCACTACTATGGGTCTTTTTCTTCTAAATGAGAAAGAACTGAATTGGACCAGAAAACTGCTTGATTTGGTAATATGGAGGAAATGATTGAAGAGATTAGTGGCTCTTACCTGGTGAAGAAATCATAAGCTTCTAATCTTGTGCTGGAGAAGGACACGTAGGCGGGTTTGTGCCTTAGGATGAGAAGCAAGATGAAAAGGAGGGTTGTTGTTGTTGTTGCATAGCTAAAGGATGTTATCAGTATTCATGAGGAGGTCATCAAGGAGAACATGGCCTCGGCTAATGTTTTAGATAATTTTCTATAATTGGTGCTTCCTCTTTTGGTTCAACAGGTTTGTTGATGTTTTTTGCTTTTGGGTTTGTTGACGATTTGCTAATGTTCCATCTTATGTCAGCTTTTTGGTTTTTTGGGCTGCTAGGCTTAGTGGTTTAATTTCTCTTGTAGCTTGGTGTTATTGTAAAGGGTTTCAAGGCCCCTTCTAAACCTATTTTTCCTTATCAAAAACTGATTGAATCTGATTTTCTAATGTACAATTTTTTTTATGTGCTTTTTACTTTTTGCATGTGGATTACCCTCAAAAAGAGACTACTTATCTTTTCTTAAATGAAGCCTTTACATTTCATGTCTATGAAAGAAATTTACTACTTGAAAACAAGTTCGTGAACTTCATAAAAATTAAGATTAGTGTTAAATGCCATCCCCGCAAATGTTGTTTGGTCTAGAATTATAATGGAAAATAAAAAAGCTTGCTAGGAGAATAAAAACAGTTTTCAATTGTCCAAGTACAACATAATATTACTGAAGCATTTCAAAGTTTAGGCATTTGAGATTCATGGATCTCCTTGGAGGTCACCCACCTAATATAATAATAGTAAATTAGTATGAACCTTTAGTCATAAATTAAAATGCAATATAATATCTCTATGTCTCTCACACATGAATGTTTCATATAACCACATACCTTGTAAATGTTGACAATTGACTTATGGAATTCCTTAAGTCAACTGTGAGACATGAATCCCCCCTAATTACCAATGCCATGATATGTTATCAAACACATTTATGAAAATTAATAACATTCAATTTTCACAGTCCATGATAGTTATGTAAAAATTTGTACACAATTTATCTAGAAATCTTACTCACATAACATTTATGAAAAGGTCATTAGTATTTTTTTCTCACACAAAAAAATATCAAAATAAATTTAGTGCTTAATCAATGTTGTCTCATCTATTTCCACACACTTTTCTCTCAATGATTTAGTATTTTTACGTCATCCATGTCCTCTCTCCATGGCCTCCTCTCTGAATAAAAATGATGCCACAAAATTTTTCATCACACTACTGTCGAGAAGGAAGAAGCCACTTGCGGGATTGTGGTAAAAACTGCTCTACTGTACCAAGGTAATGAAGGAGCCACAAGATAGCGGTGGCCGCCATTGTACAGCATGCCAATGGTAGAAGACTTGTGGGAGTCACCACAACACCGTCAGGAATAGAAGGAAGACTTGTTTACCACCATAGAAGCTTTCACCGCACTACCACCGAGAAGGATGAAGCACCTTGTGGAACCGCGGTAAAAACCGCTCTACCGCACCAAGTTGATGAAGGAGCCATGGGACATCGGTGGTCACAAAAAAAAGGTAGGAGTTTGGGTAGGGAAACATTTTGATTTTCCATTACCCAATTTTGTATCTTCTCAGCATTTGTAAATCACTTGTTCAATTCTATATCTTTTCCTTTCACATAAAACAATGTAAATCACTTGTTTGAACACTACAATTGAATATAGAATGAAAGCATCTCTTTTATTTTGTGCAACTCTTTAATGTTGGCAATTGAATCAGACAACTTCAACACATTACATCTTGGAACTCCAAAATATTTTAAACACTTGCAATGATTAAACATCTGTAGAGGTTAATTTTGAATTTTCGCCTTAAAATAAAACTTTGAACAAAACTGCTCCATCAAATTGAGCTGTAGTGAAAATTTGATAACAATTAGTTTACATTCATTTATTTGCATTTGTAAGCATTCATATACATCTACACACACTTCACATCCATTTCATATAACTATGTTTGTCATATTTTTGTGTCGTTATCCATGCATTTTTTTGTGAATAAATGGCGAAAGAACATTGTATCCTTATCAACATTTTATAATTCATGCTGATTTTTTTTCATTGCAAAATAATATAATTGATTTAACATGAATTATAAAAATAACATTCATGCTGATTTTTGTTCATTGCAAAATAATATAATTGATTTCACATGAATTATCAAAATAACTACTTGATAGAAAATAAAGAATGTTTTATGATTTTATACAAGTGTAACTAGCTAGTGATGTCAAGAAATATTTGCATTGTTTAGTCAGTGTAATCAAATTGAGGATGAGGACTTTGAGTCACAAGGCTAGACTAGGAAAAATGTACAATGATAAGCGCTCAATTAGGCGCACTTGGCGCTACCTTAGGTGCCCCAAACTGATTACATTAACAACCAAAATTCGGCATTGAATCTTGCATTAAGGAAGAAATCAGATGACAAAAAATGGAAAAAATGGAAAAAAATGCCACGCGAAGGAAGAAAACAAAATAATTTAAAAAAAAAATTTCCCGTGTGAAGGAAGAAATCAGACAACATAAAAGGGAAAAACATCATGTGAATAGAGAAAGGCGCTACCGACAACTAAAGAGAGCATGAAGCTAGGATGCACAACGAAATTCCAGTGAAGAGAGTATGCAGGTATTTGAATTTACTCATAAGATTATATCAAATTTATTAAACTATATTTAAAAAAAAAAATTCTTCGATCGGTGATAATATTTTTATTTTGTTTAAGATAAATCAAAATATACCAAGCTCCAAATAAAAATTTCTTCCAGCACCATCACATCATGTCTGTTAAAATAGAGTAAAAACCTACAAATCAAAAAGCCCTACCACAACCGCCTAAAAACTATCCAACTAACTAACCAAAACACTAGATATTTACAGTATCAAAACCAAAAACAGGGCCTAACCCCTTAAACTTATACATCAATATCTAGCTTAAACATAGTAAAATAGTTTACGTGAAAGTTCCATAAGTGCTGCCCAGATGAAATGGGCACATTTCTATGAGTGGCTTCACCTTCTTTCTTAGATGCAAACCCTTCTTCTCACAAAACTCCTCTATGGTGATGGCTTTGAGTCCTGCTATTATCTCCTCAGTCTCCATTAATTTGACGTATAGTTTCAAAGCTTTCCACCCCCATTCCGCACCCTCTCTCCACATGGCTTTTGTTTTTCCTTTTGGCCATCTAATGAAATGACAATTTATCTCTTCTACTTTGGGGTCCACACTTTCCATGCCTTCACTCACAAAGCCTTTTCCTGGTATAGCCCTTTCCAAGATACTCTCCATGTTCACTAAGAAATCCATATGCACCAACACTTTCATCACTTTCCTTACAACCTCCACCGACTCTCCTAAGTCCAATCCCCATGCCATGATTAGAGAATATATATCCATAATAGTCTGATATCTATGCTTCAAATCTTTGAAGCCATTACCCAAAATTATTTGCACAGATTGTGCCACCTTCACATCCTTGTACAGGAACAAACCACACAGTCTCTTCACTACAACTTTTCCATCAAAAGGATCCAATTTCCTCCTCGCTTTTAGAGTGAAGTTGGCCTCCATTTCTTCTCTAGTACATTATCCACCAGACTACTTCACACTGTCATCCTAACACTCTCCTTACTCCCGCAAACCAAGAAGCATCGAAGGAAATGCAAGAAAAAACTTCAATACATAGAAAATTGTTAGCTATCAACATTAATGTCGAACGTGTGTCTAGCACCAACAAAAAGAGCTAATTCTTCAATAATTTCAAAAAACATTCCTTCAATAAATTGTAAGTATATTTAATATGTTAAATGATGTATTTTTTTTATTTCCTTGGAAAAAGTAAATGATATTAATTAGTTTAAAAGTAATAACTAGTCTTCAATAAATTTATCTGGATCATCAGTAATAGTCTTCAAAATTGGCCACTAGTTCAAGTTCATTCTTCTTTCATAATACTTTATATCCATGAAAACCAAGCTCTCTAAATGGTATATCAAACTCTAGTTCAAAATCTTTTAGATGAGGCTGCTCCTATAGCTCTCTTACTCACTTGACAAATCCTTGAAACTTTGACTTCTTAACATTCAAAAGATAAATGGAATGTCCTCAACACCCAATAGAGCTATCCAAAAAAGCTAACTAAAAGCTAACCCAGTTTTTTAGTTTAATAATTTAATTATAAAGTTTAAACTTTGAATGTTAATTTTTTTAGGTGTTATTGGTTTATTGCAAGCTGCAACATTGTTTAATATTTATATCTATAAATTGTCTCTATCACATTAATAGTGTGCCAAAATGGAAAGGAACTTGTTGGAAGTAGTATGCTCTAAATTTCCAATACTTAGTGAATCTAGATCCATAGTTAGTAATGTCCAAACAAAACTTGTCCCAAATACCTTTGGGAATGGTTTCATCACAAGGCTCCTGTCGAATGGATAAGGACACAAGTTGCTAGATATTTTTTTGGTTCACCCTAATTGAAGATCGCGCACTTGTTGTGAGAGTAATTTGATTTGTGTTGTGACATCATTTTACATATCAGGAGGTGGGATGAAAGTGTTCTATGGTGGTTCATTTGTCGATAGAATGGGAGGATTGGTTGATGTATTGATTGGTGGTATTTTCACATTTTGCTAAGCCATGTATGCTTGTACATTCTTCTATGTCAACAACGCTTGTTGTTAGTCTTGTTGCTGTTGTGCTAGGATTGCCTCTTGCTGAGCCTGTTGTTGTTGTTGTGCCAAAAATGCTTGTTGTTGAGCTACTAATTGGGATGTTTCCTATTGTTCTTTATATTTTTTCAGTGCTTGTTGATGTGCTTGTTGTTGTGCAAGATACTGTGCGTGTGCTTGTGTTTGCTGCTTGATATTGGGCTTGAGCTTGAGTGTGCATTTGAGCTTGTGCCTAAGCTTGAGCCTAATCTTGAGCTTGAGCTTGTTCCTGAGCTTTTGCAGCTTGTTGTTTTTGCAATAAGATTTTGGCTTGGGCAGCCTATTGTGCTTATAATGTAGCTTAAGCAACTTGCTCAACTTGAGCAACTAGTTGTGTGGCTTTTTTTTTAGTACTTGCAAGAATTCCTTTTGATAAGCATCTTGTTGAGTGTCTTGCAACACAATAATTTATTGGCTTGATGTATTGGAGCTTGGTGGTGGATTCAAAATGGTGCTTGTTGTGGTGGTGAGAGCCACTATCATGTTGATGATTGGTAGATGGTGTGATTGATGTGGTTTGTCCTTGAGAGGCCATGTTTTGAGATGTTAGGAGGGTGGTTGATGATGTGATGGTGGTGGTATGTGTTATTGGGTTAGTTTCCATCTATTGTTGTTATGTCGATGAGAAGTTTTGAGAGTTTGGTGTGATACTTTGATTGCTGTTCAGGATGTTGGTTTGATTTTGATTGATATGTGGTAAAGGGGGAAGCCCTAAGCCAAAAAGTGGTGTGGATGATGATGGAAATGGTGGAAGTGGTGAAAACGTGAGGGATGTGATCTCTTGAGGAAATGGTGTAGTGTAAACAATGCCCCTTGGTCCGAACATGTCACCTTCTCCTTGCGAGGTTATGGGGAGAGAGGTTTGGGGTGTTGCGCAAAAGGATGATGATGATGGATCATTGAGATCATGGAAAGTGAGAGGGACATATGTATGTAATGGATTTTTGGGTATGGTTTTCCCCAAATTGGTGTTTGCATCCAAGTGTTGATTATTGACAAGGGGGTGTTTTTGTAAGGCATTGAAAAATGTGCTTCCCTTGTTAACACTAGGTTGAGTTGGAGCAATGGATGATGTGATTTGCAGGATGTTTTGAGTGATACTTTGGGATGGGGGTGTATATGAGATGGGGAGTGTGGATGAAATTGGAGTCATGAACTCTAAGGATGGTTCCACTATAGAGCTCACATTGAAATCAAAAGGTAGTTTAGCCACTTGTTTTGCTAATTCGAGCATGTATAGTGAAGGGTTGAGTCTCATTATGATATTGATAATCTTATGGTTCTCTGGATTTTGAATGATTTTGGTTATTTCCTCGTGTGACATTCCAAAGGGATTATTGGTAAGATCCTCTACTTCCACTTGATGGTTTTGTGATGATGTAGGAAAGTTGATTCAAGGATTACTTGATTCAACGAGATTTGTTTCAGATTTTTTTTGACTTAGGTCACTTGTAGTGGATGTTTCTTTGTTGGCTTCCATGTTCCTCTTGTGTTGAGATCTAGCTTGCACCATAAAATAGGGATCAATTTTGAAGAATATGGGAGATGAATCTCTAATTCTTTGGATTGATCTAATCTTAGGCACAAAAAGCAAAAATTTAGGATGTTTTTCAAGGATCAAAGGTGGTATGATCAGGATGATGTGGATGTTTGAAATTTTGAGAAATCTTGACGGGATGCTAGCCTTTTTAGGACTATTGGATTTTTTTTGAATTTTGAATTAACTTTGATTTGATTTTGGGTTTGCTTTGTTATTGGATTTATGAATAAATATACCCTAAGATGTTGGATAATTGTCTAAGGGGTAGTTTTGAGGTGCCAAATTGACTCACAACATGTAGATAAGATAAAAGTAAAAGTATCTCACCTCTCCTGAAAGAGACAATCAATAATCAAACTAATCACCTCCCAAGGTCTTTGATGTTGGTTCACAATGTTGTTGTTTCACGAAGTGGTCAATATGGCTGTAATGTTCAAGGGGCCTATTGGTTTTGAGTTTCTAGATTGTTGAAAGATCAAACATCTATCTAAACCTACTTTAACCAAGGGTTTTAAAGAAATAGAAAAAGAGATAGATCAAGGTTTTCAAACTAAAAGGAATGTTGATTCATTCAACTAATCAGACTTATTGCCTTCCAAGGAATTCCTAAACTAGAACTGCAAAATAAACTTAGCCTATAATTGATACAAAGTTTCATTCATACACAGTGAAAAAATTAACAATACATTGCAAATTATCATTCAAACAAAACATAAGATAAAATTTCATTCCTTGAAAGCTTTTCAAATCAAATGATTAACCCAAAATGAATACCATTCTAGAGCATAATATAAAGTAGGTTTAAGTCTAGTTGCTCCTATTTTCAATGAAATAGATAAGCAACATTTACAAATCTGGCAAGATCACTAGTGTATAGAAACCCATGTCTTCAAATTATCTCTATCTATGCTAAGAAAATCAGGAAGATACACCTCCTCCTCCTACTAAACTGCAAAAAAATGTCTAACTCACTTCCAAACCCTAAATTTCTTTCCCTAACCTTTTCTCTTCCTTTCTTAACCTATCTAACCCCTCTAAAAATTTCTAACAAAAAAAACCCTTACAAAAGAGGCAAAACACCATATTTATAAAACGTGTCAGATGCGTCGACCCAGTTAGGGTTTACAATATGTCTATCACAGAGCAAGTGGGCCCTAGAAGAATTTGAAACAAAGTCAAACATGCATTAAATGCAAGGGCACCAACCAGATCAGCCCAGGATTTGCCACATAACTCAAACTAAAATGCGTGAAGAAGAGGCAAAGCGAAACAATGAGGAAGCGTGACTTTCGATGCAGCTTTGCATTAACTGCTTCCCCCACTTCACCCATACCTTGCTCCATTCTAGCCTTCATCATCAAGAACGTCCTCTACAAGCCATTTGTAAGTGGCATAGGAAAAACCCTAGTTCACCATTCAATAGCATGAATATCATTCTTCAGCTACCCCATCATATTGTCCCGGTCTCTCTTGTTGGATTGATATTCATTAATGACCGCACTGTAGGTCGCAGCATTATCTAGCTGGTGCCCAACTACTGTATCCCATGATAGCCTTAGTCCTTTGTATCAGGTTTTTCATATTCGGATTTGAAACCTCAAACTAGAATAACCTCATCCTGCCCTCAGGAATCCTCCTCTTTTCATCCAGCTTCTTTTTTTCTGCCTCAGTGATGGAGGATCCCTCTGTGTCCTTTAGCCTCTCTAGTCCTTACCTTGCTAGACTTAGCCTGCATTCATCAAACACCAATGTGAGAATCAAAATGTTGACAAAATTTCATCAAAGTGTTAGCTCAAAATCATGATAAAACCATTAAATCAACCCTTAAGCATCAAAACTAAGAAGTTCGGGATTTCGAGCCAACCCGGGAAAACCAGCCTAGGAAGAATTTCAGAAAATTCTGAACCAGGAAAATTCTCCTAATGAAGTACCAATATCAACAATAGAGTATCAAAATGGAAAAAAGAATGCATGAATCATTGTGTAATCTATTAAATTAAGCATAGAAACATAAGAATTTATCATTAGAATCATCCATTTTATCCAATTTCATCATTCCACAGTGCCTCCCAGAAAATCCAGAAAAATTCGGCCAGATTGGAATTCCAAGGACAACTCAGAACTCTAAACACCAGCACATTTCTGGGAAACTAAAGGAATCCGGGAAAATCCAGCCAGAAAGGAAAGTCTCGAAGTTAAGCAAAAACCCGAAGATCAGCATGACCTTTGGTCTATGGGAATGAAACCTATATCTCATGGTGACGGTAGATGTCTCACTGATGGAGCTGTTCTGGATGCATATCATTGTGACTCCCACCAATGGAATGTTTGGAAGTCATCAATGAGATGAGTGAGTTTGGAGTGATCCCTATCGATAGCGTTTGTCTTGCCGATGAGTTATGTGATCGGACACCTTGGCATCGAGGAGACACGATTTAGTGTCTCACCAAGATGTGATATAGTTGAATGTTTTGACCGAATGAACTAGGGTGAAATACTAGATAAGCATTGAGAATCCTCGAACCCTAAACGAAAACCTAGTTTAACATATTCAATCATTGATCACACAGAGTCTAGCTCCCAAATTAATTTAAACCATAAAGCATCAAAATTCAATAGCAACTTGAGAGTCAGGACCAAAACCACATACCATGAATATATCAAATTCAACCAAAAATGTAATGAGCTTCCAACTTGGATGCCCCAGTGACTAAATCAACTTGAAACACTAGAAATCCATGCACCAGCAAGCAAATCAATAAATTCAAGCTTCAATTCATGCAATCCCAGATGTAAGAACAAATGCACAACAAAGATGAGAGCAAGATATCCCAAATCCCTTTAAATTTGACCTTTGAAATCTTACCTAGGTGCACTAATGGTGCAGACAAGACGGAATGGAGAAATTTGAGAACCCGATGGTGAAACATAATCTGGAAAAATATGGACTAGGCGGAGTTCCACAGAGTCTAGAAATCTCCAAACTGCAGTGTAAAACAGGCCGAGCCAGACTTCAAGCGCAATCTGGGAAAATCCAGACGAGGTGGAAAATACCGAACTGGCTCAAAAACCTGAACAACAACATTGAAACCGAAGTAACAGACCAGAAAATCCCGAACCAGGGTAAGAACCCGAACTTCATCCAAAACATAAGATTTTCAATATGCAACTTGGGGAAAACACTTGGGAAAGCAAGATAAACATATTAAGCACATGCCAAGGAAAAGAAAAACCTCAAAATCGAAGGGGGTGAAACACAAAGAGCGAAAGAAAAAGAGGGTCCCATTTTAATCAAATTTAAAATGGGGTGGTTATGCAAGGCATAACAATTGGCGACTTGGCTAGGAAAATAGTTTAACCATTTTCAAGAAACTGAGGGATTCAGTTACCCAGAACTTCTGGTTTATGGACATCACAATTCCAGTTAGGTGAGTTTCAGTAAACAAGGTTGAGCTTGAGTCTCAAATGTAAATCAACATTGGCTACCCCTGAATCTATGTGTGTGCTTAATGGTGCATCACCCTTTTACAAATTTTTCCTCATCTTTTGAACAATTATACTCAAGATTTGAACTATATGAGTTGATTCCCTTTAACTGTTGTGTAATGATATCTTGGGCATTGGTCAGCTTCCAGTCAAGTGTCCATAGCTCCAATGGAGATACCTCTAGTTTTCTCACAACATTGATCTACTGCCAATCATGCATCCATACCCCCGGTAGAGATACTAGAATCACCCATTCAGTATTGAGTTTCTTTTTTTAGATAGTTCTCTTTTATTGGATAGTTCTTTTGAAGTTCCTTCATTCAATTCCTTCTCAATATGTCAGATGTCCAGCATATGTACTGGGTTGAAAACTACCATGGACCTCATAACAACATCTGGGGAATTAGATTTTTCACTCAAATCTTGCAACACCATCATTCTAAGACAAATATTCCATTACAAAAGGAGACGTTTCTGATGATTTGTGATAGATTCAATTGTAGTTAGTGAAGATTTCTTACTTTACACCTTGTTCTCAATGACTTTCCAAAACTCTCATTGAAAATGGACATAAAACAATGAATTTAGAACAAAATCATCCAATTAGAAGACCTAAAAATATCTAAACTAACTTCTCTCCTAGTAACCAAAGTATACTTCAGATAACAACCCCCTTACTCAATTGAATAAAATGAAGGACTCCACAAAAAAAGAAAATAAAAAATGAATGGAACAAAAAACTATTTACATATATACAACCCAAAAAAATACCAGACCTTTTATGACCTTAAATAATGTTTGAGAAACTGTCCACTGACAGGTAGTGGAATAGGTTTTCCTATTAAACTACTCAACCATAAAGCATTTTCTCCTAGGATTTCAGCAATTTGATAGGGACCCAACTAGAGCTTATCAAACTTCTGGTGGTCACCCTTCTTTTCACTGGCTTTATCCCACAGTAAGACAAGGTTTGATATCCTGAAAGCCTTGACTTTGGCTCTTTTTCCAAACCAACGTTTGACAACATCTTGGTGTCTAAAGAATTGCTGCAAAGCAACATCTCTCTGCACTTCTAATTTCAGCAAACCAACTAACCTTACTTCAATCCTATCATCACTAGAGTAAAATTCCTGCATAAATTTTAGGACAGGTATTTACAAGTGAATAGGGAACACAGGCTGTTGGCCATACACTAGCTTAAATGGTGAAGTCTTCAATGCAACCTTGATCCTAGTCATATCTGCCTATAACGCAAATCTTAACTGGGTATGCCAGTCTCTAGGATTGTTCTCTAACAATTTTTTGATTACTCCTAGGAGATTCTCATTAGTTGATTCTACAACTCCATTTCCTTGTGGATAATAGTTTGAAGAATACTTTAAAACAATCCTATCATCATAAGCCCATGAAATGAACTCAGCAGAAGAAAAGGCAGGGCCATTGTCACATACCAGTGCAAAGGGTACTCCAAACCTAGTTGTGATGCATTAAGTGAGGAACTTGATTACTACCTTTGTTGTGTTATTCTTGCAAGGTATATCTTATGTCCATCTCATGCATTAATCCATGGTAGTCAAAATGAATTTATGTCTTGTAGAAGAATTTAGGTTAATTACCCTAATAAAATCAAGTGCCCATTGGGAAAATGGCCTTACCTCATAAACAAGCTGCAATGGCATGGCTGGATGACACTCTCTTGATGCAGAAGTTTGAAATATATAAAATGTCCTTACATGTTGGTGGGAATCCTTAAACACACATGGCCAATAATAACCAGATCTAAGGATCTGATGTGCTAAAGAATCTACAGAACCATGACCCGTGCCATGTTTCCCATGAAATTCAACAATTGCATGCTTAGCTTCTTGTTGATCAAGGCATTGTAGATAAACCTCCTCAAAATTATTTTTGTAAAACAATCTTCCTTTGAGCATATAATGGGAGCTTTTCATTCTCAGTGCTCTCCTCTGAGTTGTATTCATTCCCTCTGGGCACTAATTATTGAGCATGAAATAAATAATATTGGCATACCAAGAGTTATTAGAAAAGGATTGTATTGTGTACTGTTGACAAGTAATGTTCTTATCAGCATTAACCATTGCTTTAGATAGGCCTTGACCTTGGAAAATTTTCATAGGGTGAATCTCCATATTGAACTCCTGCAAAATATCCATCTATTTCCCCCTTCGTTCTCCCAACTCGCTTTGCATAAGTAGAGACTTCACAGTAGCATCAGGAACCACAACAATGATTTGACTTTGAAGGATATAATGCCTAAACCTCTTGAAATCTCTAACCAATGCAAAAACTTGTTTCTCAAGATGTGGGTACTTGACTTCAACATTCTTAAACAGAGAGCTCGTGAAGGCAATCGGCCTTTCATCCCCCTCCTCTCTTCGTTGTGTCAAGAAAGCTGCACATGAGTGCTCAAAAGAAAAAGAATAAATATAAAATGGCTTCAAGTAGTCAGGAATGGTTAGGACTGACACCTCTAAAATTGATTGCTTAACCTGAGAAAAGGAAACCTTTGCCTCATTACTCCATTCTATTCTAGCATCTTTCTTCATCATTTCGTTCAAAGGTTTAACAATTTCTACAAAACCTATGATAAAATTCCTCACAAAGTTGATCTTTCTGTAGAAAGATCTCATCTCCTTCTTACTTCCTAGCATGGTTAACTTCATAATAGAATCAACCCAGTCTAGATCTATCAATATCCCTCTTTCTGAGAATATGTGTCCCAAAATTTTCCCTTCAAAAACCACGAACACACACTTTTTAGGATTCAGATAAACACCATATTGGACACATCTTTCAAGAACTTTATCCAAGTCTAAAACATGGTTTAGTCTATCTTTAGAGAATACTATCAGGTCATCCATATAAATGATGATGCACTTACCAATCAAATCTTTGAATGCTATAGCCATTGCACACTGAAAGGTTGCTCCAGTGTTTATCAAACCAAATGGCATCCTCTTGTAAGAAAATTTTCCTTGCTTAGTAGTGAAGGTCGTCTTCATTTTTTCTTCATAATTAATGATCACTTGATTGTACCCAGAATAACCATCCAAGAACGACATCATTTGAGACCCATTGATAGTTTGCAAGACTTCATCTAGAGAAGGGAGTGGGTAGTTTTCTTTTTCTGAAGCTCTATTCAGATTCCTGAAATCTACACATAGCCTGATCTCCCCATTCTTCTTACAAATTGGAACCAAGTTAGCCACCCATGTTGAATGTTGTACAGGGAAGATTATTCTTGCAGAAAGCAATTTCTAAACTTCCTTAAAGATCAGTGGTTCAACCAGGGTGTTAATAGGACATTGTTTCTACCAAAATGGTCTAGCTTTAGGTTTCAAAGGAATAGTATGAGTTATCATAGAAGTATCAAATGTTTTTAGATCTTCATACCCCCAAGCTATTACAGCAATATCTTTCTTCAGTACCCCCAATATATCTTCTCTAATTGCTTCAGGGTAGGCTTTCCCTATGTAAACATTCCTTTCAGGGCCAAAGTCAGCTAAGTTAACAGTTTCATATTCACCTCCCTTATCTTCGGTTGATACCTTTTCCCGAGCCCTTGGATTTGAATAAAAAATTCTTTCTAAGGCCACCATTCCCTTGGGAATGCTATTAATTTTTTAATTTGAGGACACCTTCTGTATCGCAGTATTCAAGGTTCTAGTCTCCTTGATCCCTGTTAGATTCATCGATGATTTGTCCTTCGAAAAAATATGAGCTTCCTAGAAAAGAAAGGATATGTCGATCATTGTCGAAGACTTGAAAGTTCCTGACATTATCAGGGACAACTAGGGTGGATATCAATTCTACTAAAAATCTTTTGAGTTGGAGCCTTGCATAGGCTCTAGGGTACTTGCAGCAACAACTAATGAATCAACTATTTGATTCTCCTCTCTAGGGATTAAACTAATCCTAAAAGCATCAAAGTTTTCAATCAGGTTCCACATTCAATTTCTATAAGCCACCAACATTTTATTGTGACATGTGTACTAGCTGTGTACTTGCTTGATAATCACTTCTAAATATCCTTTAACCATCAAGGAAGTAACTTTCTTCTAATGTGTGAACATCACTCCCTGAGCTAATGCTTCATATTCTACTATATTGTTAGTGCATCCAAACTATAACCTGTAAGAAGAAAAAAATGTTTTCCCTTTTGGGCTGGTTAACTCAATTCCAGTACCACACCTTGTTTTATATTTGGATCCATCAAATGTGAGGGTCCATAGCTGATTATGAGTTGGGGTTGATCCATTGGAGCTTGTTGTGGATGCTTGGATAAGATGGACAAAAGGTAGGACCACTTGATCTTTTGCATCAAATATTTGGAATGGGTGTTCAATAGGTTCATCAGGTGTGATATCAAATTCCCGCACAGATATATCATGTAATCCTAGGATATCTTTATGATAGTTATTTGTATATTTGATTAACCCCTTGGGTTTTGGTATACTTGTGAGTGCAGGGGTATAAAACAAACCCTAGGGTTGTTCAACATAACTATGTTGGTTCGGTATTATGACCAGGGTAGGTTCAGTTCGATTAGGGACTTCCTCTGCAGGTATATTATCCCTAGTTAACATTATTTCATTTTTGGCTTCAAATGAGAAGTGATCTGAAATGGTCTCAAGGTGACTTGGGCTAGTTTCTTTAGTTTGGAAAACATGATTTAGAACACTGATGCAGGGTTGGCAGGTTAATTCTGAATGGTTTTGGTAGTGCACCCTGCACCAATTTGGGAGTAGAAGACTCCACAAATCAATATATTTCCCTAAGACTAGCTAATCCTATTGCAATTTCTTGATCAATACCTACTGGTTTACACTAATCATGGGATCAAGGAATTCTTGCATTGACAAATCATTAGAATCAAGAACCGAAAGAGTCAGAATTTCCTCTCTTTTATAAACCCCTATCTCAGTTTCAAAATAAGCTACCTCGTTGAGACAGTCATACTCAGTGATGATATGTTTGAGGCGAGGTTCACTCTCAATCCTAATCTGCATAGGAATCCCCCTCCATGGTAGCCACATATGTGAAAAGTCAAGGGAGAGATATCCCCCTATACTCTTCATTAGATCTCTACTCAAAAGCATATAGTAAGTCTCAAGAATTTCTGCTACCTGAACATCCATATTGGTTTGAATCCTAGGGTTAGGCCCTACTTGTACATGTATAGTTCTCAATTCTCCAACTACATTAACCTCTATTTTATCAAGTTGGATGACCTTGTTTGTTTGGATAGGATTCAATCCTAATTTATTGCATATAGAAAATGGCATAACATTTCTAGCAGCCCTTGAATCTAGCAAATAATTGTGCAGATTCTTCCCATAGATTCTCAAACTTAAAAGAAATGGCGGGGTCCCTACCTTGTTTCTAAACAAAGCTGCATTCATGTCCATAGCAGGCACCACCTTGGTTTTCCCTTTTGATTTATTAGCTTCTTCCAAAGCTTTCATCACTATATCTCTTTGGGAAGGACACCATTTTAGGATGTCAAAGTATGATAAAGAGGTTTTATGTTTCTGCATCTCAGAAACAATATCAAATTTTGTGTTATAACTTTCATTATATTTGAAAACACCTGATGAATTACCTTTGCTAGGAAAGTCAGGCGGACCCTTTGGTGGAGGAGGGTTTGAAACATCACTCTGATTCGAAGGCACCATGTGGTTAGGTGGTGCTGATGTAGTGAATGAACCCTTATTTTGGTTTCTTAGGAAGTGTCCTCCCTTTGTCTAAAAGGCTTGGGCATCATACATATCTTCCTCTGGTTAATTCTCATTTTGCATTGGGAATGAAGGTTCTTCTTCAAAGAGGTCATAAGCCATTGTTGTATCCATTGAGCCACCTCCTTTATTTTAATTCCCTTGGAATGTTTTGGAATCTTCCTGTGCCATCTTCACAACCTTCTCCATTTTAGGACAATTCACCTCAGCATGAGTTGCAGTATCATGCAGCCTGCACCAGCTAGTCATAAAATTGAGGTCAACCACATTTTACGTATTTGATAATTGTGAGAAACCCCACCATTATTTTTCCCTGTGTTCCATTGTCTTTTGTTATTAGGCCTTTGGTTATATCCTCTATTCTGATTTTGATAGCCTTGGTTAGGGAATTTTTGGCCTTGATAATTCCTCTAGCTGTGATTTTTTTTGTTTTGATAATAAGCCTGATTATTATTATTTTGATTAGGGTAATTACCTTGATTAGCATAATTACCTTGGTTCTGAGAGGGGTTTAGTTTAAGATGAGCCATGTCATTTGTGACTTGAGATAGAGTTTTCTTTAGGGTCTCCACCCCGTTTGTGAGTTGAACTATCCTTTCACTCTCAACATTCTTATCAACAAGTGGCTAACCGACAAGATTTGGTATTCCAGCTTGATTATGATGACCATGTGGACTATGATGAGCTTGTGATTATTGAGAGAAGCTAGGAGCTCCATTGGAAAAGAATGGAATAGGAGATTGAGTCCACAACTCAGACATAGGTCCATAATAGGAAGGAGACATCCCTCAGACAGTATTGAATAAAGGGGTTGGATTAGGCATCTGATACCCCATAGAAGGAAAACCTCCTCCCAAGTTCCCTTGTTGAGAGCTAGTGTTGTTGCATCTTGATGGCTAGATGATAAAATTTAGACAGAGAATCAATATCTATCAGCTAATAAGTCCTTTGTAGGAACAAGCCAAGCAAAGGGTCTATAACTCTAAAATATGCTTGAATGGCACTATTCTTAGCAACTAGATAGGGGTCCTGCAATCTCCTATACATTCCTTGAAACCTTGTATTAAAAAAGGGCAGTGATTCACATGGCTCCTTCCTAATGTTAGAAAATTGATGGAAAAAATGGTTGGATCCACATAAACTCTGAACTGATTGATGAAAGAATTCTCCATATCTGTCCAACTCAAAATAGAACCTTGTGGAAGATTTAGGTACCATTTGTATGCCATATCCCCTAAGGAATAAGGGAACAACCTACAAACCACATCATGGTGAGCTATCTGGGCTCTGGTACTATGTATATGTTAATATGTTAATCAAATTGAAACAAATAACACAAATGATAGAACTTTAAACTAAAGAAATGAAATGAAATTAAAATATAAACAGGAATTCTTCAGAAGCGTTCCATCTTTCTCTATCTCCAGAGATTTGTTGGAAGTTGCTGCTCTCAGATTGTGTAAGCTTGGCTTCTCCAAATGGCAATCTGCAGAATGAGTATACAAAGGAAGTTCTCTATCCTATATGTTGGTGGAGGTGAGAATGTTGATAGATATGCACAGGGGTTGTGGATTATGCACAAGGGCTGTAAATTGAAAATACTATGATATGAAATAGATATGCCATGATATGAACTACTACTATGCTATGCTATGAAATGAGAATACTGTAAATGCTAAAAGGCTATGCTATTGCAATTTGGCTATAGTTTATATGTTGAAAGCTTCTATATGATTTCAAAGACCTGACAGTCCTATTTATAGTTTTTTTGTAGGCAAAATCCTGGCTGGCAAGGATCAACGGCTGTGAGGTTGTCTGGTAGATTTGAATGGTGAGAGATGGAGAGGTTGAGAAGAAGATGGAAGAGGTTGGGAGGTTGGAGAGAAGAATGGATGCCTGTCTTCAACCCACGGGAACAAGCTCACACAGAAACAGAGGAATTTAATTTTCTGTTTTGGTAGTTTGTTTCACGGCTGTTGAAGATAATGCAAATATTAAATAAATAAATTTATTTAATTTCATTTATGTGAGTTTGATTTTTGATTTTAGCACTATGGAAGATTAAATTAAATATTTTAGAATATTTAATTGTGATGTGACTTTAGAAGAATTAATTAAATATTTTAGAATATTTAATTATGAATGGATATTAGAAGAATTTAATTAGAAGAAAGGAATATTTAATCTTTATTTGAATAAAATATTCAAGCCAAGATTATTGATAATTAATATAAATAAATCGTAATGTTTATTTAATTAATTAAGAAATGAATAAGAAAAGTGATTAAATAAACTTATTTATTTAATCGAAATGAAAAAGTGAACAATATAAATAAATTATTTAAATTTATTTATACATAGATGGAATTTGGAGATTTTAATTAAATATTAAAAATATTTAATTAATGACTAGACAATGTGATGTGACCATTTTTAGGTGTATACATTTTTCCCCTCTTTGAAGTGATGTGTTTTACGCATTGCTTCAAAGAATTTTGAAATTTGCCCCTAGATGTTGACTGTCGAATGTTGATAGGTATATGCCCCCTCGAACGATGAATTGATAATATTTTGATTTTTGTTTTTTTTTTTTTTAGATTTTTTTTGTGAAATATTTGGATTTTTATGATTTTAAAGATGTCGATTCATCGTTTGAAAATAATGATATGAAGAAATTGACCCGAAAAGATATGAAATGAAAATTAATGAATAAAATTGCCCCTGCTATGTTAAAATGTGATAAAACCCACCAATTTTACCCTTAAATAGGTTAAAAATGTCATTTTCCATGTCATTTTTCATTTTAACCTATTAAAATTTGTAAATTTTGAGCTCTGGTTTGATAATTATGGCACTTCCAATTCACCAGCACCGTTTCGAGCATATCCAACGACATCAACGGCCAGCGCACTATGGACCCCCGGTATGTACCCCGTGAAACTCCTACTTTTTGAAAATTTTCCATTCGTGGCACGTTCTTCGATGTTTTAATTGTGGAAAAGTGTGTTTTAGCGCCTTTAATAGTTTTCATAGCGCCCTTAATGATTTCTGTAGCGCATTTGTTTCCGTAGCGCCCTTAATGTTTTTCATAGCGTATTTGTTTCTGTAGCGCCTTTGATGAATTCTAGAGTGCCTTTAATTAGTTTTGTAGCGCCCATGATCTTGTAGCGCATATGAAGATTTCCATAGCACCCATGATGTTTTCTGTAGCGCCTTTGACTGAATGTTGTTGTGAGTGATAATTTGTTCCCAAAGTTGTTGGAAAACAAATAAGAACTGATAGATTTTCTTTTAAAGTTGTTAAAAACAAATAGGAGTGATAAGTTTGCTTCTAAAGTTGTTAAAAACAAACGTGATTTTGATTATCTTCTTTCCATAATGATGAAAAAAAAATAGTTTGATTGATTTGTTCATTTCTAAAGTTGTTAAAAATAAACATGATTTTGATTATCTGCCTTTCATGACGATGAAAAACAAATAGTTTGATTGATTTGTTCATTTCTAAAGTTGTTAAAAATAAACATGATGTTGATTATCCGCCTTTCATGATGATGAAAAACAAATAGATTGATATTCAGATTTGATTGATAAATCATGATGATATGATATTGATTTTGCTTTGTCATGATGTGTCAACAGGACAGATTGAGCGTTTTGCAGTCACGGGAGACATTCCCAAGTACATGGACATTGATTCCACATCTGTTACAGTCAGATCGAGATGTGATCGAGGCCTATGGATTGAGTTTGTTACTTGACATGCCTGAGGTGCGCCTCAATAAAGCTCTATTGACAGCACTTGCAGAGTGGTGGCATAGTGATACGAACACATTTTATTTACCGACTGGAGAGATTACAGTGACCCCTGAGGACGTATATCACATCTTGAGGATCCCAGTGATGGGAGAGATAGTGGTGTTTGATAGCCGAGAGGCTGGAGGCACTGATGCTTTGAGGAGGATTTTCAGAGATGATCATATTGCCGGATATTTCATCCCATGGGCCGAGATGACAGATACATATCCGCCTTTACCATTTGTACTTGCAAGATTCATTGGAGGTGTTTTGTGCCCCGACCATAGGTCGAAGGGGTTCACGGTTGGGTGGGGTCAGGTGTTGGAGAGTATGGTGATGCAGGGGACACGATATGCGTGGGGGACATGTATGCTTGCTCACTTATATGATGAGTTACATCATATTGTATATGGTAGAGGTCAGAGTTTTGCTGTTGGTTGCTCGCTACTACAGATATGGGCATGGGAGCACTTTGCGGTCATGCAACCGTTGACTTGAGGACAGCGACCAGCTGGTCGATCGTACAGATGGAGATATGTTGATATTATTGCTCAACCGAGACTGGGAAAACTAGATCATTGGCAGCGTCTCTTGGATGGTCTAGATACAGTATGTTGGCGGCCATATTTAGATTGTGAGGCATGGCTAGAGGATGCGAGGGAGATGCCCTATGTGTGTACGTCCAGATATCTGATTGGGCGTACTCTATGGATTATTGAGAGATTTCTTGCAGGACGAGTATGTCGGCAGTTTTGACGGATTCAAGGTATGCCTATGGGTTTCGCCATTTATGCACGGCGACAGCCAGAGCTTGCAGTATGGGGTCCACAGATTTCCTATGAGGTAGCGGTTGCAGAGTTTACCAGTTTAGGAGTGGTGATGTGGGATTACCGAGTGGATGTCCTTGACACAGGGACAACACCAAAGTATAGCCAGTATGTGTTAGAGCATCCGGCACCACGTATGTTTGATCCTGATGAGCCTATTACTCCTATTGCTGCACAGAGATGACGACAAAGAGATTCAGCTTTAGAGGGTGATGATTCAGAGGGAGGGGATGATGATGAGAGTGGAGGAGATGATGATTCAGAGGGAGATGATGATTTAGAGGGTGGAGGTAGGGGTGGTGGTGGTAGAGGTGGCAGGAGAGGTGGCAAGAGAGGTGGTAGAGGTGGACCACAGATGAGACATATGGATCCATCACCTTCAGTAGATCCAGTGGTGTCAGGTCAGATATCCTCTCTACAGAGTACAGTGTAGAGCTTATAGAGTCAGCTAGCACATGCACAGACCTTGATCACATAGCTATAGGGATAGTTGACTTCAGTTACTACTGAGAGGGATACGGCCAGACAGCGGGGTGAGCAGGCCATTGCTTTGGCGGATAGTCTACATAGAGTAGCAGCTAGCACCCTACCTAGTGATATGATGAGAGAGGTGACCAGAGCCACTCAGGAGGCCGAGTTTTACAGGACCAGATATCATGATGTTGTTCCACCTAAGTGGAGAGAGAGTTATACACAGTCACGGTCTACCCATAGTCGCTCTCAGACTACTAGTAGGGGTGTGACATAGCCATTACCTCTAGGAGGGCCATCAGGGACAGGCGGAGCAGGTCCATCAGGTGCAGGTGGTACAGGTCCCAGACCAGCTCCATCAGAGGATAGCACTGCCTAGTACATTGTAGATGATGTTTTTGTGATACTCTTTTGAGACATTTGTATACACCCTGAGATGATCTCATTTTTGATGATGTTATATCATGTGTAGTTGACATCCTTGTACATTTTGACATTCATTTTTGAGATATATGAAATGCAGTGATGATTTATGATGAGATAAATGCGTCTATTTTCTATATGCATGATGTGTTATGATTATGATGGTTTTATGGTTATGGTGTATATGTATGCATGATTTATGAGATGAAATGAAATCTATTGATGCATGATTGTATGAATATGATGTACAATACAATTTATACATGTTTATGAATGCTTATGATATATGATTTATTTTGATGATTTTCTGATGCAAATATGTATGAAAAATGTATGAAATGATGTTTTTGTGAATATCAAAATATACTCAGTCATGTATGCGAAAAGATATGAACCATTTGATACTTTGTTAATTTTTTTGGGAAATATATGAATGCAAAATGTAGTTTCTAACATGAATGCAATCTATACTAACCATGCAAGATATCCATACAATATTGCCATTTGGAGAGCTTATTTGTGCTTTTTGTATCATCACAGAGCATTGAAATGTTGAAAGTTAATACAAGCATCAAAGGGTATGTTAGCACCAGTGATGACCTGAGTATTGCTTTCATGATTTTTAATATAGCAAGTTAATACAAGCATCTAGGTATAATTAAACTGAGATGACCTGAGTATTGCTTGCATAAATAGACAAGAGTTAACCCGTTTCCCATGCAAATTCCAAAATGTCATCAATGATACTTAGTAGAGCATGTCTCACGACCAATTTTGCATAGTACTAATGATTTCCTCGCAAACAACAGACAAATAAAAATCATACTCCTTCCTTGCTTTTCTAGTTCAATACATCATCGAATTGCTCCAAAGATATGATGGAAAAAATCAAACAACCATTCAAATCTTTCCTAAAATATTTCAAACATTATTTAGATTAAGATCATCCTGTAGACACCCAAATTTAATCACTTCCATATGATTAAATTTGTTGCATTCACATCTATCATATTAATATTAATTTATTAAATTAATATTACACCCTTTGTCCCATAAAGTATTTAATTTAATAATTAATACTTTGTCTTTTACTTTATTCCTCTCTAAATTAAATAAATACACTAATTTATTTAATTTAGTCACTTATCCTCCTTTTGATTTAAAAATCAATTTAAAATTCCTCACTTTCTCTCTCCTTGTCACATCCTCCAACATTTGCCACTTGCCTCTAATCTTCTGTTAATTAGCCTAATCCAATATTTGCACAACCTTAACCAAAATCATTAACTATATTTAGCACCTCTTTTTTGGTCAATTCTTCCATTTTTCCTTTTTAATGATAACCCTCTCTCCTATGTGAATTTTTAATTCACATTTATTTTCTCTAGACTCCCCTCCTTTAAATGTGAATTTTTAATTCACATTCCATTCTCCCAAGGCTTCTAGAACCTTGGACTTGTCACAATCTCCACATGTGACCAAGTCCCACCTTTTTGGAACCCACCTTTTATCCTCTAGATTATCCTATGAATGTGAATTTTTAATTCACATTTATCCTCCCAACCACCTTTCCTTTTCCCATGTAGATTTTTGAGGAATTCTAAAATTCCTCAAAAGTCCCTTTCACTCCCACTTGGGGACAAGAAATCCCTTTTTGTGGAAATCCTCTCATCCCCCAAGGTGCATGTCCTTTTCCACCTCATGTACCTTTTTGACAACTCATCTCCACCTCATATCCTCTTGTCCATTTCACCCACCATAGCCCTTCATCTTGGCCTTGTTGGATCAATCTTGACCCTTGAATTCTCTAGAGAATTCAAGATCTCCTATAAATACCCCCTCCTCAAGGGCATTTCCACAACACTTTTAGATTTGAGCACCCTTATGCTGTTATTTTGCATTCTCAACACTTTTCACTTCCATACCTACATGCTGTCCATTTGAATCCTCAAGCATTTGCAATCAACTAATCATCTTTGCTAGTCATCTTGCCTATAGAATCTTGCATTTTAGTCATTCAATCTACCATCTAAGGAGCACACAAGCTATTCAAATCGAAGGCTAATCAAGGAGCAACCAACAACAAGGTGATATTGTCCTATTTTGTTTATCTATTTCCTTTCTTATTGTAACTCTCTTTTAGCTAATCTTGAGGTGTCCTTGGTGTTTTGTCTTTCATGTTTCTTAGTTAGATTCACACATTTAGAGTAGCATAAAATATCAAGGTATACACATCCAACTTGGTTATCATAATTAATGTTCTCGTTTCGATAGTTGTTTGGATCATGTTGTTTTGATGTCAATTGACATTGAATAAGCATGTTGTGGTTGATTTGATACGGCAATGTTTGTTGTGTTTTGGCAAACTATTTTGTGTCTGTTTGTGATGTTTGAAAAGCTCATTGCCCCTCTCTTGTTCAGTCTATATTTCAGCTTTTTCCCCCAGTGTAAACACAACCTAAAGAATATGGATATGTACAAATTTCATCAAGCCATGATGAAACATAAGGATTCCTGACATATGATATGGATATGAAAGATATGTACAGATGATAGATATGAATGAATGATACCTAAAGTGAATGCAAGACATAATCTAATAGATGAAGGAGCCTATTTTGATCACAAGTAGCGCCTATTTACCAGGTTTTCACCACTTGTTTTTATTGCACTTTTTCAGGATTTTTCTAATGTTTATGATTTTTTTAGGACTTTTTTATGATTTTTTTTAATTTTTTAATTTTTATTTTTTCAGGACTTTTTATGATTTTTTTTTTTGGATTTTTTTCAGGACTTTTTATGATTCAAACATAAAATTTCTTCAAATGAATGCTATTGATCGGCTCTTCAAACAGGTCCCCTTCTGATGTGGATAACTGATATGCACCAGAACCGTATGTTGCAATGATGAAAAATGGACCAAGCTAGTTAGGTTCAAATTTCCCTTTCTTTTCTCTGTCTTGCTGATTACGTGGATTTTCTCTCAAGACTAAGTCACCCACTTGAAATGTCCACGATTTAACTCTGTGATTGTAACTACGAGACATAATCTGTTGATAACCCTTCAAATGGTCAGCTGCATGTTGACGTCTTTCACCTAATAGTTCTAGCTCTTGTAGGAAAGATACTCTGTAGTCCTCATCACTTATCATTCCCTTGAGTGAGACTCTCAGGGAAGGTATTTCAACTTCTAGTGGTAAGATTGCTTCTGCTCCATAGACCAAGGCATATGGGGTAGCTCCTGTTGGTGTGTGAATGCTGGTTCTGTATGCCCACAAAGTTGGATTTAATTGGGCATGCCAATCACGACCGGCATCATTTACTGTCCTCTTCAAGATCTTCAAGATTGTTTTGTTGGAAGCTTCTGCTTGACCATTACCTTGTGGATAATAAGGTGTAGAGAACCTGTGTTGGATGTGAAATCTTTCACAAAGTTCATCCACATCTTGATTCTTGAAAGGCCTTCCATTATCAGTGATGATAGAATTAGGAATTCCATATCGACAAATGATGTAATTTAAGATGAATGAAGAGATTTGTTTACCAGTCATAGTTGTCAAAGGAATAGCTTCAATCCATTTTGTAAAATATTTTGTAGCTGTGATGATGAATTTATGCCCATTTGATGATGAAGGATGAATTTTTCCAACAAGATCTAGTCCCCACTGAGAAAAAGGCCATGTCAGAGTGAAAGGTTGCAATTCCTGTGCAGGTGCATGAATAAGATTCCCATGGATCTGAAATTTAGAACACTTCTTGACAAAAGTAAAAGAATCTTTCTCCATGGTAGGCCAATAGTATCCCATTCGGACAAGTTTCTTGGCTAAGGTCAAACCACTTCAATGAGTTCCACAAATACCACCATGAACCTTTTGTAAGGCTTTTTCAGATTCGTCACATTCAAGACATCTTAGGAGTGTACCATCAAGACCACGTTGGTAAAGGATATCAACAAATAAGGTATAACGAGATGATTGGCGTATGAAGTTCCTTTTTTGGTTTTGAGATAAATCTGGAGGTGAGATGTTATCTTTCAAATAGGTATAAATCTTGCCATATAAAGGTGAATCAGAACTGGTTAAATGACATATGACTTGGGTCTCAGGATTAGCATAAGCGGGAGAAAACAATTGTTCCACCAAGAATTCATGCTTAGTTTGATCTTCTGATAGTTGTAATAAGGAAGCAATGGTAGCCATTGCGTCCGCAACTTTATTATCAATCCTTGAGATTTGTGAAAACTTGATTGACACAAAATACTTTTTATAATCATCCACCATGTTCTTGTAAGGTAGCAACTTATCATCTTTAGTTTGATAATCATCATTAATTTGATTAATGACAAGTTGTGAATCACTGTAGACCTGGAGCTCTGTAATCCGCCATTCCAATGCTATTTTCAATCCTATGAGAAATGCCTCATATTCAGCTATGTTTTTTGTGCAAGGAAACATCAACCGATATGATCGTGAAATGGTATGTCCTTCAAGTGTAACAAAGAGAATCCATGCCCCCGAGCCATATTGTGTATAAGATCCATCAAAGTACAATGTCCATGATTTCTGAATTGTTGCTGTAAAGACATCTGCATCAGGAAACTCAATGTGCATTGGGTTTTCTTCTTGTAAAGGTGCTTCATCCAACTGATCTGCAATGTCCTGTCCTTTAATAGCTTTTCGATCTACATAGTGAATGTCAAACTCACTTAATATCATTACCCATTTTGCAAGTGTCCCTGTTAAAGTAGCTCTACTTAAAAGGTATTTTAATGGATCAATCTTGGTTATCAGCTTAACTGTATGAGCCAACATATAGTGTCGCAACTTTTGAGAAGTAAACACCACTACAAGGCAAGATTTTTCAATGAAACTGTAGTTTAATTCATGACTTGTTAAGGTTCTATTGATATAGTATATGGCCCTTTCTTTTCTTGTAGAATCTTCTTCTTGTGCTAGCAATGCTCCCAAGGATACTTCTGTTGCTGAAATATAGAGTATGAGTGGTTCTCCTGGAATGGGTGGAATTAAAACTAGTGGGTGCATAAGATATTGCTTGATCTGATTGAATGCTGCTTCACATTTGTCTTCCCATTTGAATGGGACATTTTTATGCAATAAATGTGTAAATAGTAAGCTTTTGTCTAGCAATTGAGCTATAAACCTTTTGATGGACTGTAGTCGTCCTTGCAATGATTGAAGCTGACTAATATTTTGTGGTGGTGGCATGTCCATTATAGCTTGTACTTTTTCTGGATCAACCTCTATGCCCTTTTCTGAAACAATGTATCCTAGGAGTTTTCCAGATGTAATGCCAAAGACACATTTCTTTGGATTGAGACGAACATTAAACTTCTCCATTTTGATAAAGATTTTTGATAAGATTTCTAGATGTTCTTCTCGTGTGTGAGATTTGGCAAGTAAATCATCAACGTAATCTTCCATGAATGTATGCATCATGTCATGAAAAATGGTTGTCATTTCTCTTTGATAAGTAGCTCCAGCATTCTTTAACCCAAATGGCATTACATTCCAGCAATAGGTACCCCAAGGGCATGTGAACGTTGTTTTATCTTGGTCCTCTAGTGCAATCTTTATCTGGTTGTATCCTGAAAATCCATCCATTAATGAATACATTGCATGGCCAACAGTTAAATCAACAATCATATCTATGTTTGGCAAAGGGAAGTCATCTTTGGGACAAGCCTTATTTAAATCTCTAAAATCTATACAAACTCTGATCCTTCCATCTGGTTTTGAAATAGGTACGATATTGGAAATCCATTCTGCATAGTCAATAGTCCGAATGAATTCAACATCCAAAAGCTTCTTTAATTTCTCTTTGACTAATAACGCAACATGTGGATGCATTTTTCTGAGCTTTTGCTTCACAGGTTTTGCCCCTGCCTTGATAGATAAATGATGCATTATCAGATTAGGATCTAACCCTGGCATATCAGCATATGACCAAGCAAAGTTGATTTGATTCTCCTTCAAGAACTCCATGAATTTCAAGACTTCTTCAACTATCAATGACGCTGCAATTTGCAAGATCTTTGGCTGCTCTGTTGTACTTATATTGATTGATTCTATTGGTTCGATCAAAATAGAATATCTTTCATGATAATGCTTGGGAAGAGTGTCAAGTTTCTCATCCTTTAGTGCCTCAGAAAGGTTTTCACTATGGGATTCGCTCTTTATTTTTCTCTTGTTGTGATCTATCACTGCCATTTTTTGGTTTTCACCAATAGATCCATCTTTTATTTCATTTATTTTGTAGCTAAGAGACTTGACACCCTCCTTATCAAAATCATGAGTATGAAATTCTTGGATGAAACAATTGTTTTCTTCATTAGAGGAACAAAGGAAATTTATAATGTCCTCATCATCATGAAATGTAGGAATGTGGATAGGTGCATCATTGTCCCAATCAATAAGTTTCGGATAAACTAAAGACATGGGATCATTAGGTTGGGTAAGGTCTTGAATTGTCAAAGTCATGATGTGGCTATCATCCTCATGGTAGACAAGGTCTATGATGGTATTCTCCTGTTGATCGTCAATCTTGTTAAAATCTGAATCATCCTCACTTGAGTCATGATCGCTTTGTAAAACATAATCAAGTGGAGGCCTTGAACCTTCTCCTTGTATGAGGACAGGTGCATATTTGTGTATAGTATCAACTTGTTTGTCTCTCCAAAATTCATCATTATAAATAGTGTCCCATTCATATTCATTAGAATCAGTATCTGAACTATTCTGCAATTGGAAAACTGATTCATGAGGTTTATCTGACATTGATCCTCCTTCATGAGTTGATTGTGCTTGCTGTGAAGTAAATTTTTCTTTATCTTTACCATATCCAAGTCCTGTTTTATCACTTGGATGTATTGAAATAGGTTGAATTGGTTCCACAATTCCTTCTCTTCTCTTTCCTATAGGACCTTTTCCTTCATAGCCCATTTTTTGCATGATAGCGTACCCCTTACCATATTGTTATGTAGGTAACTTAATGTGTAAGAGAGATTCGTCTTCATCTTTGTATAGCCAATTTTTAGCTTCTTCTTCAGTGGTGTTGGCTTTAATGAATTTTCCGTCAAACTTTGTGATTGGCATAGAAGCTTGGGATGTAAAGGCTATTGCAATCTTTTGATTTGATAAGGTTGGCTGACCATGTGACCTCAGAGAAGGAGGTAAGGTAGAAAGAGATAGTAAATATTCACGTACCCCTTTGTCTTTAAAATTTAGCTTAGTATCAAGATTCTTTGTCAATTCTTGCAGTTGTCCTTGTAGATTGGAAGAAGAAAGAGCAAGAGCCTCCCTATTGTGTGGCACAAAGGCATCTTGAGTTGCTCGAAGATTTGAACAAGTTTGGGTACTATTGTAATTAGCTTGTATAGTTATTTCCTGTCCATCATATGGAAACTTGATGCATTGATGATACGTTGATGGTACTGCTTGCATATCATGAATCCATGGATGACCCAAAAGTCTGTTATAGGAAAGATCCCAATCTAGAACCTGACAAACAGGTCCCACTCTGATAGGTAGCAATATTAGTCCTTTGGAAGCTCTTTCTTCATCATCATATGCCTTGATAGTTATTTTCCTTCGTGGATCAATAGAATTTTCTGATATTCCCAAGGCATTTATTAGCTTTAAGGTACAAATGTTTAAACCGGCTCCTCCATCTATTAAGACATGTCTAATTTGGTGTTTATGGATCATGACTTCAAGATAGAGCGATGAATTATGTGGATGTGCCATGGAGGCATCATCTTTTTCGAAAAATGAAAGACAAGTGGGGGAAGACAAATGTCCCACCATGGCTTGAAATTTGTTTACATCCAAATCAGTGTCAACAGTTGTGTTTACAAGAGCTTCTTCTAAAATATTTTTATGTATGGGGGATATTTTGAGAAGTTCAAGGATGGAGATTTGAGCTGATGTTTTTCTCAATTGATCAACTAAATTATATTGACTTGGAGAGGAAATAGTTGTTTTAGATGAACTTCCTTTTAAAACAACTTTTGCTTGTCCTCTCGTAGTCACATTAACTTGTTGATATTCTTGTTTTCCCTTGATTTTGATCACATTAGCTCGCTGATCATCTGTATAGATGTGATGGATTATATAATTTTCAACATTATTTATGCTTTTGGCTTTTGTATCTGATGTTTCCCCCTTTTGATAATTCGGTAAAGGATCTTTGAATGCTTGATGATCGTCATTGGTATGATGTCCTTCAATTGTAATGGTGCCATTGTCAATTAAATCTTGTACTAGATTTCGCAAAGCTTGACAATTATTCGTTCTATGACCCTTACATTGATGATAATTGCAATAATACGAGTCATTCCATGATGGTGGTTTGACTCGAGGCTCATAATCTCTTTGTGGTGGTAAGGTGATAACCTTATTATCAAGAAGCTCCTTGAGAGCAGACTCAAGAGATTGACCCAAAGTGGTAAAATTCCGTCGATTTGAGAAGAATGAAGGTCTAGATGGATTTGATGTTTGAGTATTGCCAAGATTGTTATTGAAATTACCACGATTATCCTTGGTGTTTTGATTGGTCATGCTTTCTTGCTTGGAGGTTTTCCCTTGTTGATTGTTGTTTCCTTGTTGGTTGGTATTTTCTTGTTGATTGTTTCGTGGAGCACTTGATAGATTAAAGATAGATGGTCTTGTTCATAGATTATTGGCATCTACTATACCATCATTGACAACATTTTTGTTTCTGTTCCAAAACCTTGTTTTATCGTTGTTGTTTTGGTTGGATGTACTTGGATTATCAAGTTTTATCACCCCTCGTTTAACCAAGGCCCCTTCAATGGTGATTGCATTTTCAATCAACTTTTCAAAGTTATGTGGACAATGAAGATTAAGCCTATAGCTTAATTCTTGATCTAGGCTATTGATGAAGATATCCATCTTTTCCTTTTCAGGAATAGGATGAGAATATCGTGTGAATAACCTTCTCCATCTTTGCAAGAACGTAGTGAAGGGTTCTCCTACTTTTTGTTTCACTTTACAAAGATCAAGCATTGTTATCTAGTGTTGGATGTTGTAGGAGTATTGTGATATAAACTGATTTATTAACTCCTCAAAAGTTTTGATGGGTGGAGTGATCTTTGAAAGCCACTCCATGGATTGTACACCTAGACTTCGTGGAAATAATCACATAAAGTAGGTATCGTCATAGGCAAATTCTAGACTCATATTTCGAAAATCCCTCACATGGTCAATGGGATCAGTTTTTCCATTGTACCTATCATATTTAGGAATCTCACAATGTTTTGGAAATGGGATCATTTGAAGACTCTATCGAATGGATAAGGAGATATGTCTTCCAAAACATACTTCTTTGTTGTACCCCCTTGCATCTCTTTTATTTTCCCTTGTAATTCTTTTATCTATTGAGTAAGGGAACTAAAGTCATTAGGAGGAGTTTCAGGATTCTGTTTAATCCCTTCTATATCGAAATTGTGAGGTAACTTAGCTCCTTGATTAGCTAATGAAAGAAAATATCTTTCTTTGTTTCATTCTAAAATCCTTTCCATAAGAGTATGGAATTGGGGATCTTGTTCTGCTTCTTGAAGCTTTTCTTCTGTTAATTTGTCAACATTAAATGTTTCCTCTTCTTTCTCATTATGGTCACCCATTTTGCTTGTGGTAGTTTCTCCTTCGTCTTTTTCCATGTGTTTTTGAGATCTCGTGAAGACAGACATAGGTTTTGTTCCAAATTCTACTAACTTTTGATCAAAAGAGTGAAATAGTGCAATTTGTGTGATAGATATGAAAGTCAAGATAGAATGAAAATTCTATGACTTACAAAGGTTTCTAATCTTTAGCTTGTGTTGTTCCCTAATTGAAAGGATGAAAATCCTGTTGATGGGAATTTAAGCAAAAGATCAAGAAAATGATGATTTTGCACTTTATGAAGTTTTGATCATGGTTTTGTAAAAGGATGGATTTTGTGATGAATGCCTAATGTGATCTGAGTTCTCTATTGCAAAATTTGATTTGGACGAGTAGAATATTCAATTGCAGGTTGGGGAATACAGCAGAAATGAATGCGTTGACTATGGTTATGCCTTTGAGAAAGGGCTCTTCTTTGAAAGAAATCTTGTGAGTACAAAGGTTCTATAGCATAATCATCAGAAAGGCCCCTAACACAATCATGATATCGATGAAGAAAGGTTCTATATTTGAGTAAAAAATTTCGACTTTGATACAAGAATCATCTTTTCTTCAATAGTTTCTTGTAGCTAAGGGGTTTCTTTGGCTTTTTGATTCTTTTGAGAATGGACTTCTTAACAAAGGTTGTGGATTTCCAATCTCGTAACATGGGAGTAATCAATGTGATCTTGAGTTTTGGATGATCTTATATGAATTAGTGTATTGAAAACACATCAAACAATTTGTAGAATAGTTGTCTTAAGTCCTATGCTAAACATCAAGTGTATGACCAAAATGTTTTTCAAAAATTGTTTTAACGGGTTTTACACATGATAAGCATTTCAAATAGACTCACTCTTAGTACTCAAGTAGGTCATCATAGTAATCAACAACCCACATCTTAAAACTGCGTCGACTCACACAGCCATGTCACCCCCGAAAGGGCGCCCGTATTTTTGTCTTTTCCAGGTGCGTACTCAGAGTGACGGAAGTGGATACCGGGTCCCCTGAGCAAACAATCCTTGGCAGTTATATGGTGAGTATCTTGGGGGTAGATTCTTCCCTCCCCTGCACTGTGATTAATATGATGTTTGGAAACTGACAAGTTAGATACTACACTAAGTTCTTAGTAAGGGTTTCCGTTCAGTGCGGCAAATGATAGACTCCCTCGAGAGACCTCCCTACCTTTAGAACAAAGGCTTTGGGGATGGTTATCAATGCACACTACCGTCGAATGGGATTTTCATCAACCATCCACATTTGATTAGAGTGGGTTGGAAAACTTGGCTTTAGTTGTTCCCACTTAGGTCGTTCCCGTAGCGTGAGTACTTTTTCCCACTACGGCAGGCCTTCTAAAAGGTGTTAATAAAACAGGAAATTGCATAAAGGGAAAATGATGAGTTTGGCATTTTGATCACCCAATTAAGGGGAGAGCATAGGCCTATCACCATTTAAAACAAAGCAAACAACGATTGAATTTTAAGCCCAAAATAAAAGTTTGCTATGCTAAATGAAGATGTTGCTTCACACAAACATAGAGTTCATTTTAGTCCCAAAGTGAAAATGAAATGTCTACCCTAGGATTGCTTCATTTTATTTATGTGACTACCCTAGGATTGGTTCATTCCATTTATATGTCTACCCTAGGATTGCTTCGTTTTAATTTATGACTACCCTAGGATTGCTTCATTCCAATTTAAAGTTATTAACTGTTCGCGGTTGCGTCGGATTTAGTTAAACTATATTCAACTTACAAATTACAGTTTGCAGGTTTTTGAAACATGCGCTATAACAGTCTTCACGGGCACTACAAGATTTATCATAGGCACTGCAGGACTTCTTACGGGCACTGCAGGAATTATCAGGAGCGTTGGAGGATGAATTAGGAGCGCTGCAGGATGGCTCAAATGCGCTGCAAGATGGATCAGGAGCGCTGCAGGATAGATCAGGAGCGCTGCAGGATGACTCAAATGCGCTGCAGGATTGCTTAATAGCACTGCAGGATGGCTTAAGAGCGCTGCAGAATGGCTCAAATTCACTGCAGGATTCTTCACGGGCACTGAACTGGGTATGAATATTTATGAAACGTGTTTCTTGCGCTAATCCACTGTTTTTCGGCGTAACTTGTCAAAGAAACTTGCAAAAAGATGTGAGAATTGGGGGCAAGAGCCCCACGATGGGCACCAAAAATGTGTATATGTTAATATGATAATCAAATTGAAACAAATAACACAAATGATAGAACTTTAAACTGAAGAAATTGAATGAAATTAAAATATAAACAGGAATTCTTCAGAAGCGTTCCATCTTTCTCTATCTCCAGAGATTTTTTGGAAGCTGCTGCTCTCAGATTGTGTAAGCTTGGCTTCTCCAAATCGCAATCTGCAGAATGAGTATACAAAGGAAGTTTTCTATCCTATATGCTAGTGGAGGTGAGAATGCTGACGGATATGCACAGGGGCTGTGGATTATGCATAGGGGCTGTAAATTGAAAATACTATGATATGAAATAGATATGCCATGATATGAACTACTACTATGCTATGCTATGAAATGAGAATACTGTAAATGCTAAAAGGCTATGCTATTGCAATTTGGCTATAGTTTATCTGTTGAAAGCTTCTATATGATTTCAAAGACCCGGCAGTCCTATTTATAGTTTTTTTGCAAGCAAAATCCTGGCTGGCAAGGATCAACGGCTGTGAGGTTGTCTAGTAGATTTGAATGGTGAGAGATGGAGAGGTTGAGAAGAAGATGGAAGAGGTTGGGAGGTTGGAGAGAAGAATGGATGCCTATCTTCAACCCATGGGAACAGGCTCGCAAAGAAACAAAGGAATTTAATTTTTTGTTTTGGCAGTTTATTTCACGGCTGTTGAAGATAATGCAAATATTAAATAAATAAATTTATTTAATTTCATTTATGTGAGTTTGATTTTTGATTTTAGCACTATGGAAGATTAAATTAAATATTTTGGAATATTTAATTGTGATGTGACTTTAGAAGAATTAATTAAATATTTTGGAATATTTAATTATGAATGGATATTAGAAGAATTTAATTAGAAGAAAGGAATATTTAATCTTTATTTGAATAAAATATTCAAGCCAAGATTATTGATAATTAATATAAATAAATCGTAATGTTTATATAATTAATTAAGAAATGAATAAGAAAAGTGATTAAATAAACTTATTTATTTAATCGAAATGAAAAAGTGAACAATATAAATAAATTATTTAAATTTATTTATACATAGATGGAATTCAGATATTTTAATTAAATATTAAAAATATTTAATTAATTACCAGACAATGTGATGTGACCATTTTTAGGTGTATACAAGTACAAGCATCCTTAAAATCTTGTATGTGCTCCTCAACACTCCTTGATTCACCATGAATGTATTTGGGACATAATCTCTTAGGATTCTTAGGCATATCATGAAAGCCTCCTGGAATAGTCCCCAATGGAGAGGTATTATTCACAAAAAATTCCATTGGTGGCGGTGGTGGAGGTTGAGCCAGTTGTTGGATGGGCTGAACCAGTTGTAATGGCAATTGAGGTGGATTGATGGGTATCAATTGGGGTATTGGTGAAAATCCTGGTAGAGTGAGTGGAGCTAACAAGCGTGGTAGAATGGTTGCCTTGTGAACCTTGTGTCTCATTGGGGTCTCGAGTTCTATCAAAGGTGGTGGGTTTTTCAGTTGATCGAAGAACTCTATGGGACCTCTCTGGTGAGAAAGACCCAATGTTTTCTAGTTTTCTCTTCTGGACCTCCTTCTAGCACCAGTTCCTGTTGAGGTGCCCATTTGACCCACAACATGCAGATAAGATAAAAGTAAAAGTATCTCACCTCTCCTGAAAGAGACAATCAGTAATCAAACTAATAACCTCCCAAGGTCTTTGATGTTGGTTCACAATGTTGTTGTTTCACGAAGTGGTCAATATGATTGTAATGTTCAATGGGCCTACTGGTTTTGAGCTTCTAGATTGTTGCAAGATCAAACATCTATCTAAACCTACTTTAACCGGGGGTTTTAAAGAAATAGAAAAAGAGATAGATCAATTGTTTTCAAACTGAAAAGAATGTTGATTCATTCAACTAATCAGACTTGTTGCCTTCCAAGGAATTCTTAAACTAGAACTGCAGAATAAACTTAACCTGTAATTGATACAAATTTTCATTCATACATAGTGAAAACTTTAACAATAGATTGCAAATCATCATTCAAACAAAACATAAGATAAAATCTAATTCCTTGAAAGCTTTTCAAATCAAATGATTAATCCAAAATGAATACCATTCTAGAGCATAATATAAAGTAGGTTTAAGTCTGGCTGCTCCTACTGTCAATGAAACAGATAAGCAACATTTACAAATATGGCAAGATCACCAGTGTACAGAAACCCATGTCTTCAAATTATCTCCATCTATGCTAAGAAAATTAGGAAGATACATCACCTCCTCCTCCTACTGAACTGTAAAAAATGTCTTACTTCCAAACCCTAAGTTGCTTTCTCTAACCTTTTCTCTACCTTTCTTAACCTGTCTAACTCCTCTAAAACTTTCTAACAAAAAAAAACCCTTACAAAAAAGGAAAAATGCCATATTTATAAAATGTGTTAGATGTGTTGGCCCAGTTAGGGTTTACAATATGTTGGTCACAGAGCTAGTTGGCCCTAGAAGAATTTGAAACAAAGTCAAACATGCATTAAATGCAAGGACGCTGACTAGATTGACCCAGTATCTGCCACATAGGTCGAACCAAAACACATGAAGAAGAGGCAAATCGAAATACTGAGTAAGTGTGACTTTTGATGCAACTTTGCATTAACTTCTTCCCCCACTTTGCCCAGACCTTGCTCCATTCTGGCCTTCGTCATCAAGAACATCCTCTACAAGCCATTCACAAGTGGCATAGGCAAAACCCTAGTTCTCCATTCAATAGCATTAATATCATTCTTCAGCTACCCCATCGTATTGTCCTAGTCTCTCTTGTTGGATTGATATTCATTAATGATTGCACTGTAGGTCGCTGCATCATCTAGCTGGTGCCCAACTACTGTATCCCATGATAGCCTTAGTACTTTATAGTAGGGTGTTCATATTCAGATCTGAAACCTCGAACCATATTGTTGTCATCCTACCCTCAGGAATCCTCCTCTTTTCGTCTAGCTTCATTTTTTCTACCTCAGCTATGGAGGATCCCTTTGTGTCCTTTAGCCTCTCTAGTCGCTTCCTTGCTAGATTTAGCCTACATTCATCAAACACCAATGTGAGAATCAAAATGTTGACAAAATTTCATCAAAGTGTTAGCTAAAAATCATGATAAAACTATTAAATCAACCCTTAAGTATTAAAACTAAGAAGTTCGGGATTTTGAGCTAACTCGGGAAAACCAGCCTGGTAGGAATTTTGAAAAATTCTGAACTAGGTGGATTCTCCCTATGAAGTACCAATATCAACAATAGAGTATCAAAATGGAAAAAATAATGCATGAATCATTGTGTAATCTATTAAATTAAGCATAGAAACATAAGAATTTATCATTAGAATCATCCATTTTATCCAATTTCATCGTTCTGTAGCGCCTCCCATAAAATCTAGAAAAATTCAGGTGGACCAGAATTCTACGAACAACTCAAAACTCTGAACACTAGCACATTTTTGGGAAACTGAAGGAATCTAGGAAAATCCAGCCAGAAAGGAAAGTGCCAAAGTTAGACAAATATCTGGAGATCGGCGTGACCTTTGGTCTATCGAAATGAAACCTATATCTCATGACGACAGTAGATGTCTCACCGATGGAGTTGTTCCAGATGCATATCATTGTGAGTCCCGCCGATGGAATTTTTGGAAATTATCAGTGAGACGAGTTAGTTTTAGAGTGATCCATGTCGATAGCGTTTTTCTTGCCGACGGGTTCTATGATCGAACACCTTGGCATTAGGGAGACACGATTTAGTGTCTCACCAACATGCGATACAGTTGAACGTTTTGACCGAATTAACTAGGGTGAAATACCAAATAAACATTGAGAATCCTCAAACCCTAAACACAACCCTAGTCTAACATATTCAATCGTCAATCACACAGAATCTAGCTCCCAAATGGATTTAAACCATAAAGCATCAAAAATCAATAGCAACTTGAGAGTCAGGACTGAAACCACATACCATGAATATATCAAATTCAACCACAAATGTAATGAGCTGCTAACTCGAATTCCCTAGTGACCAAATCAACTTGAACCACCAGAAATCCATGCACCAGCAAGAAAATCAAGAAATTCAAGCTTCAACTCATGTAATCCCAGATGTAAGAACAAATGCACAACAAAGATAAGAGCAAGATATCCCAAATCCCTTTAAATTCGACCTCAGAAATCTTACCCAGGTGCACTAATGGTGCAGACAAGATGGAATGGACAAATTCGGGAACCCAACGACAAAATGGAATATGGAAAAATCCAGACCAGGCAGAGTTCTACGGAGTCCAAAAATCTTCAAACTGCAGTGTAAAACAAGTCGAGTCGGACTTCAAGTGCAATCCAGGAAAATCCGGACGGGGTGGAAAATCCCGAACTAGCTCAAAAACCCTAACAACAACATTGAAACTAGATTTTTAAAGAAAACTGGGAAAATTCAGACGGACCGAAAAATCTTGAACCAGGGTAAAAACCTGAACTTTTTCCAAAACATAAGATTTTGAATATGCAACTTGGGGAAAACACTTGGGAAAGCAAGATAAACATATTAAGCACATGCCAAGGCAAAGAAAAACCTCAAAATCGAAGGGGGAAAAACAAAAAGAGGGAAAGCAAAAGAAGGTCTCATTTTAACCAAATTTAAACTTGGGTAGTTATGCAAGGCATAACAGGTAGATTTTCTCAAAGGATGATAATTTTAATATGTGTAGGGAGAAGGATGCATCTACCCACACCTATTCAAACAAGATGATAATTTAACCAAGCATATGAAGAAGAATGCATCTACATATACCTAGCTAAACAAGATGGTTTGATCATTTGACTAAGCATATGAAAAAGGATGCATATACACATACCTAGACAAAGATGATTTGATGTTTTTGATTCAAAGATTTTAAGGATTTTGGTTCAAGGTTTTAATGATTTTGATTTTTTCCACAAATCCTAGCATGGAGGATAATTTCAAGATTTTTCAAAAGGTGATGGTGAGGTGATTTTGGTTTGATGTTCAAGGATGAATGAAAAGGTTTGATTTTGATCCTAGAATGTACCTAAAAAGATACTTGTTTACTAGACCTCGGTATTGAAGAACATACAATAATTCTAAGGACCTTTTAACCAAGAAGTGGTTCAAACTGAGCATACATTTTTGGATTGTTCAAAGGAATGAGTCTATAGAACCTTGTGAATCTTTTTCTTGTTTTGATATGTTGCTTTTGATTGCACTTCCTAATGTATTTCTTGATGAATTTTTGAGTGTGACTCCTAAATTTTGAACTTTTGCTCAAGGACTTTTGTTTTGGGATTTTAAATTTCTTGGAAATCATGAGGAACTAACACATGTGTAAGAGCCAATGTTTTTATCCTTGCTTAGTGATTTTGTTTTACCACAAACACTTCTTTGATTAGATTTTCAAACTAGATGTCCAATGTCCCAATTTCTTCAAATCCCACAAAGTATGTTATGTGGAATTTTGATGAAATCAAGGCAAGGGTTACGTATTGTTTAACTTTAGTAGGAAAATTGAGATGTAAATCCAAGTGTTTAGAAACATCTAAGGATAAAATCCCAAGGGAAAGCAATAACACATGAATTTTTTCAATTGTATTTTCCTCCTAAAGGTTTTGATATTTTGATGATGATGTTAAATGTTTGTTTCCAAATGTTTTCAAACAAGCAAAGAATTTTGTAACCAAGAACAAGTACAACCTTATGGATATGAAAGACTATATTTTTTGAGTCCCCTCTTGTACAACTCCAACTACACTTATCTTTAGCGAATGGTTAGATGTTTGACCCCACTGGCTCCCCTCCATGGGGCAGCCAAGCATCAACACCCATGAAATTTTCATCACATGCTTTCCATTTCTACTAAAGACCATAAAAGTGTGGGGTGGCTTTAGAACGACCGTTCTTGCACCAACAAATAGATAGGTATTTTGGAATTTCTACAACAAGGGTGGGTGATCCCACAATAGTGCTTTACAATTTTTGGCCAAACTAGACACTAAAATAATTTTTTTAAAATAAATCTTCACTTTCGAGCACCTTAAAACAACATTTTTAAAAAGTGATGCTCACCATATAATGTATAACTTTTTTTTCATGAAGGATAAAATTTTAATTATTTCAAATTTAGATTTGTAACTCTGATATCTAGTGCTTCCACTTGGTTTGATAGTTTTTTATTGAATATTTTTTCTTTAATCAAGTTTCGAAGTCAAACCAATTAAAATTTAGACATTGCACGACTATATAATGCATAACTTCTTTTGTATGTATAAAAATTATTTTTTTCTTTTTTTTGTTGGATTAAGGACTTCAATATCTGGTGCACTCATATTTTTCATTTTTTTTTTGATAATTTGCTATTTTTCCACATGTGCAGAACAAAGAGCTCGATTTTCAGTGAAAAACCTACATTCACAAGAAATAAAAAATAAATATAATAATCAAATTAAATTTTATTAAAATTATAATTTCTTGGAAGCTTATAATAAGGAATATGTACTTACAAAAAAAAAAAATTAAATTAATTCTTTTGAACCCCTAAAAGGTAAATCAAAAGTGGTTTTTTATCAACATTTTGATAGGTGTAAAGGAGACTCCGTTATAGGTATGGTTTAAAACTAGCGGGGTTCTATCCAAGGGGACTTGGTCTAAGGTGGTTTGATCAAACCATATTCAATTGGAATCCTTTAAATGGAACATTTCAAGGCTTAAATCATTATATTTTCTAAAAATATGTGATTTCAGCAAAAATCAGGATCTCCCATAAATTGTAAACCACTATTGTGGTAACACCTGGGCTTTAATTTGGACTTTCCGTTCATAGGATTTGACCCAACGTGGAAAGAGACCATTGCTTCCCTTCTCGTCAGAGCTAACTGCATGATATTGGTTTTTGTTTCAATACCCACTTTTATATCCCTACTGGAAATACTTTTGGTTTTAGAGTGTTATCAGTTGAGTTGTTCCCTTGGGTGAGTACCTTTTCCCCAAGGTAGGCCCTCCAAGATAAATAATAGTGAGAAAACATATTCATAACTTGATTGATCTTTGTTGAGAAACAAAGATAAAATACACACGATAGGTTTGGCTCACACTCACAACATATTTTTTTCAATTTTAGTTCCAAAATGAAGTGTGGAGGATATTACTTTATCCCAACCTAAGACAACCAAAATTTATTTTGATTCTCAAGATCGTTGTGAGGTGTGAGATAAGCGCATATGTCTTTTCAATGGTGTTAGTTTGAGTAAGTGATCATGAAAACAAAGTAGCACATGTTCTTTTTAATCCAATAATGAAATAATGACTCCTTTTTATAGCACCAAATGAAGTGTGAGAATTTTCCTTGTTCAATTAGTAGCCCCAAACAAAATCGAGTGAGTTTGTGTCCTAAAGTTCATTTTAAGCTCCTTTTGTATCAAGAATTTACAAGGTTATTTTTAGAGCCCAAAATGAAACTAGTGAGTCCTAAGCATGAAAGATAACAATTTTTTCCTTAAGAGGAATAGTGAATCCTCTAAGTGTGTTGAACAAACACTAGCGTGTTTAAAAACACTTGGTATAATGAAATGAGGTCATTATGCTTCTTTTCCCTTTCACCTTTGATCAATCCAACCTACAAGAAAATCTATTAGGTTCTGCAAAAATAGAGGTCAAGAAAGTAGAAAATAGACCAAATAACCAGAATTTGATAAAAGACGTGTTATAAATAAATTTTCACTTATTACTTCCCTCCAGCGGTGCAACCCATGAAGGCGTCACAGTTTGAAAATACCAGTAATGTTGTATAGCGCCGCTTACCAGTCAATGTCACTCTGTAGCCAGACCAGTGAGCATGAAGGCGTTGCTATTCTGGTCAGCGGTGTTGTTTGAAAATTCAAATTTTGGCCAGGAAGTAGGGAGCGTCATAGTTTGAAGTTTACAGCGGTGCGATATGGCGATGTTGAGTTCTCAACAATGCTAAACAACAACACTTGGCTTCTAGTGGTGGAATTTTCTATAAATACACAAAAACACAAAAAAGCATAGAATTTTCTCAAAAAATGTGATTTGATCTTCTGGTTTGCCCTCCTTCTAGTGCCAAAATGTGAACCAATATCCCATACCTACAAGAACACAACAAATGAACACATTAATAAGATCAAATGAAAGTTAGAATATATATTCCTCAAGAAATCCATTTGAATGTAAGAGAAAAGGAATGAAATGAAGAACACAACACACTTAAGACAAATATATCAAATCCTATTCTAAAACAAAGCAAACTCTTAATCTCTTGTGGGATTTGGTGCCAATTTGATGTGAAAATTGGCCCTTTTTGAACTCCAATGATGTGATGAAGAGTGATCCAGTTGATGAAGACCTCCAATGTGCTCCAAGATAAAAATCTACATAACCTAGCTAAGATTGGATAAAAATTGCTATGAATTTGAGTATAGTAAGTTTACTCAAGCTGTGGATGATCAAATGAGAAATAAAGCCTCTTATTTATAGAATTTCAAGTTGAAGAGATGCCAAAAATGGAGCAATGTGGGACTAAAGATCCACCAATGACAAGGTGTCACTTGTCAACATGTGAATCGATGAAGGATGTGCAAGTCATGAAGAATGTGTTAATAAATGTATATATTTCAAATTTGAAATTGTTGAAATGACATGTACAAGAGGGAAAGAAGGTGCATTGAATGCCACTTGGCTCAAGACAAAAGGACCTTCAAGGTGGAGTAAATTCCTTGTTGGAAGGACAAAGTCCACTTGGGTTTTGAATTCAAATTTGAGGAATATTCCTTTATTATGCCTTATGAGAGAAAATAGAGATTTAATAAATGAATTAAATCTATTTTCTTGTGCAAGTTACAAAAGCTAGAGGATGGGACATGAGAAGAGATTAAATTAATCAAGGTTAATTAATTTAATGAGAAGTCAAAATGATGTGACATATTGATTTAGATTTATGGATTGATTTAAATCAAATATGAGAAGAATATGATTTCAAGATTAATTAATTAAAGATTTTTATTTTACTTAACCAAGGAGATGAAGTTAGATTTAAACTAAATAAGGTTTTAATTTATTTAATTTAATGGATGGAATTTAGAGATTTAATAAAATAAAATTGATTATTTAATTAAATAGGGATAATTAGATTAGACTGATTGATTTAATTAGCAAGAAAGGATAACTTAATTAGATAAATGATTTATTTAATTAAGAGAGAAACATTGATGAATTTAATCAAATAAAGGTATTCAATTAAATGGTTAGAAAGAGGGATGATTTAGGATGAAACGGTGTTAGTGGTCAGGATCAGATGTGCAATGTGAATCAGTACATTTTCTATCCTACAATGACAATATGATCTTGATTACTACAATAATTCTTCAATAAATCTACTCTTGAATGCCTTGAAATTCTCTTGATCTCATAAACTTGCTATAGGAATGCTCTCTTCAAATTTATAGGTGAAACATAGTGAAATGACCTTATATTTATAGGTATGTAATATTAATTTCCCAAAATTCAAATAACACAAGCTGACATGTGAATATAGATTTGAAATCATTAAAATGTTGCCAAAAACGTAATTTAAATTTAGGTCCTAGGTCTAAGTGAGGACCAATTTTCCCATCGATGAATGGGTCCTAGGTCATTCATCTAGGACACACATTGCTCAATGAGAAGTGTTATGTTTAGGCATTAATGAATGTCGGGTTTCCTCTTCAAAAATTGTAATTAATTAGGCTTGGATTTGAATTAAATGGGCCAAATAATCAAAATTAACCTAAATTAATTAATAAATCCCTAGATAAGTGTGAAAGTGTAAAGAGTTACACTCTACAACACTAAAAATAAGGCACAATTAAGTCCATTTTATTAATATGTCTTAATGTGAATATGTAAAATACATATTAAAATTTACTAAATTAAGGCATAATTTAGTTCATTTTAATATTAGTTCCCAAATTAAGTGTGAAAAAAGGGATAATTTTTCCTAAACTGTATTTAGCCCTCACTTTAGTGAGAGGATGACCTCATTTCAGACTCACACTAAAGTATAAATTCAAGACACATATGTATACAACAATGACAAAGATTCTCAATCATACAAAATCCAAGACCTAAAGAAAAGGGAGGTGGATCAAGCCTTGACTGGCCAACACGATGTGGAAGATGTCTAAGCTATTTTTCCAATATGTTCACAAGAAGAACTTGATTTCCACTATTCAAAAAATTCAAGTGTTGGGTATGTATAGGATCATGATAGAAAAAATAGGCCCTTAATTGTCAAAAAAATTAGAAAAATCAAAGTTAGGAAACTTGACATAAAAATTTGAATAAGTTATCTATATTATTTTTAAAATATGTAAGAATAGAATTTGTATAAAATTGAATGAAGTTTCTAAACTACTTGGTTTGTTTAAAAAAAAAATCTATTTGGTGATATTTGAAATTTCGTGATATTTGAAATTTCAATGCAGTAGTACTTAAATTTCAAGGAAAAAATAAGTAGGTGTTTTTCTGACCACCCTAACCATAATAAATTGATAATATTTTTTTATAATATTTTAGATATAAGTAGAGGACTCATGTCTCAATGTGATGCATAATTTTTTGTAATTTTTTTCCATGTAAACAATTAAATATGAATTTTTTATTACAACTTTTTTAAAATATAAAAAAATTTATGTTTGACCACCTTAACTTGGTCAAAACTTCATGAAATTCATTTTTTCTTTTTTTAATCATATATTATGTGAAGCATAGAATGTGACGCATGTTTTGGATTCAAAAAATGTGATACCGTTTGAAAGCTATAAAAAAATTTCAATCAGTCTATCAATCAGGACGTTAGTCATAATTTGAATAGAAAATGAATAATACTTTCTTTTTAAGTTCAAATTAAAGCATAATTTATATTGGTGGAAATCTGAGAATCTCATTTAAAAACCCTTTTCATTTCATCAATTTTGGGTTAAAAAAATTCGTTAGCCACATACCCATCATATTGCCACTTTATGGCCCATCATTATCCTGCACATACCTTGCTCATTCGAGGATAATGGAACCTCAATTTGTCCACTAGGTGAGCTCCCAGGAAAGTGGCTTAGTGGGAAATTCATGCTAGGTCTATAGGCTCCCATTGTACTAATCATACCAAAGCTATCCTTCTAACAACTTTGATAGCACACCACACACTCTTATGGCTTCAGGATTTATAGGGCCTAACAAGTTGTGTTATACTGAGCACACTATGAAAAAAGGAAAGGATCTATTGAAAAGAAAGGTGTGTTATGCTTGGTTGCCTTGAATAGGGGTTCAAGCTTCACAAGGTTAACAAGTTTTATTATGCTAAACACTTATGAAAAATAATGCAAACATATTTGTTCAAAGGGACTTCACTTAATTCATGTAAGGTCTCTTCTTAGGGATCATCATGCCTAATGTCTCCAAGAGAGGAAAAATCTAGGATAATAGAATCAAAACTTAGGGAATGCAACACATAGCATCACCACTAAGATGAAATTCATACACTAATAAATATCATGCTCTTGGAGGACATCAAACCCAATGACACCACCAAGAAAAGGATGTATCATAATAAGAAATAAAATCGCACAAAGAAACATGGGGATGTCAATGTACGCCCCCATTTTAAAGTGATTCCTAACACCATTGTTGTGAGATATTTCTTTAAAGTAGCCAATGAAGAAGAAATGAGACCTTATTTGGAAATCCCTATTCCAAGTCATATGTTCCCAAATGAAACTAAATCATGAAAAAGAGGAAGGGGTTTCCCCCAAAAAAAACATAAGGGATTTATAGATTTGAGGTCAGTAAATCTTTGCTACAATGTGATTATAGAGCTTGGAAACATCATTATTGCCGAAATACTTGTAGAATAGGAAGAATGACACATAGAGAGAGAAAACAAAGAAAACTATTTTAGGTAAACATGGAAGAGACCTGGATGTCTCAATGCCTTGCATCATCCCAAAAGGAAAACACAAGATAAATGTTTAGAACATATAGAAGAATGTAATAGAAATAGAGGAATGCACATGAAGAGAGATACATCACATAGGATAGTATGGGGGATCATATTACGCACATGAAATCACATAAAGAAACATGCAAAAGAAAACAAAGCAAAGTACTAGTATGGCACATGTGAGTCAACCAATAGTAGGTCATCTACATCCCAACCTTGTTCACTATATGCAGAAGGAGGACAACTAGCCAAAGGGACAACATTGAGCACCAAAAATAGGACAAGTCTATCTAACCCCTTTCCCCCACTAAGTTCAAGACAAGGATGAGTTGAGATGAATGTTTAGAATGATGGTGTAGGAGCACCATTGAATAAGTTTTGTCAATCCATGAAGATAAGGTGTAGGCTTTAGGAGTTTTGGGAATTTTATCTAAATAAGGTCTTGAGACCATTTTTATGATGTAATTAGTCATTTTTGTGTTATGTCTAGGTGTTTTGATGGTTTGGGTTTCAAATGGGCAAAAAGTTAAAAGGTTGCAATTGTGAAAAAAATGCAAGATTTGAAAAGTTGTAAAATTTTGAATTCTAGGGAAGACCAATGGTCATATCATTTAAAAGTTAGTTTGTGGGAGTTAGAATAGTTTTTTTAGGAGGGAACAAGTATAAATAAGTTTTAGAACTCGATGAAATATTTTTTGAAGCCATTTTGAAGATTGAAGATTTAATAAAACTTTGTTTTTGCATCAATTTTATATATTTTATGAAGATTTCAGGGGTTGTACAGCCCGTACAGCTCTTCTTTGATTCAATTTTTTTGAGGATTTTTTATTATACTATTTCTAATTTCATTTGAATCTATCTTGAAGGGTTTCTATTAGGTTTGGTGTAATTTATTGCTAATTTACTACAACCGGCCTAAGTTTGTGAATTCAAGAGTTTTGAGTCAATAAAATGGAGAATTGACCCATTCCTCTTTCTGTAATTTTTCTAACTTGAGGAATAGGTCTACACTAACAATAAAAGGTGTATGATATTCTTGTGTGAGTAGGGGAGGTCTGGAAAAATGTTGGGCATGAAGCCATAAGTCTGAAATTGTTGGTTTCCATGTGGATAAGTGAGGTTTTGGTGAGTAAAAGTGGATTTTGTGTTGGGGCAGTGTGATTTCTTGGTGAAATAAGTTTGAGTAGGAAAACTAGGTCCTTTTTGAAGTGATAGTTGAGTTGTGAGAGGATTGGAAACAAGATTTCCAATAGGCCCTAGGGTTCGTAGGCATAAAGAGAGGGCTCTGTAGTTTGGTCATTAGAAGGTTGAATTTTTGAGATCTGATTGAAAAATCCTTGGTTTTGACATATTTTTACTACTTCCCAAAATAGTTTGAAGAGTTTGGAAAATATTGGTGAGTGGTTTCTTTGCAAAAGAGGGATAATTTGAGTCCTAAAAGGCATAAAAACCTTGTTTTGAGTGAGTTGTTTCAAAGGAGTCATTGGTGAATTGTTGATATTTCTTAGACCTTCAAAATGGGTCGCTGAAATTGATCAAGTATTGGTTTGAAAGGATGAGATAGTGAATTTGTACCCGATTGAGTGGCTTCCCAGTGCTACTAAGGAAAGAGTTGATTTGATGAAATGATGAAATTTTGATGAGATTGTGATTTGAAAATTTTTGTTGCAGATTGGAATTGTGTTTGTTATGTTTGCAGGACCTTTCTAATTTCATCAAGGTGGTATCAGAGAAAAGGTACGAGATTCTTGTAGAAGAAAGTTGCAGATTGTGAGAGAAAGCTTGAAAGGTGAAGAAGCAAGATTGTGAAGATGCCTCCAAAAGGAAATAATACATCAAAGGAGATGAATGAATTGAGGATTCAGTACATAAGATAAATTAGAGAACTAAAAGAGAGATTGGAAGCCTTAGAAACCAATAAGAGAAGAGAAGCAGTTGAAAGTAGTGAATCAGAGGAAGGAGATGATCAAGAGTTTGAAGATGTTGAAGACAAACTTGATCCAGAAGATCATAGAATGGCCAAGTTGTTGAAGGTAGTAAAAGGTGACAATTATAAGGTGAAAATTGATGTGAATTTTTTTGAAGGAAATATGAATGAAGAGGAATTGTTAGATTGGATATCTTCTTTGGACAACTATTTTGAATGTGAAGAGATTCTTGAGGAGTAGAGAGTCAAGATTGTAAAAAAAAAGCTTAAATTTCATGCACTTGTATGGTGGGATTATTTGTAGTTAGAAAGAAGAAAGCAAGGCAAGTCTAAAATTGTGGCATGGGACAAAATGGTACAAAAGTTAAAAGGTAAGTTTCTCCCTTCAGATTATTCAATTCAAATGTTTAAGAGATTGCAAAATTTAAGGAAAAAGGAAATGGATGTAAAGGAATACACTGAAGAATTTTATAAATTGAGTATGAGATTTAACCACAATTAAAATGAAGATGAAAAGATAGCTAGGTACTTGGGTGGCTGGAGAATGAATATATAGGATGAGTTGGATTTGACAAATCCTAGGAGTGTAGAGGAATGCTATCAAATGGAATTGAAGGCCGAAGATAAAGTGAAGAGAAGAAAAGAGAAAATAGTAAGAGGAAGAGGAAGAGGAAATACCATAAGAGGAAGAGGATCTTTTTCTACTCCAAGACAAGCAAATAAAAACAAGAAGAACCAAGCAAGAGAGATGAACCAGTTGTAGACTTTAGAGGTGGATATAGAGGAACAAGGGGCGGATTTGGAGGTGGAAGGAATTATAACACTTTTGTAGGTAGATTTTATCATTGTCAAGAGTATGGTCATCCTACTTGGAAGTGCCCTGGGAAGGTTGGTTCATCAACAAATGGAGGAGAAAGAAAACAAGATAGGAGAGCACAAATTGTTCATGAAGATGAAGTTGAAAGTAGTTCAAGCTCAAATTGATTGGTTGCTACTTCATAAGTAGGAGAGATGTTGATGATGAAGAAACAAGTTTTGAAGAAAACAAAGGAGGAAGAGTTGCTTCAAAGAAGAGCATTGTTCATGATAGCCTGCAGATGTAAAGACAATGTATGCAAAGTGATTGTTGATTCAAGCTGTACAGATAACATTGTGTCTAGTGAAATGGTGGAAAAGTTTCATTTGCAAAAAGTACCTAGGGAAAGGCCATATAGGGTTTCATGGGTTATTGATAATAAATATTTGGTGGTGAGAGAACAAGAAAGAGTTGAGTTTCAGATTGGACAGTATAAATATGGAGCACCATTGAATAAGTTTTGTCAATCCATGAAGATAAGGTGTAGGCTTTAGAAGTTTTGAGAATTTTATCTAAATAAGGTCTTGAGACCATTTTTATGATGTAATTATTCATTTTGGTGTCATGTATAGGTGCTTTGATGGTTTGGGTTTCAAATGTGCAAAAATTTAAAAGGTTGCAATTGTGAAAAAAAAATGCAAGATTTGAAAAGTTGTAAAATTTTGAATTTTAGGGAAGATCAACGGTCATATCATTTAAAATTTAGTTTGTGGGAGTTGGAACAGTTTTTTTTAGGAGGGAAAAAGTATAAATAAGTTTTAGAACTTGATGAAAGAGTTGTTGAAGCCATTTGGAAGATTGGAGATTTAATAAATATTTGTTTTTGCATCAATTTTCTATATTTTTTGAAGATTTTAGGGACTGTACGACCTCTATAGCTCTTCTTTGATTCAAATTTGTTAAGGATTTTGTAGCATACTATTTCTAATTTCATTTGAATCTATCTTGAAGGGTTTCTATTAGGTTTGGTGCAATTTATTGTTAATTTACTACAACTGGCCTGAGTTTGTGAATTCAAGAGTTTTGAGTCAATAAAATGGAGAATTGACCCATTCCTCTTTTTGTAGCTTCTATGACTTGAGGAATGGGTTTTCACTAATAATAAAAGGTGTATGAGAGTTTTGTGTGAGTAGGGGAGGTCTGGAAAAACATTGGGCATGAAGCCCTAAGTCTGAAATTGTTAATTTCCATGTGGATAAGTGAGGTTTTGGAAAGTAAAAGTGGATTTTGTGTTGGGGCAGTGTGATTTATTGATGAAATAAGTCCAAGTAGGCCAAATAGGTCCTATTTTGAGTGATATTTTGGTTGTGAGAGGATTGCAAATAATATTTCCAATAAGCCCTAGGGTTCCTAGGCATAGAGAGAGGGTTTTGTAGTTTGGTCATTGGAAGGTTGAATACTTGAGATCTGATTGAAGAATATATGGTTTTGAAATTTTTTTACTATTTTCCAAAATATTTTGAAGAGTTTGGAAAATATTGGTGAGTGGTTTCTTTGCAAAAGAAGGCTAATTTGAGCCCTAAAAGGCGTAAAACCCCTATTTTGAGTGAGTTGTTACAAAGGACTCATTGGTGAATTGTTGATATGTCTTAGACCTTCGAAATGGGTCCCTAAAATTGGTCAAGTCTTGGTTTGAAAGGATGAGATAGTGAAGTTGTACCTGATTGAGTGGTTTCCCAATGCTACTAGGGAAAGAGTTGATTTGATGAAATGATGAAATTTTGATGAGATTGTGATTTGACAATTGTTGTTGCAGATTGGAATTGTGTTTTGTTTGTTTGAAGAACCTCCCTCATTGCATCAGAGGAGATCCTTGCAATAAATATAATTATTTTCAATGAATGCTAAACATGTAATAATGAGCATATTATGATCCTACAAATATGACACAGCAAGGAGCAAAGCTCACACTTTAAGGGATTATCTCTATCATATCAAATTTCTCAAGGATCATCCTTAAGGCACAACACTCATCAGTAAAGTGCCCAAGAGTTCTATGGTATGTGCAATAATTCATGTTCTTAGGCTTGTTACCCTTACTAGGAGGTGGAAATGTAATTCATCCTTCATGAAGAAGGTATTTCATTTTTCATTCAATTTGTGTTTTAGTATGTAGGAATGAATTTTTTTTGAGTTTGTAAGGTTTTTATTTCTTGCTTGTTTGAGGATCTCATTAAGGTGGATTGGAAGGAGAAGGACCTAAAGTGATCCTATCATCCTTGTGAAACATTTCTTCATCATAATGAGGGAGGACATTTGTATCCTTAGAAGACGTAGATGGATAAAGATTTTGATATCCTACTCCCTTAGTGTCTTCAATATGAAGTTTCTCTAAAATTTTGTGAATTTCATACTCATTAGTTATTTAACATCCTTGTTTAGTTAAAATCTTAAAGCCTTGGCCATAATTCTCTTCTAGGTTGATGGGTGTGGTCACTTTGTTAACATACAATGGATATGTATGCACTTGATTAGAGGAGCTAGGTTCACCTATTGTTGGGGGTTTAGGCTAACTTTCAATATTTAAAAGACCAAACATCTCAAGTGGTGGGATGGTAGGGGGTGTTGGTTGTTGCATGGATGGGTAAAAGGATGAATTGTTCTCAAGATTGTGAAGGCAATCATTTATGAAATTGCTCATGCTATCATCATCTTCTCTAATGATGTCAAATTCATGAGGAAACTCATTAGGAGTTGGTTGAGCATGATTATACCTTTAATTGTATTAGGATCATTTCCAAAAAAACAACTTGAAACATCAACTAAAGATGTTAAAGACTTCCATAAATTACCAATGCACATGTCCATTGTTTGAAATGTGAAGGAGATTTTTATATTTTTCATATTTATAACAAGGGATTTTTTTTATTACACAATTCAAAAACCTAAAAATGATGTCTTGTAAATGAAAATTTGAAATAACACAATGCACTAAATTTATCAAATGAAGCTAAGTATGATCAATTTCACTCAATAAAAAAATCCAAAAACTAAAAGAAAAATTTGAAAACAATGAAATAGAATGATAAAACAAATGTTTTGATGCTTGAATCCGACCATCATCATCTAAATGACTAAGTTCACACATCACCCCATTTCATGGGACCTTCATTGACCTTTTTCTTGGAATGATACTTTGCATCTGCAGGTGAACCCTGAAGTCCAAGTTCGCAGGTGGGTCTGCCCTTGCGGGCTATCACCTATGGGAGGTCATCACCACAATGTCATTTCGCAACGACCACCCTTCACTACCTCCCCATTCCATGTACCCACAAACCATTTCCGCCATCACCCTCTTGTGGAACTTCTTGCGGTGAATGTCATTTATCACCCCAAAGTCATAAAAAGGAATCCTTGTCCTGACCATCCACACTCCTTCACCCGTGGGTTCCTCAATGGAGATTGCCCATGTGAAGCCCAAAGTGTAGGCTTCCACCCCTTCATTATTGTCCCTTGGAAATGATGTACTCATCAGGACGCTCTACGTACTATCATCCACAGCCCACTCCTAGGATTTCCCCATGCAAGATCCTCAACCTCTCTAGTCGTCCAAAGGGTGATATCATTATTGTCTTCCACTAATTCTTACCCCTGTGAATATGGAGTTCGGCCATGAAATCTCTCTTAGGAATTGACCAGTTTTATAAAGTCTCATGGGTTGGGCTGCATCATCAATCTTGGCATTAGATTTTTTTCATAAGGATTCATGAAGCCTGAAGATTTTAAGGGGCAAAGAAAAGATCTGGGCGAGCAACCCTCTATGCATTGAAGGGAAATAATGATTCAAACACACAAGCATGAAATTGTTTTTCGGTATTAGCTCTCCAAAAATGCAATGGGAAATATGCAAAGTATAGGAGCTAGAGGATTGTAAACATTCAAGGAGTTGATAAATTATGAAGATTTATAAGAAGGTTGGGTGTGGCAGACAACTATTGCATATGCGAGTTCCAAAACACAGAATTCTACCCTCTCCCGACCGTTTTCTCGGTGGAATCATCATTGCAACAAATGACCTTCACCACTCTTCCTCCATTCGCTCGTGGACCTATGGTTAGCTAACTTCCTTGTAGGTTCCACTATTCGTAATGCCGCCATTCACCATGATGCCGCTTCCTCAGCCATCAACTATGAAAATTTGTAAACAATATCCCACCACCCTCTTTCCACGATTGGCCTACGTATCAACAAGAAAAGATAATGTTCCAAGAAAATTCATAATGAGATCCAAGGAAAAAAGGATATTGTTGTACTCTGGACCCGTGGAAACACTAATAGCACTTCCCTTTATTCATTCTGATTGGACGAAGGGAAGATTCTATGAGGCATGGCTCGCATGAATGAAGAATAGAATGATTGAATATCACCAAAAAATTTCACTCACTATGGAGATCTTCATGGTTCAACTCGGGTGTTTTGCACATAGGACATCTTGTCTCCTCTAGCTCTATGAATGACATTCACACGGCCTTCTAGTTGCGGAAACCCACCAATATTTCTCCTCAGAGAACTCTTATGTAGGCTTCGAGGCTCTCTTGACCGCTGCTATAAACTAGACTAGGGATGGCCTTCATGGATGGCTTCCTCCCCAGCGGAGCCCATTGCCCTTATTGCTATCTCAACGGCCTTCTCAATGACGTCACCCATAGGACCCATCCCAACAATGCACAATTCTAAGGTGGGATCATCTATAGGGGTGTTCAACGTTGACTGAGTAGGATGAATTTTGAAGGTTCTTTTCAATTTAAAATATTTTTTGTGCAAAGCGAAGGCTTCCTCTTGCAATTTTACAAGGATCAAAACATCCTTGCGTTATGAGAAAAATCCCACGAGGTGGATTTTCATTCAAAAAATCATTGTGGAAAAACCATGGGCTCTATCATGAAATGATGTGAGTAGGTAGACACCCACATAAACTTTGGTGGGGAGACATTCCTGAAATTTTAGCGTTTTGAAGCTATGTGATGATAAATGCAGCTTTCCTCCTTATCTTCATTTGATTGAATTGTGGCACCCCTGGAAGAAAAATAGAGAGCTCATTTTTTTGGTGGAATTCAATATTCAATTTGACATCCTTGACCTACCTTTTCCCAATGCTCTCATCTCCATGCTTTACTTGCACGAATATTATGCTTGGAGATGTCGAATAAGTGGCTATTCATCCTGGCTTCCACAGTCCTCAGCTCCAAAACCATTATGTGATAAGCCCACAATGAACCAACTGAATTTTCAAAGGGCTTTATTCGAATGGTGATTATAGGAGGATACTGTTCTTGGATGGAGGAGTTGGCAGTTTACCAGGAAACTTTCGGTTGAGGCCCTCCATTGGAAGATTCGCGAGTGGCTCATTGCGAGGGTCAAGGTTACCTTAGCTGAGACCTAGATGAATTCCCATCCCTAGAATCCTGGCGTGTGGGACTTGCCACTCCAAGCGCTATAGAGGTTACCACCGTTGAAGCTATCCAAATAGTGATTCTTGCCAGCATCTTGCCTTCTTTGATCTGACAACGGCCATTCTTGTGGGTTCCCACTATGTGAGGTCATTGTGTCTTTAATTAGAAATGTTCCCCTGTTTGAATATAGCTATGCATGTTTCAAAATTCTAAATCAATGGAGGTGTTATAGGCTAGACAAAGCCCAGGCCTCTTACAATTCATCAGCCAACCAACGTGTCATACCTGTGCTGATAATCTAACTGTACTCTTTGAAGAAATTAATCATAATTGTTGGTGGGAAAATTGAATCCATGAGTCTGAGAGACTTCCCATTGCAAAGTAATGAACGATCTCAGACATGCACCATGCCTAGCCTGCAATATCCAAGGTCATCTCTCATTCACCGCATAAACTCCAAATAAAAAATTCACTGGGCAAGTTGGATTCATTCGACTCATCTTGAGATCGTCCTGCATAATACATTTGAAGAAATTCCAGTGGGTGATACACTATGGATTTAGCAAATCAAAATGGCGAGGGAAAAAAGCGTAATGTTCTTGATCAACAAAGGTGGGGAAAGGATGCTTCAAATCATTTAGAGAAGTTGGTATTATGTGGGTATAATTATGCAAGATTCTACCCTTTCAAAGCCATCACCAATGACAACAACCCAATCGCCACCCACGCGCTCATTCCTTGAAAATGGCTCAAAGTGCCTCCAAGCCCGTGATGTGATTACGTTTGTGTCATGAGAGAATGTTTGAATCTTTGGTGACCAATTGGACAATGGTATGGATGGGAGTAATTTTCATGGAGATTGGGATATCAATGTCTATTTGTGGAGCTGGCGACTTTAGTATAAAACTGATAGACGTCTTTCCCATAGGGATCACTATTGCCTCATCCATTTCCTTTGTGCAAGTGCTATTATGCAAGTAGCTACTACAGTTGTGTCATTTTCTAATGGAAATTCTATGGCAGTTGTCCACATTCATCTGCCCGACGGAGTCCACCTTCACAGGGCCCACAGGCACTCTCTCTACATGGTGATGTGAGCCACTTAATAAATGGAATATTGTGATGTGAGGGCACAAAGTGTTGAGTTGATGAAGTGACAAGGTAAATAAAAATACCATACCCCTTCCCCCCCATTTGAAATCTACTAGGAGATGGAATTCTCACTTGCAAGTTCTATAGCATGGATGCCCATTTCAGGATGTCATCCTCTTCACAGTGGCCTACACCTTTATTTCTGCACCACTTGGTCCATTTCCTAGAAGTCCTCATGAGACAACCTTGTAATCTCATAAACCTCACCCCATAATGGCCATAGGATTAACATGATGACTGATATCAGATATTACTACTATTATTCACTCAAAGAAAAATGGCAAATATGGGGAAATGGAAAGCACACTCTAGCCTTCACTCATGACATTAGCCCATTTAGTAAGTGGGAAAACTTTGGGGCCGTCTAGGATGGGGGTGATTATTTTAATAGGAAGGTTTATGGGCACATTCAATAAAGTAGTATCCTCTAAGGAAAGGATCCAAATGAAACTAGAATGCCTAGCATGCTTCTAATCCATATCGTGAGGTATAAGGTGCCTTATTTTTAAGCAATTTGAGCCTTTTGGCACTACTATCGCTTGTCGTTGATTGCCAAAAATTAATGGGACTACTTAAATTATAATTAAGCAATCATGAAAAATAAGCATTATATGGTCACATGGATGTCCAATAGTCATGTTTAGAGGGTTTCTTATCATTACTTGCATGAACTTAATTCAAAGCTACTATTTTATGCAAGGATCTTATCATAGAATGGAGACCATCAAGGAAGCCTACCACAGATGGAGGTCGCTTGCAACATGCTTGCCTATGATATTGTCCATAGAGCCTCGCTAAAAGGAGTCTTGACTCGAGACTTGATACAGAGAGGGAAGGGAGAAGGTGAAATCACAAGGAATATAATTTGATGAAGAACCCATATACCACCTGCTATGTTTGCATGGGGGAATATCAATCAAAACCATCCATGGATCTTGTTCAAGGTGGGAGCTTCACTTCACAAACCATGCATGTTGATTGGGTGCTTTCACTCTTCCTCCTATGAAAGTACTCCTAGGATAAGGATGATCCACGAGGGGAAATGATTTCCTAAATGACAGATGATTTGTAAAAATGGAAGACCAACAAACTAAAGGTTGCACAACAAAGAAGGATTGATCAACACATGGTTGCATAACCAAGGGGTCAGTACCAAGGGAAATTAGATGATTTTTATTGGGAACAATCAAAGGGGTCGTCCCCTTTTTTTTATCAAACAATCATGATCTGTCAAGGGCTACCCCATCAAATCAGAAGGAAGTTAAGTTGTCCCACAATGGTGTAGGTCTACAAACAAAGTACACTTTATTGGTTGAAGGATACTACAGATGCACCAACAAGAAGGTAGCTTGTGAAAAATTTCAGCTACAACAAAAGGTCAATTGACTAGAGGACAAAATACTACAACACCTGGGTACTACAAGACAAAATAGGGAAAAGACAAAAGTTGTATTTTAAATTACTGAATATTGTGGAGTAGGTGAAACCCTAGTGTAAAGAAAATCTGAGCCACTCAATTTAAATCAATCCTAGCCATTCATTTGGGCTTTGGAAAACTATAAATAGGGGTCTCCCCCTCATTTGTAAATGGTTGGAGAATTGATGTAAAGGCATTTTGCAGCAATGGAAAGTAACATTGCATGATTTATGGGTGTTTCTTTTGAGTTTTTTCATTATGCACGCATGGTTCTACTTCCATATTAGTTTTAGTTGTAGTTTCTTGAATGGAAGTGATGATAGTGTTTGTTGTTATAGTATTTGATGGATTTCCAACTCATGCTTTTTGAGGTTTGTTGATGATGAATCACTTTGTAAAGCTAGTCTAGGATTTCTTACTTCATTGATGCAACTTAGTTCAATTGCATATTCATGATGTGTGTGTGTAATCTGAAAATCTATAGTCCTTAGAGGATTGCACTGGTTTTGTGTAACTGTAGGTTCCTCTTGGCCAAGCAAAATCTAGTTTGGGAAGTTTATCTACTGTACCAATCTCCATGACCACTGTTCATTCATAGTTTCTGGTCTAGGAACTTCTACCTTCCCCTGCTCTTTTTTCATTTTTTTTAATAGTAACCTTAGGCAAGCTTCATTGCACATTGTAAATCCAAATTTGATGATGGAATAGGAGTTCTAGACTGCTATTTTGAACCTACAATAATTTCACATCGATTTCTACATCTTGGAACTCCATTTGTAGACTCAACTTCCCTGCTTTGCATTTCATATGTAAGTCTGCCCTGTCATTAGGGGAAATTTACATAAAAATGGGCCTCCTAAGGATGACATCATTAGCTTTTTAAGTTATCAAAAATCAACTAAAAGATGACATCAACCTATAAGGTGATATCATCCAAAATAAAAATAAAAATATTTATTTTATAAAATAAAACTTTCTAAAATCTTATAAATTAACTCATGATGGTTAATTTAACTCTACATATCCTATTATATCTCATTCATCTTTCTAAAAATAATTTTTTTTTTTTTTTTTAGATTTTATTCTTAAGTTTTATTAAGTTCTATTATAGAAATTTTTATATTTTCAAAAAATATTTTTATTCTTTAAGAAAAAAAATAGTAAAAACATTAAAAATTTATAAAAATCATTTATGAAGTGTTGCAAAATAAAATAAAAATAAAACAAAAAGGAAAAAAAACAAAGAAATTAAAAATGTTCTCACAAAAACTACAAACCAAATAAATTGGAATAAATAAATAAATAAAACCAAAAATAAATTGGAAAAATAAAATAAAAACAAAAACAAATTGGAAACTGTTGGAAGAAGAAAAAGTTGGAGAAAATCATAAAACTATGGAAGAAATAATTGAAAAAATTAAAAATTAAAAACCAAAAAAAATTGCAAAGGAAAGACAATGAGAAAATCAAAGAGACTATGGAAAAAAAGATATCCCTCAACATACTTTTTTAAATATAAATATACTATTATAAAACCTATAAATGTGTTTATTTAAATAAACGTACATAACATAATAAATCTAAATCTATAAAATCATATATATATAATAAAATACTAAGTAAAAAGTAAAATATCTAAAGTTACTTTTACTTTGCCACTTTTTAAATAAAAGCAAATAATCAAGAAAAGAAAGTGAACTTGATTATTTTAATAAATTACAATAGAAATATAAGTTACCAAACTTGAGTTTTAAGAGTTTTTAAATAAAAAATAAATAATGAAGAAAGTGAACTTGAATTTTTTAATAAATTATAATAGAAATATATGTTACCACTTTTAAAAAATCATGGACTTTAGTTTTTTATGGAATTATAATAGAAAGGTGTGTCCCCACTTAACTCATGTAGTTAAGCAATTTATTTTTTTTATATTTAAATAATTTTTATTATATGAGATAATTTTTGCTCTTTTAGAGTTCCTTAAGAGGCTCTTTTTTATGTAAATTTCCCCTAATGGATTACTAGCAAATCACATGAAACAACTAAGACATTCCAAACAAGTTATGACCTGACACCCGAGAGACCTTAGGGTGATTTTCAACAAATTGTTGGAGATTTTCTTTCAAGAAAGGTGATGCACCTATGAATTACTTGTGTTGAGAAGTGCATAAAAAACACATCAACAGTTTCTAGATTCTGATCTAAAATAGTAAGTTACAATTTAAATTTTTTGAGAAATTAAGGTTGAATGCAAATACAAAATATGAAAAAATGAAAAACTAGAAGACCTAATTTGATGTGGAATTTTGTTTCAATTTTCAAATGCAAGTAAATGATGATGCAATGCTATGTAAATGATTTGCAAAATGACTGATTTTTTTGTAATTTTCAGATTTCAAGAATGAAAAGATTCAATCCTAAAACCCCTAAATGAAATGCAAAGTTAATGCAAGCTAAAAAACCCTAAATTAGATTCAATTCAATGCAATGTAAATTAATGCAATATCTAAATCTAGGGTGAAAATGGACTCCAAAATCAGAAAAATGCAATGATCAAATGCTAGGTTCACCAAAATGAAAAAAAATGGAAAAATAAGGGTGAGTTCACTAAAATGGGGTTGATGAACTCAATTAGGGACATATCTTCCACTATTTCATTAGGAAATTAGATCCACACAATAAAATTACTATCAACCTTGAGGTGAGTCAAGTCAAAGTGTGAATCTATTGATTTCTTTTTTTGCAAGGATGGGGGTCCTAACTAAATAACACTTTGGGGAGAAAGATTAAAATTATCAAACTAACTCCAAAATGAAACCTACAACTTGGATCTTGAAGATTTAGCTCAATACTAATGGAACCAAAAGTCAAATTACAGATTTGAGAGAGGTAAGAATGTGTGTACCAGTTACCAAAAGTGTTTTTCTAAAGCTAACTAAGGACTCATTCACCCTATGGCTAATGGGTTCTGGCTAGGACTTTGTAAAAATGGTTTATGGGTTCTTTGGTCCTGTGTCCATACTTTGATATCCCCAATTTTCATAGTCATATAGCCAAAAATAAATCTTGTAGGTGAGTTTTTCGTGAAATTGTAACAATGATGACAATAAATACAACTTTGACAACTTCATTTTTTCTCTTCAAGACTTTTTCCACCTAAATTTGCAAATACAAGTCAAGAAGTAAATTTTTTTTGCTTTTGGTGAATGGGGGTTTTCCTTGGTCAAACCCCATTTTGGTAATTAAAAATTGTAATAAAATAATGAAATTTGAAGGAATGATGAACTAACAAAGTAATGTCGCAACTCACCAAACCCTTAGATGAACCTTGGAATGTAGATCTATAACTAGCATGAAATGACTTCAATGGATGTGGATCTTGATCATGAAACTTGATTTGAAATAATTCCTTGAATACTTGAATGCATTATGAACTCTACATCAACATATTAGCTCTAATAACATGCATGATGCAAGAAGAATTTGACATGACAATAGGATCTTGATTGCTGCAATAATTCTTCAATAAATCTTCTCATGAATACCTTGAAATTATCTTGATCTCATAAAATTGCTATAGAAATTCTCTCTTCAAATTTCTAGGTGAAACATAGTGAAATGACCTTATATTTATAGGTATGTAACATTAATTTTCTAAAATTCAAATAACATAAGCTGGCATGTGAATATAGATTTGAAATCATTAAAATATTACCAAAAACATAATTTAAATTTAGGTCCTAGGTCTAAGTGAGGATCCATTTTCCCATGGGCGAATGGGTCCTTGGTCACTCACCTAGAACACACATTGCTCAATGAGAAGTGTTATGTTTAGACATTTAATGAATGTTGTGTTTCCTCTTTGTAAATTATAATTAATTAGACTTGGATTTGAATTAAAGGGACTAATTAAGGAAAATTAACCTCAATTAATAAAGCCCTAGATAAATGTGAAAATGTAAAATACATATTACAACACTAAATTAAGGAATAATTTAGTTCCTTTTAACATTAATTCCCAAATTAAGTTTAAAAAATGGATACTTTTTCCTACACTACAAGTATATATTGTATAATATATATATTATGTATTATTAATATATAATTTATTTATTATATATTAATAATACAAAATATTTTAAAAACACTAAAAGTAATGGATATTCATTTTTTTTTGACAAAATCTATAGCCTTGGGATTTCCCTCGAGTTTTCCTTGGGATTTGGCTTAGGGTATCATACTTGGAAAGTCAACTGCAAAAATGTATTTACAAATTTTCCTTAGCTTTCCAAAGTTCACCCTTGTGGTTGATGACTTTATTTTATCTGAATTCAATGAAACGAAAAGGGTTTATTGGAAAAAAATTCAAATTTCTACCAATATAAGAGATGCCTTATTTTAAATTTAATAGATAATTATTATTGATTTTCTACATGCATTATGACTAAACTCATGATTGATAGGTTGATTGAAAAAAATTAATAATTCTCAAAAGATTTCACATTTTTTTAATTTGAAAAATGGAGCACATTCTAGGCTTCCCATACTATAGGATAAAAAAAATGAATTTCATAAATATTTGACCAAGTTATGGTGGTCAGACAAACAAGTTTTTATATTTTTAAAAATTTCTAATAAAAAACTCATAACTAATTATTTACATGCAAAAAAATTATTAAAAGTGCAACACATCTAGGCATGTGTCCTCTACTTATATTGAAAGTTTTAAAAAAAAAAATCTTGTACTTAGGTTGGTTAGACATACACCTATTTTTTTTTTTCCTAAAAATTTAGTACTACTACATTGAAATTTCAAATTTTCACCAAATATATTTATTTTTTTCTAAAAAAGGACTAGTATCTTAAAAACTATATTCAATTTGCTACAAATTATGTTCTTACATATTTTTTAAATTATGTTAATAACCTATTCAAATTTTTATGTCAAGTTGCCTAGCTCTATTTTTCTAAATTTTTATTTCCACTTAAGGGCCTAGTTTGGACCTCATGATCCTATATGGACCCTATACCAAGTGGCCATGTAAAAAATTTCAAGTTCATAAACCAAAAATATATATTATGCTAAAGCCATTAACTATTTTCCAATCACACTTTAGGAAGTGTAAAATTTTAATGTCATGAGGGATGAATTGCTAACCACGCCTAAGGAGGTTCATAAACATTTAGCATCATGGGATATAGATAAATGCTTAACATCACACATGATGAATTGATAACCATGCCTCAAGAGATGTCATAAACAACACCACCACTAAATGGGTATGTCAATAAGTCCATTCTCACAAGACACCAATGAAATGGATTGAGTAATATGACCTCCCTTAAAATATATACATACAAGTGTTATTCTAATAGTTTAAGGAAACAAGAGATGAAGAGGGGATCCTTAAGAAGGATACACACCTCCAAAACTAGTTATCCTTGTCCCCTAAGTGCAAAGGAAAGGATAACCATGAAATAGACTATTATGTTGCTACCAAAGATAAAATATGGTTGTACACAAGATTGTACCACCATGAATGGCAATGAGCAAACAAATGAAGCTACAAATTCCACATAGTGAGGAGAAACACCATAGAGCAGAACTTATCATTTAGAATGATTAGGTCAATCAACACATGGTCACAACAATCAATAAGTTGTATTTTATTGCTCAAGGCTTGACATTCATTTGTGGAAGCACCATGCACTTGATGATATGCATAAAAGAGTATTTTTTATGAAACTTATTACATGTTGGAAGAGGAAGAGTAATCAAGTGGGATTTTAGAAGCCTTGACAAAATATTCTCTTGCTCTAAAGGATAAGGACTACGAGGCAATCCCTTCTCTTGTGAAGAAAAGTTGGCTCACTTACCGCAAGATTTTATAACTATAATAGGTGATGGAGGATAAGATGTATATGAAGGATAATATTAGAAACCTAAACCTATTTTTGTAAGGTACGGTGTATGCTTCACATTATCCTTGAATCCTTATTTTATGTTCTCATTTATCCAATTTTAGAAAGAATTTTAAATCCAAACCCATGTCACTTTTCCAACTCAGATGGAGAAGTCTTTTCTAAATGATTATGAGAAGAATCGATTCTTTTGTAAGAATGAAAATACTTTTTAGGTGTTGCAATGTTAAGTTTAGAAATCACCAAAACATGAGAGAAGAAAGATAAAGAGCCCCGATCACCATCATGGGATGATGCATGTAGACTTTTTGATGTAGAAAAAGATTGAGAAAATGAGATACATGACTCCTTAGAACTAAGAGTGTGAGATTGTGTACCCTCCCACAAAGGAGGGTGTAAAATATAATGAACCCTAATCATCACCAAAACATTTAATTGAAGGTGAAGAATTATTTTAATCATTATTTGTACTAGTTTGTGTTGATGCTACTAAAACAACATTCAACTCTTTGGACTTTGGTGGTGATATTTTAGAATCCCCCATGAAAGTAGGTGTAAAACCTAATGATCCCAAATCATCACCCAAGAGTTCCTTTGTAGTATCACTATCAGTGAAAGGTGAAAGTTCTAATTTTGAATATGGAATCAAAGTACTAGAAGAGATGAAAATGCTATAGTCGTATTAGGAATGTAAATAAATTTTTGGATCCACTTTTATTGTATATATCTTGTTATTATATTCATATTTCATTGTATGATGAAGAGAAGAAGGGACTCACTTCATGGAATGAATCCATGGTCTACCTAGAAGAAAGTTATATGAGAGAGGATCTGGTATGACATGGATTAGGGTAGAAAAAATGATGGTTCCTACCTTAATGGGTAGTGTGATTGTCTCCAATGGTTTCCTACCAAAATTTTCAAAGCCATGAAAAGAAATATTATTATGCTTTATGAAATTCTTATCCATGCCCATATTATCTAAAAGGTCAATGCTAAAAAAAATTAATACTTGATATATTATCAATAAGAGTATGTCTAACCCCAATTTTATTTATAACAACTAATATCATTAGAGCCTCATGTTGGTTTTGGAATTCAAGAGGTAACTCTTGTTGATGGAATCTAATATCCAAGTTTTTTGCATTCATGTAATCTAACAAGGATGCTACATCATTTAGTTTAATATAAGGTGGTACAATAGTATTTTGTAAATCCTCTTGGAGAATACCATGATAGGTAGGTGAAGTTTGAATAAAATCCCAAAGAGAGATCTTGGCTATAGTATTATGAATTTTCTCAACAATGTCATACTCATTACCATTATTTTGAGGAAGGCGAGGTGTAGGAGGGATAATAGGTTGAGGAAATAGAATAAAGGTTTTCATTTGGTTTGGGTTCTTGTTATTTCAAGTATTATAAGTGTGAGAAACTACATGATAGTTTGGTTTCTATGAAACTTTTTTTGTATACAATTATTTTGAGTGATGTGTTTTGTAAATTTTAGGATATGACCATGATGTTTAGATTAGTTTGAAGGAGGTCCTATAATGAATGAAGGAATATTTTGATTCTTAATAAAATGAGAAGGGGGATAGATGATCAAATGGGGTCTTACAATTTCAACTAAGTTGAATATTTGTTAAAAATCATCTATCAATGAGGTATCAATGGCTGCATCCTCTTGTTCCAAGATATCATAAAAAGTAGGATAGATATTGGGAGAGGGACAAATATGAGTACAGATAATTGCATCATTTTACACCAAGATATCCTCACAAGTGTTGGTGCTTTTTCCAGCTAAGCCTTGGAATTATCTAAAGGGTAGCCAACCCTTATGCTCAAGAACTGCTCCAAGCTAGCAGCCAACAAAATGAATAGAGAATTTTGAGGTCTCTAATCCTGCACTTTAGGCTCTATGGGACCAAGGAGGGTATTCCTTCTTGTGTTCATTTGATATATCAATTCCTCATGAACACTTCAACATAGATTCATTCCTACTCAAGGAAAATATGAAAAATTCACCAAAGGTTTGGCAGGCCTTTGAGTAAATAAATGTTTATTTGATAGGAATGAAAACATACTTCAAAATTGCATTTTAGAACTGGAATTTTTTTGATAAATGTTGTTTTTTTTTTGAATCCATGACTAAGCATACTCATTATTCACTTGGCTGCATGAATTCTTGATAAACAATCTAGTGCCTCATCAATTGGGTAAATAGAGTCAAATATGAAACAACCAATAATACATGAATTATTTAATCCTAATATATATGGACTATCTTTGTAATGCCTTGCAATATAAAAACTCAAAATATCCAAAACCTGACTTCTTATCATATCCTAGTAAATTCTCACAAACCCATGACTTTTATCAAGCATTTTAATTAACCCTTTGAGTTAAATCAAAGAAATAAATCAATACATTCAACTGAACCATTGGACATAAACGAAGAAAAACCTTTGATAATTTCAATTATGATCCATGAAAACCTACAAAAGGAGAGTATATGCTTCAGAATTTATATTGGTTTCAATATTAGTAATCCATGTAAAACCATTTAAAACTGTTACATATATAACCTATAACCAAGATAATTTAAAAGAAAATTCATCGAGCATTTGCATTTTCATTTTGTTTCCTATGTTCTAATCCTACCTAGAATGTATTGGACTCAAAAAAATTATTAGAACCCCTACATTTGAGCCATGAAATCCCTTTTATAGTGAATGGGAGCAACAAGCAATTGACACAAATGTAATTACATTTTATGATAATTTCACAATTCATTTCACTTCATTAGCCTCAATTCCTGGACCATTATTTTTTCAATCATTCCATCGCCACGGGAAAGAAAAAAGGAAAAAATAATCCCAAGTATTTTATCAAGGATGCCACACAATCCTTCCAAAATGCATCACAAAAATTGGCACATTCACCAATGCTAGAATAACAACCATCACCATTGATTGCATGAACTTGTGAACTAGCCACTTGGAAGTCTAATCACCACGGCATCCAAAAAACCCAACACCATCAAAAGAGGACACGGGTGTTACCCAACCTTTTCAGTCACCAAGTAAACACCCTCACCAATTCTTTTGATAGAGAATGGAGTTACAATAATAATGATCTCATTGTCTAAGTCGCTATAAGGCACCAGATATATAGGGCATTAGCTAGGGCCAGGTCCAACTCCTCCCTCTTCATTTGAAGAACTACCTGAAATTAAAATGGGAGAATAGGGATTCTTTGAGCAAAGCCTAGGGCCCACACCAAACCTCGTTAATTCTTTCGCAAACATAGGCCCACTCTTTTTTATCCCACTCAGTTCCTGTGACACAGTTCTATTCCTCAAGGCATAGGTAATCCTAACAACAACTTTCTCACATTTTCTACATGCACTTCTCTTTTTCTTTGGAATAATTGGCACCTATACCAGAAGAGGTTTGGCCTCAGGTACGTATGCAACTAGTTCCAGCATACTCAACCTTCTAGACCTCCAAAAATGTGTAATAAGAGTACTCAACTCGCTTTTATTTTTAAGATATAATAGCAACTAGAGCCAATTATGTAGAAGAATATAAACCAAAATTTCTAGAAACTTCTCACGTATGAACAATGAAAACATCCACAAATTCTAGTCAAATAAAACAACTGAACCATAATAAAAATGCAACAAGCATACACACTTACATGCCAAAAGATTCCATGCCACCAACTTGGCACAACCTATGCTTGAAACTCCTGAAATTGTCTCTTTAGTATTTGCAGCAGTCAATTCTATGCTTTGGTAATTCATGAATGATGTAATAATCTACAACAAATCCTCATTAAATAGAGGAAATTGAGGCTAGTTGTAATTAATGGCCATTCTGGCTCACTCGCGTGAGCAAAACCTAATCAATTACTGCATGCTTGATCTCCACCGTTGATTATCCTAGATTTAAAACTCGATCAACGAGGCTCATTAAGGATCACCACTTGATTTATTGATCATACTAGGAAACAATGAGGAGGTGCTTTAAAACTGCCATATATCTGTCTGCATCCTTACCCAATCGTCCTTGACTCATTCATTGTCGATCTTGTTGCTCATGGGAAGATCCTAGCCACATCCTAGAACACATCGCTCGTCGCCAGTTCACAGTCCACTTTGCAACCTCATCAAGTGATGGCCTTAGAGCTAGTGATGAAATTCCAACCATTGATCTATCCACAAGAAGATCCTAGCCCGAGATCCTTGCTTTACTTCACTCATCATAGGTTCCTTTTCTGTCAAGCTTCCTTAATCAGTGATAAATCAAACCCATGTGATGGGGTAGAACTCCACCCATCAACGGTCATGGGTTCTCCTTTGAATGACACAAGACAACCCGTGATAGTGGAAGGGCTAATGATGGGTTAAGACTTTAACTACATCACTCATCGTGTGTTACCCTCCAACAGTTCAAACATAACACATGATGAGTGATAAGTCAACAATGATGGACTCAAGTGGTGCTACAAAAGGAAGTGTATCACTCATCGCGTGATGAGCATGGGCATTTCAAGTAAAGCTCGCAATGGGTGATGGACCATGAGCAACATACTTAAAAGGTGTCAAAACACACGTGGGAATAGTTTTCTTATGAAAAGGAGACCTCCTAGGCTCGTTGAGTGACTTGAAATGATGGGGCTGGTTAAAATAATGATAGTGGGGGCTAGAAAATGCCACTTGATTAAAGCAGTGACCTAGTGCAGCCGGTCAATGAGTGAATACAAACTATTAAATGGATTAAGGGTGTAAATGAATAGAGCGATAAAACCATAAACCCTAATAACACTAAGGGAGAAGAAATCACAATCCTACACACAAAACCAGTGGAATGATGAAATTTTAGGGTTCCACCAATGGCTCTAACTGGGGATGTATGCCTCTTGTAGGTATAGCAAGAATCCAAATCTCCAATTGAAGCAGACCAGTAGAAAGAATGAGCATGATTACAAGGATATAGGATGTAGCTTTCTTTTCCCATCCCAAAAACCATCTTACCCATTTTCATTGACTTTCATTCTCTAAATTGGAGGCCCAATGGCCCCCCAAAGCTTAAAAACATTTTTTTCCTCTGTCAAATACCTTATTCTACTTTGATACAAGAGGATCAACAACCATATTGTGCACTTTTGAGCAACCATTTCCACCATGACTAACATGATCCACTCCACTAATCATGAAATTTTTTTGCTAATCATCCTATTGTACCATGGGTTCATTCAAGTGAGTTAGGAAAATGAAACTTTCATATTCCACTTGATCATAAGTCGTAACATCACACTCCACCTATTCCTCAAATTGTAATTCTTCATGGACATTCTGTTGTATGCTAAATTTGGATTCTCCTAAAGTATCTAAGGAATGAGATACAACTACAAGGTAATCTTCATGCATGTCTGCATAAGTGTTGAGTTTGTTGGATGGAAACAATTCTATGATAAGGTTCATAAGATGTGGAGCTCCTAAAAATAGTTCAAGTGAACATTCATATTTATTAACATCATGCTTCATGTTATTTTCACCCATAGTTTCTCTTCCACATGAATCAAAAAAATCTGCAATGTCAACATATTCTGAAGACTCATCAAATTGTCTCTCCTCAATACCAACACTGTACTCAGTATTTTCCTTATGGAAAATAGCATTTATATCCTCAAATTCCTATCTCTTAGCATTAATCTACCTTTTATCATTTTTTTTCTTGCTTATACTACACCTTACAAATTCACAAGTGGTATTTTTTAAACATTCATCAGGATTTTCAAAAAAAAGTGGGTTGCTTCTACACCAGTAAGGGCCATCATTTATCATTTCACATACTGGTGAGGGTTCATCATATAAGGGATTTTCCCACACTTTCATTTATATTATAAAATCCCTTTCTTCCTTAGCATGAAAATTAAAATCTTCTTCATCACCACTATGTTTGGAATCACCATAATGATTGGAAGAGTATACAAACAGATTACCAATTTCATTTACCTCATCAATGATTAACATCTTTGATTCATGTTCTAAGAATTCATCCTCGAACAAATCAACAAGTTGTTCAATACTGTCAACATGCAATGATGTTGATTCCAAATCCATGTGCTTTTTGTGACGTGTATTCTGATCATTCAATGATGAAACCTTCTTTTCATTCATGAGTACACTATTTTCCTCTTCATGTGTAGCTGCATTCTCCACATCCACATATCATATAAACAATTGTGAGAAATAGTGTCATAAGCATGTTCACCATATTTTTACTTATACGTAGTATCAACATATTGAACACACACATTTTTGTCTTCAAATTCCTCATCACTCTCACAATTCACATGCTTTATTGATAGTAAACCCAAATTGCATTCCAGGAATGCATCATCTACAATTTGTCCTTGTATTCATGAACAATTTACACCCTGAATATTTATGTCATTGCATTCTTGAGGTGGAATAAAAACCTCTGGATCATCCTTATGGGAGCATTCATAGTCATTAGAAAAGTAATCAGGTTGGATTCCATTATATTCTTTATCACTAGAAAACTCATCACTATACAAACCATGCTTAGACTCTTTGAAGAGAGTGCTTGAACATCTATTTTCAATGTCTTGATTACTGATTTGTGATGTAATTTCATCAACATTAGTACTATTTTCACTAACCAAAACATGACGTGGAATGACATCATGCATCTCTTCTACTTCTCTTTATGATGCATCATTAGAAAAGAATTCATACATATTTAATTTATTATCATCCCATGTATCCTTTCCCTCAACAGTGTCATGTTGCTCCATCTTTTGATTATTTTCAAGAGAACAATTGCTATCTCCACTATGGGAATTCACATCTTGTGAGTTAATACACTTGACAGATTCCATAACCTTTATCCAATTAGGTATTTGATCAAGGTTGTGAGGCTTTAATTCCTTAAACAAGGTACTTAGCCCAAATTCATAGATTTCACAAAACAAATCAATGCACACTGATTCTTTAGGTCTGAAATTGTCAAGGAATTTTATCAAAGCATCCAGAAATCTCAAAAATAGTTCATGTGGTAACTCTCCCTTGCATCTTTTTATTTCATACAATTCTTGAACATAAGATTTTTGATTAGCATTGTTCAAATTTTTTTGACACTTAACCTGGCGTTCACTATGGTCAACATATTCTGACAATGGAAAAAACACAACATCAGAGGCATTTTCATCTTGAAAAGCACTTCTATTATCTAATCCATGAGGTCTATCTACATGAGGTGCACTTGGGTGACCAATACTTGTAGCCATGTATCCTTTCATCATTGATTATTTCAAATTGTTTTCAATATCCATGGCATTTTGATATGCTTGGTGTAATGTTGCAGGATTCTTATCCCTTAAAAAGTAACTCATCTTACTATCAAATGCACCAGGGTAAACAACCAAACATTCAACATCGTTTGGTCTTATATTTTCTGGGATTTCCCTTATTTCCTTAGTGAATCTAAGATTAAAAGTAGGGACCAATTCATCCTCATTTCTATGGATTTTCATGAAGTTTTTCCTTACCACATTTGGGTTTACCCTTTCACCAAATTGCTCTATAAAAGCCACCTTAAACTGATCCCATGAAGCTATAAAACATGTTGGAAAATATGAGAACCAATATTTGGCATCATCCTTCAGAGACCGAACAAATAGCTTCATAACAACATCTTCATGATTTACTTCATAATCTCCCATTATATCCCCAAAATCCAACAAATGCTTACTTGCTAATTTAGACTTATCTCCACTAAACTTTGGAATCTTATTTTTAAGCTTAGCTGGTACAATATTTGGGAACAAATAGAGTTAATAAAATTTATTGCTCTATACCTTTCAGTTCTAAAATTCCTTTGTTGTGGCAGAGGGTAATCACCGAGTGTCATTTCAGTAAGGCTCGCATCCAAGTTTCAACTTGACAAGACATCTTGTACACCTTTTGCAAACTTTTTCAGACTTATCAAAATTAGTTTGAGCTCCTTTCACAATCCAAGTCTCCTAGTGTTACTTTGCATACTATCTTTAAACTAGTGAATTTTGTGAATATGACAAGCTCCTACATCAATTTTAATTTCAATTTAAACTTATGCAAAGATTACCTTTCCTTTACCTATGTTAGTGTTATTTCACCCAATTGGGAGCCAATTACATAAAATATCTTGAAAATTCCCACAAATTATTTGCAAATATAACATTATTTCTTCAAATGCATGAGAATACCTAGAGTTTTAGAGCAACCATCCATCTTTGATCTTGAAACTTAAAAATTTGAAGCTTCGTTAGGTTCTTTGAATCAGAGTTGCCACATCTCTTCAGAGGATTATACTTTAGTTGAGATGAAGTACCTTCAAAATAACTTTCATTTTGGTTTTTCCCCAACAATAGAATCACCTTCAAATCCTTCAAGCTTTGTTGCTACAAATATTTTCACCAGGTTCAAGAATTTTGTAATATCTGAATGGGATGTTCATATTTATCAAACCATTTGACTCTGTGATACAACAATCTACAACTGGAGAATGAACATTGTCCCCAACAGAGTCACCATTTATGTTGGTGTTTTTTCCAACTAAGCCTTGGAATTATCTAAAGGGTAGCCAACCCTTATGCTCAAGAATTGCTCCAAGCTAGTGGCCAACATAAAGAATAGAGAATTCTGAGGTCTCTAATCTTGCACTTTAGGCTCTGTGGGACCAAGGAGGGTATTCCTTCTTGTGTTCATTTGATATATCAATTCCTCACAAACACTTCAACGCAGATTCATTCCTACTCAAGGAAAATATCCAAAATCTACCAAAAGTTTGGCAGGTCTTTGAGTAAATAAATGTTTATTTGCTAGGAATGCAGACATACTTCAAACTTGCATTTTAGAATTGGAATTTTTTTGATAAATTTTGTTCTTATTTTGAATCCACGACTAAGCATACTCATTATTCACTTGGTTGCATGAATTATTGATAAACAAGCTAGTGCCTCATCAATTGGGTAAATGGAGTCAAATATGAAACAACCAGTAATACAAAAATTATTTAATCCTAACATATATGGAAAATCTTTGTAATTCCTTGCAATACAAAAACTCAAAATATACAAAACCTGACTTCTTATCAAATCCTAGTAAATTTTCATAGACCCATGACTTTTCTCAAGCATTTTAATTAACCCTTTGACTTAAAGCAAAGAAATAAATCCATACATTCAACTAAACAATTGAAGATAAACAAAAAAAAACCTTTGATAATTTCATTTATGATCCGTGAAAACATACAAAAGGAGAGTATATGCCTCAAAATTTATATTGGTTTCAATATCAATAATCCATGTAAAACCATTTAAGACTATTACATATATAACCTATAACCAAGAAAATTTACAAGAAAATTCTCAAGCATTCTGCATTTTCATTCTATTTCCTATGCTCTAATCTTACCTAGAATGTATTGGACTGAAAAAATTTATCAGAAACCCTACATTTGAACCATGAAATCCCTTTTATAGTGCAAGGGAGAAAAAAGCAACTAGCACAAATGTAATTACATTTTATGATAATTTCACAATTCATTTCACTTCATTAGGGTCAATTCCTGGACTGTTATGTTTTCAATCATTCCATCGCCACAAGAAAGAAAAAAGGAGAAAATAATGCCAAGTCATTTATCAAAGATGCCACACAAGCCTTCTAAAAGTCATCACCAAAATTGGTGCATTCACCAATTCCGAAATAACCACCATCACCATCAATTACACAAACTTGCGAACTAGCCACCTAGAAGTCTAATCACCATGGCATCGAAAAAACCCAACACCATTAGAAGAGGACATGGGTGCTAACTAGCCTTGTCAGCCGCCGAGTAAACACCCTCACAGGGTCTTTTGATAGAGAGTGGAGTTGCAATAATAATGATCTCATCATCTGAGTCACTATAAGGCACCAGAGACATAGGGCATTGGCTAGGGTCAGCGCCAACTCCTCCCTCTTCACTTGAAGAACTAGCTAAAATTAAAATGGGAGAAAAGAGCTTCTTCAAGCAAACCCTAGGGCCCGCACCAGACCTCGTTAATTCTTTTGCAAACATAGGCCCACTCTCTTTTATCCTGCTCAATTCCTACGACATAGTTTTGTTCCTTAGGGCATGGGTACTCCTAACAACAAATTTCTCATGGTTATGTGAAGGATCATCATGAAAAAAATAGGCCCTTATGTTGTGAAAATTTCAGAAAAATCAAAGTTAGGTAAGTTGACATAAAAATTTGAATAATTTATCTATATTATTTCAAAAATATGTAAAAATAGGATCTGTAGCAAACTGAATGTAGTTTCTAAACTACTAGGTTTATTAAAAAAATAAAATCTATTTGGTGAAAATTTGAAATTTCAATGCAGTAGTACTTAAATTTCAAGGAAAACATAAGAAGTAGGTGTTTGTCTGACCACCCTAACCACAATGAAGTTATGATAATATTTTTTTATTAGATTTTAGATATAAGTAGAGGACTCATGTCTCAATGTGGTGCATATTTTTTTGCAATTTGTTTCCAAGTAAATAATTAATTATGATTTTTTTATTACAACTTTGAATACATATAAAAACTTGTATGTCTGACCACCTTAACTTGGTCAAAACTTCATGAAATTCAATTTTTTTTTAATCCTATAGTGTGCGAAGCATAAAATGTGATGCATGTTTCAAATTCAAAAAATGTGATACCATTTGAAAGTTATAGATGTTTTCCAATAAGCCTATCAATTAGGACTTTAGTCGTAATTCAAATAGAAAATGAATAATAATTATTTATTAAAGTCAAAGTAAAGCATAATTTACATTGGTGGAAAGCTGAGAATCTCCTTTAAAACCCTTTTGGTTTCAACAAATTTGGGTAAAAAAATTTCATTAGCCACATACCCATCATATTGCCACTTTTTGGCCCATCATTATCCTACACATACCCTCACATTTTCTGTGCCCACTTCTCTTTTACTTTGGAACAATTGGAACCTCTACCAGAAGAGGTTTGGCCTTAGGTACATATGCAACCAATTCTAGCATACTCAACCTTCTAGACCTTTAGACATGTGTAACATGAGTACTCGACTCGCTCATATTTTAAGGATATAATAGCAACCAGGGCCAATTATTTAGAAGAATATAAACCACAACTTCCAAAAACTTCTCACATATGAACAATGAAAACACCCATTGATTCCAGTCACAAAAAATAATTGAACCGTAATAGAAATGCAAAAAACATACACACTTACATGCCAAAAGATTCCATGCCACCACCTTGGCACAACCTGCACTTGAAACTACTAAAATTGTCTCTCTAGTATACATAGCAGTTAGTTCTATGGTATGGTAATTCATGAATGATTTAATAAGCTACAAAAAATCCTCATTAAATAGAGGAAATTGAGGCTAGTCGTAATTAATGGCCATCCTGGCTGGCTCATGTGAGCAAAAAGATCAATTACTACATGCTTGATCTCCATTGTCGATTATCCTAGATTTAAAAATTGATCAACGAGGCTCATTAAGAATCACCACTTGCTTTATTGATTGTACTAGGAAATAGTGATGAGGTGCTTTAAAACTACCACATATCCATCTGAATCCTTACCCAATCGTCCTTGACTTGTTCGCCATCGATCCTGTTGCTCATGGGAAGATCCTAGCCACATCTTAAAACACATCACTCGTTTTCAGTTCACAATCCACTTTGCAACCTCATCAAGTGATGGCCTCAGAGCTAGTGATGAGACTCCAACCATTGATCTGGCCACGGGAAGATCCTAGCTTGAGATCCTTTCTTTACTTCACTCATCGCGGGTTCCTTTTCTATCGAGCTTCCTCAACTTACTATAAATCAAACCCATGCGATGGGGTAGAATTCCACCTATCGGTTGTCGTGGGTTCTCCTTTGAATGACATGATACAACTAGTGATAGTGGAAGGGCTAGTGATGGGTTAATACTTTAAGCACATCACTCATCACATGTTACCCTCCAACAGTTCAAATAGAATACACGATGAGAGATAAGTCGACAGTGATAGACTCAAGTGGTGCTATGAAAGGAAGTGTATCACTCATCACGTGATGAGCATGGGAATTTCAAACAAAACTCAAGATGGGTGATGGACCACAAGCAACATACTTAAAAGGTGTCAAAACACATGTGGGAATAAGTTTCTTATGAAAAGGGGACCTCATAGGCTCGTTGAGTGACTTGAAATGATGAGGTTGGGTAAAATGATGATAGCGGGGGCTAGAAAATGCCACTTGATTAAAGCAGTGACTTTGTGCAGCCAGTCAGTGAGCGAATACAAGCCAATAAATGGATTAAGGGTGTAAATGAATAGAGCGATAAAATCCTAAACCCTAATAACATTGAGGGAGAAGAAATCACAAGCTTGCACACAGAACTAGTAGAACGATGAAATTTTAGGTTTCTACCAACAAGTAGGAGAGATATTGGGAGAGGAAAAACATGATTATCAATGTTTGCATCCTCTTGCGCCAAGATACCCTCACAAGTAGGAGAGATATTTGGAGAGGGACAATCATGAGTATCAATGATTGCATCCTCTTGTGCTAAGATATCCTCATAGGTATGAGAGATATTGGGAGAGGGGAAATCATGTATTTCATGATTACTTGAAGAATGAAGATTAGGTAAAGTTATGTTATTAAATGTATTAATGATTTTATTATTTTTCACCATGATGTTCTCATAGGTAGGAAAACTATTGGTCGGTCAAAGATCATCGTATATCGCTTTTGACAATATGGAATGGGGTTCAAGGCAGTGCCCCAAAAAAAAAATTTATACAATCCAAATTTTGCTATATCAAAAGTATATTTTAAAAAAATATATATTGTTATTGTCCTTTTTCTAGGGGTAGTCTACTGAATTAGGTGAATTAGGGCCAAACTAGAGATGAACAACAAAATCTAGAAGTTTCAAGAACAAATGTCATAAATAGAAACTAAATCTAAATAGAATTCATAGACAAGTTTTTCCACAAAAATTTGATGCCAAAATGACTAGACAAGGGTGTGGTCACCCTAGACTAGAGGTGCAAAATTTTAACAATTTAAAAATCTAGGAATTAACTCTAGTTTCTAAGGATCTAAGATTGCATGGGTTTTGGTCAAAAACCAAATAGATTTTTGGAAATGCATGAAAACCTATTTTTTCTATGTGAAGTGCACACATGCATAAAATTTTATGTTTTAAAAGCAATGCAATATTTTCAAATTAAAATTTTCAAAAATTTAAAATGCAATTTAATCAAATTTATCTTGAAAATGTTAAATGATCTAACACCTTTTGATCTTTTGAAATGAACAACACTATGTGAGTCTTTTATGTTTTCAATTCTTTTCACTAAAATGTGCATGCACTTTGACAAATGAAATAACCTAATATTATACTCAAACTTCTCAATGAAATAAATCATATCTAAGCCCTAAACAAGGAAAATCATATCTATTATTATAAAATTAAATTTAAAATATTTGCAATTTTGATCTAAATGGAATTCAGTAAGGTACTTAATGTGGGATGAAAAAATAATGAAAATGCTTAATTTTAACAAGGAAGAAAATGAAAATCAATAATAAGATCTTCAAATAACTTATGTTTTTGATCAATTTTCAAAATTTATGCTATGAAAATTAGAAAATTACAAGTTTAGGATATGTTGGGTTCACCAAAATGTAGAGTAGGAAAGTTGATCCTAGATCCAACTAGAATTAGATTCTTTTCACTTTCCCTCTACACATATATGAAAATGAAAACTAATAGAATAGTTACAAATCTAAAAAAGAGATACAAAAAGGAGCCTGCTATTAAAAATTACACCTAAATTGGATGGACAAGGGTGTTGGCACCCATTTCTAGCTAAGGTGCTACTTTTTTGAGATCTAAAAACTTTGAAAGGTAAGATACAATTTGCTTTGTGTTTATTGTGACTTGTTCTTGATGAAACATCTGAATCTATCCTACACACATGAAAAAAGGGGGAAAGATTGTGTTGTATAAGGCCTTTCCTAAGTCAAACCTTGTTTTGGTGTTTTCACCTCCATGTACAACTAATTATGATGATCAAGAGGAAATTCCCTAGGTTGGGAAAAGGCCAACACAATAATTAATTGAAATGATAAATGATAGATGATAAATGACAATTTTACCTTGATATGAAACCCTTGTTGAAGTGATTTCCACACCATGTGTTTCCAAAAAACTCAACTAATGGATGACTTGATTGCTTGATAGAACTGCAAGAGGTTAGTCCACAAAACACAATAGATTATTGTAGCTAACATGTAGCTAATAACTCATACATATTTATAAAAATGGAATGATTGATAATAATAGCTCCTTGATCATAATTCATTCCTTCTTCCTAATGTATTTCAAGCATGATCTCGATTGATGAAAGCACTGCAATAATGCTTCTAATTCTACCCTTGAATTTTTTCTTGACTTCTTTTAAGATGTTCAATTATAATTCCAAAATTTCTAGGATTTCAAATGGTGAAAAAGAATTATATTTATATGCATTCCTTTAATTCCTGTAAAATTAATTACCAAAATATAGAAAATGAAATTGGATTTTTAAATGTTAAAATTTTGGCAATGACATAATTAAATTGGGGCCAAAATAGATTGGACAAGGACAACAGTGCCCTATTCTAGACCCGTTTTGGGTCTTTTGGCCTTTGTAAATAAATATCAAATAATTTCCCAATTTAATTATATTTTTTATAATATGATTACAAAATAGGAAAATTGTAAGCACAATAAGGTCTAGGAACATAAGGGGGAGCTAAGCCTAGTGTAAAATTGTCAAGGGTGACAATTTAAGATGCTAAAAATATATTACAATCGATGAGAGGATTCCAAGTGTCTTCATTAGCTTGACGCTCTTAAGGAGGATGAGGATCAATAGGTATGGAGGGTTGGGATTGGTTTGACCAAATCTAAGGGTTAAGGATGAATTATCTCACACATGTGAGAGAGAACTATTAGATTTGGTTGTGAAATCACCCAAGATTAGAATGATTGAAGGAAATAAGGAAAAGAGATCAAGAGATGAATAAGCTCAACACTCCATTAGAATTGAACTAACATTACATATTACTAGCCAAAGGGAGGGGTGAGTATTGTTTATATAGAAAAATAATGGCAGATAATTACAAGAGGAGTAATAACTCCCATGTGCCCACAATAGGTGAGATTTTTACCTACTTGGTAAATTCTAGATTACATGGTTATGCCAACTTAGGTAAGGATAAACAAATGGTTATGGGAGGTGGCTAATAAATCCAAAAGAGGGTGTGATACTCAACTACCCAAAAGTGGGTGTGAGTGATGTACATGTGATTGATGGATTATGCCACATGTACTCATCCTAACCATTCTAATATAACCTAAGCAAGCTTAATAATGTGTGTAGGGGAAATAAATATTCTCTAACATAAGGGAAATAAGAAACCTACACTAACACCCCCCTTAAGCATAGCTTAGGTGGGTGAAAAGACAAAAAGATGGGTCTCAGCTACTAGGCCATGTACAAATGCAATCTCTCACAACTAAAGAAAAGGAGAAAACCTAGTGGGACAAAACTCCTCCTCAAAAGAGAGAAAATAAAAAAAATTCCCAACACAAGAAGAATCCCATGCAAGGAATAAGTCCCCTCCAAAATAGAAAGGATAAGAAAGGCCATGTAGCCTTCCTTCAAGTAGTCAACTGTGCCAATGGTTGATGCTCGAAACTAGATGTCAAAGATGGACCATGATCGTCGAACATCGTTCCTCCCCTTAGGAAGACATAAAACCAAAGGTGTATGAAGAATGCATTCCCATTCTTGAAAGGAATATAAGGGAAGAAAGCTTAAAATGTACGAAGTATCTGAAAAATGATCATGTGTCTCCATGTCAATGTTGAAAGCTACCACCATACAATTAGGCATTCTACGCCACATAGATGAAGATGACAATCCAAAACCTAGTAGAGATATATGTGGAAAAAAATTCAAAGACTCCAATATATCCTTTGAAGACAATGGTGCCTCCTCTAAATGCTACTCAAAAGTATCCATAATCATGTCAAACTAAGATGAATCATCATGTGGAGAATGAACAAGAGAATCCAAGGGTTCCTCCATAACAACTAAAGAATAATAAACTTCATTAAAGAGAATATGAATGTCATGAATAGTGTCTCCCAAATTTGAAATATGAGACTCTATAAATAAAACTACAATGTCTACCAAGTAGTCATCTGAAGTAGCTATATCTAGAAGACAATGTAGATCTAGTTGCACTAAATCACTAGTAGCCATGAATGTAGCAACACTAGTATCCTTAGAAACAACAACAGGTGAAGGGGAAGGAATTTAAGGATCAAGAACTAGATGTGATGTGAGAATACCGGACTTCAAGTAACCAAAGTTATCAAAAACAAAACTCACTCTAGGAGTGTGATCAACAACTAAAGGATCAAAACCATCATCGGGTGCAAATTATGAAAAGTTGTATAACTGAGATACATGATCAACCATCCTAGTATCAATTACCTCTCTACTTTCCAAGTCTCGAATGATAACTAAATTAGGCGTGAATTACATAGTCTTCCCTACTCCACCATGAGTGATCTGATAGATGGAAAGAAGATTATTCATCAAATGAGGTACGCACTAAACATCATTTAAGGTTCCATCCCCAATATCAATAGAACCTTTCCCAATTTCACTCATGTAAGTATTGTTTCCCATCAGAATAGGTGGCATAACAGAAGGCTCAAAAGAAGAGAACATAGACTTTGTAGAAGCCATATGGTGAGAAGATCCAAAATCTAGGAGCTATCTCCCTGATCCAAGACCTGTAGAAGCATAAAGATCTTTACCTTTTGATTTACCTGCCCTATTAGTATGGCCTTTTTCCTATTCAAATTTTGATTGTTTTGAAATTTTAGAATTAGAAGAAGAATCTAAATCAACCATTCAAGAAGGAAAATTGATTTTGTTCTTCTCAAGAAGATGTTTTAGTTCATCAATATCCTTCTTATAACAAGAATTTTCTTCATGTCCACTCCTCTTGCAATATGCACAAGTGGGTTTATCTTTTTTAGATGAATCCTCTTTTGAAGAGAATTTAGATTCTACTTTAGAAGTAGATGAAAAATTATCTAAATCTTTCTTTCTACCTCCTTCGTTCTTATGTTTCTTGTTTTCCTTATTAGTGCCTTTTTTGCAACCAAGGAATGAGACTTAGAATATTTAATAATGCCCATTTGAATCAATTTGTCTTGCTCCTTTGTGAGATCAGAAGCAAACTCACCTAGAGAAGGCATAGTGATTTTTTTTTCCTTATAAGGCTCTTTTCATTGAATGAAATGTAGAAACAATAAGGCTCTTTTCATTGAATGAAATGTAGAAACAAACACTGGATAATCTGGACCAAGTTTTCAAAGAATGCTTAAAATAAATTGTGAGTCATCCTTTTTAACTCCACATTGCTCCAACTATAATCTTATGGAATTCAACTTAGTAAAGAAATCCTGAATGGTGTCAAAATTGCAAGGGCTCAATCCTATGAGCTTATTCTCCAATGAATGTGCTCTACCAAAGAGAGAATTCAAAGTATTCCACACTTCATTTGGTGATTTTGCAAACATAATATGAAAGTGTAAATTAGAAGATACAACCATGCATAAGGTGTCAAAAGCTTCATCACACTTGTTGAACCATTTAGGCTTTTCTTCATCCTCTGTAGGTTCCTTATCAATAGCCATTGTTATTCTATAAAATTTTAAATTTCTTAACTGAAGTTCCATTTCATTTTTCCACTCAAAGTAATTTTATGGTGTGAGTAGAGGAACCATTTTATCCATTTTAGATTGTTGTTGCAATCTAAGAGTATGCAAGAAGAAACAAATAGAGAGACACCCCCCGTTTTTCACTCAATTAAGAATCCCCCCTGGAACAAAAAATGATTTGCAACTTTATAAATTTGTGCGTTTACAATGTTGGATTTTTTTTCTAGAGTTTTACAATATCCAAAAATGGACTCAAATACTGAAAGTAGAATAAAATCTTAGAATGAGAACTGGAAAATAACACCAATGTGTAGTGCTAAAAAAAATTCACTTTCAAAAAAAAAAATTACCTCAATCCGAGGTCATATTTGAAAGTTACATCCATTTGAAGTTCAAAAAAAAAGGACTGTCCTTCAAATTTGATGAGAACACTAATTTTCTAGAAAAATGGGATCACTTGAGAAAAAATGGATTCCACCACTTTGAAGAGCACAAAAGTTTACCTCAAATAAAATAAAAAATTGCTTTGAAAAAGGATTTTGTATGTTCGAGATATTGCGCTTTGAAGTTTAGGTGCAGAAAAGGAAATCTCAACGAAGAGGGGTCTTTAATTTCAAAAAATGAATCTTCGCCAAATTTGGAAAATTGCCTCCAAATTTAGCGAACTACCAAGTATAGAGAACTGCTAGAAAGTTTAGAAGTACCACCAAAATAGAAGTCTGCTAGCTAAATTTAGAACCTTGCCAAAATTAAGGAATTGCCAAAAAGGACTGCTAACTTTAGTGGATTGTCAAATCCTGGGCACAAAAGTTGATGCAAAGGTACATAGTATATGGAAATATGGCGTAGAAATTTTTTTCGGGGTTTGATTTTTTAATACTTAAAATTTTAATTTTTTTATAAAAATAATAATTTTCAATAAAAAAAAGCAACCTTTTTTTAAGGGTGCAGATCCCTAAGGGTACCCACTGTACCCTTGCAGGGTATGGCCTATACAAGGCCTACGCAGTGCCCCTCTTTTTTTTCTTTTTTTTTTAACTTTTAAAATTTTCAAGGAAATTTTTTTTTTTTTCAAAACAAATTATATTTAATAAAAAAAATTGTGGATAGTTTTTTGCAAAATGATATTTTATTTTTCAATGCAGATTTTTTTTTTTTGAAAAGTGTGTTGTACCTTTTGCAGGTGAGGTCGTATAGCTTCACTTGCTAATTTTTTTTTTGCCTCAAAAATGACTTTCTCCAAATTTGACAAATTTTATATGGAAATAGGGGTTTTGGGGCCTTTTGGACATGATGGTACAATCTGTTTTGCCTCAAAGTGCCCATATTTTTAGGACCTTTCTCGATATTCATAAAAAAATTGTTCTTCAACCCTTCATAGATCTCACATATGATGTTCGATTTGGATGAAACAAAAGTCAATTTTGACTTTTTCGGCTACTCTGAACTCAATGGTGAGCTTAGAATGTCTTTAGAAAGTTCCAAAATACTTGCAATAAAATATAATAGAAAGGAATCCCCCCAACAAACTAAGATCTCTATCAAGTGTTTTTGATTCTCTAGGTCATCATAGGATGCAAGAGAAGAGCATACTTTTCTTTCAAGAATGGATTGAAAAATTGCTAACCCACAACTCACAACTAGATCTAATACCATGTTAGATTTGGTTGTGAAATCACCCAAGATTAGAATGATTGAAGGAAAGCAAGAAAATAGATTAGGAGATGAATAGACTCAACACTCCCTTAGCACTGAAGTAGCATTCCATATTACTATTCAAGGGGAGGGGTGAGTTGTTTATATAGAAAAATAATGGTAGATAATTCCAAGAGGAGTAATAACTCCCAAGTTCCCATAATAGGTGGGAGTTTTACCTTCTTGGTGAATGCTAGATTACATGCTTATGCCAACTTGGGTAAGGACAAACAAATGGTTATGGAAGGTGGCTAATAAATCCAAAAGAGGTGAGACTCAACTACCCAAAGGTGGGTGTGAGTGATACATGTGATTGATGGATGATGCCACATGTCCTCATCCTAACCATTCTAATATAACCTAAATAAGCTTAATAATGTGTAGGAAAAATAAATATTCCCTAACATAAGGAAAATAAAAAACCTACACTAACAAGCACATGAAAAGAGTGGAAAAGGAATTTGACAAGTTTTCTCTTATATATATGTGAGGAAAATAAGGATATAGGGATGAGAAAATAGACCTCTCCACATATGTGAGAGTCACATGGGATAAATTGAGGGTAAGGATTGTCTAGAAATAATAGATGAATAAGATTTGTTGTAGTTTTTGGGGGATAAGTTGGTTTTAGATGTGATTAATTGAATTAATTGTACTTAGAAATTTGTGCAAGTGATTAGCTAGTTAATTAATTGTTTTTAACTAACTAATTAAGAAGAGGTATTTGATAATTTATCACAACTTGCACATGAATATAAAATTAGTAATGATATGGCTAGGAAGTTGAAACTCCTTAAAGAAGTTAACACTAAGGTTGATAATGTCTCTAGTCATTCCCTCAAGGCTACTATATGAACTCCATAATATTATTATAACCAAATAATATCCATGATACATGTGATTAAGGATTTTGGACATGAATACCTAGAAATTTATTCATTATGTTGTAGTATCAAAACCTATGAGGTTAGAGTTACCTTGGGATAATTATCTTGTACCATGGTGTGTCTTATATTTAAAGGTTGTATGGTGATAAATTTATATATTATGATACATGAGCTTGAAATATATGTGTTAGAAAGCTTAATTTGAATTAGTGTCAACAAAACTCTTATATAATTTTATGACATTAAATTTTATTTATTTTTATGAGAAGGTGTCAATTATATTCTAGATACCTATTGGATGTTAATGAAGATTAGTTCTCACCTTCATACTATATATATCTATATTATTTTATTTTACAATCAATCATGTAGGCGTTGTAATGTGATGTTGTTAGAAATTAAATATTTACTATGCATATGAAGTTCTCTAGTTGAATTTTGTAATATCTAGATAGATCATAAGTAAAATTCAATTTTAATTGATGTGTAGTTTATTAAACATCATTATGAATACTCTTGTAGAGAAATTAGATGTATATGAAATAATTTAACTATGAAGTCAATACAATCAAGAAATTATTGGTTTTGAAATATTACTACTATTCTTTTATATAAAATAGTATAAGTGATGTGGCTAATTAAAAAAAATGGAAATAAAATCTAAAGTATTGAATAGGTTGCATACTCTTACATGTATGGTTATAATGAATATAAATTATGTCATGGTTAAGAGAGTGTGATGTGGATATAGAGTGTAATAAATGAACACCTAGTTTATGTTGTAACATAGTGTTGGCTAATAGATTGGGCACCATGAGATAATGTAGATTTATTTCCTAGAAAAGCTGCCTTTGTCCCAATAGCTCTGGATAATAACCCTCTTTAGGAGAGTGATTATCCTCTAAATTTATAGGTAAAACTCCCTTATATGATATTTAATGAATTTAACAAAAACTAAAGAAACACATTATATGCTTTTAACTCAAAAATAGGAAAGGTAGAACCCAATATAAGAAAGATTTCCAATATCATATGCAAAGGACATACAATAAAGATATTGGCACAAAGACCAGTTCGCATAAGATGAAACAATAATTGAAATATAAGCCTAATATTATCTAAAAAGTGAAATTTATTACAGAGATAGATGCATACACTCACACATAGGAATAAGCATAAACATCAAGATATACTCAAACACACATATTTAAGAATATCAAATTATCCCATAAACTAGATGCACACAGACAACTGAAAATGTCAATTCACAGTAAAGAAAAATTGTATTCAAAGCATATAATATCAAGTCTTTGTAAAATGATGTCTATAAAGTAACTAATTAAAAATAAACACACACACACACACACATATAAGTGGATGAGTAATTACTTCTCTTTCTTTCCCATAACTAACTAAAACTATAAAGTCTTTTATAGAAATAAAAGAGAAACTAAAAAGTTAAGATGGTGGCACTTCACTTCTAGATTTTGCAGATGCAGCGAGTCTTTTTCACATGGTTTGGAAATCCTTTGCGACATGTGGCAGCTCCTTATGTTGGGGAATAGTTATGTTCCCCATTCATAACCTCCACACTAGCTAGCTATCTCGAACAACTTCAATTCTCTGATCATAATTTTCCATGAGCCCAATCACCTGAGATAGGATAAGGTCCAACTTGTTGAACTTCTTCATATGTTCAACATTGAAAATCTGGGAGCTAAAAATCCGATCAACTATTTTTTGTATATCATTCTCCAATATTTTATCATTCTCACCCTTTCCATCTCCTCCCCTGTTAAGTTGCAATCTAAGGGTGAAAAGATTCTTATGAATCTCATCTAATATTGTATTGTATTTAGTTATGATTTCTTGGAGTTTCTATAGGCCCTACCTTGTGACTTGTAATTTTCATTCTACACTCTTATTCTAGATCATGCAATGGGCATCAAAAAAATTAGGTATGATTTACTTCGTGGCTAACTTCTCCATCCCAAAACTTATCATTGCTTTAATTTCATTTGTGTATTGATGCCATATTATTTCCTCTTTCTCAACAGCGATGATTTCCTCTTCAATATGAGACCTTGAAGCATTCACCCTTTGGAGACATCTAAGAGATTCAAAAACAATCTAATTAGCTTTCCTTACTAAACAACCACTCCACTTTTGGATAGTTTTGCCAAAGGTTTTGCAAATTTTCATTTTAGTTATTTCTTCCTTCCCTATCATTTCCATGGGATTAGAGGACAATTCAGCTTGATAAATTGGTTGAGGAGGAAGATCAAAAACTTATTTTAGACATTCAGTTAAAACTTGGACTTGTTTCTTTAACTCGTCCTTACTCTCCTTGTCTTTCTTAGATCACTCAACCATCCTCGTTGTTGACACCTGGAAGTTGTGTGCATCTCCATCCCTCGTAGGAGGTCCTAAGTTAATCCTGTCAATGTCGAAGTCACTTGCAATCACCTGAGTAACCTCTTTCTATGTAGTGGTACATGCAAGTTATAGACAGATTTCTTGAGCTGCCATCATCTATTAACCTAGCATTAGTTTTCAACTTCTTAGGCTTTAGGGTCCTTTCAAGAAATTGAACCACCATATCTTGCCTTAAAAGATCTAGTTGTGCTTCCTTCCTTTTCTTTGATAGAGTATCTTCTAGCCAAACAAGGGTAACAAGAACATTGGTCACCTTGGAGTTGGAAGAGTCAACTAATGCTCTCTTCATGGGAGGATTGTTGGTTTGTATGTTATATGATGAAGGTGGAGTAGACCTCTACTTAGGAGGTTCATTTACCTCTCTAACAGGTGTTGACCAATAGGATGAGGAGGAAGTATCAATTTTAATGTTGCCTAAATAACTTTCTTCTCCTTCTTCCCTTTTATCCTTTTCTAGATGGGGTAGATCAAAGAGATATTCTCCACAAGTCTGTTGGAACACATTCCTATTAGGAGGTTCCTCATCACCATAACCCTAGCATTTTGATTGCATAACACATGAAATTTCTCTAGAAGTCCCTACAATCACAGAAGGTTTATCACTGCGTCTTGCAGGCTGAGTGTTATGTGACCTAGTTTAGGGGCAAGATTGTTCTTTTTTCTCTTTAGTGGCCCACTTTTGAGTCCTTTCCAAAACATTTGTGGTCCTTTCTTCAATTTTCTCCATTTTCTTATTACTCCAATCCATAATAGGGATGGGTTAGTTTGTTATCAATTCTATGAAGATTAGATCTACTAGATCAGATTCATCATCCTCAATTCCTTGTACATCCCAAACCAAGCCATAAGTGACTATTTTTCTCAAAGATAATCTCATCTAGTTCCTTCTCCTTACCTCAAATTCATAAAATCATTCAGCCCAATAATCCTCTAAAGTTGGCACATGAAAGAATCCAAGTCCTAGTTTCAAATTATCCTTCACATAATTTTTGAGGTCAAAAGGAAAATGCTCATCATAAGTATGTAGATTATACCTTGTCATCTCCTTTTCTATGTTCAAAGCATCATACATGGATTCACAAGTGAAAGGACCAAAACCAATTTGAAACTACACTATCACTCTTCTTCATTCTTGAAACCTCTTATTAACATCGTCTAGCTGCCTATAGACCTCAATCATTACAAATTTATCTTTTGGGTTTGTTGGGAGCTTTATAGGGAAACTGGTAAAATTTCCCACTCTTATATAAGAGAACCTTTGAAATTGGATAAAATGGATACCATAGAAATTGACAAACTACATGGCTTCTAGTGAAATCCAAATCTTAATTTTTCCTTGTAACTCCTTGGTCATCCTCATGGTCAAGGTATGATATATCCTTCTGTGATGAAGGAAAGTCTTGTTCAATTGTAACTTATCAAGGTACTCAAAAATTGATACCTAGTCATAGGGAAGGTCACTTGCTCTCAAATTTGGCCATGACCTAGTATATGCAATGGAATATATTAAGTATGAGGACATGTGAAATGATTTATTAAGGGTGTTAAAACCAAGCAAAATATTCAACTTGTCACTAATGAGTTGCACCCGATCTAAAAATTGGATTCCATCAAGCACAATCTGGATGAAAAAGTACATCCACTCTTAAAACCCATAAGCATCCTCATTTCCCCAGACATTTTGCAACATCATAACTATATCAGATATCTAATCTACAAAATTATTCTTATCCATATTTTGGGGCAATTGAGATTTTCCCTGCCTAGGCTTCGCCATTATATTCCAGTAATACCCCTTTTTGAGTGAGAACTCAATCGAAGCATTAGTGAAATCTAGGGTTGAGTAAGCCTCTTTTTCTAGAATATTTAGACATGAGGTAAAGGTGGTTCTTTGAATTTTAACCACCAACCTATTATCTTTTGTTTTGATCTCTCAAACTTGAGAATCATAATGCCTAATGCATTCAAGAATTAACTTTGGGCATTGGACCACCACAAGGAATGCAACTACTTCCACCAATTTTCTATTTATTACCTTTTGTGTGATGGTTGGTGGATTGGGTTTATTGAATTTTTCTCTAAATTAATTCATATTCACCCAGCCAAGCTTAGTGTCCTCTATCTCAAGCATGTCGCAAGTTAACCCTGAGATATACTCATAACCCTAGCACTTAATTCTTGCCATGACTGAAATCCTAGGTTTTGAATGGGATTTCATTAGGTAGATTACAATGCAGAGAGAATTAAGCTTGGAGACTACAATTTGAAAGAAATAGATAAAAATGTAAATACCTCAGAACACCTAGATTTAGAGGATGAAAATCTACATCATTGTGCTCTTCCTCGTCATGTCAACTAGTATTAATGTCACAACTGAAGAATGTTTGTTTCTTGCATGAATTTCCTTTTAATTCCTTATGGGAAATGTGCAAGTAGATAGGAATTAAATGACATCCTCTTGTTATGTAGGCATGTGTCAGCTTTCAAATCACCGCTTCATTGCAACTACTTTTTAAAAAATTGGAAAGGAATAGTTAAGGGGTAGAGAAATGGGTAGTTCATATACCTTTTTAAATCATTGTCAAGGTTCATATTTCATTATAAAACATCACCCACCTTTTAATAAGCACTGACAAGTTGATCGTTCTTTCTCTAGGTAGTATATGGGGGGATTTTATGAACTTAATAAAACACCACTAACATTGACTTAACTAAGAAAATAGATCGGAGCAAGAAGTACAAAGGTTCGCATAACTTGACAAAACACTATTGCATGTTAAAGACAAAGCAAGGGAAAGTCTTCTGGAAGAAAAATGGAAGGTTGGAGAAATTTTAATAAACATCACTTGAGTTATAATGTTTACTCAATATACCAATGACTCATAACTTAGCCAAAATTAGGAATAAAATATATTTTCCAAGGATGACCAAAAACACGATAACAACTGGCTCTAACTAGGGACAAATATTGATAAGGATGAAGCAAAGAACCCAAAAGTGAAACTTACATTATTAGTGCTTTATCAAATGGGAAACAAAGTCAAAATACCATTCAAACCAAAACCTTCAGACACCAAAAGAAGACACAACCAAAACCAAAGCAAAAACCTAGACTAACTATTTACAAAGAGGAACTCTGAAAGGAAATCAAATTTGTCAGAGCTCAAGATCCTACCCATTATAAGGAATGGGTAGAGGAGTATCATCAAAATAGGCCAAATGGAAGGTATTAGGTCCATACTCCTAGGTGATTTTGAATGGACCGGTCCGGAGAGCATCAATTTTTTTGTGAGCACCCTTTGGCTCCCTACGTATATCCCATAGCAATATTGAGTCTCCAATCATAAACTTCCTTAGTTTGGCCTTCTTATCAAAAATATTCTTGACCTTGGCCTGATGCATAGTTATCTTATCTACCATTTCATCATGTTGTTCTTCAATCTTTTCCAAAGCATCATGGAATTCTTGATCATCAATTATAGTTTATAGCTTATAGACCAATAGTTCTAGTGGAAGAGGAAAAACACTTCATACTCCATATACCAAATCAAAAGGATTCATCCCAATTTATTTCTTCAAATTCATTCTATCTACCCACAGAGCCTCATAGAGCTTCTTGTGCCAATCTTTCTAGTTCTTTTTTACCAACTTCTTAATGATACTGACCAAATTTTTATTATTGGACTCGGCCTAACCATTTCCTTGTGGATAGTAATTAGCCGATTGTAATAAGGAGATTCCATATTCATAGAAAAAAGTGATATTTTGCTGGAGGATAAGCTTGTTCCATTATCAATGACTAGTTTATAAGGTACCCTGAACCTGACTAGAATGTTCTCTTTAATGAAATCACATACAACCTTCGAAGTGCTTCCCTTCACAATAATTCCCTCAACCCTTTTAGTAAAATAATATATTTCTATGAGAATATGGATGTGACTTTCACTTGGTTGATGGCTAATATAGGCCCTACAAAATCAAGGCCCCATTGTTGGAAGGGTCCAACAATCATAATAGGCCTAAGCTAGAGTGCTACCAACTAGGGTCTACCTATGAACATCTTACATTTTTCACATCTTGCTACCAATTAATAAGAATTTTTAAACATACCTAGCCAATAATAACCATGCCTTAGAATTTTGAAGGCAGTCACGGTTGAAGAAAAATTTTCTCCACACACTTCATTGTGAAATATTCCCAGCAACCTCTCTTGCTGACCTTTGTCCACACATTTCAAAAATGCACTATGTAGTCCTCTTTTGTACAAAGTGTCTTCCTAGATTATATACTTGGCTTCCTTCAACTTTATATTCCTCCTTTTCTTTCCTAAAAGATGCTTTGGAAATTATCCATAAGTGAGGTAATAGGCTATATCTGAGAACCATTCATCATGGAGGCTAGCAGTCAATACCAGGGGAAGGTATTATTCATCTTCTAACTCATTTTGATCTTCCACCATCATTTTACAAAGTCCTCTACATCGAACTAATTTTGTAGGATTGAGATCTAGGTCATATTCTTGTGCCTTTGCAATCCATCATCCTCTTTTGTTGCAACCAATATCTTGTTGAGTGAGGATGCTTTTAAAATCAAGGTCTAGTACGTATACAATTGAATGCGAGTGTAGCATATAGAAATGAAATTATTTGATCACTTTAACCATTATAAAAGAATGATTTTCTATTTGGGAGTAATTAAGCTCATGCTTCTTCAGTGGTATGCTCATGAAGGATATGAACACTTGTACATTCTACTCATCGGCCTGAAGTAGGATAGCAGACAGAGTGTGCTCTAAAGCATAATAGTAAATGATCAAATCATTTTTGAAATAAAGGAAAACTAGAACAAGATCATGGGAAATGACTTCCTTGATGTCATTGAAGGCTTGCTTTCCAGCTTCACTCCACCTAAAGACTTGTTTTTCTTTCATCATCTCCACTATATGTTTGGTAATCTCGAAGAAATCTGAAACAAACTTCCTCAAGAAGTTAACTTGGCCAAAGAGATATTTTACACTTGTTTTTCTATAAGGAAGACTTAGCTAAAGGATAGATTTAACTCACTTTGGGTCTATCCTTATCCCCTCTTTGGACACTATGTGACCTAACAATTTACCCTCAGTAACTCCAAATACCAACTTCTTAGGGTTAAGGGAGATAACATGCTCTTTACACCTTTGTAGTACTTGATCCAAATCCCTTAGATGATTCACTCTTTCTTATAAAACACCATCAAGTCATCAAGGTAGATGAATATGATCTTATTCCTGAGATCTCCAAAGGAAAAGTCCATGGCTCTCTAAAATGTTGCTCTGACATTAATAAGTTCATTGGTGAATTTTATTTTATGACAGTCTTCTTCTACCACACTAATCTAATTATAGCCAAAGAAACCATCCAACATGGACATCGTCTTTGAGCCAACAACTATCTAGCTATTATGGTCCATATTCGAAAGTGGATAATTGTCCTTTAGAGATACCTGGTTAAGGTTCCTAAAATCCACTCATATTCTTATTTCACCTTTCTTTTGGTAGACCAGAACAATGTTTTCTATTGAGATAGAATGATGAATCAGGTAGATTATTCTAGCTTTAAGCATCTTGTCAACTTCCCTAAAAATCACATCAGTTACCTTAGGGTTGTAATTCCTTTTTTTTTTCTTAAAGGCAGCTATCCCTCCTTTCAATGGAATGTGATGCTAGAATTTTCCACCCATAAAGTTCTTAAGATCATCATAGCACCAGGAAAAAAATTCCCTATACTTAATTAGTAAGGCTATCAATCTTTCCCTTTCTTCTGGAGAACAACATTTTCCAATGTAAACCAGATTAGGGGAGTGAAGATCACCAATGGTTACTACTTCAAACTCTCCTGAGCTATCAATATTTCAATCATTTTCCATTTAATAGATTGATCGTGATGGTAAAATAGGTCCTCCAAAGAGACCAACCCTTCAAAAATTTGATTACCTTTCAATTGAATTACTCCATCCTTCAATTCATTGATATCATCATGGCTAAACTCTTTACTTTCACTGGTGCTCCCTTGGAAAAAGGTTTTGGAAAATATCTCAACATTCTCTAGGAAGGCCTGAATCTTCTTATCATTCTTGAATACTTGTCAGTGGTTAACATTATCAGGGACATTGGATCGGTAAATCAGCTCAACCCTATAGGATTTATTCTTGAAATTTGGATGTGGGAGTAATAAGGAAGAAGAAACTACTAATGAATCAGCCCTGGATTTTAGTTCTCTAGGAACAACCTTTATTGAAAAAGTGTCAAAACACTCAATAGAATCCCATACCTTGTTCCTATACCTTGTTCCTATAATATCTTAGCCTTTCATTTTTCATAGTAAAAGTTTTCCACACCTATTTGACAATCAACTCTGTAACTACTAAAACTCTAAGCATCTTAATGCCCATACTTCTTGCTTCATCCAACCCCAATAAAAAATCCTCATAGCCTATCGTATTATTAGTGTTTGAAAATTATAGTTTATAAAAGAAAGGAAATTGTTCACCTGAAGGGGAAATAAGCATCACACCTACTATTGATCCAGAGTTAGAGTAGCTCCCATCAAATTCCATCATCCAAAGTTCTGAATTTGAATCTGGAGAAACCTTACTGGCTTCTTTATCCTCATCTAAAAAAAATATAGTTCCCAAATTCAGCTTCCACAAACAAAATATGCACCTTAGGATCTTCCAATTTTAATAATTTTATCTTATCCTTAGGCTCAAGCTCTAAGCACACTTTCTTACTCTCAATAGGTATGGTAGTATAGGACCAATCTACCTGGATTTCGCCTCCTAGGTCTTTATAAAAACTTCTACTCAAGAGAATACCATAACTAGCAAGTATATCAGCCACCAAAATTGTGAGCTTGAGTCATTTGTTTGGATGAGCTGCAAGTGCAACTTGTGCATCTTTAATTTTCTCGATCAAGGGAATTTGATTGGATTCTATAGAGTAACATTTTCCAAATTTCTTAGTTAAGTTCAGCCCCAAGGCATGAGCAATTTTTGCAAGCATAACATTGTCGGAAGCACCAAATTCAACAATGCAGTTATCCAATTGAACCCACTCATGAACAATGATACACAGAAAGGATTGGGTTTATCCTCAAAGGTGTATGATGAAAATGTTTAACTGTTGGATGCTACATTAGCAATTGAGTCTTGAGAACTAATCATTTTCTTATCTAAGCTTGCATGGGACTCAAATTATCCTACCCTAACATATTCAATTATTCTATCCAACTCCTTAAGATTCATCCATAAACATTTTTCTTGTGAAATTTTTACCTTAGAGTTTTTGTAGAATTCAACAATATCAAAAGCTCTAGTAAAATCTTCGACAGGTGAAAAATTTGAGGATTTGGAAGAATCCTTTGTTACTATGTGTGACACATTTTCACTTTTTGAAATGACACTAGCTCTAGTATGCAAAATTTTTGGAGAGTTTGGAGTACATTTTTTATTAGTATTTTGTTGACCTCTTGTGACAGCGACATAGGTGGGATTGTCTAAAGTGATGTAGACATCTCCTCTATCGTCATTAGGTTCAAATTTGAGGTACCCATTTGCAGAGTGACCATATTGATTGGAAAGAAATTACCTTCCTCGGTAACATCTTTAATGAATTCCTTCATAGTAGTCATATAAAAACATCAAAACTCAAAATTTTAATATTAGAGATATGGTCCTAAAAGAGAATCAAAATAATCAATAGGATAGAGACAAGAAATGAAAGTTTAAACCTAATTGGTTGGGACTTTTATAATTATAGCAAACTATTGTTCAAGATCTTATAAACTTTCTATAGCTAAAGGAGAACCTTGAGAAGATCCTATTAACAACATTTATCTTAAGAAATTATATGCATGACCCACAAGGTATCCTAGCAGTTTGTACATACTATTTTCATCATTGCATTCCATTTTGCTCACCTGTCATTTATACTCCATTTAATTTTCCTATCATTAAGCATTTGAATATCCTTTTCCTTGTCTACCATGACTTGGTTGTTCATATCTATCATTTTTATTTGGCTATCTTGTCATGTCCTGTATCCATGTGAATTTTTTCCCTAATTAGGGGAAATTTTCCTTTGTCCTTGGTTTTTGGGTTGGATTCCTATATCTTAAAATTATTTTCTTAATCTAAAAACATTGGGCTTTAACAAAAATCAAGCTAAAACAAATTTCAGTTTTTGAGCTAAATCTTTGGCTTGCATAGCTCATTTCCTACCTTTCGTTATTGTAGAGACTCAAAATTTATCCTCATAATTATCCTATTTTTCATCTATTAATTAAATGGATATTGTTATCTGTTTAATTAATTCATTTAATATCTTTCTTCCATTCATTCATTCATTCATTCATTCATTCATTTAAATCATATCCATATTATAAGGATTTTTTCATTCAATAATACTATAAGCATTTAACCATTTGCATAATCAACCATTTATCCATAAATCATTTCATATCTCTCCATTTGCACAATTATTAAATTATCCATGCATTAAAATCATTAAATCATTCATCTAAATTCATAAATCATTAAATCATTTAATCTTTATCCAATTGCATATTTCATTAAACCATTTGCATACATAAATCCATTTAAATCATTCATTAACTCACAAATACATCTTCATTCTAAGATTTTAACCTACATTATATAATAAAATACATCCATTATCTCTCTCTCATTTCAATTAATTTCAATTAATTACAATATGCATTTTCCCACTTCAATCATTTATCCCACATTCTTCCTGAAATCTAGATCTTTCCCATGAGGACATCTATAAAAGCCTTCTCTTCTCACCAAAAATAATATACATTTATACATTATCAATCTTCTTTTATGTTCATCATATAGCTTCTTGTTTCACTTAAATCAAGATCATGGTGAAATAGGAAAACAATGGAGCTGATTTTCTTTTGACGAATTTTTTTTTAGTTTTTGCATAGTTTAGTTTTCATTTTGCAGGCGTTTTTATTTAAGAAATGCTTCATTGAGGTTATGTTGAAATATTGATTTGGGGTTTGATAGATTAAATCAGTTTTTCAATTTTCAGCATAAATAGTTATACCTATGAAAAACAATTTACATGCCTTAACATAATTATCTTTCCTACAATGGGAATTATCAAAATAGAGTAAGGTCCTAACAAATGCATCCTTCCTAAAATGGGCCCTATCTATCAAAATTGAGCTTATCTTTTGGCAAGAGATATGTTGGCTATTGATTTCATTTCTTAATTGATTTTCTTTTCCTTTCTTGATTTTATTTTTTCTCCCACATTTACTCGATGAAAGCCTATATCTTAATGAGCTTAGAGAAGCTTGGATCGAGGTTTGAGTTTCTTCCTTTGCATGTTTAGATATATTTTTTCTCGTATTTTCTTGATGAAGGCATATCATTATGTGCTTATAGAAGCTTGGGTTTAGACATGATTATCTTTCTTTGCATGTGTGATTGTGTGTTGTTTCAAAGTCCATGCAAGGTGGGTAAATGAAAAAAGATATCCACTTTCTACAATTCCTCTTCAAAGTAACAAGGAGTTGTTTTTATCCTTTGCATGTTGTTCATTTTTCATATCGCCTTTTGTTATATCTTCTCTTTATAGGTTTCATTTTGATATTTGATCCCTAGTGGAGATTGATTTCACTAAATATTCTCCTTTCATAAATTTTAGCATGCATCATAATATCATAACCATAACATGTGCATCATAATCATAAATCATAATTATCACAATAATAAACATCCATAATCATAATAAATCATAGCATCTATCCATCATCATATATATGCATAATCATAATTAACATCATCATCATCATCATCATCATCATCATCATCATATCATCGTCATTATCATAGAATTAGCTAATCCATCTTGTTGTGAGCTTTACCGAAAAAAAATTCCTTGGTCAATCTCTCGAGGGGGCATCTTGCTTCCATCTCTCAGTTCACTGAGGCATATCGAGGCATATCATCAATATTTTTCTTTGAAACAATGTTATAAAACATATTGTCTCAAATAAGGGAGAAATGTAGACACCTAAAAATGACTAATACATTTTCATCTTATCATTTCATCATTATCCTCATCATTTCTTCTATGTACATATTAATTAAATAATTTTTAATTATTTAATTAAGCTAGTATTTTCCCCTTTCATTCATAATAATTAAATAATTTTAAATTATTTAATTAATTTATCACTTTCTCTCCAACATTAATTAAGCTCAATTTATCTTTGGTCCTTCATAATTAAATATTTTTCAAAAATTATTTAATCAGCTAACACTCCTCTTTTAAATAAATTAAAATAATTTATTTAAATTTAAATCTTTTCCTCTAAAATAAATATATTAATATTAATTTATTTCTCCAACTATCATTTTGAATTAAATTTTTTAATTTAATTAATTCCTTTGATCTTTCCCTCCATCAAAATTCAAATTTAGGTCTTACCCTACCTTGAATTTTCCTATCCATTAATCTTGGAAATTAATCTCCACCATTGATTAAATATCAAGTGAAACATATAAATAATAAGCTTTCATTTCATTCAAACCCCCTAGCACTCTTATGATAAAAAAAAAATCACTCTATCACTTTCATGATCAAACATTATCAAGCATTATCAAGTATTATCAATCATTTATCATTACCATTGTCAAGCACAAGTGTCATCTATCTTTAATCATTTTTCATTACCATTCCACCATATCATTATTGTTCTTTCATAGTTTGTTACTTTAAAGAGTAACCCATAATGGAGAAAATCAAAATCTTAGCTATGATGACTTTTATTGTTATCTAAATTCTAATTTTTGAGCCAAGACCTTGAGCTTTATTGAAGTGATTTTTGAAGTGTGATTTTTGCATTGTTATTTTTTGTGATTCAAACTTTCATCATCCATAATTGTATCCTAATCTATTAAGGCCTATACTCTAGGATGATTATGGTTGGTTAGTCCAGTGATCTAAGCTCTTTGAATATCTATATGGAGCTACTCAACCTATCTCTATAGAGTGCCATGTGTCATCTCAACACTCTTTTCTTTCATCACATCCTAGTATTTTTCTCTTATAAGCACAACAACCTCACCCCTAATCTTATAACACTATGCATTCAATACCTAAACCTTTGATACCTTATTATCCCTATAAGCAATGAGTGTAACCAAATCTATAGCTCTCTAATTCTCCTACACTTAATACTCCTCATATGTCATGCTTAAAGTTACATAATGGGCTCAAAAATATCTAGGTAACTATAGTGTCAGAAAATGTACTAATTTACATTTTCACACTATGTTTGGGTCCCTTAATTAATTGGACTTAATTAAGCTTCTAATTGCCTAAATTTTGCATTTACAACCCTAAGTAATTGCAATTTCTAAAAGGGGATTTGTGATTTAATTAATGCATTTATTAATTTTATCACCAAGAAATGAATAGGTCCTAATTATTTAGGCTAGGAGGGAAAATAGATCCCCATTAAGATCACAATTTTAAATTTTAAACATGTTTTTGGTGGCATTTGAAGGTCCTAAATTCAATATTTAAGTGTCATCTTGTAATGTTTAATTTTTGGGAAATTAGAAAATTGTTTATAAATACAAGGTCTTTTTGTCAAATTCAAATCCTAATATATCTAGATTTCAAGTGAAATTTTCACGAGAGCTAAGATTATTGTCAAAAATGTTCAAGATCAGTTTTCTCAAGTATTTGTTGGAGCAATCAAGATCTCAAGCACCATGTCAAAGTTATCAACCATCATGCATGTTCTTGGAGCTAACATTGTGATGTAGGTTTCAAACATCAAGATCAACATCCAATCAAGCCATTCATGCAAGATCTAGACCTTGGAGAGCTCTACTAAGTTGTAGTCCTTCAAGGGTTTCAAATAAAGGGTTTGGTGAGTTGCAACATAGCAATTATTCATTCATCATTCCATTCATGTGTCATTGTTTCAATTCAAGGTTTAATTACCACAATGGGGTTTGACCAAGGCAAACCACCACTCACCAAAAACAAACAATTTTTCTCTCTTGTGTTTGTGTTGAAGATCTTAGGTTGAAGAAAGATTGATCTATCAAAGAGAAAAATTGTAAAAGTTCAAAAATTTGTCATCAAGCCACGAAAACTCATCTATAAGATTTATTTTCAAACTTTTAATTGTGAAATCTAGAGAATTTGAGAGTGCATACATAGAGCTAGATGACCTAGAAACTAATTTCAGAAAGCCCTATAAAGACCCATTTTCCCTTGGGTGAATGAGTCCTAGAGGACACACAACAACAACATTTTGATGGTAGGTGAAAAAATACTAAACCATCTCATATATGTTTGAAAGTTGTGGGTTCTATTAGATTAAGGTTTAATCTTTCAATTTCAAGTGTAACTTTGCATTTTTGGGTTTATTTACTATTTTTAGTCTTTCTCAAAAAAGTGTTGTTTCAACATATCTGCCCCATCCTAGATCATAAAGAAAACATCATGATCTCCTTCAAGGTTGAGTCACCTAAAGGTTGAAATTCAACCTTGGCTTAAGGGATCTCTTTTTCCTAATCAGATAGAGGGAGATAGGTGCATTATACCCCATTTTTCCCTTTATATTTTTAATAAATTATTGGCGAACCCCCATTTGAATAGAACACACCCGTTTTCCCATCATTTCAGTAACAACTAGCAGTATATTGTGGAATATAATCATCTCAGATTTCTCCCTCCAAATAAATAGTGGGGACTATAGTGTAGGAAAATACATACCCTTGCATTTTCACACTTGTTTGGGACCACCTTGCTTTATTTATGCCTCTTTATGGATTAATTGATCCTATTTTGGGTCCAAAAGCCCTATGAATTACATACTTTTCAATTTAATCCCAACATTATCCAATGCATAAATGATAATTTAATGACTTCATCGGTGTGTCCCTAATTTTTGGGTCAGGACTAAAATGCCACCTAGGGCGTCTTTGTCCCCCAAGGCTCTTGGGACCTTGATTTTGAGATGTCCTAATTGGGCCCCTTTTTGGTGTCTATGCCCCAAGTTTTTAGGAATTGGGACTAAGATGCAACCTAGGGTGTCTTAGTCCTCCTTGAGTCATTTTCAAGATTTAATTTCAAATTCTGGCAAGATTTAGCCTCCTTTATTTAATGAATTCATATGTCGGCTTGGTGTGATGTAATTTTAGGATATTAAGCATAAGTATAAATACAAGGTTCCTTCTCTCATTTTCTCCTAACAAGCATCCTAAGCAATCTATCAAGCAATCCAAGCATCCAAGTCTTTTCAAGAGTATATTTATCAAGTATTTGGAGCCATTTCAAGATTCAAGCATCATATCAAAGAGCTTATTGCATCATGTGTGTTGTTGTGCTAGCATTTGTGATGTAGGGTTTTGATTCAAGCAAGTAATTCAAGTCCTATCTTTCAAGCATTCAAGATCCATATCCATTGCAGCCATTGCACACAAGTTTTCAGATTTTATAAGGGTTTGGTGAGTTGTAGCATTGCATGTTGTTCTTTCACCATTTCCTTCATTATTTCTATTTCATTTCAAGGTCTGGTTACCAACAAGGGTTTTGACCAAGGCAAACACCCATTCACTAACAAACAACAAGTTTTTACCATCTTGCATATTTGTGATTGCAAATCTAGGTTGAAGACTTGAAGATCACTTGGAGTGCAAAGTTTCATTACAAAGTTGTAAACTTTACAGAAACTCACCTATAGGCTGAATCTAAAATTTTTAGAACTTGAGATCGAAAAGGAAGCAAGTGTAGACCTTGGACCTCAAGATCCTGTTCAGAGTTTGCAGAAATTAAAAAAAAGAATAATACACCATCTTGGGTGTCTTATTCCTCCCGATCATATTTTTCAAAGATTCCTTTAGATCTGATTTTGACATCTGAAGACTCTATATTTTCCCTGAAAAATAGTAGTGGGACTAATACGCCATTCTGGTCGTCTTAGTCCTCCACAACACTTTTTGGAAGCATCTTTATGTTTCTAGAATCCTCATAGAATCTCCACATTTCCCAGGTGCACACATACTATCTTACTATTACATAATTTCATTATTTGCATCTCTCATTTAGAATATATTTCTAGTTTTAGGTTATTTTGCATATGACATTGTGTTTTCCAACATTAAATCTTTTCCAAGAATTTTCTTGGTGGTGAACCCCTTAGAACTCAAAGAACCCCCTCCTAGGTCCTTCCTAATTGTGAATTGACTCACCTTGTGAGGTTGTTAGTCATTCCTATTAGGACCCCTAGGACATTATTGAATGATTGGTGGAAAAAGAATGATATCTTTAGATATTGTATTTTTCAATTCATCATTTTGGTGAACCCGACTCTTTTGAGAATTCATTTCATTTCTTATTTGGAGTCCATTAAATTCCTTATATCTAGATTGCATTCATTCTTGCATTGCATCTTGCATTAGTGAAAGTGCATCTAAGGTATCTTGCATTTTGCATTAGTGAAATTGCATTTAGGGTTTCCTATATTTGCATTAGTGAAAGTGCATATAGGTTGCATTTTTAATTTCTTGCATCATTTCATTTCATTAAAAAAATTGAAAAGTGCATTTTTATTCATCTTAATTACATTTAGAAATATTCTTATTGCATTCAAAAATTGAAAAAAATTGCATTCCATATTGTGTTCAATTGCTTGTTCCTAGTCCTTCCAACACACATACCACTATCATATTCATCTCCATCACACACTACAAGCAATGACCATATCATTAATCACCTCTCAAAAAAAAATTCATCCATCCAATGTCAAGTTTCCACCATAAATCAAAATCAAAATGGTCCACCTTCATACTATGTCAAGAGCAATCCATTGTCCTCAGATATATTGAGAACTCTAGTTCCACCAGGTATAGAGATCCCTAGATTCGAGAAATATGGAGGAAAGAGAGATCCTACAAATCATGTCAATGCCTTTACTACTTTGTGTAGTGACTTTATCCTTGAAGAATTTTTTTTGGCTAAACTTTTTTCCTCATCCTTGAAAGACATTGCCTTGGATTCATTTTCTGTATTACCGAATAACTCAATTTGTTCATTCAATGAATTTGTTGAGACCTTTATTAACCATTTACAATTGCACATGGTCCCTGAAATGACATTGGATGATTTGATGAGATGCAAGCAAAATGAGGGTGAAAAATTCATTAACTTTATTTCATGCTACCAATCAGTTTATTCCCAAATCAGTGTGAAGATTCTTGATTCCTACCTTCAAAAGATGTTCTTAGAAAAATTGCAAAGAAAGATAAGGAATAATCTCACCATGATGAAATTCCCCTCCTTCATGCATTTATGCACTACCCTTCAATACTATCAGAATTCCCTAACCAGTAGTGAACCAAAAGCCACCCCTACCTATCCCGAAAAGACCGAAGCCTCAAACCAAAATTCTTACCAACCTTTCAAAAGACAAAATTAAATTTCCCTTCAACTAAATTCCACCTCTCAACCTACCCAACCAGTTGATACCCACGTAGTTTCTATAAAGAAGAGTAATCCTTATATCTTTGGGGATCCACAAAGACAATTCGCTCCCTTACCCGACACACTTCACAACATTATGACCCAACTATTAAACAAAAACATGCTTACCTTACCTCACGTTCAACCCCTTGACCCTAGTAAGGCATTACCTCTGAGCTTTAGAGACAATGCCTATTGTGCTTATTACCAAAAAAAAGGACATGATACAAAACAAAGGTAATAATTTTGTGGCTCCTTCCAACCAAAACTTGCAAATATTTACCAATCCCATGCTCAACCATAATATTTCATTTGTTAAGGCTAGTGAAATGAAGCCCGATGTGATGAATTTTGACACGGATGATGATAATATGAGCAATCATGAACAAATTCCTATGGATGATGATGAATAGAGTCCTATGGATAGTGATGAAAAAATTCCTATTGATACAATGATAGGAGTGGTTGACATCAAGCCTCATAAACAACAAACCATTGACATTACTTTCGCTTCAGAAGAAACAATCAAACTTGCACCTGATGGTCCTCTTTACATAGACGACATAATCAATGACAAGCTCACTCCTGGGATTTTAATCAATCTCGTTTCTGGAGAGAATGTGATCATAGAAGAACTTTTATATGTGCATGAACTTACTCAAGATAGATATGATAAACCGAAAGCATGGATTAAAACACATGATGGTTTTGCTCATACTATGATATGCTCGATCACACTTCGTTTACAAGTAGGACCAAAGAAATCAAATGTATCATTCTCTATCATATCTATTTTTTACCAATTTCATGTGAAGTTAGGCTACAAATGGCTTCGCTCCATGAATGTGGTCCCATCTATTGTCCATAAGTGCTTAAATTTTCCATTCAGCAATGAAATATTCACAATGAACCATTGTGGCTTTAGACCCCTGTCTTCCCGTGGAAATTTCTCCTTAGATTATTTTCAGCCTGAACCTATGGAACCTATAAGACCCCATGAAGACCTCCTTTTCCTATCCTATCAAAAATTATATTCAAAATGTATAGCCAAACTTTCTCTTGAAAACTTGCCTCCACCCATGATTGAACCTCCACCACCTAAAGAAAACAATGTTGAGTCTAGAAACCATCTAAAACCCTTCCAACAAACCAAGACCCACCCATGAAAAATCCACTTCCTATTTCCTACAAGAGACCTAAAGAAAACCAAACAAGTCCTAATCTGCCTCCTAAGGAAATTTATAAAGCCAAAGAGAAAGTGGTTGAACAACCTTCTATGGTTTCTTCTATTCTTCCCTCACAAGAAGAAAAGGAACCTATGGTTGACAAACCCACTCCTACACAAACACAACTTGAAAATTGTACTAAAATAAATCAAGTGCTAGAGAGTGTAGGTGTAGGTGTCGTGATATTGCTCAAAAGATGAATGAAGAGAACAACATTGAAAATCAAAATCTGAACTTGATAGAAGCAATAACCAATGACCCTCATATTTTACTAGAACAAATAGAAGCTATGTCTCCACCACAAAAAGGACCAACATCTTCTATTCATATTATCATTCTTCCTCCTGTTGTGGTTAACTTGGATGACGATGAGGAAACAACTAAAATCGATGAGGAATTTCATAATGAGTTGAATTTGTTATTTGCCTCTTCTATGAGTTTAAATGACAACAACCATGGAGATCCTCCTAAACCAAGTGATTCTCCTAGTACAACACTTGATGTTGTCCCTCTCGCTAGTGATCTACATTTTTCATATACTGAACAAGACTAGGATGTGGATGACCTGTTGAATGGTTGACTCGCATGTGCTTTACTAGTATTTTTATCTTTTCTTTTTCTTTCCTTTTTTCTTTATTTTTCTTTTGATTACATGTGTGTAACGTGATCCCCTGTGATGTTTTGTTTGATGTTTCTCTCTATATATATGCATTCCTCTATTTGTACCTTCATTCTTCTATATGTCATATAATTTTTCCTTTTGATTGATCTTTTCTCTTTATTTTCATTTTTCATTTTTGTGTTTTCCTTTTGGGGATTCCGCAAGGCATCGACACATTCATGTCTCCTACATGTTGACACAAAAGATTTTTCATTATCTTTTCTTTTCCTTTCATTTTCCTTTTCATTTATCTCATGTTTTCCTTTTTGGGATCACACAAGGTGTCGAGACACACTATGTCTCTTCCATGTTGATCCAAAAGGATTTATTTTCCTTTTTTTTCACTCTCTTTGTGTCATTCTTCCAATTCTATGTGCATTTGGGGAATGATGGAAGTTCTGAGCTCTTTAAAAATATTGCAGCAAAGAACATATTGACCCCAAATCCATAGATCCCTTATTTGTTTGGTGTTTTCATTTTGGAGGAAACCACTCCCTTTCTTTTTATTTTCTCTTGCATGACACATGTGACTTTACTCGGAAACATATGACTTGGCATATTGCTTTCCAAGTTGGCTCTCATGTATTCCTTCTTGTTTGCATTTTCATTTGCTACTTTAGAGTAATTTCTCACAACATGGTGTTAGCAATTTCTTTAAAGTGGGGGCATTAATTGGCATTATTTTATCATGATTTCACTTGAATTTTTTTTCCTTTTTCATTTTCTTTGATGTGATTTTATTTTTTCACACAACATTTTTTCCTCTTTGTGGTGACATTGGGAGTAATGTCCTTCAAGAGTGATCTATCTCAGTATATTATATTCCCCTTAGTAGTGATGTGACACACTGTATCCCTTAAGTGGTGAATCTTTTATCCTTTGATTGATCCTCTCTTGAGACATTAGGAATGATGTCCCCTAAGAGTAAGACCTCACATGAACTAAGAAAAATCCCTTTGAGATTCCCTCTTTCTTGTTGCATTTTTTACCTTAATAAATTCATGGAGGTATGGCTTTAATATGGTCCCCTAGGGCTCACCTAGTGAACACCTAGCTTCACTAGCCTATGTGAGCATTCATTTTTGTACCTTATTAAATTCGTAGAGGTATGACTTTGATATGGTCCCTTGGGGCTCACCTAGTGGACAACTAGCTCCCACTAGCCCTCATGAGCATGTGTTTTGTTTGCATAGTGGAAAATGTGTTCCACTTGTAAACTTCTTTTTGGAAAAATAGCCTAGACCTAGTGGGGCTCACCTAGTGAACACCTAGCTTCACTAGCCTATGTGAGAATTCATTTTTCTACCTTATTAAATTCATAGAGGTATGACTTTGATATGGTCCCTTGGTGCTCACCTAGTGGACAACTAGCTCCCACTAGCCCTCATGAGCATGTGTTTTGTTTGCATAGTGGACAACGTGTTCCACTTGTAAACTTATTTTTGGAAAAATAGCCTAGACCCAGTCCACCATGTTGGATGGCCAGTTGAAGCTTGATCCATTGCAGTTTTTCCTTTAACTTTTTCCTTTTTCCTATCTTTGATGGTGTATGTTTGTGATCTATTTTTGGCTTCATATATCATCTACAAGTGTTTTCCTTTGTACTTATGTTGGTTTTTTTTGTAGGATCTTGATCATGAGGGCTTGGCCACCCTCTTGATTATTGTCATCCTATCTTACTAGAATTTGTACATTTGAACCCCTCTTGATTGCATGGTTGGCTACTTTAGTGTGAGTTTGAAGCAAGTTCATCCTCTCACTAAAGTGGGAGCTAAATGTAGTGTAGGAAAATGCATACCTGTGCATTTTCACACTTGTTTAGGTCCACCTTGCTTTATTTATGCTTCTTTATGGCTTAATTGGTCCTCTTTTGTGTCCACAAGCCCTATGAATTACATCCTTTTCTAGTTAATCTCAACATTCTCCAATGCATAAATGATGATTTAACGACTCCATCAATGTGTCCTTGATTTTAGGGTCGGGACTAAAATTCCACCTAGGGAATCTTTGTCCCCCAAGGCTCTCGAGACCCTGATTTTGAGATGTGTTGATTGGGACCCTTTTTGGTGTCTGTGCCCCAAGTTTTTAAGACTTGGGACTAAGACACCACCTAGGGAATCTTAGTCCTCCTTGAGTCATTTTCGAGAATTAATTTCAAATTATGGTGGGATTTAGCCTCCTTTATTTAATGAATTTATATGTTAGCTTGGTGTGAGTAATTTCCGGATATTAAGCATAAGTATAAATACAAGGTTCCTTCTCTCATTTTCTCCTAACAAGCATCCTAAGCAATCTATCAAGTAATCCAAGAATCCAAGTCTTTTCAAGAGTAGATTTATTAAGCATTTGGAGCCATTTCAAGATTCAAGCATCATATCAAAGAGCTTCTTGCATCATGTATGTTGTGCTAACATTTGTGATGTAGGGTTTTTATTCAAGCAGGCAATTCAAGTCCTATCTTTCAAGCATTCAAGATCCATATCCATTGCAACCATTGCACACAATTTTGTAGATTTTATAAGGGTTTGGTGAGTTGTAGCATTGCATGTTGTTCATTCACCATTTCCTTCATTATTTCTATTTCATTTCAATGTTTAATTACCAACAAGGGGTTTGACCAAGGAAAACCCCCGTTCACTAACAAACAACAAGTTTTTCCCATCTTGCATATTTGTGATTGTAGATCTAGGTTGAAGACTTGAAGATCACTTGGAGTGAAAAGTTGAAAAAGTTGCAAAGTTACAAAAGTTGCAAAGTTACATTACAAAGTTGTCATGTTCATGAAAACTCACCTACAAGCTAAATCTGAAAGTTTCAGAACCTGAGATTGAAAAGGAAGCAAGTGCAAACCTTGGAGCTCAAGATCCTATTCAAAGTTTGCAAAAATTCAAAATGAAACTAATACGCCATCTTGGGTGTCTTAGTCCTCCTAAGCACATTTTTCATAGATTCCTTCAAATCTGGTCCCAACATCCAAAGACTTCGCATTTGCCCCAAAAAATAGTAGCAGGACTAATACGCCACTCTAGGAATCTTAGTCCTCCACAAAAATTTTTGGCGATATCTTTACATTTTCAGAATCCTCATAGCATCTCCATATTTTCTAGGTGCACACATACTATCTTATTGTTTCATAATTTCATTATTTGCATCTCTCATTTAGCTTACATTTCTAGTTTTAGGTCATTTTGCATATCACATTATGTTTTCCAACATTTTCTTTTCCAAGCATTTTCTTGGTGGTGAACCCCTTAGAACTCAAAGAACCCCCTCCTAGGTCCTTCCTAATTGAGAATTGACTCACCTTGTGAGGTTGTTAGTCAATCCTATTAGGAGCCCTAGGACATTATTAAATGATTGGTGGAAAAAGAGTGAAATCTTTAGGTATCCATTTTTTCAATTCACCAGGGACCATCTCAACTATGACTTGATCGAAGAAGTTGAGCCACTCTCACATCCTAACTATAAATTGCAAATAATTTAATACATCATCATGTATCATAAATGAATGCATAAAATAAATTAAATTATAAAAATACCATGTATATAAAAATAAACATAAATAACATATCAACTAGGTCCTCAAGCTACCAATTTGGATCTTAAGGTGAAAGTGATCTCATAGGGGCTATACCTATAGTTGTAAGTGGTGTGGTAGAGATTCTTATAGAATTAGTACCACTCAACTCTCTTCTCTCTATTTGGCTCGAGGCGTATATTATTGTAGGTAGCCCTACTAGCCTCACTTGTACTCTAGGCCTCTCCTCTACTAAGCTATATCCAAGTGCCACTAATGTTTTTTACTCCTCAATTGATCTATATGCACCAAGATATCCTCTAGGATAATCCTCAAGAAAATAAGGGGTCAGTTTAGTATTCAAACACCAATTGATGTAGATTGGAGTAATTTACACATCTTTTGTATCCAAAAATAGGCAAGAATCATCTCCCTCACATCAGGGTCACTCAATGCAATATCAATAACAATAGATCAAGGTAGGTCACCCCCTCTGACAACATAGATGGGTAAAAATCTAGGAACCTACTTTACTCACTTGAACTACCTTATCACCCACCTGTAGTAGGACATAACTATATATAGTCATATCAACCAATAAAATATCCATCTCACTACATCTAAGCTAGCTATCTCAAAATTTCCAACCATGCTCACATCTATACATATGGACACCATATAATATTTTTACTTTTCAATCTATCAAATTTATATCTCAAAAATAATAAATCAACAAATCTTCAATATTAACATAGAAAATAAATTTGATCCCTAAACATATCCATCAAAATTTGTCCTAGGAAACTTATTGGTCTCATGTAGATGATAATATTGAAATTCCAAACCTAAATTAGTTTACATGTCTTGAGGTTATGGCCCTTGTGATACATGAAACCAAGGCCATGATATAGGTGGATGATCATGCTTTTTCCCCACATCAAAAATATTTGACTCTTGCATATAACCCAAATGGTATTTATGAAGCCCCATGTTGGTGTGTTCCCTACCCATCCATCACTACAAACATGGATATGATCGCAATAATAATATGTCTCACAAAAGACATAAGAAATAACCCTTTCTATATCCATCTCACATATATGTGTTCTATAGTGTCACCTCCTACCACCCAATCAATAGCATATTGATGTATGTCCTATATAGTGGCCCACGATCTTTTCTCCTCAATGGTAATAGTGTAATCTTGAATAGGAAATACTAGAATAGAGTAGAAATCCTCTAAGTTCATCATCATCTCCTCTATTGGGAGCATTAAGTTGGATATGTCTACATTCCATTGCTCCATCACCACCATCAACATTCTACCATAGAAGTGCATCTCTAGCTTAATGAAGATCCTTTAGATCCCCACTCACTAGAGGAGTGAGGTCCATTTGTTGAGAGGGTTGATAATCGGCTCCATATAAGAGATAGAAATACCCCTCCTATGTGCTCCTACATAGTAGGCATGGTTGAAAATAATAAAAAGAGTTTACACATCACTTACTGCTCTAAATTATATATTTTATTCTTCCCAAAAACTAAAAAAAGCTCATTTTTTATTGGGCACTAGCATGTCCTTGGATGCTAGTGCATCATCAAAATTCTAGAACATACGTTATACACATATGTTTCCCCTAGACAACCACATGCCAATTGAATGCCAACGTGCATTGTGAGACCCACCATATCAAAAAATATTAAAAAATCATGATAAAATTTTCATTCGCCTCACATAAAGTTGCCCCCTACTCGACTCCCTCATAGAGCTCGTCTAGCTTGGTTCATTGGTAGTTTCATTTGCGTGACATTTTCTCTTGGGTATCATTGAAAACTCTTTGAAAATTCAATATTGAATAGTGAAATTGAATAGTAAGTTTTTATAAATTTTTATATTTATAAAAATATTCTCTCAAAATTTTCAAATATTTCATTCTAATGGTGAATTTACCTTCCTATTTTTTCCTTCTGTAAATTAGGAAAAAAACATGAGGGGCACATATTCACTCTTTTCAAAATATTATTTTTAACTTTCTTCTCCAAAATATTCCTCTCTTTGTATTAGATTTCTTTCAATTTTGAGATTGGTACATTTTCTTTTTTAGGATATGTATGATTTTTTCCTAACATTTAATCCTACATGAATATGAAACTAAATATTATGATTTTATAGAATCCAAGTCTAGGGGAAACATTGTTCCACCTAACAAGCTTTTGTGTCCTCTATAGTATACTTTTTAAGGTATCATCTTTTATGTTCCCTACATGTCATCATCTACTTTAGTGTAGCTTATTTCTTAGTGCAACCAACTCACTAAAGTGGGGGAAAAATGTATTGTCTAAAATTGTGTACTTGTGTAATTTCACATTATGTTTTGAACTCACCTTAGCCTATGTTTTGACAATAAATTATAATATTTATATAACAAATATTTTAACTCGCATTCAAATAGTATGATACATTTCAAGGATGTATGAAAAATTCTAGAATAATTATTTTAGATGATAGCATGGCACATGGACATCTACATGATGCCCTAGCATCCTACAAAATTTCAATATTCAAAAGTATACTTTCCACATGGCTTGTTTATGACACATGTCCTAACACTTGAATGAGAAAGTAACATCTCTTTCTCTCTCACTAGAGAAACAAAACTCAAAACCTTGTCATTTTAAGAGAGTTTTTAATATTCTTTCTAGCAAGCTCTCCATCTAAAATCCTTAAGGTAACTTTTCCGAAATATTCACAACCATCTGAGTTAGTGCTTTATTATCATACCATTTGATTCTCTATTTTAGAAATTCAATATTCTCAAGAAGAGGTATTCCTTGTTATATTTAGAACCTTTATTGTAGATTCCTTAATCTTCTACCAGTGATAATTATATATTTTTCATTTATTCTTCTACATTCTCTTTAAGGTGAGACAATCTCTTTGTTATACAAGTGAATAAATATATTATTATTGTTTTAATTGCATGAAATGGTGGTTCTCCCTATGGACCAAGGTTAACACAATTATCATTTCATTTTATTATTTTATTTTGGTCCTTAATACACTTAGGATTTACATGAATACTTTTTTTATCAATAATTTTCCTTTTGGCTATCCATGGAGGTCAAAAGACCAAAAGGGGAGTTTGATAAAGGAAAACTCCTAAATAGCCCCAACATTTTTTCTTGTCTCATTGTACTTGTAGGTTAGAGTGATTATGGAATATGAGTCATACATTCTACAATATTTTGGAGTGATTAGTGAAGGATGACAATATGACATGACGACATGCACATGATATGTTGGCATCCTAGACAAAGAGCTTCATTCTTGGTCTCTAGGTTTATCTTAGGTCTTATTTTAATTTTTTTATGTAATAATATTTTAGTACTCTCAGTGCTTTATGTAAATTAATATTTTCATAGTCTCTTTAGAATTGTATATCATAAAAGAAACCAAGTCATTTCATTATAAGTACCTTTTTTCTCTTATTTAATATTTTTTTCTTTTTGTAGATGAATATAAATATTCCCTTTCATTTGAATTAAAATAGGAGTTTAATAGTTATTTAAATAAGGAAATTTTAATCAAACTATAATTTTCCCTATCATATACTTGATCTACCAAAAAATGGGACTAGAACCAAGGTGAAAGTTGTAGCCAGATGTCGCCAAGATCATTGGAACAATAAAAATATATGTCTCTACCAAAAAATAGGACTAGAACCAAGGTGAAAATTGTAGCTAGATGTGGCTAAGATCCTATAACAATAAAAATATGTGTATCCAATAAAATATGGACATGTGCTTGTTACATAGAAAATCTTATAACTATTAGTTCCCTATATGTAATGCAAAATACATTTGGTTTCCTTAAAATAAAGATCATGTGCCTCTATAGGAAGCATTAAACCTATCATATACAAATGAAATATTGGAGCATGTATGAATTAGGTAGATGATGCTACAAACAATTTGTAAATATAAAGTGGCATCAAAAAGTGGGACACTTGAACACCCCAATCTTCACTTCAAACAAAAAGGGAGTCAAAGCAATCTTACAATCAACCATGCAAAAATGGGCTAGAAGATCAACAACATATTACTTAGGTTGGGAAATAGAGATCTCAAAATAGTTATGAGTGGTCTTGATCCCAAGAAAATTATGCAAAATACACACATTAGCCATGTAAAATATATAATGAAAATTAGTCTTAAATCCAATTATTATGGACAAGGTGATCCCTATGACAATCAAAACATCAACATAGAGAACCAAGAAGAGAAGAGAATCGTCTTATATCTAGATGTAGGAATTAAAATCTAAGTGAAATCTAGAGAACCAAATGGAGAGAATAAAGGAGTTTATCTTGGAATACCAATTCCAAGGTGTCTACTTTAGTCCATAGAGAAGCTTCTTTAATTGAAAAAATAGTGAATAATCTTGAACAAATCCCTATCATTGTTCCATGTAAATCTCTTCTTATAGACCCTTCTGATGAAATACGCTCCTCAAATCGATCTAATGTAAAACCCAACCATGAGTTATAGTAATAGAAAGAGTCAAGAAAATTGAGTTCATTTTAATGAAATAGGAAAAGGTCTCAGTGTAATCTACACCTAGAACCTACAAGAAGCATTTGTCCACAAGTCCTACCTTGACCTTGTTAACTAATCTATCCACTACAAATTTGGTTTGATAGATCCACTTACATCAAACCAATTTTATTCCCTTTGGATGTGAAACAATCTCCCATGTGTTGTTCTGAATCAAAGAGTTGTACTCTTGCTCTGTGACTAAATCCCACTTAGGAATGCATGATTCTTCACAAAATGAATATGGATCTAAAGTTGTAATATATGAATGTGGAATATCCTAGTGATATGATCAAGTCCTCCTAGTATCTAAATGATTCCCAATAAGAATTACCATATGATAAAGTGTTTGATGAGCTCAAAGAGGCATTATAGAAGGATATGGAGGACAAGATTCCTTAGAATTTGAATTTGAACTTGGACGAAAGGGAGGTGAACCATTATGATGAACCCTATGAGTAGAATAAGTTGGAGGAAAATCCTTTTGAGTCACTATCATGTGAATCCACTATGGAGGAAGTAAGAATGTGAGAGGATGAGCTAGGAAGTTTTCCTAAAAATGTATAATACACTCAATAAATATTTCATGTGTCTCAATATCTAAAATTCAATATCCTTTGACACCATCTAGATATCCATTAAAGATGCAAGGCCTACTATGAGGTTTCAAGGCCCTACACTTCTTTAAAGGAATGGTTGTCCATGCTAGAGATATAAATACTCTAAAACACCACACATGTTTCCTACCACACCAAGCTTCAAAGGAAGTGATTTTATTCAATTCCTTATGGGTAACCCTATTCTAAATGTGAGCAACATAGTTGGTAGCTCCATTCAAGTATTTAGGTAAAGGGAGTGTGTGTGGACTATATAGCCAACCATTTCTTTCAAAGATTACATTGATCCTTTTTCAAGGTGTGTAGGAAATTGAATTATGAAGATAAATTCCTTTAAGAGTGAGAAAATCTCAAACTAATTATTCACATATTCTCATCCATCATCTATGTGGAGAATCTTGATATACTTTCTAGATATATTTTTCATAGTTGTATGGAGTTAACAAAGGAATATCAGATTACCCATGTATGAAGAAAATAAAAGAACAAGATTAAATTCAAGGAGATGCACAATGTAAAAGGACACAATAAGACACCCCCCATAATTCACTCAATCAAAAATCCCCCTAACAAGTAATATTTGGCACTTTATAGATTGATTTGTTTACAATGTTGAAGTTGTATCTAGAGTTATACAATATCCAAAAAGGGGAAAATATGTGATGAACCTTCCTAGTTCTGACCTCAAAAAGGCTGATTAGAAGCTCAATGAACTTAGTCAAACATTTCTGATGTGAACTTTTAGCTAGCTAGTCTGTGGTTTCAATCTGATTATATGCTTGAAAAGTAATGATCAAATGCTTCCAATGTTTATGAGACAACACTACAATGTTTAAATTATCATCTAGATGCTCCAATGAATTATTTTCATCTTATACAATGCTCATATAAGACTTCTAAATGCAAACTAAGCATCTACAACCAACTGGCATTTTAACAAACAGTTGGTATGCATACTAATATGTCATTCAAAAATGAATATTACAATCATGTATGGTTCCTCAAGGATAATATTCTTATTAAAATATAATCTTCCATTGCAAAGCTTAACACGAGTTGCCAAGACTCTTGGCTTACATAATGATCATCAAAATTGATTAAGCAATGGGTTCCTACAGTAATCATGCACCTACAGTAGCAAACTAATGCCAATCTTATGCCACTACAATGACTAGTAAATACAATGCTTCTAATGACTGAAAATAAAATGCATACGTGTTGATTACAGTCTAATTTCAAAATTAAAGCACTCAGAATTTCATTTCAGAACACTGGCATTTACTTCACTAATTTTTCTGATCAGAGGTTACTACAATGGATAAGAATGTGAACAACAATACTCAAACTTGGAAGTGATTGATGATCTGAAAGACACCCAGCAGTTTGTAATATGTATGAGACCTCCAAAAGACCCATCCAACAGAGACTAGCTTCTGAGTATGATCACATTAAGTCTGAAATCCAATATCAGCAACATGCAACAGTTAAGTTCCCTCTGTTTGATAACTGCGACCAGGCTAAAGCTTATGTTATGAGTCTGAGATGACAATGATTCACTGAGAAGCAATGTATAGTCTAAGAATGAACTCTTCCCACCTTCTTCACTCCAAGTGACCTCCCTCCAAAGACCAAATATGCCCAGAACTCCAACACAAGTCAAAAAAGAGACTTTACATGAGGAATAAGGAAGCATCCAGGTCTGATATGCAAACATCAGCTGCACACAGCCCTTGACCTGTTTATGGGCTTAATATCTCTTCCCAAAACTCCACGAGAACCCTTAAGACAAGCCCACAAACCAACAACAAAGCCCTAGCACTGTAGCACGACACTGTAGCGACGGTACTGAAGCAGGCACTGTTCACGCGCACTGTAGCGCAGGTACTATAGTAACACATTAAATAGCTTGAAACCTGATTGATAATGGCTGCCAATGAATAACTTAGGTCTGCAATAGATATACCTTTAAATGGCCTCAAACCCTATGTTGACTTTTCACCTGTAAGCTCCAAATGGACTCCTGAATGAAGCCCTCCCAAGCAATAATATCAGCTGGTATTGCACAGCCTCAAAATTGCACTAACACTGAAGAATTTTTGTTCTCCAATGCGAAAATTGCAGAAAACCCTAATTGGTTTCCTCTCCAAGCACGAACTCCAAAGACACAATTTAATATTCTCCAAGACATAATGAATTCAAATGCCTTTGATGCCCTTTATAATTCCTCAAGAAGGTCGACCTCTTAAGCTGCTTTTAATCCTCTTTTGAAATCCACTTTAGGTTTTTAATAAAACTTTATAATATCTCTCTAACCTTGGGTGTCCAAAATAATAATAAAAAATGTACTTTAAGTGATTTTAATTGAGGGTCATGGCCTCATCGGAAATAAAGTACACTTTTAATTTTATAATTTAACTTTATAACATTTAATTATCATTAAAGTACCTTTAATGATAATTAATCATTAATCATTTAATATTTTGTTCATCCAACCCAAAGGATGTCAACATTGCATCTAAGACCTGTTCAGGTGCCTTACTAAATTTAGTAACCCTAACTCCCCTAAAATTGTGACTTACTATAAATAGTAAGTATGAAGAACTGAGTCAAACAAAGGCCAAACTGAACCCATATCGAGCTCTGAAGGAGAAAAACACTTTGATTACTGCCCCGAAGGATCCTCTAACTATCAGTGTTAGCCTACGAGGTTCAATTGATAGGCTAATACTTACGAACTCTGATGCTCAGAAAATGGGGACATTACAAAATATTTAAAATTAATATTTGGGAAAAAAATCATAAGTTTGAATTAGTACCAATTTGTAGTGTACAAAAATTTATTCACTTTCAAAAAAGGAATCACCTCAATTTGAGGTTGTATGTAAATTTACAATTATTTAAAGTTCAAAAAATGAGGAGTATTTGTCAAATCTAATGACACTACTAGTTTATGAAAAAATATCACTTGAGAAAAAAAAAATGAAAAGAACATGAAATTTTTCCCCAAATAAAAAAAAATAAAAAAAGAAGAAACAAAAAGGAGGTTGTATACTCGAGTTATGACCATCTAAAGTTGAATTTCCAAATCAAGAAACTATAGTGGAAAGGGGAGTCATTTTTTTTGAATAGTTTACTAAAATAAATATGATCCCATGATGAATTCATCACCAAAATATTACCAAAATGTGCCAAAAATATTCCCAAACCACTATCAAATTCTTCAATTTATTTCCTTATGTACATTGAAACTACTTGTTTAGATTTTCAAAGCTCCCTTTTTGCATGAAATTGCCACAAAGAAAATAGTAAAATTTGAAAGACTATTTCTCCAAAAATATTTTAGAGTGAATGAAAGGTAGTAGTGTGTATTTTCACCTAGTGGCATAACCTTTGTTTTTCCACCATTGGTGGTGACGAGTTTGTAGTCGCCCACCTCGGTGCTATGTAGGTCACACTATGAGTAGTGGTGGCTACTCTGAGTGGTACCACTAATATATTAGTGGTGAAAAAATAATTTGGATTCCATATGGTATGATGTTGCAAGGGTCATATAGCTTGGGAACCAAAAACTTTTCCTTTGGGACAGTATTATCCAAATTTTATAAGATGTATATGAAAATAGAGGTTTCTAGGTCTTTTGGATAGAATGGTAGGGTCTGTTTGGCCTCGAAGTGTGTCAATTTTTAGTATTTTGTTGGATCTATATTGAAAAAAAATATTCTTCAACCCTTCACATATTTCACTTTAGATGTCCAACTAGGATGAAATAATAGGTGACTCTAATTTTCTTGGCCACTCTGAACTCAGTGGTGAGCTCAAATTTTCTCCACTAAAATGTACCTACAATTGGCAAGAAAAAAAGGAAACCCCCAAAAACTAAAATCACTTTCATACCATTTTATTTGATACATCATTCAAGGATGGAAGAGAAGATTAAACTTAGTTCTTCAAGAAAAAATTAGCTCTACACTCCTAGATTTCTTAAAAATGCTAACCCACAACTCAAAAATTTCTCTAATACCATGTAATATTTGGCTATGAACCCACCCAAAATCTAATTGACTAGTGGAAAGCAAAAGAAAAAATATAATATTGAAAGAATAAACTATATTCTATTCAACAAAGGGTAAACCCACAAAAGTGGTTTACAATTTGAGTGAGAAAGGAAAAGTTGCAAAAAATGACCCCATGCAAAAAAAACTGGTTTTTGGGGTTCGAGTGAACTTATTGGTTCAAGCAAACCAAAAGAGGGTTCACTAGAACCCTAGTTTGAGCGAACTCATTAAATGTAAGGTCCCACCATTCTTGCTGAAAAAACACAAAGAAAACCTTTTTTGAAAGGGGGTTTGCTCGAACCCCCTTAGTTCGCCTGAACCCCCCTTTTCTCACCTTCTCACCCTCAAGCAACAAAAAGTTCTAGAATTTTTCACTTCGAAGCTTAAGTTGAGGATGAAAATGAAGGAGACTTCATATACCCAATTGGATGATGGTATTCCTTGGAATGAGCTACCCAACAAATATAATTTTAATATGTTTTGTTTTATTATGTATTTGTTTTTTTAGTTTTATTAAACATAGTTTTTTCATCAAAAATCAAGCTCTTTGTTCTGCACATGTGGAAAAATAGCAAATTATCAAAAAAAATTGAAAAATATGAGTGCACTTGATATTGAAGTCCTTCATCCAACAAAAAAAAATTGAATTTTGATACATACAAAAAAAGTTACATGTTATACGGTCCACTTATGTCTGAATTATAATTGTTTTGACTTTGAAACTTGATTAAGGAAAAATTATTCAATAAAACACTATGAAACCAATTGGAAGCACTAGATATCGTAGTTACAAATCTAAATTAAAAAAAATAGAATTTTATCCTTCATGGAAAAAAAATTATATGTTATACGGTGAGCGTCACTCCTTAAAAATGTTGTTTATTGAAAAAAACTAGTTTTTGAAGGATATGGAAAAAGAAGTACAATCTGATTCCAAAAAATTTGAAAAAAATATATTTAGAATCTACAGATAAAATTTCACAAATCACTAGTTTGCATCATCTTCAAATTCCTCATGGTTTAGCCACTACAGGTGCCTGAAAGTGAAGATTTAGTTAGAAAAAATTATTTCAGTGTCTAGTTTGGCCAAAAATTGTAAACTAGTATTGTGGGATCACCCCAAAAAATAAAAAATAATCTAGAATAAGTGATTACACATGTATTAATGGCAAGTACTAGAAAGATAATCATTGTGGGGTAATGTGTAAAAAGTCCCTAAGTGAACTTAACCTAGTGTGAAAAAGACCTAATGAGAAACTAGCTACGAAATGATCTAGTTAGGGGTTATACCCTATTCACACTCACACTACTTAACCCAACTTGAATATAATATTCCAAATGTGGAATCTAATTAACTAGTGTTTATAAGGTTTTATTTAGCCTATAAGGCAATGAAAACCTCCTAGATCAAGGTATTCCCATAACAACTCACTATTTGGTCTATGTTATTTATACGAATTGAATCATTATGTAAGTTAAATCAACATGCCATACACTAAGCACTACCTAGTAACCCAATTAATATCATAACAATGAATACTTATTTAATAATAATAACAAATAATAGATAGAAGTTCCTTTGGTTAACTTTAATGTTATAAGAAATTAGTGAATGCATTGTTCTTAACATTGAGCCTGATGTTCATCCTACAATCAAAAAATTGCTCCTAATGAAAATAGCACAATATTCTTCATAGGTCCATTCATGATCCTATAAATAAATGTAGTTCTACCTATAATTGTTACATAGTCCTGCAATAGTTGTAACATTGTCCTTCAACTTCACATAACATAGTCCTTGGAAAATATGATCATAATATTATTAATCCATGTAATAGAGTCCTATAAATGAATGTTTTTTGTCCTAATGATGCATGTATCATAGTTCTCTCATTATATGTGACATAGTCCTTTAATACATGCACTTGACTAAGATATATACCATCCTCAGGATAACATTATAGGCCAAAGAGTGTAATCATGTAATACCCCTCCTCTTATTGTGTGGATTTATTATTTTTCTATGTGTTTGTTTGCTTCTTGTGATTGTGATGGTACTAGTATTGGTTGGTCTGATAGTTGGTTAGTTAGACGTTTGATGATGTTGTTATTCCATTAGTGGACATGATTATTTTATATGATATTGTGGTTGGTGATGTTAGTTGATTTTCAGATTTATATTATGATGCAATGATTTAATAAATTATGTCATGAGATGAATTGTTAGTTTAGAAATGTTGTTTTATCAGTTATATTATAATTGTTAGGATAGATGTGATGAAGGACAGTGTAGCATCACTCATTTGCGAGTGCTCTGTTACGCTGCGATTCCTTCTCACAATGCAATGCTTCGATTTAATGCTTTGATTTCATATATATGTATGCACATGTACACGACTTCGTTTGTATGCAGGTATTGTAGGTACAAGTCCCAATTCCACCTACTTCGGTAGGACAGGGCGAGCACTAATAGCCCAATGGTTAAATGTTGAAACAGAGGTGATGATGAAGTCATCTCGTCCCATGATGTCAGACTGTCTTGTTTGATTGGTATTGTACGTTTTTTTGTAGTTGTTGTTATTGTGGTTTGTGGTTGTGTTATGTCATATTTTATTAATGTGGGTATTTTATAAGTTGTCTTAGTTAATTAAATGTTGATAATAATTGTTTATTTTAATGTTAGATTAAATTGTATTTAAATATTTAAATGATTTATTTATTTTCGAAAGTCATGATTTTTATTGTGTGATAATTATAATATTAAATTGTGTGTTAATTATTTTAATTAACTATCTTGTTGTGGATAATTATTAGAATAAATTATTTAAATTAAATAGATAATGTGATGTGCAAGTAAAGTGGTAAAAATAGAAATTAAAACAATAAAACAAATAAAAGACTGAAAAAGTTGTGAGAATGAATAAGGATAGAGATCTGATTAAAAAGCTTGCTTTTAAAGAATTATTTTCTTTTATTTTTTATTTTTAGAGTTTTTAGAAAAAATGGTCAATATCTTTTATTTAATTATGAATTTTGTGAGTTTTCTCACACATAGAAGATCAGGGATACAGAAGTTGCTCAAGTTATTGATTATGTACTTTTGAATCTGAAGAGAATATTTTTGAATCTTTTGCTATTATTTGAGGAGAGTTCTAGAAAGGGATTGGGGAATCTATTACTGGTTATTCTGGAGTCTTCTGAACAAAGGATAGGGTTCGAGATTTGAGCACGGTGACTCAGAGGAGATTCAAAGTAGGAAGGAGGAGCTCTTCGTAAAGGCCGTCAGGAACCAGCTTCATCAGATTCTCAAAGAAGCGCAGGACTCCAGGTTCCCATCTCTATCTTTGATTTCTCTGAATCTGCAAAATAAACAAAAATTATGATTTGAATGAATTTGTGTTGCAAATAAAAAAAAAATATCTGTCTGTGATTTAGATTTAAATGATTTCTTGAAGATTAGGAAATGAATAAACAAATAGGTTTTCCTTTGAAAAGAAAATTCATATTCAGATTAGAAATCTTGTTTTGCAAACAAACTGAAAATAAACTCTTCGAATTCGGTTTTGGATAAACTCAATCTCTCTGTTATTCCTGTGGAAAAGAACAATCTTTGTATTTTAATGGAATTGAATTATTATTTTGAAAATAAAATATATATATATATGTATTTTAAATTTATGGTGATTCTGTATTTTACATAGAAATCTGTGTTCTCTGTGATTATGTGTAATTATTTATAATTATATATATCAATAAGTATATATATATATATAAATATATATATATATTAATTCATATATATAAATATAAATATATAATATGTAATTATAAATAAACTGTTTTCATGCCTTTCGAAAAAGGCCGATTGTGAAAATCTGTGCCTGTACAAAGGACAGATCGAAATTTAATGTATTTCATTTTTTTTTACTTCCTTTGTGTTTTTGTTATTAAAAATTTTATTATAAAAAAAAAAATTAAATTGTATTGGAATTCGGGGGGGGCGGGGGGGGTCAGCTGGGCCGTACCCACCCCTTTCCCCACTGTCAGTGACACAACAGTCCGGATGGACTGTTGTCAGTCCGCCGGCGGTACTATACGGTGGTGATTGAGGTTTAAAAAAAGTTTTTTAATTTTAAATTTAAATTTTTAATTTTATATATATATAAATATATATATATATATATATTTATATTTGTGTTATTTATTATTAGTTTTTTTTTTTTTAAATATAAAAAGAAAGTTATTTTAATTATTTATTCTAATATTAAAGAAATGTAATTTTTATTTGGGAATTAATTATCAAAGTTTTTATTTAGTAAAATAAAATTAATGTATTATGTTATTCGACTTTAGAAAATTAATTTTATTTTGGTGTGGAAATCATGGTTTATTGTGGACAAGTAAATTACATGGATTTTGTTGAGCATGTGTTTCATATATCGTTTTATAATTGAAATGTTTTATGCTTTTGAGTTAATTGTTACTTTTGGTTATGAAATTGGTGATCTGGTTATTGTGTTCTATTTAATAGTTGTAAACTTCACTCGTGATGTGGGAACCCTATTGTCAATTTGTGAAAACCTTGTTCTAGAGGCTTATTATTTTAAAATGATATTCTCGCCTTGGTTATGCTTTGGAGTTATTGGTTTTATGTGTGGAAGGGTTGAACGGTTTTGTTAAGACTCTTGATTTAGAGTAATTGCGAGAGGGTTAATGCCTCGTGTATCTGGTTTTGGTTTTATGCTTTATTTGTGCTAGTTCAACCCTTGCCTCCTTTGAGATATGTTAGGGGTCATAGGGAGAGTGGCTCTTCGTGGGCGCTAGCTCCTCAGAAGGAGGAAGAGCTCAGGGGAACCCACGTAAGAGTAGTTAAACAAGTGATAACCTAAAAATAGAATTTAGGGGGATGGGTAGTAAAACACACAAGATAATAAACATTGAATTCCTTGTCTATGCATTAGGGCTACCATAGACTAATGATAGACTGAGTAGGCCATGGTCGGCAAAGTCATAATCTCGTCTTCATGAGGGGTTATCGACTCTGCATAAGCTACCCTATGGTGTCGGCGCCTCAAGTAGGAGGAAGGGCTAGGGGATCCATAGATGGGTGTCGGCGCCTCAGTTGGAGGAAGTGCCAGGGGATCCCATGAGAGCTATGCGATGACACTCTCCACTAGACACCCTTGTGCTTTGTTTGTAGTTGCCTCTGGATATTGTAATCTTTATGTTGTATCTGAGTCTTATGGAATTGGTTTATGATTGCTATTTGGTTACTTGTATAATTGGTGATGCTTTGTTTAATTGTGATGAGTTTCATAGTTTTAACTTGTTATGTGATTTTTGAATGTTGATGGTTGTTCATTGTATGCCTTGTGTTGTACTTGTTTTGTACTATGTTGTTGTTGAGTCGGAATGGCATTCATGGTTGGGTTCTCTTCCTCGTCACCTCTGAGCATGGGGGGTGAGTTACTTGTAATTCACATGGTTGGGTGGAACGTGCTCCACACCCGTTGGGTTCCCCATCAGCATCCTATCATCTCAGCATTTCCGCAGATGGAGTTGTACCAGTATTCACTTTGTATTTCAGATTTCATTGTTCTTGTTTCAATCCCCATGTTGGGAAATTCAATGTAATTTATTTATCAAGAGATTGTAATGTAATATTAAAACGATGATGTAATAGTTAGGATCATTTGTATCTCTATTAAGAGATTTATTATGGTTGTATTATGTGATGTTTATTATTCCCGCATCGTGGTTATTGGATGTATCCTCATTCATGGATATTTTAATGTAAATGGTTATGTTGTAATCTTTATCTTTTATTTCCGTTTAGTTGTTGCGATGTAACCTCAAACTTCAAAATGATAAACATAATCATATAACACTATTTAATCAAATAACAACATTATGTAACTCATAAGCCATCATGTTGATTAAAACCTAATCACATAAAGAAAAAAATTACTTTACACATGTATCCCTAATAGTTTCTACTTGTTGGTCCACTACCAATCATTATTGAGATATGATAGACAAAAAACTCTAGAGCGAATTTAGATGACATGTACAAATGAAAATGGCATTTACCTTTGCTTTTCAATATCTAGTAAAGAGGCATATTCCCCCCTCTTTAAATGTTGGGTTTCAACAATGTCTTTTGAGTTAACACACCAATCACATGCTCCAACATAAATAATTAGGTTACCATGTTTCCCATTGGGTAATATGCATCTTTTCTCATCTTTATTATTTTCCCATTAAGAGCATTTCTTTCATATAATTTTACAAGGAATATAATGTTATGATTTGGCATCATATGTGACACAAATAAGCACATGAATACACTTTGAAAGCAATAAGCCACCTACCTTTAGGAAAAAATGTTTATCATTATCAATTTCTATGATGGCATCTTGCACAATATAATTAATAGTTTTATGATATGGTGGGGGCTCTTTAATTGTATTCATTGAACATTTGATTATCCACTAGAGATATTTGTAAAGAGGTTGTTTATTATATTTTAGAATAATATAAAGTGTTATAATTTAATTGATAAGATAATATATATTTTTTATTATGTAGTTTATGTAAATGTTATTTTTTAGAAGTATGATGGATTAGGTTTGATTTTTAAGTGACTTTTGATGTATTAAATCTTTCTAATTTTAATTTAGATGTATATTACATATTATTTAATCTATTATATAAATATATAGATACACAATATTTATATTCTAGTTCAAAATAATAATTACTATAAAACATCTTGCGGAATTGAAAATAAATATATACCCACTAAATCTTTAGCAAATAAAAAATATGAGTTGTGAAATTTAGAGCCTCTTTCTCACACAAAATGAAGAGATCAACCTTAGAAATCTATTATTAGGAGAGAATCTTATATATGAGCCGACTTCAGTTGCTATAATGTGGTTTAGTAATTATTTTTTTAAAATATGTTTTGACTCATTAATTGTAATATTAAGTATCAATAGCCATTATGTTTGTACTTAAAAGTGGATAAGAGTTTCCATTTTCATTAGTCACATTAAAGAGACAACCAATCACATGATAATATATAAGATGTTCAATAATACATACCTTAATACACATATTTAATATAATTTTTTGAAGTGTTTTATACAACCCAATAAAAATAGAAATAATATAGTGACAATTAGGTGGTCTTAGGTTCTAATTCTAGCTGGCCCAAATGAACAATAGCTCAACAATCCTAAACAATAATTTTGAACTTTTAACTACCATTTAATAATATAAATAAAAAATTTATATGTCTGAAATTAAGATGCACAATTCTATAACTTCACTTTTCTTCTATTAACTTGTCCCAATACAAAAGATCTCAAATTCAAGCTGACAGATACTCACTCACCAAATACCTACGATATTTCATATGACATAAGGCAAATTCACCAACAATTCACCAACGGCAAATCCACGGGAAAATTCATCACCATGACAAATTGGCCGTGAATTTTCCCGCCGATGAATTATTGATGATGAATTTTCCTAGAACCATTCCATACAACCGCTCACAAAATTAACCTACATGACTAATTACCCCTCTCCCCTATTCTCACTCCATAAAAAAATATTTGTAGCATGTATCAGTAAAGTTTTTCTTTTAACAGAGATTGAACAAACCCATCGGACAAAGGAGAGGATCCCACATTCATCCCCACGTCACATGGTGAACTGGGAACGTAAAGTGGGTATTTGCTATTTCTCACAGATTTTGACGGCTTGCATACCAACTCTCTGACATTTAAGCCATCACACTTAGATATCTGAATCTTCCCATTAAATGCTTCCAGTTTTGTGGCCAAAAACTTTGTATCGTCTCTCCCATGATCGAAGAGCCATTCACTTGAAAGCAACATTTGCCAATTGAAATGCTTATTCTGATTCATGCAAGCTTGATTATGGGCCATTTAGATGATTTTTCCTTGCTGGGTACGTTGAATGGATCATAAAAGAACAGAGATATGCCCATACAAACCCAATACTTTCATTTCCTTGCTGGGTACGTTGAATGGATCATAAAAGAACAGAGATATGCCCATGATCGAAGAGCCATTCACTTGAAAGTAACATTTGCCAATTGAAATGCTTATTCTGATTCATGCAAGGTTGATTGTGGGCCATTTAGATGATCTTTCCTTCCTGGGTACGCTGAATGGATCATATAAGATAAAAGAGCATATAAATATGCCCATACACACCCAATACTTTCATTTCCGGACTGCCAGAGTTTGCAATGATGTCATCTTGTTTGTAAGGGAAAGCGACTTGGCCTGTGCTTCTTGTTGACAGGCGTTTGTCCATTGTCTTTTTCATGCATTGCACATGGACAGATGAGGCCTTTTTCACCAGCAATACAACAGAAGGTAGGTGGGTAATTACATCAAACAATATCCTCTTCTGTCATCCATTTTCATAATGCTTTGAATCTGTACGATTGAATTGAAAGCCTCCCATAATCCGGCGAGAATTTTCAAAAGTGGCTTTGGGAGAAGAAGCCTTGGTCGTTGGATTAATCGTTTTTAGTTGATCAAAGTTGAATTATTAAAAAGCAGTTCAAAAGGGAATTGCGAAGAGAAGGAGAAACGATCAAACAATTACAATGTAAAGTCTCAACCTCTGTTTACCAAACAGCAGATTACAAACAAGGATTGAGCTAAGAAATTCTACATACAACATTCAAATTAGAACGTAACAACACCACTTTGGACTTGTAGAAATATGATGACCCAAATTATAAACAAAATTTAAGTAGGCGTTGGAGTGGTATAGAACATGGAATGTCCCCTTCATGGAGCTGGGGTTAACTTTATAAGAAAAAAATTTAATTATTAAACATTTTTAATTTTTATATATCTAGACAAATAATATATATTTGGATATTTTATGTCTTGTTTTTAACTTAAAAATTTGAAGTCTCTTTCAAGTCTTTGGTAGAATGGGGTGTTGGTGGAATTACAACCTATAAGTCTTGATTCATATTTAAAAAGGTATTAATTTAGACATGAGTTCTCATATTAGAGAGCAAAATGATATCGATAATGTTTAATGTCATCTTCTTTGCACTTAAGCAATAGTCTTATCTATATTTGCAATATTATCCTTATCTTTCTACTTTTTGTTCTTCGTCTTATTCTTACCATCATATATCACCACTTTATCCTTGATCAATGGCATTATTATCAATTTCTTTATGTAGCTTCTTATTATCCTTACCTATACTCGTCATTGCTTCATTCTACACCATCATATTAGGCACTGTTATATATAGCCTATAAATATAGTTATTGTACCAACATTATATGTGTTATCATTAAGAATTTATTTGCAACAACAATTCTAAGTTCATATTTTGTTTTTTGTTATGATATTTCCTATTTTGCTATATTTTCTCTCTAAAATTCAACTCTTGGTACCAAAGTAGGTTTCTTTCTTTTCTTAATATGAACTTACTTTGTTAGGTAGGGGAGAGCGAAATGTATTAGTGCTAACAACAAAGTTCTAGAATTGAAAAGTATCATTGTGAAAACATACAAGTATATATTTGTTTTCATCTACTTTGATTTTAAGATATGGTTGCTACTTGTGGTTTAAATCAATCACAATCCTAGATACCTTTGCTTAAAGGGGGAAACTATGACTTTTGGAGTATTAATATGAAGATGTTTATTTCTCAAAATTCATGGATTTCAGTTGAAAGTTTTTACTCAGAACTTATAGACATAGAAGTTCACGCCACTTGGACTCAAGTACAACAAGATAAGCTAAATGAGAATAGAAAGAAAGATTTTAAATCCCTCTTCATTATTCAACAAACATGTAGCATCGTAAATTGTCTCCCTTAACAATTTCACACTAGATTTTGCTTCCTCCTATGTGCTTGAACCTAATTATGCCCCAAATTTCTTAAATTATGCATTCTATGGCCCATTTTATCATTTATTAGAAAATCAAATGTGAAATAATAAAGTATGCATTTAATATTCTTCCCCTGACACTTTGGATCCTGAAAAAAATTAGGATCTAGTCTAGGGTGCTCGATGCCCTAGACCTCTTAAAATGGCTCCAAATTTAAATATGTCAATGTCGGTAATATTATTTAAAACTAAAATTTTAATTGTCGGGTATCAGGATTTAATTTTTTGGAAATTAGAAGAATTGCATATATTTAGTATTTTTGGGTATGTGTAGGATCATGATGGGCCAAAAAGTGGCGATATGATGGGTATGTGTATGGTATGTGGCTGAAGAATTTTTTTTCACCCAAAATTGATGAAACAAAAAGGGTTTTTAAAGGAGATTCTCAACTTTCCACCAATATAAATTATGTTTTACTTTGAATTTAATAAATAATTATTATTCATTTTCTATTTCAATTACAACTAAAGTCCAAATTGATAGGTTGATTGAAAAACATCTATAGCTTTCAAACGGTCACATTTTTTGAATCTGAAATATGTGTCACATTTTATGCTTTGCATACTATAGGATTAAGAAAAAAATGAATTTCATGAATTTTTGACCAAGTTAAGGTGGTCAGACATACGAGTTTTTATATTTTTTAAAAATTGTAATAAAAAATTTATAATTAATTATTTACTTCGAAAAAAATTACAAAAAATATGCATTGAACATTGGGACATGAGTCTTCTACTTATATCTAAAATATTATAAAAAAATATTATCATTTTATTGTGGTTAGGGTGGTCAAACAAACACCTACTTATTTTTTCTCTGAAATTTAAGTACTACTGCATTGAAATTTCAAATTTTCACTAAATAGATTTTTTTTTAAAGAAAGCTAGTAGTTTAGAAACTACATTCAATTTGCTACAGATTCTAATCTTAAATAATTTTGAAATAATATAGATAACTTATTCAAATTTTTATGTCAAGTTTCCTAACTCTGATTTTTCTAAATTTTTCGCCACTTAAGGGCCTTATTTTTCCATGATGATCCTGCACATACCCTTTCACTATTTTAAAAGATGAGAAATATATTGGGAAATCTACTGAGAAAATCAAGTTTCCTAAAAGGACTCAAGACCATAATTTATAGAATTATTGCAGCATTTCATCATTCAAGCATCATTTCAAGTTTTATGTGAGTTTATTCATGTTTATCCATGCATTTTATTTTTTAGTACCAATGCTTGTAGGTCTTCAAATCAAATCAAGACAAATTGCAAGTAATTCTTGAAGGTGACAAGCTTGAATTTAGTCCATCAAGGTAATAAGATCTGATTCATGAGTTACAAAAAATTGTTAATTCCCTACTTGTTTATTATTTAGCCTTTATCCCTCAAAAGGGATATACTCTCTTTATCATCAATTTTTCCATTGTGAGGTAGAAATACCAACACGTGGTTTGACTAAGACAAGCCCCTATATGGAAAAACCCTTCCTCTTCCTCTTTGTATGTAGGTTACAAATCTAAAGAACATTGGAGGAAGAATGAAGACAATTTTCTCATTCATACATCATTAGCCCTACAACTTGACAAGATATGAAAATTGTATTACCTCAGTAACATATGAAGATCCAACAATGGAACCCAGAAGGAAGAAGCTACAAAGTAGGGACCTCAAGATTGTGAAAGCATATTCAAGTTTCAGATCCCTAGGCTAGAGCATCTTGGCACCCTTGACCACCTAGACCAGGTTCAAATTCAAATCACAAGTACATCAGTGTTTTCCTTTCACTTTTTTGGAACTTAAATTTGTCTATGTGATTTGAATTAGTCATAATTCATCTCAGAATGTTGTATTTGCATAGTTTAACTAGTTTCATCATTGTATTACATCAAAAATCTAATTCAAAACCTTCAATTATCAGAATTCAGGTCAAAGGGAAAGATAGTTGATGGAAAATTATTCATCTCTTGTGTAGATCTGAATTCCCTAATGTAACGTTAAGGTGCCCCCACATACACCACACACAAATTTGGAAAAGGAATTGGTTCTAGTGGTTAGAATTAGGATCACCTTTTCTACCATTACATTTTGGTGAGCCTGACTGATTTACATTATAGATCTTCTAAAATCTAAAGAATATCATCTTAGATCTAACATAAATCTTGCATTGTTTTGTAATCATTATTTAGGCATCTATCCTTTCATATAAAAAGCATTGAAAGATAAAAAATTTACATACCATCTTGCATTCAAAGTTCAAATGGGATTCATTTTAGTCTTCATAGGTCAAATCTACATCTTAATTGCATTTGCTAATCTACATTAGGTCATATTAAATCTAAAATCAAATCTGAAAGTGTTCATTGCATTCATTTAGGCATTTTACATATAGTAAAAGGTGAAAAATTGTATTATTTTGTTACAAATAGGCATCAAGATATTCATTTCCAAATTTTGCACATTAGGATTAGTTAACTACTGCACTTTAGATATGAAAATTGCATTTGGAATCTCATTTTCTTTCTTGCATTTGAAAATTGCTTGCATAATTGAATTTACGTTGCATAATCACAAATTAATCCAATTTTGGAAATTTATTCACTATCATGTACCTACACTATCACATAACAGAACACTTAAACATAGTTGTAAACATCAAAACTTTGAATTTAGTACAAAAAATTTCCAATCTAGGGAATCCTAGTGCCCTAGACCAACTAGTTTTGGCTCAAAAATTTAGCGAAGATCTGCTAAGTAGAGTACTGCGTTTTCTATGTGGTTCTTCACTCTGATTTTGGATTTTGTATATTTTTTATTACTGTTCTATGCTTTAATGTTCATAGTAAGTATACCTAAGTGTTTTGAAACTTGTATGAGCTTCACAATCTAGTGTCTTATTGCTATACCCCTATGAGATGTAGTTGTAGACGCATGGCATATCACATTGTAATTGCATCTATTGTGGAGCCTAAGTCCTCCAACTCTTTCACACAAGGTATTCTTAATACCCACCCCATGTTGGATTCCATGCATAATCCTACAACACCCATGACCATCTCATAATAAAACATTTGTGTGGACATTAAGACCATTGTTTCCCATGTTCCTGATGAGAAACTAAAATAATGGGATAAATATTTAGAAGTTTTTCAATATTATTTAAGCATTAAATCTTTAGTAGGACAAATAGTACCTATTGTGGATAACCTTAGGAAATTGAACAATGATTCTCAAGGAATAGAGGTGTTGTGTAGTCTAGCTCACATAATGGATGCTAACATTCCTCCTATAGCTAGTTGTGCTCAAGCACTCACAAATACTCAAAATCAAGGAGAAAAAAAAGTTTTCCTTCCCACAACCATACCTTTTATCCCTACATTTACACCACCAACCATAGTTTCAATGATACAATACACCAATGGCTTAACTCCAAGCTTAGGTCTTCCTAGTGGGAATCCTTATAGTTTTGTTACATCACCCATAACCCCTCAATATTTGTCACCTCTCATAAAATTGCAACATAGTAGCCACCAACCACTTACACAATCCCACCATATTCACCAAATTCTCAAGACATGTCAAACAATGACCCAATTATAAACCCACTTTTGTAAAATGTGACATCACCTCAACAACAAATATGCACATTGAATCAAAGTAAAAATGGTAAACCACCATAATACCTCACAAGAAATCAATTTTAAACAAGGACCTAAGGAAAAGATAACAAACTTTATAGGGCATGATACCAATTTCTTTACTCACAAATCTTCTATAGTCTTTTTGATGTTTATGTCCATAGGGTGTTTATAGTAAACTTGAAACCTAACATTCGAGACAAGATATTGCTAATGAAATACCCATCCTTTACACACTTGTGTATGACTCTTCATGATTATTAGATATTAATTAGATAATATGAAGGTAAACCTTCATCAACTCCTACTAATCAATCTGAATTTGTACCTCAAAATAATTACCAACCATTCAAGAAACAAAAAAAGAATTTTCTCAAGATAAACACCTCTCAAGCTGCTAATAACATTGAAACACATGTCATTTCCATAAGTACAACTCTTTATCGATTTAGGCCAAGACATAAAAAATTCACCCAATTTATTGACTCTCTTCATGTAATCATGAACTACAGTTTCTAAGAAAGAAATTAATCCAATTACCTCCAATTAGACCCATGGATACAACTAAACCTTTACCTTCAAACTTTAACCCAAAATCATTTTCACAATATCATTGTAAACATGGACATGATACAGAATGATGTATACATCTTAAGCATCAAGTGCAATACCTCTTTGATTCTAATCATATCCAGTTGGCCGATGTTAATGAGAAAGGTGTAAGAGAGGGGGGCCAACCACACCAAGGCTCCAAGTCATAGAGAGCTGAGGGTAGAGGGATACCCTAACTTACCTCACTCTAAAAGAAAAAAAGATCAAGAATGAAGAGCACTATGTAGTATTTATGTCACTCTTCAAACTCAAGTTCATGTTTAGGCTAGGCAAGCCAATTTTTGGAGTCAGTATTGTGTCTTAGAAAGCCCTCTATATGAGGATGACAACATAGTTTTGGGACAACAGCATGGTACACTGGCATCTCTCAGGTGCACTAGCATCTGTATAGTCAAAAAATAGTAAACACAATAGAAACTACCAAAAAACATACTAACAGCCTAGTTGGCTAATCTAGATGGTAAAAATAGAATGAGAAAGTATAGGAAATAGATAATAAAATGATAAAGCAAGTAAATAAGAACTAGGGTGATGAAGATGATCTCACAGGAGCATCAATTCTCCAGTTATCTCCACAGGCATGTCCTCCTACACACAAGAAAGAGGGAAAATTCTTAGGGTTGTATAGGGGCTTACCTCAGTCAAACCCCCGTTTTTGTGTTTCCACCTCCACAGTTGGCCAGAAAGCAACGGAGTAGAATATGTGATAAAGGAGAGAAAAGGAAACAAGGAGTACTACCAACAATATTATGCTACTCAAAAAATCACAAAGGAGAGGAGTGAAGTGTTACCATCTCTACCCAAAAGCTCACTAGCCAATGGAAGGAGAAAGCAAGCTATGAACTTGACGAAGTCACCACTGCCGCAACCATGGTGAAGGGAGGTCTCTCAAGACTCTAAGCTTGTAACATTTGTAATGGATTCACACTTGCAATATAGAGTTGATGGAGTGTTACTACTGCAATGGAGTGCTGAAATGTTGCTTGAGAGTGAAGTGAATGCTTACAATGCTCAAGAGAATTGCTAGAGACCAAAATGAAGTGATAATGGATGAATTTGAAGAAAAAATGAGGAAGAATCTTCCATTTTTTGGGTCGGTTGGTTGAAGAGGTACATTACAATTTGACCCCAATCGAGTGTGTAATGCCTCTACTAACTCCAGATGCAAGAATCCATCAAGGATGATAACACGTCGTGTAGATGTCCATGTGTCACGTATTCATCCTTGACAAACATTCTCTCACCAACACAAAGGAAATATGCCAAGTGGATGGAAGGCACTTGGGTAATGTGGAATTTCTCCTTCAGATTTTATTTTCTAAGGTGAGGACATGTGAAAGGCTAATTTGCGTACTTGGGGTGCAAATTCGCTTCTATACATTTTTCCCCCACTTTAGCAAGCATGAGTACTGATGAGTGATTTTGTAAAGTAGATCAAAAAGTTAGTAGGGTTATAGACTTATATCTCAACCATCGAGGAAGTAGACCACAATCTGGTAAGCTTGAGAGCGCAGGATAGGCAAAGGACTCCACAGGTACTCTCCTTGAGGAGTTTCAAAAAAAAGATTCCATAACCCCACAAAACTATGAAGTTGTAAAATGTACATTGAAGGCCCTCAAACCAACGATGGACAAATCCTGCAAGGTGAAAGCATCTCGCAGACCCACAAACCTACAAGGAGGAAACCCCCAAGATCTCTCACATGAAGGAATCCCCATAAATCAAACACCCTACAGGCCCATAGACTTGCAAGGAGGCGTCCCTCAAGATCTCTCACATGGAGGAATCCCAGATATGTAAGTGCCTCATAGGCCCACAAACCTCCAAGGAGGTGTCCCCTAAGATCTCTCACATGAGGGAAACCTAGTGAATTAAGTGCCTTATAGGCCTGCAAACTTGCAAGGAGGAAACCCCCAAGATCTCTCACATGGAGGAAACCCAAATGTAAGGGGACTCCACAAAGTCGACAAGTGACCTCACAGGCGCACCTACAAAGTGACATGTTAATCCACAGATAAAACATGTCAAGAAACACAAAGCATCCATGCAGGAAAACAAGTGAACAGTCATGCAGACTATCAACAAGTTGGAAGGCTTTCAAAGGGATCCCTTGGGAACCCAATGTGAAGAGGGGTCCACTCAAGGGACGCACTGTTTGAAAGTGCAAATGAGATGTTTTTTTCTCAAATCGATTCATCATCAAGGAATCCTTTCGAAAGATGTTCACTTCATCAAGGAATTTGAAAGGAAGAAAATTCCCCCTCTCGAGGGGAAGGTCGAGGTTTCTCCCATAGGAAAAGGCTACTCCCTCATCGGAGGAAAGTTTTCTAGCCCTTTCCTTGCGAACCCATGATGAAGGAAATGTGTTTCGTTAGGGGTCCAAGTCAAGAATGTGATTTTCAAAAAAACTTACCAAGATTTTTGAGAAAAGATTCATTGGCAATGAATTCATTTTCTAAGAATCAAGGCATCATGAAAGATACAGTGTCACACATATAAGGGACAATTCAAGAAAAGAAGGGAGAAAGATAGGAAAAGAGCGAAGAGAAATCAGGAGCAAAGGACACAGGGACATTTAGTTTCACAAGGTTAGATATGCTCATGCTTATATAAATAATAGGTAACCATAGTGTAAGGTGAAATATCATCAATCCCAACCAAATCAAGAAGAATGCATGGAAGACAAAGTAAAAATAAAAAAAGTTGGGTCAACATGGAAGGGAAGCCTAAATTCCCCCAACACTTTGCATCATCCCCAATTTGTCAAAAATCAAGCACAAACATGGAAGAATGATGATACAAATAGAAGGTTCACAACAAAAAGTCACTCCTATATCCAAGAACCAACAAGGGTGACAAGGGTCATCCAAGAACACATAGCAGAAGTACGAGGGAAGACATCACAACACACACACTTCTAATCTATAGATAAAGAAGAGGCCTCCCCCTAACACTCATCGACCAAGAGGTCATCCACTTCCCAATCTAGATCATTATGAGGGGAAGGTGGATGATCCTGCAATGGTGGAATATTAAGGGGAGGAGCTTCTAACCTTCCTACAACAAAGGCTAGGGAAGAAGGCCCTACAAGGTCTTCTCTGCTAGGCTCTTGTGGAGCTATGTTCAACTATTTTGTGAAGATCACTGAGAAGGTTGGGACCTCGTCCAAAGAGTTAAACATGCAATTTCTACAAGTTCCATGTCTTACCTCAATGGACAGAGAGGACGGTGCCCAAGATTCATCACTTGGCTCACCGAGTGACTTGGGAGTGGTGACAAACTCAAGAAAATTTAGGGCCTACCCCATCACTAGGATGGAACAAGCTAGTGCAGGACCACCTTTTGGAGAAGGTGGGCTCCTCTTACACCCTCCATTACAAGAGGGCCCAACATTTACCTTCTTCTTTATTGGGGGATGTGAACTCCTCATAGACGAGGCGAGAGGCATAGAGGAAGAGGAGGAGGCAAAAACTGTGGAAGATACCACCAAATTATTTGGCATATCCATGGGTTTAGGGAATGGTGGGATCTCCAAAAGGGACATCAATAGGGGTGGCTCAACTAAAGGAGTGATAAACATGATGCAGGAGCATATGGGCTCACAAGAAATCTTGCATATATATTTTATCTATTTAACCCATTTGTTTATCTTGTAGGTTTCTAATCAAATTTGGAGTAAATAAAATAAATATTAAATAATTATCCTACACTCCAAGGAAAAGACAAGGAAAATTGCATATGGAAAAAATCATTGTCACCTACATGATAGAAGACAAAGATTGGACAATGAAGAGTCTTCAAAACACCCAAGTCATGAAGGAAAGAAACAAAGGAAGCCTAAGAGTCATCTTTCTCCAAGTTGGATGCCACCAAGCAAGAAGAAGAATACCAAGAGTCATTGGAACCCAAAAGAGAAAGATTAAACTTGGCAAAGGAGATATTATAAGTAGATGAAAGTTTGTCTTCAAGGAAGAATTGAAAAATAAGAGAAGAGCCCAAGTCCATTTCTACTTTTTCCAGGTCATCACGAGGACATCCATAGGTGATATTGAAGATAGTTCTCCAAGGGAACTACATCAATTTTGTTGTGGCAAAGAAAGTGGGCGTTCATGGTGACTTGTTAGGTGATTTTTTTTTTTAATTTTGCAAGTTTGTAAAGGTGGATAATTGGAAATTTTGTAAGAGATACTTCTAGTTGGATTTGTGGAGGTTATGTATGTGTGTTACCATCTTGATTTGAAGCAATAAAACATTTAGGTTGTGATTATTTTCTGATGTGTATGTTTTATGAAATTCTCAAGATATAATATTACTTCATAGCTGAAAATTGTTGCTACAACATTCACAAAATATATTCATTTAAGGGCTGCAAGTTTAAGAGGTTAATCCACATTTATTTTTCTGAAACTAAAGGAATCAAAGGGATAAATGACAATCCTTAAGAGTTGGAATTTATCAAAGTTAATTTGCATCTAAGAGAAGAGAATTAATCTTGACAAATAACAATCTTAAGGCTGAAATTTAACAAGGATATGTCAACACATACAATTTGTGACAATATTTGAAATTTTGAGCACATGATTATTGTTGTTATCATAATGCACATAAGTGAAGTTGATTGCTTTGCATCAATTGGTATCAGAGCTAGAAGATCCTAAGAGTGCAAGGTGTGCACTAGGACAAGAGAGGTGTGAGAAATTTTGTTGCAAGCGTGAAAGAGAGTCTGTAATTGATATCCTCCAGCAGAGATAAAGCTGGGTAGAAGTTGTAGAGTTCCTCTACTGAGAGAAGATAGAAGGTGGGTAGAGGAAGCATCTTCCAGAATCTTTTTTGGATAGAGGATAGTTGTGGGATTTGCTAGATATGGAAGTGTGTGATATTGTGAGACAAGATTGTGCAAGTTTTGTGGTTAATGTTTGTGTGTGTAGGAAATGTCTTCAAGAAAGAGGGAAAGTATGAGTTTAGCCTTGGGTAAATCTTTAAAAACTTTATCTTATTGAAAGAAGAGAAAGGAGGTTAGATGCAGGCTGTAAGGACAAGTTGCAGAAAAATTGAAGAGAGAAAAGACCTGCACTCAAGTGGACTTGAGTTTCTTTTTCCCTTGGGTGTATGATGTAGGAGCATCCGGGCTCACAAGAAATATTGCATATATAGTTTATTTATTTAACCCATTTTTTTGTCTTGTAGGTTTCTAATCAAATTTGGAGTAAATAAAATAAATATTTTAATTCTCCTACACTCCAAGGAAAAGACAATGCAAATTGCATATGTACAAAATCCTAGTCACCTGCATGATAGAAGACAAATATTGGACAATGAAGAGTCTTCAAAGCACCCAAGTCATGAAGGAAAGAAATAAAGGAAGCCTAAGAGTCATCTTTCTCCAAGTTGGACGCCATCAAGCAAGAAGAAGAATACCAAGAGTCATTGGAGCCCAAAAGAGGAAGATTAAACTTGGCAAAGGAGATATTATAAGTAGATGGAAGTTTGGCTCCAAGGAAGGATTGAAAAATAAGAGAAGAGCCCAAGTCTATTTCTGATTTCTATAGGTCATCAAGAGGAAATCCATAGGTGATATTGAAGATAGTTCTCCAAGGGAACTACATCAATTTTGTTGTGGTAAAGAAAGTGGACATTCATGGTGACTTGTTAGGTGATTTTTTTATTTTTATTTTGCAAGTTTGTAAACATGGATAATTGGAAAGTTTGTAAGAGATACTTTCTAGTTGGATTTGTGGAGGTTATGTATGTGTGTTACCATCTTGATTGGCAACAATAAAACATTTGGGTTGTGAGTATTTTCTGGTTTGTATGTTTTATGAAATTCTCAAGATATAATGTTACTTCATAGCTGAAAATTGTTGCTACAACATTCACAAAATATATGCATTTAAGGGCTACAAGTTTAATAGGTTAATCCACATTTACTTTTCTGCAACTAAAGGAATCAAAGGTATAAATGAAAATACTTAAGAGTTGGAATTTATCAAAGTTAATTTGCATCTAAGAGAAGAGGATTAATCTTGACAAACAACAATCTTAAGGCTGAAATTTAACAAGGATATGTTGGCATATACAATTTGTTACAATATTTGAAATTTTTAGCACATGATTATTGTTGTTATCACAATGCACATAAGTGAAGTTGATTGCTCTGCATCAAAACATCTGCACCTTTTTGGGGCCAGGCGCACTCACACTAATAGCGGAAGCTAGAAGCGAGACTAAACTTGATTGAACAGAAGTAGAGGAGAGGAGAGAGGACACATCAAAAGACCTTGATATAGGGGTGGTCATTTCTTATTCCTTCTTCTGCAAAGTGTCCTACTCAACCACCAAATCCTTTCATCGACACTTGTTCTCATGTGCAAGGAAGTTTCTATGACTCTTCGAGCTAGAGGTTGAGAGCTACGAAAGGATGGAAGGCTCCTACTCAGCCATAGGGGTATCCACTACAACTGTTTTCGATGGGGGGACGCACTCCTAAATGGGAGTAGAAGGAGCAGGTTGAGAAACAATGGGGGGAGTTTGATCTAATTTCTTGGTAGCAGGCCTCTTCTCATTTATTGCTTTGGGAGCAGAAGCGGTGGGAGGTCGCAAAGGCTGAGACATAGAGGATTCCCCATGGGGACCCTTTCTCCTACCATACAAGTAGGTCCAAGGTCTAGGAGGTTTGGTAGAGAGGTCTGAAATCCTAATCTTAGGTCAGTGCCAAGTAGGTAGCATCAAACTCCTTAAGTAGAATCTAGGAGTAGACATCCAAAACTCTTCCTCAGAAAGAGAAGCAAGAGAGGCATCTCAAGAATGGGATAGCTTCTATTTCCCTCTTCGGGAAGAGGGGGTATCTTGCTATTGCACTACCAGAAGGGTCAATTTCAGCTGTCCCTTGACCCTGGTCTTATACTTCACATAGTTCTTATAAAGTAGGTCTGTTCTTGGGGGGAGCAGACTGACTAGGGTGGGCCAAAAATGGTCCAACGAGTAGTCCCCATGGGACACCAATGGTTGGTATCAAGTGTCATGCACCATGTACACAACACCTTAATGGGAGAATTTTAAAAACTTATGAATGATAGAGGCGATCCATTCATGGAAGCTAGCCAAGGTATGCCTAGCTTCAACCTGAACAAATCTGACTATGGAATAACATCGAAGACTGTGTCTACAACCCTAGGTCCAACTAGGAAAAACATAGTTATTGAGCCATAGGACTTTAGACAAAGACCATCGTGCATACGGATGGTAGACTTTGTTTCTTTGTACTCCACCCTCTGCAATGACATTCACTTGACTCACAGGGTCAACCGAGAACCCATCACAATGTTTCCATTGAGGCAAGTGGGAATGTAAAGGGAATAAGGCTTATTGTTTAAGGGCATATCCTACGAGGTGAATATCACATCTGGCAAGTCGATCGCAAGCTATGTGGTAGTAGTAACCATGACCATGCTAACGTATGCATCAAGCCAAGTGGTAGAATTAGAGGGATCGATAATTAAGTTGGCAGAATGTAACGAAAAATAGGTTTGCGTATATCTATAACTCACTATTCACTTTCACCATTGATTTATTTGCATTTTTTTTATTTCCATTGAGATGAATAGTACCATCCTTGATACAGTCTTGTATCTTGTGACGCAGCCACATACAACATTTGATATCATGTATGTTAACTCGATGGTACTGACAGAAGGCATTTGCATCATACCAACTAGGATAAGGTTCCTTGAGAGGTTTAGGGTTCTCCAAGGTTATGATTTTATCCTTTAGAAATTTTTGTAAGATGGAAGAATAAAATTATACTAACTTTGTGAACTTTCTATTGTATCTGAGGTTGTTAACATTCATAGCGATTATTGCATTTGTGACAGCCTTACCCTTTCCAGAGATTGATACAATGGATTTTCCTTCTGAATGGGAGCACAAGGAGGATCCCCCAAACTACACTATCATTTGTTCATATTCTTGTAGTGCAACACACAAATGCGTGAAAGAAGGGTATTTCATAAGGGAAAACTTTTTCTACCAAGGTCTCTGCAAGTTCCCTATGAATACCTTTTGCATGTTAGAATCAGGTAGTGGGTATGAGATCTGTGAGAAAAGTGCTTGATATTGCGCTATAAAATTATTTATCTTCTCATTATCCCCTTGTTTCCATCATACAAGATCCAAAAAGGTCATCTTTAGTCTAATGTTGGCTTGGAACTATCAAAGAAACTAGTTTACAAGTTGATCAAATGAGAAAATAGAGTTATCAGGTAAGGAATAGTACCATTCAAGCATTGTATCCTTAAGAGATCAAGGGAATAACATTTCCATCAATGCATCATGATGGAATAATTTTGTACACTTGGAATTAAAGGCAGAAACATGCGTTTGTGGGTTCCCTTTGCTACCATACTTCTCAAATTTGGGAACCTCCATTCCTTGTGGGAAGGGAGTGCTTAAGATTGGTACAAATAATGGACTATGTCAAAACAAGGATTGAAAGATAGGTTGGGTAGAGGCTTGGGAGAGACTCGCTAGCTGGCTTTGCATCATACCCATATTCTGAAGAAGAGCATTCAAAATAGGGTCTTGGGATGACAAAGGTCCAGTAGGACCTCCTCCAGATCCACCTTCAAAACCCCCAATGTGGCCACCACTAGAACCACTGTTGAAGCCACCTCCACTTGAGCCACTTTTTCTTTTCAAGCCACCACCATGGCCTCCATCGAAACCACCTCCACTAGTGCCACCCCCACTACCGAAGCCACTACCACTACCAAAGCACCCACCACTCAACCTGCCAAAACCTCCACCACTAGAGGTGATAGGAGGGGTGAAACTAAAACCTAAGGTTATTATGTTTTCTTTTAGTTTCAAATCTCTTAGAGGCAGAGAAGATGTTGATCAATGAGACTATAGGCATCGACATTCCTATTTGTCTCTCATGCTCTTTGAGAGCGGCCCCTTGTATAATGTTAGCATTTTTTGGAAGGGCACATGCTTTAGTTAGACTAGAGAGACTAGCCAAGATTTCTATGTCTGTTTGGTCATTTCCCACCATATACTTTATCTTGCTAATAACCTGAGTGACTCTACCCAACTTCGGGTCCTTTTCCAAGAGATTCTCCAAGTCACCTAGTGCTTTGCTAAGGGTAGATATATATTCTAAAGGAATGTGAATTTCTTTGTGCTCTTCTACTGACGATGGTGTAAGAGATGCGGGAGGAGTGGGAACGTGGTCAGTCTCATCAAAGAATCCTACCTTACCTCTCAACAACTGCTCCTGGGTAGATAGACCAATGGCAGATTCAAAAAAAAGGCCTATAGAGAAACCAGTAACGACCTTCATATTCTCCATGGGAAGGTGTCACACACTTCTCCTAACAATGTACTCAGAAGTCTTGGACCGAGTTGTGATGCTCATAAACCTTAACAAAATTTAAGGTTACAATGATCACAAGGTACAAGGGTAAAGTCTCAACACCGATGAATGGGCAAACGTTGTTCATGTTGAGTTCACAAAAACTGTAAGAGAGGGGGACCAACCACACCAAGGCTCCAGGTCACAGAGAGCCGAGAGTGGAGAGCTTCCCTAAATTACCTCACTCTAAAAGGAAAAAGATCAAGAATAAAGAGCACTATATAGTAGTTTTGTCACTTTTCAGATCCGAGTTCAAGTTTAGGCTAGGTGAGCTAGTTTTTGGAGTCGGTACTGTGTCTCAAACAACCCTCTATCTGAGGATGACAACGTAGTTTTGGGATGAAAACATGGTACACTGGTGTCTCTCAAGTGCACTAGTATATATATGGTCATAAAATAGTAAACACAGTAGAAACTATCAAAAAATCTACTAACGGCCTAGCTAGCTAATCTAGATGGTAAAAACATAATGAGAAAGTATATGAAATAGATACTAAAATGATAAAGCAAGTAAATAAGAATTGGGGTGACAAAGATGATCTCACAAAAGTTTCAATTATCTAGCTAGCTCCACACGCACGTCCTCGTACACACAAGAAAGAGGGAACATTTTGGGGGCTATATAGTGGCCTGCCTCAGTCAGACCCCCATTTTAGTGTTTCCACCTCCACGGACAGCTAGAAAGCAACAAAGTAGAATATGCGATAAAGGAGAGAAAAGGAAAAAAGGAGCACTACAAACAATATTATTCTACTCAAACAAATTACAAAGGAGAGGAGTGAAGCGTTACCACCTCCACCCAAAAGATCACTAGCCAATGGAAGGAGAAAGCAAGCTACGAACTTGACAAATTCACCACCACCGCAACTGTGGTGAAGGGAGGTCTCGCAAGACTCTAAGCTCACAACATCTGTAATGGTTTCACACTTGCAATGTGGAGTTGATGGAGTGTTGCTACTACAATGGAGTGTTGAAATGTTTCTTGAGAGTTAAGTGAATGCTTAGAATTCTCAAGAGAATTGCTAGAGACCCAAATGAAGTGAGAATGGATGAATTTGAAGGAAGAATGGGGAAGAATCTGCCATTTTCGGGTCAGTTGTTCGAAGAGGGATGTTACAATTCGACCCCAATCGAGTGTATAACGCCTCTGCCAACTCCAAATGTAGGAATCTATCAGGCATGATAGCGCACTGCATAGACATCTACACACCATGCATTTTTCTCTGACAAATATTCTCTCACCGACGCAAAGGAAAAATGCCAAGTAGATGGAAGGAAATTGGGTGATGTGGAATTTCACCTTCAAAATTGACTTTCTAAGGTGAGGGCATGTGAAAGGGGAATTTTTGTAATATGTGCAAATTCACTCCTATATAAAAGGAAACAAATCCATAGCTCCACCCAATCAAAAAATAAAAAATTTCACAAATCTAATGCAAAATCATACATCCAACTTTGTGCAAGCTTGTGATGATACACCTAATGATGATGATCTAGCTAATGTTGTTAATGCAAGAGATATTCAACCTCATAAGGGCCTAACCACTTTGTTACCTGATATTTATTTCACACATATTGATGCATCCGTACATGCACCTGATGGTCCTCTCTATAGATTATTGATCGTATTAATGGCAATCCTACACCAAGGATACTCATTGATCCTGCATGTTTAGAGAATATGATCACTAAAGAGATCTTATTTGTGCATGAGCTCTATCAAGATTCTTATGAAGAATCTTAAAAAAGGCTAAAAAATCATGATGGTTTTTCTCAACCTACAATAGGTTTGATAACTCTTCCACTTAAATTTGGTCCAAAATAGCTAGATGTTTCATTCACCGTCATCCTAACATTAGAACAATTTTGTATGAATCCAAGATATCCATGGCTATGCTCCATGAATGTAGTCCCATCGATAATCCATAAATGCATAAATTTCCCATTTGAGAATCAAATCTATATAGTTCATCATAGTGGGTTTAAACCTTTGGCTTCCTGTGGAAATTTTTCACTAGATTATTTTTTGGCCTCAACTTATGGAATTTGCTGAAAATGAATTGGTAGAATATAAGCTCCTTATCCTCCAGTAGGAACGATGAGGAATCTATAGAAAACAATCCACTATGGGTATCATGTCTTCATGTCCTATCAAATGCTTCATACCATCTACACTTAAAAAATAACATTTAAAAGAGCAGTAATCCAACTCAATAATTTTTTGTATTTTCCCAACATATTATAGATTCCCTTCAATTATATTCTTATTTTTTGAGCTTCATTGACTGGATTGCTTGAAGTCAACCATGATGCAACAATCAAAGGATCATCTCTTTACGTCTACACTTTCTACACGATAATGTTAACCATATTCCCACATTGTTGGATATTTCCTCGCCTATGAAAGACCATTTATTTCAGTGAAAAAAAATATAATGACGAATATTAAAATAGTTAATATTGTCAAAACTGTAAGGAAACAACATTTTGTAAAATTCCAATTGTACCTTTCTTTCACATCCTCTAGACATGTTGATTTCATCTTCTGTTATGTTTGAATTTGTACCTGCATCTTCTATTTTATTTTGAATTTGTTCAGTAACCCATTCTAGTATGCAATATTTTCCCCATTCCCCAAGTAGATGAGTGGGAAATGGAGTATTCCTTGGGTTCGATCTCTTCAACTGTCTCCTTGCTTCTAACACTTCTCTCTTTTTATTATACAGATCAATCCATTTGTTCATAAAGTCCATGTGGTATAGAATGAACTTTTCGAGTATAGAACTTTCATCTACACCTATTACATGTCAACATGTTTATTTCAAACTCCAAATGTCATGTTGTTAATTTGACAAATAAATTACAGAGTAAATTAATGATTGCAAGAAAAACAACCACATTGATCATGAATTTACTTACTAATTTGTACTTCAACACTATTAGATTGTGGTTTTTCTCCATCAATAATATTTGATGCTCGTTCTTCATCCCAGATGTGTGGGACATCTTCAAAATACATACCAAGGAATTCACATAGGAAGAAAAATATTCAATAAATACCTTTCATCCATGCAACCCTTTGGATGTGCCTTTTGTCGGACATATATTTTAAGAGTTTTCATATACCTCTCAAAGAAAAACATCCACCTCATTGATACGACACCCGCCAATTCAATTTCATCGACTAAGTGTATAAGTAAATGGACTTGTAGGTCCATGGAACTTGTAGGGAGCTCCTTCTCAAATACACATACAATTTCTGCAATTTCCTTCTTCCACTTTGGCACTTTAGATTCATGGATCTCCTTGTAGGTCACCCACCTAATATAAGAATAGTAAATTAGTATGAACCTTTATTCATAAATTAAAATGCAATATAATATCTTTATGTCTCTCACACATGAGCATTTCATATAACCACATACCTTGTAATTCTTGACAATCAACTTATGGCATTCCTTAAGTCAACTATAAGATAGGAATCCCCCCTAATTGCCAATGGCATGATATGCTATCAAACACATTTATGAAAAGGTCATTAGTAATTTTTTCTCACACAAAAAATTATCAAAATAAATTTAGTGCTTAATCAATGTTACCAGTAAATGTTAAATGCTAATATATAATACCTTCATTAAATTATGAAAATCATGTGTTTTAAATCCCGTGATATGTCCATCAATTGTAAAAGCTTTAGCCAATGACGACCCATAGCCAATAGGTGTCCTTATTGAATGGATGAAATTTTTTAGTTGGTCTACCTCTTTTTTTTTCAAAATCCATGGAGCTTTTGCATATGTTTCATTTTCCCTGCTTGGCCACAAATGTTTTCTATCAAATTTGGTACGTGAAAGAGCAATATCTATCCTCGAAGACAAGGTGTCCTTCTCTTTGCCTGATATGTGTTGAAATATAGAATCTGGGATATTTTTGAAGATGTGCATAGGATCTAATAGGTGAGATATTAATAGATCCTTCCAGTAAGGGAGCTCATAAAATATGGATTTCCTTTTCATTCCTTCTCATATATTAACTACAATTTGTTGTGGTTCTTCAAGTGAATCACCCCGATCAAAAAAATCCTCCCAAGCTTTCAATTCAACATCTTCATACTTCTTATGCCAATCACTTGGACCCATAATCATTGGAGGGCCTCTATTTTCAACTTTTCCATCAAATTGATTCTTCAGGTGATTTCTAAACCTATGATCTAGTGGTAGAAAAACCCTATTGTTTCCATAAATTATAAATTTATGTAGATCTTTAGAATACCACCCTTGAAATTGTTTTGCACATCCTCGACATGCAAATGTCCCCTTTGTTTGAAGCCCTACAATTCAATAAGTAATGTTAATAACATAAAAACAATAGTATAAAACTAAGTATGAAAGTTGGGATGAAATTAAATTATGAATGTAAATACGTAAATATTTTATCTTACCAGAACAAACACCAAGTCCTGGGAAATCATGAATAGTCCAACATAGCACACCATACAACATGAAGGACCTATTTGATGGAGGACGTCATATGTCATATGTCATACATTCTTATTCCTTTCCATAGCAGTTGCATCTCATCAATAATAGGTGCAAGATAAACATCCATGTTTTTAACTTGATATTTTCCTAGAACAATGAGAGTTAGCATAAGGTGCTCCTTTCTAACACTCATCCATTGTAGAATATTGTATACTATCAATCTGACTAGCCAAACACTATAATTTGAGCTTGGGAAAGAGAATGGGCACACTCCATCAATTGCAAGACCAAACCTAATACTAGTTGGTTCATCTTTGAATTTTGTTGGCCATTTTTCCTCTATGTGTTTCATTGCTTTGGAGTCAGCCAGAATTCGCATGAATCCATCTTTACTCTTGTTCTTTGCATACCAGTCCATCAATTTTGCTATTGAATTGCAATGAAACATTCATTGAAGTCTAGGTATAATTGTCATGTGATGTAAAACCTTCTTTGGAACTGTAGGACCTTGTACATATGTATGATATCTCTTCTCTTTGCATACAAGGAATTCTACCTTGTTTTGATATTCTACCTTGTACATATGTATGATATCTGATTTTGCATTAAAGAAACAAATGATCTAATTTGAAGCTCACCAACATAAATATTCAACATAGATTCATCATTGTCTCCCATTAAGAATCCATGTTGGTAAAACTCACACATTAAATTTTGAATGTCAGGGTGGCTTTTAAAGTAATCTTGCAAAATATCGTGATCCTCATGGTAATCTAGGCTTCTTCCTAAGATTAATTGATTTAGTTTCCATTCTAGAAACTTTTCTCCTAAGAAACGGAGCATACATCCCAGCTATTCTTCTCATGGAAAGCATCACATAACTGATTTTTGTTAACTGCTCAATTCTGCTCTCAATCTCAATCTTTTCTTTTTCTAATTTTTGTACTTGTTCTTTCAACACTTTATTTTCTTCCTTAAATTTCAAGGCTATCAATGAGAGATATCTAGGTTGAGCTGAAAGAGGAATGTCTGATGGAATGGAAGGAATATAAGAAATAATGGAAGGCAGAGCAAGGTATCACAGAGGAGCTATGGAAGTAGAGGCTTCTTGTGCATAAAACTGCATAGATTGTTGTTTTAATTGCTCTTCCTTTTGTTGCAACTCTTCTTTTAATTTTGAAATTTCCTCAGCATTTGTTAATGCTTGTACAGTAGCATGTTGTAGGGAATCCTCTGTTTTACTCAATTGTTCTCTAAACCTTGCTTCATTTTTTTCAACTTGCTTTTTCATTTCCTAAGTTCTGTTAAAAGATTGTTGCAATTCTTCTTCTTTTCTTCTTAATCTATCCTCAAGGAATTGCATGTTTTTCCTTTCTTGTTCCAATTCAGCTTCTAAATAGGAAATTTTCATAGCCCTCAATAATTCTTCAATCAATAGTTATTTTCCTTTCCTTTTCTCTACAGTTGGACGAGGTGTAGGGGATCTCACAACTTCCTCTACTTCAGATTCCTCAGATGCTTCTTGTTCTTTAGTTTTGGCTTCTGACTCTTCAACAAAGTCATGAATTTCAAAAATAGGGGGTCCTTCAGGAGTCGACATTGGGTCTTCAGGAGGACTCTGGGACCACTCAGGAGATTGTACTGGTGTACGGGTTTCTTCATGGCCTACAACAGTTTCTTTTGGATTTTCTGAAACAGGGGTTTGAACTTTAGGTGTTTCTTCAGGGGTGGACACTATAGTCTCAACATGGCTAGGGCTTTCCTCATGTACTTCTTGCTTCCTCTTTTTGGAACTGGTATGACCTACCCTAGAAAATTCTTTTGATTTTCTTTTTCCCCTTTTCTTAGAAGATTCTCCCTTCTCAATTCTTATCTTTTTAGCTACGAGTCCCCTTGTGGGTTTTCTTTTTGGCTTTTCTACAGGAGCAGACAAAAATTCTAACTAGCCCTACTTCCTAGTTTATTTTTTTAAGAAATGGTGTTTAATTATCAAATGTATCAATCCCTCGTATTTTATAGAAGATTCACCCCTAGCCTTTACTCTCAAAATCATTGAAGATATTTGTTGAAACAAAAATGTTGGAAAATTTATCTTAGCAGAAGGATTTGTCTGACCATACCTCAAATGAATTAATAACCACATTCCAGAACCCAATATAGTGTCATACTTCTCGTCGCAAGTGAATAACTTCATGAGCCACGTCACAGCAGTTCTCCACAACTCGTCCAAACTATTACGAGCTATGTCACACTAGTCTCCTTTATGCACTTGAAATTTCGGCCTTCTTTCTAGCTCCTGGTGAAACACAGTCACCAATTTCTCAAATTTAACCTGACCCTTGTTAACTGGCTTTCCATCAACTAGGATTCCATAAATTTCACTTATAATTTCTGGAGTAACTTCAATTATCTCTCCCCTTACTCTAGTGACATTCACATTAAAGTTTCTCACAAATTCCTCAACCATTTCTAGTTGGAAACCTTCATAGTGCATCACAAAATTTAGCCACCCAACTTCTTCTAGCAATCTTTTGGTTTCTGAGTCAAGATTGAAGTTCTCAGGCTCATCATTTATGTTATTCCTCATCTCTCTCTATCAATAATTGTGGACATCTGTAATGGTGGACTTCACTGGCAGAGTTCAATTGGCAATCTGAATTACTTACCAAAAATGTGGAATGATTATATCTTGATTTGGGAGCAACCAATTTGAAAATGACATGACATGCCATTAACTTTCTATATTTATTTCATTTACTACTCTGGATGATTCACACACCATAGTATGAAGCTTGCAATTCAATTCACAATGTTGGTGGTGTTCATTACACATGGCATCATGTACTTGGGAGGATTTTTGAAAAGACAACTGAATCATGAAAAGATCCCTTATCATTGAGTGGCATCATCCAATGTCACATCATTCCTTACATCAACCATTTGCCACTTTTTGAAATGATTAAAAGTTAATTTATTATCATCATTAATTAACAGTATGGCGGAGATGTCTAGATTCATAAATATTTACCTATTTTAAATTAGTCTAACTACCTTAGAAAATAATATTCAAAAGCAATATTCACATTAAATGTGCACCTTAATTTATTTTGAGTTTTTGAGTTCTTCAGGAGCTTTCAGGAGCTCTCAGGAGTCATCAAGAGTTGTTGAGCGAAACGGAGTCTTTAGAGTTCTTGGCCTTCAGGAGCTTTTTGGGAGCTCTTCAGGAGCCTCCAAGAGCTATCGAGCCAAATAGAGTCTTCAAAGTCTTCAATATTTAGGACGCTTCAAGAGTTAACTTAGATACACCACCATTTACTAGTTTTTAGTCATCTCTTTTTTTTTCGAAAGTAAACCGCCATTTGTTGGTTTTCAATTTACTTCCATTTTTCTCAAGGTAAACTTCCATTTGTTGGGTTTCAATTTACCCTATTTATTCATGACTTCTTCAAAGGTTCAAAGATCTTCTCTCATGGAAGAGATGTCTTCCATGAGAAAATGTTCAATTCTGTGTTGCACGTCATCCAAAAATTCCTCCTTTGTAGCTAACTTCTGATAAGTTTTCAGTCGATGACCGTTAACTAGCATGACTCTCTTCTCTCCATCAATTGGAACTAATTGGACAACTCCATTTTCAAATATTTTTTGTATCTCATAGGGTCCTAACCATCTGGTATGGAACTTCCCTTTAAATTCTTCAAATCTAGAGTCAAATAACAATGTCCAATCTCCTTCTCTGAACTATCTAGACACAATATTTTTATCGTGTCATTTCTTCCTTTTCTTTTGAATCACCTCTGTATGTTGGAGTGCCTTCATTCTCATTTCATCAAGTCTATTAAGCTGTAAAATTTTGTTTTTCTTTGCTTCTAGTAGATCAATTCCAATTTCTACTATTGTCTTCAATGTTTTTAATTCAAATTCAATTGGCATAACTGGTTTATTTCCATACACTAGTTCATAAGGAGAGAATCCAGTTTTTGTTTTCCACGTGGTGTTGTAGGCCCATACTACTTCATCCAATCTATCTACCCAATTTTTTTCCTCAAAGAAACCATTTTTTTTAGAATATTCTCTAACTCTCTATTTGTGACCTCCACTTGCCCATTCGCCTCAAGGTGATGTGGAAAATATTTTCGGTGAGTTATTCGGTATCTCTGCAAAAATGCTTTCATCATTGTTGATACAAATTGTGGTCCCTGATCTAAAATAATCTCTCTGGGTGCACCAAATCTTTGGAAAATTTTCTTGTACAAAAAGTCAGTAACTTTATCTTCCCTTATTGTTGGTAATGCCTTCACCTCAACCCATTTCATTGCATAATTGGTACAAACAAGAATGCATTACTACCCTTTTGAAGGTGGATCCACTGGTCCCACAAAATCGATGCCCCATTTTTCAAATGGTTCGAGAGCTATTTGTGGTTGAAATGGAATTTCCATGGTTGGTGTGGGCCTTCCCATTCTTTGACACTCATCACAACATGTTTGACAAAGAATGAAACATCCTTCGTCATTGATGGCCAGAAATAGCTAGCTCCTAAGATTTTGTGAACTATTCTCACAACTGAATAGTGTCCTCCTTCAGGTTCATGATGGCAGGCATGTACTACATCATACACTTCTAACTCTATTACACATCTGTGTAAAACATGCTCAAGGTATAATTTAAGTAGAAGACCATTAATCCATTGAAATATGGAACTTTCACAGATTAACCTCTTTTTTTGCTTATTACTAAATTGACTAGGGAATTTCCCTGTGACCAGTTAATTTTACAAATTGGAAAACCATGGTGGATGAATTGATATATCAAATAAGTGTTTGTCTGGGAATGTATCATCCACTGGTTCTTGATTATCCTGCTAAACAATTCTGGAAAGAAATTCAGCAACAACATTATCTTTTCCAGGCTTATCAATGATAGTTACATCAAATTCATGTAATAAAAGTAACCATCTAATAATGCATCCACCTACTACAACCTTATTCATTAGATATTTGATTGCAACATGGTTTGTATGTACATAAACTTTATAACCTATAATATAATGCCTAAATTTTTTAGTTGCATATACTATGGCTAAAAATTCATTTTTTGTTGTTATGTAGTTTCTTTTAGCAGGATTTAAGTTTTTACTAACATAATAGATTGCATGCATGGCATCATTGTCATCTTTTTTTCCTAATACCGCTTCAATAGCCAAATTAGATGCATCTATATGAATGTGAAAAGGTTCTCCCCAAACTGGTCCTTTGATAATGGGAGAAATTGTTAGGGCTATCTTAATTGTTTCAAAAGATTTTTGACAATCCTCAGTCCATACAAACTCCTCTTCTTTCTTGAGCAGGGTAAACAATGGTGATGCAATTTTACTAAATCCTTCTATAAATCTTCTGTAATACCCAATGTGGCCAAGAAAACTTCATACTCCAGTTTGTTTTTTAGGGATCTCTATGTTTTGTGTGATCTCAACTTTCTTGGGATCAACCTTTATCCCCTCTTTTGAGATGTGATGTCCCAAAACTATTTCCTCTATCATCATAATGGAAATTTTTTCATGATTGAGTGATAACCTATGATCCTTACAGCGTTGTAAAACCTTTTCTAAGTTTTGTAATGCTTCATCAAATGTTTTGGCATGGACTGTAAAATCATCCATATAAATTTCAACACAAGAAGTGGTGAAGTCTGCAAAAATGGCTAGCACTACTCTTTGAAATGTGGCAGGCACATTACATAGTCCAAATGGTAAGACCGTATATGCGTATGTGCCCCAAGGACAAGTAAAGGTAGTTTTGTCTTGATCTTCAGGGGCTACTTGGATATGGTTATATCCACTGAATCCATCAAGAAAAGAGAAGTAGTTGCTGCCTACGAGATTATCTAGTACTTGATCAATGAATGGAAATGGGAAATGGTCTTTCTTTGTGGCTTTATTCAATTCCCAATAATCTATCCACACCTGCCATTTACCATTCTTCTTTGGAACAATAACTAGTGGAGAAACCCACTAACTATTAGAGATTGGGTATATGAACCCTACTTTGAGCACCTTCTATATTTATTTTTTTTAAATGTCACGAAGAACAAGATTGTACACCTTTGTCCTTGTTTGATTGGTCTTAGATCTTCTGTGTAAATGTGATGACAACAGATTGAAGGATGGATTCCTCTCATATCCATATACTCCCAAGCAAACACTTCAGTGTGTTTTTCTAAAATGTCTTGCAATTCTTGTTCTTGTGTTAGGGATAAGGATGAATTGATATTGAGAGGTTTATCTCCAGCTATTGTAATCTCTTTGGTGTCTTTTTTGGAATCTATTTATTTCTCTACAAGAGTATTCAGTGGACAAGAGTGTTGTCCATGCAATGTTGTTTGACAGTTTTCTCTTTCAATTTATGAAGTTAACTCTTATTCTTCCCATTCTTGAACATGTTTTATTATAAGAACCATGGCTAACTCTATAATACCATCACCTTCTAAATCTAAATCTTCATCCACCCAAAGTTGAGTGTTTGGTTGAATTGACAGTTGTACTGGTGGGTAGAGTGACAATTCTTTTTATTTTTGACCATTTGATATGATCGTGCTTCCTGATCTACAATCAATTAGAGTGGTAGCAATAGCCAAGCATGGCCTGCCTAAGATGATTGGAAATCCAGAATCTTTCTTTATGGCCTTAAGAACCAAAAAGTCAACCAGATAATCCCATGTGTCTATGGTAACCATGATCTCTTCTATTATACCCTTTGGTTTTGTGGTAGATTGGTCTACTAACTATAAAACAGTTATTGGTGGTTAAATAGTTGTCATCCCAAGTTTTTGTAATGTATCAGATGTGATAACATTTATGGTAGCTCCTAAATCAATTAGATCATTTGGTATTTCAATTCCATTAATACTCAGCGTTATTATAGGGCTACCAGAATCATTATATTTTTGTGGAAGTAGTCTTCCCGATAACACATCAGTAAGTTTTTTCCCTACTTGAATAGTTGAAGGCATTTTCTTTTTCCTTCCTAGAGTTTTCATGCAAAGGGATTTAACTAACTAATTTATCTCTGGTATATGTTTAATTTCCTGTAATAGTGGTATCTCAATGTTAATATTTTTCAACTCTCTAAGAAGTTGAGAATCGAGTACATTCATGAAATTAGGTGGAGACGTTTTAGGAGTGATTTTCTCTTCCTTTAATCTCTCCAGATAAGGAGCTTGAATGACAGTTTGTTTTTCAGTTGAATTTTCATTTTCTTCCCCTCTTTCTTGAATTTTTTATGCTGGCATAGTTTGCACAATTCGATTCCTTAATTATATGTTATTAACATTAATAAAATTCACATTAGGGGTGTTTGCATCGGTACATTTATTTCTTGGATTGTGAACCAGTCGAGCTAGCAGTTGAGGTTGATTCACTTGATCATTAGGAGCATTAGGGGTATTAAGTGCTTGAGGTGTTTGTCCCCAGGGGCGTTTTTGTCCCTAATTTTGGTATGGTTGAAATTGGTTTTGATTATGTTTCCATGAGGTATGATTGGCTTGCCACTATGGCTATTGATTAGCCTGCCACTATGATTGGTTTCATTGGGGATTTATCCATTCAGGTTGCCCCCAATATGTAGGTGGTTGTTGTGGTTAATATTGGGGTGTCCATTGGTTTTTGTTCTACCATGGGTTTTGATTCCAGTTCGATTGAGAACCATATTGTCTTTGATTAGAATTATAACCTTGGTTTTGAGGTCTTTGGCCGACATAATTAAGTTCTTCTTCGGCCACTAGTGGTTTCTTGAGATTGCTTTTTATCCCTACAAAAATATTACAAGAACTGGTTGGATTTGTTTTTTTGCAAATCTCATAGATTCCAACCTAATTTAATAGACATTCCCTCAAAAGGTGTTTTCCCCTACATTTAGAGCAATAAATTGACAATGGTTCAGTGCTCCTCTTATCTCCTTACATGTTTAGATGCAAAAGCAGATTAGTATTCATGTTTGTTAATTCTTCCATTACCTCTAATACATAAGTGGTATCAGCCTTGTTTCTTCTAGAGTTTCTAGTCCCCACTCTAGTTCTAGAGTAGTTCCTACAGATCTCCACAATGTCCTCCAAAGAAATTTTGTTAATGTCTCCCTTCCCCATTAAATTCAAAGACTCTCTTGACTCATCTTTAATCCCTCTCAAGAAAATTCTTTTGCTAATTTCATTATCCAGCCCATTAGTATACCTTTGATGCACAAATTGGAACCTATCAGCATAGTCTTCCAGACTTTCATCCTCTAATTGCCTCATTCAAAACAATTCCTCCTTTCTATCCCTTACTCGATAGTAATCTTGGTATTTATTCAACAATTCAGTTTCCATTTGCTACCAACTTCTAATTGTTCCTGATCCTAAACCCATGAACCATCTTAAATTTGATTCTTTCAAAGTAGAAGGAAACAACTTCAACTTATGATTATTTGTTGCATAATCATAGGTTTGGCATAAAATTTTAAATTCAAATAGGAATTGATTAGGGTCTTCCGCAGTCTTTCCTCTAAAGATAGGTAGAACCGATGGTGAAATGTTCTTCATAGGAGGTTCATCAAGTTGTATTTCAAGATTGATAGGATTTGAAAAGGTCCTATTTGTTGGGGGACATACTGGTTGGTCACCCATTTCTTCTCTTGGAAATGGATTTATACTTTCTTATTGATTTTAGATTGGTTGTTCTTGATTATTTTCTTGATTTTCGATCTGGTATTGTTGAACATCTTGTTCCTGATAAAAATCAATAATTCTTTAAAAGTCAACATTTCGTGGAAGAAACCTTCCTAGTTGGTTTTTGTTTCATCTCATCCACAATTCAAATCTCTCTTCCTTATCAACACTAAGGCTTCACACTAAATAGCCAGATCTTGTTTTAATCCCTGACAAAGGCACCAAAAATAATGGGAAAGGTTGTTGATGTCACAACTTGCATCATTTAATCAATTATATATCAAACTAGGTATGTCTCAGAGCAATATGCAATAAGGATAGTTGTCACAGATTCTTTGGGGGGTTTTCCACTGTAAACAGTGACTTCAGGTATCGTTTTTCCTATTTCGGGAGCTTTTAGGAGTTGTCATGAGCTCTTCAGGAGCTCTTAGGAGCTGAACTATAGCGACTAATTCCTAAAGATTAATTTTATCTTATTTTCTAATTTAAATCATATTGACTTATTTTTGACTTTATTGAACTTGATTTAGACTGATTCATGGAGACAACTAATAATTATTTTAACCCTTAATCTAAAACATGGAATTCAAATTGATTCTTATTTTCTTTAAAAGAAATCCATAATTAATTGTTGGAAATTAAACACTATTTTAAGAACATAAATGAATTGCAGAGAAATGATGATTATTCTAGAAAACATAAAGACTAATCTCCATGAACATATTTTCAAAAAACTCCAACTTCATCTTCCCATAAGTTCCTATCATCACTTCTAATGAAACTTAATAAATAAACGCTAAATTTAACTACTTCGAATAACATCTAAATCTGATTAATCTAATAAACCTTATAATGATTCTAACAACTTAATCTAACCATAATAAACTGAAACTTGAAAGTAATTCAAGCAAAAGTAACTATCCAGATTTATCATTCACTAAGTCAGACAACGATTTAACAACATAACAATTTAGAATTAACATCTACTTCAGATTTAATATGAATGAATCAGAAATAACATAACTTAACAAAATACCAACACAAGATCATTCCAAAGGTTGAGCAGGCCCTGCTCTTCCTCAAGTAAGATCCCTTAACACAGTGATTGAATTAACTCCTTTCTTTCATTTCCATTCATCAAAAGTAGAACACAGAACAAAGTATTGCTGTTGAAATTACAGAAATATGATTGAAAATTATCTAACTTCCAACTAAAATTGAAACATGGATATTTATAAATAAGGTGATCAAGCTAAAGATTATAATCAAACTAAAACAAAACTGAAACTGGACTAAAGAAAACTATGCCAGATTGGCACTGGAAGTAGAAGTTCCATAACTGACTTATAAGGAATTTGATTCAGACTTAAGTGACTCATCATCCAACAGGGCCCATCTATGGCGTATTTATCCATCATGATTAAAGAGAGAGTTTAACCACATCATCAATCTTTAGAATACCCTGTTTAAATCCCTTAAGAAAAGGGTAACATTTATGGTAGAAAAAGATCAACACAACATAATTATCTCAGCAAATATCATCATAAAGCAACACAATTAACATAAACCATTACTGCGAATATATCCACTAATTTAGCTAAACTTAAAGCAAAATAAGTAAATATGTTAATCTATAATCTACCGCCAGTCATGTCAATTAACAAAAATAACAAGTCTTTTAAACATAAAATGCTTTAAATGAAATTATTTTGATGCTCTCACCACTAGGTAGGTTGGGAGGGATAGAGGGAGGGAGAGGGGGAGGGTTCAAGAGAGATAATTGAAAGAGTGGGAGAGAGAGATAGTGATAAAGAGAGAGTAATGTAGGTAGGGTGCCAAAGGGAGAGACTTGAGAGTGTGAGGGGGTGAGAGGGAGAGAATTGAGAGATAGGTAGTGAGAGGGAGTACGAGAGAGAGGGAGTGGGAGAGAGAGGGAGTGTGCATGAGAGATTGAGAGAGGGAGAGGGTGTGGGAGGGAGTTCAACCTGAGAGAGGGAGAGAAAGAGTGAGGTGGAGTGAGAGGGACTTATCTAGGTAGGGTGGGAGGGATAGATAGAGAGAGGGGAGAGAGAGAAAGAGAGAGAGATTTACCTAGGTAGGTTGCTAGAGGGAGAGACCTAAGAGAGAGGGGGAGAGAGAGTCTGGAGAGAGGGAGAGGGGGTGGAAGTGAGATTTTAAGATAGAGGGAGTGGGAGAGAAGGGGTTGGAGTGAGAGGCACTTAGCTAGGTAGGGTGGGAGGGGAAGAGAGAAGGGGGGCTGGGAGAGAGAGAATTGAGAGAGAGGGAGAGAGAGAGAGAGAGAGAAAGAGAGAGTTATGTAGGTAGGGTGCCAAAGGGAAAGACTTGAGAGTGTGATGGGGGTGAGAGGGAGAGACTTGAGAGATAGGTAGTGAGAGGGAGTGCAAGAAAGAGGGTGTGGGAGAGAGAGGGAGAGGGTGTGGGAGGGAGTTCAACGTGAGAGAGGGAGAGAAAGAGGGGGGTGGAGTGAGAGGGACTTATCTAGGTAGGGTGGGATGGATAGAGAGAGAGGGGAGAGAAAGAGTTACCTAGGTAGGTTTCCAGAGGGAGAGACTTGAGAGAGAGGGGGTAGGAGGGAGAGACCTGAGATAGAGGGAGAGAGAGAGAGAGAGTCTGGAGAGAGGGAGAGGGGGTGGAAGTGAGATTTTAAGAGAGAAGGAATGGGAGAGAAGGGGTTGGAGTGAGAGGGACTTAGCTAGGTAAGTTGGGAGGGATAGAGGGAGGGAGAGAGAGAGAGGGGGGGTAGGAAAGAGGGAGAGAGAGTGAGTGAGAAAGAGAGAGTTATGTAGGTAGGGTGCCAAAGGGAGAGACTTGAGAATGTGAAGGGGTGAGAGGGAGAAACTTGAGAGATAGGTAGTGAGAGGGAGTGCAAGAGAGAGGGATTGGGAGACAAAGGGAGTGTGAGTGAGAGACTTGAGAGAGGGAAAGGGTGTGGGAGAGAGTTCGACCTGAGAGAGGGAGAGAAAGAGGAGGGTGGAGTGAGAGGGACTTATCTAGTTAGGGTGGGAGGGATAGATAGAGAGAGAGGAGAGAGAGAGAGTTACCTAGGTAGGTTTCCAAAGGGAGAGACCTAAGAGAGAGGGGGGGTGAGGGAGAGACTTGAGAGAGAGGGAGAGAGAAAGAGATTCTAGAGAGAGGGAGAGGGGGTGTAATTGAGAGCTTAAGAGAGAGGGAGTGGGGGAGAAGGGGTTGGAGTGAGAGGGACTTAGCTAGGTAGGGTGGAAGGGAGAGAGGGGGGGGGGGAGAGAGAGAGAGAGAGAGAGAGAGAGAGAGAGAGAGATAGAAGTGAGTGAGTGAGTGAGTGAGAGAGTTGAGAGAGGGAGAGGATTTAAGTGTTAAGGGTAGAGGGTAGAGGGTTAATGGTAGAGGGGAGAGAGATAGGAGTGAGTGAGTGATTGAGAGAGAGAGAATTAAGGGTTTAGGGTTGAGGACCTATAGGGTTGATGGTTCAATGTATTGGGTTGAGGGTAGAGGGTAGAGGGTTTAAGGGTTTAGGGTGTAAGGGTTTTTTTTATGGTTTAGGGTTGAGGGTATAGGGTTTAGGGTTTAGGGTTGAGTGTTTAAGGGTTTAAAGGTTGATGGTTTAGGGTTGAGGGATTAGGGTAGAGAGGGAGGGATGGATGGATAGAGAGATGGAGGGAGATCTGAGATAGAGAGGAGAGAAGAGGACAAAGGGGTAGAGATATATGAGGGTTGAGGATCCAATGTATAGGATAGAGGGTTGATAATTGAGGGTATAGGTTTGACGACCTATAGGGTTAATGGTTTATCATATTGGGTTGAGGGTAGAGGGTAGAGGGTTTAAGGGTTTAGGGTGTAAGGGTTTAGGGTAGAGGGTATAAGGTTTAAGGATAGAGAGTAGAGGGGAGAGAGATGGGAGTGAGTGAGTGAACAAGAGAGAGTTGAGAGAGGGAGAGGGGGTAAGAGGGAGAGACTTGAGAGAGAGAGAGGTAGGGAGACGTCAAGAGATAGAGGGTAGAGGATAGATGGTATAAGGGTTAAGGGTAAAGGGTAGAGGGAGAGAGATAGGAGTGAGAGAGAGACTTGAGAGAGGGAGAGGGGGTAGGAGGGAGAGACTTGAGAGAGAGAGAGTTGAGAGAGGGAGAGGGTGTGGGAGGGAGTGACCTGAGAGAGGGAGAGAAAAATGGGGGTGGAGTGAGAGGGATAGATAGAGAGAGGGGGGACAGAGAGATAGTTACCTAGGTAGGTTGCTAGAGGGAGAGACTTGATAGAGAGGGGGGTGCGAGGGAGAGACCTGAGAGAGAGGGAGAGAGAGGGAGAGAGAGGGAGAGAGTTTGGAGAGAGGGAGAGGGGGTGTAAGCGAGTGTCTAAGAGAGAGGGAGTGGGAGAGAATGGGTTGGAGTTAAAGGGACTTAGCTAGGTAGGGTGTGAGGGATAGAGGGAGAGAGAGAGAGGGGGGGTGGGAGAGAGAGATAGGAGTGAGTGAGAGAAAGAGATTTGAGAGAGGGAGAGGATTTAAGTGTTAAGGGTTGAGGGTAGAGGGGAGAGAGATAGGAGTGAGTGAGTGAGAGAGAGAGAGAATTGAGGGTATAGGGTTGAGGACCTATAGGGTTGATGGTTTAGTGTATCGAGTTGAGGGTAGAGGGTAGAGGGTTTAAGGGTTCAAGGTGTAAGGGTTTTTTGTTGATGGTTTACGGTTGAGGGTAGAGGGTTCATGGTTTAGGGTTGAGTGTTTAAGGATTTAAAGGTTGAGGGTTTAGGGTTGATGGATTAGGGTAGAGAGGGAGGGATGGATGGATAGAGAGATGGAGGGAGATCTGAGATAAAGAGAAGTATAGAAGAGGATAGAGGGACAAAGATATATGAGGGTTGAGGATCCAATGTATAGGGTAGAGGGTTGAGAATTGAGGGCATAGGGTTGACGACCTATAGGGTTGATGGTTTATGGTATTTGGTTGAGGTTAGAGGTTAGAGGGTTTAAGGGTTTAGGTTGTAAGGGTTTAGGGTAGAGGGTATAAGGTTTAAGGGTAGAGAGTAGAGGGGAGAGAGATAGGAGTGAGTGAGTGAGTAAGAGAGAGTTGAGAGAGAGAGAGGGGGTAGGAGGGAGACTTGAGAGAGAGAGGGAGGGAGAGACTTGAGAGAGAGAGGGAGGGAGGGAGTGTGAGAGAGATAGAGGGTAGAGGATAGATGGTATAAGGGTAAAGGGTAAAGGGTAGAGGGAGAGAGATAGGAGTGAGAGATATACTTGAGAGAGGGAGAGGGGGTAGGAGTGAGAGACTTGAGAGCGATAGTTGAGAGAGGGAGAGGGTGTGGAAGGGACTGACCTAAGAGAGAGAGAGAGAGAGAGAGAGAGAGAGAGAGAGAGAGAGAGGGGGTGGAGTAGAGGACTTATATAGGTAGGATGGGAGGATAGATAGAGGGAGAGAGAGTTACACAAGATTTTTTTCCAAAGGAGAGACCTAAGAGGCGGAAGAGAGAGAGAGTTTGGAGAGAGAGGAGGGGTGGAAGTGATGAGGTTTAAGAGAGAGAATGGGAGAGGGAGTGAGAGGGACTTAGCTAGGTAGAGATTTGGCAGGGAGGAAGAGAGGGGGTGGGAGAGAGAGGTTATGGGTAGGGTGCAAGGAGACTTTGAGTGTTAGGGGGGTGAGAGGAGACTTGAGAGATGGAGTGAGTGAGAGAATCTGAAGAGGGATTGTCGGTGAGAGACTTGAGATGGAGGTGTGGGAGGGAGTTCAACTTGAGAGAGGGAGAGATAAAGGGGGGTGGAGTGAGAGGGACTTATCAAGGTAGGGTAGGAGGGATAGATAGAGAGAGGTGAGAGAGAGAGAGAGAGAGAGAGTTTCCTAGGTAGGTTGCAAGAGGGAGAGACCTAAGAGAGAGGGGGTGGGAGGGAGAGACTTGGGAGAGGGATAGAGAGAGAGAGTCTAGAGAGAGGGAGAGGGGGTGGAAGTGAGAGTTGAAGAGAGAGGGAGTGGGAGAGAAGGGGTTGGAGTGAAAGAGACTTAGCTAGGTAGGGTGGGAGGGATAGAGGGAGGGAGAAAGAGAGAGGAGGGGGTGGGAGAGACAAAATTGAGAAAGAGTGGGGAGAGAGAGAGACAGTGAGAAAGAGAGAGTTATGTAGGTAGGGCGCCAAAGGGAGAGACTTCAGAGTGTGAGGGGTGTGAGAGGGAGAGACTTGAGAGATAGGTAGTGAGAGGGAGTTCAAGAGAGAGGGAGTGGGAGAGAGAGGGAGAAGGTGTAGGAGGGAGTGACCTGAGAAAGAGAGGGAGAGAAAGAGGGGGCTAGAGGGTTTAAGGGTTTAGGGTTGATGGTTTAGGGTTGAGGGTAGAGTGTTTAGGGTTTAGGGTAATGGTTTGAGGGTACATGGTTGAAGTTTTAGGGTTGAGGGTCCAATGTATAGGGTAGAGGGTATAGGGGTTGAGGTTTGAGGGATTCCTCCTACATTTTTTTCACAACTTATAAATGAGAAATTCAAACATATGGTGTTGCAAGGCCTAGGTGGGTAGGAGTGGGATTTGGAGTTAATGAGTACAAACAATAGACTAGAATTTTGATATGGTTGGAAATAATTTATCAATTATTACAGCCTACAATTGAGAGATTTTGTTGTGTTCAACTACATAGTGAATTCGTACTTGAAGGTTCATATGTTTGGAATATCTGGGTGTGTGAAAACTATCGGTGCTCTTCATGTTGAAAATCCAAACATTGATTCAAACAAGAGATGCCCTTCTCAGAAAATATGCAGTTTAAATCAATTAGTGGGCAATAAATTGTTGATTGATTTGGTTTCTGATGAGAAAAATAACCACAAGTTTGAAGCGGTGCCTAAAAATTGAAAAAGTAAAAGGAAATCCTCATTTCTTGGTAAGCAAAAGTTTTTTCCAAAAATATAGAGCTTGTTAAATTTGTATGTTCAATAATTAACTTTTGGAGTTGGCATTTGAATTGTAATTTTATAAGTAACAATAAAGTGAGTTTTATTGTAGGCAATTCATCCAAGGAGCTTTCCAATTCGGTGAAATTGGAAATGTAGTGGCCTATTTGAAAAAATGGGTCCAAGAAATTGGGTCTCCCAGTGATTAAATCACCAGGAGACCCCATTTTTTGGACCCATTTTTTCAAACAGACCAATTTCACCCACTAGCTTGGAAATTCAGTGAAATTGGCAATGTAGTGGCCTATTTGAAAAAATGGGTCCAAGAAATGGGGTCTCCCAGTGATGTGGATGCCAATTTCACCCACTAGCTTGCTAATTCAGTGAAATTGGCAATGTAGTGGCCTATTTGAAAAAATGGGTCCAAGAGTGGGAGAGAGGCACAGAGAGAGAGAGTGGGGGGGAGAGTGGGAGAGAGGGAGGGAGAGAGGGAGGGAGAGAGTAGTAGAGGGAGAGAGGGAGAGAGAGAGAGAGAGAGGAGGGAGAGGGAGAGTGGGGAGGAGAGGGAGAGAGAGGGAGAGAGGGAGAATGGGAGAGAGCGAGAGAGGGAGAGTGAGAGGGAAAGTGAGGGAGGGAGAGAGGGAGGGAGAAAGAGAGACAGTGGGAGAGAGGGAGAGGAGGGGGCGAGAGAGAGTGGGAAAGAGGGAGAGAAGGAGAGAGAGGGGGAGAGAGAGTGGGAGAGAGGGAGAGAGGGAGGGAGGGGATGGGAGAATGGGAGAGAGGGAGATAAAGTGGGTTTAGGGAGAAGAGAGAGTGTCCGAGATAGAGGGTAGAGGATAGAGGGTATAAGGGTTACGGGTAAAGGGTAAAAGGGAGAGAGATAAAATCAGGGTTTAGGGTTGAGGGTATAAGGGTTAAGGGTAGAGGGTAGAGAGATAGAATTAAGGTATAAGGTTAGAGGGGAGAGAGATAGAATTAGGGTAAAGGGTATAGATAAAGAGAGAAAATAAATCTCTAAAAAAACCAACTTTCTCATCATGCGAGCACATTTTGAAGTAGATACATGGTTGTTTTAGGATGAAATAATGTGCTCGCGTTATAATATGAGTGTGTTATAATGTGAGCATGTTTTGTCTTTCTCTAAAAATGGTAAAAAAATGCAATATACCCGTGATGTCGGCCCACATTCTGCATATTCTCCTGGTTCTACGCGTGCTCTGACAAAAAGTATCTTTTTGATGATATTGTAAAGTGTGCATGCATGATTTTTAGATTCCACCACCTTTTTCATGATCTTTCCACCACCTTTGCCTAAAATAGCATAGTTTTCATGTTGAAAGGCATATAATATCAATTCAAGTTTGAATTCCATTGATAACTAATATACAATTAAAGTTTGGAGGGGAACAAGCTTTTGAAAAAGTCAAATTTTTGAGGATTTTGAGGAAAGAAGAAGCAAAGGCTACATAATTGGGTAGAACTCCTCCATTTGAAACTCTATATTTTTAGGTATGTGAAGTCTTTACATATTTTATTTCATTCTATTATGGTTTTCTTTCATTTTTATTGTTTTGAACAAGCATATTCCATGTTGATCATTGTTTGTTTATCGTGTTACAACTTTAGGTTGTCAATGGACATTTTAAATTACACAATTCTATACACTTTCCAATTACATTTTTAAACCACATCTCTTTGAGGCATTTTTTTATTTAACAATTGACTTACTTTGTGTATGCTTCCAAAGCTTTCATTGAGGTATTTTGTCAAATAGGTATACAAACCAGTTGATTGCCTTGTCTATGCTACCAAATTTTCCATACATGTCTTTAAAAAATTGGAATATACTCCTAATGCAATAGGGCGAGGCTTGCAACACACAAACACACAACTCCAATATGCAAACACAATTTTCAATTTACAATTTCATCAAGATCTCTTCATTCAGCAAATTCACATTGTTCCTTGCAGCATATATTCTACATGACAACATGCTTGGATGGTTCATGCAAGCATTGCAGTGGCTTGCAACGAATGCCAATATGTCAACATATGGAAAGCACAGATGAGGTGGGATAGAAACTAGTAGAGTTCGGGAAGTATAAAATAGTGGCATATGTTACAAAAGATGGGTTTCAAGCAAAAAAGTGTGATTTAGTTATTCACAAGATTCCAATGTATTAGTTTATGTCTATGTTTCATGACAATACAATGTGTGAGTATGCAAGGCATACACATAGAGCTCAATGGTTGAACACACAATTCAAGCTATGCAAGGACACCTTACCAATTGGTAGCATAGTATCAGTGGTTGAATTTGCAAAGAACTACACTCTACAGCCATAATGTGAGGTGCAGTCACTGTATTACAACTCTACACAGGCTTCAATATTTGTGCACATAGCATTCATTCATGCAGCTAATAGTACAGAGGACCAAAGGAAGGTATTGAGGGAGTATCACTTTTATATTATTGATGATCACACACATTCTCTAGAGTTTGTGCAAGGTTGCTTCCAGATTTTCTACAGTGATTTGGCTCAAAGGGGCATAGCATACAGTCGACATATAATATGGTCGAATAACTATGTAGCACAGTTAAAGAACACGTGCATGTTCTACTAGTTATGCAGGATGCATCTAACTACAGGTGTTCACCATATGTGAAACTTTTGTGAGACCAGGCATGGAAAGGGGGAGAATGATGTTGTAGGAGCATGCGTGAAAAGAGCATTAGCAGAAGAAGAGTTAAAGTATAAAGACAGTGCAAAGTTGATAGATGCAAGATCAATCGTTGAGTGGTGTAATGCTTCAATGGGTCCAGGTAATGAAGGTACATCTTCAGTTCGTAGATTTTTTTGGTTGATGGATGATACTAACATTACACCATATGAGGATTGTTGTATGCTAATAGGATTGAGTGAGCTACACTCTTTCCTTAGCTTGAATGTAGGTTCATGGAGTATCGATACACGTAAGATGGCATGTTTTTGTTCTTCATGTACAATACAAGCCTGGAATGATTGTGAGTCAGGGGAGTGGGTTGACAAATGGTTAACAAGTTGTCTTAGCCCACTTCACACGTATCGCCCTCTGATGGCATTGGAACTAACACAGATGGAATCATCAGTCAACTTTGACCACATATCAGATCTAGTTCAACCAGGTAATATATCTACTTGGTTAGTTTTTGAAATTCCATATTGGCATCTTAATTTGTACTGTATTCATATTGTATTCCTTCTTTCTCTAAAACCTTTTTCATTGTGTGGTAGTGTGAAGTAGCTTTGGTTTGCATCACTTTGGAGGTTTTAAGACAAAATATTGAGTGAGTTCTCTTCAGTACTCTGTTGCTCCCCTAATTTAACACCATTTGCTTATTAAGGGTCTTCTAAAATGTGGATTTGACCCATTCCACTTTATGTCTCCATTGTTTCTTGTGGAATAGGTCATGAAAATTGTAATCTAACTATATAGGGGATTTGGAAGGCTGAGAGGTCATTTTGATTAGTTTTGAGTGATGTCATAGGGCTAGGCAGAGAAAAATGCATGTGAAAATGGAGTTTTTATGAATGGTTTTAGCGAAATGTTGATGGATTTGGCTTGGTAATGGCATAGAATGTCTATGCAGACCTAAATAGGTGTGTTGGAAATAATTTCAAAGTTTGGAAAGCTCGGCTTATGGTAGATCTAGTAAAACCCTAGTTTTATGCATGAAAAGGGAGGGTTTGCTGGGACAACACCCTAGAAGCCTTGTGTTGGTGTAATGATAAGTGAATTTGATGCTTTGAGTCACAATTAGTGACTATCCAAGGGATTGTGTGATTACAAGAAGTTTAAAAGGTACTTTGTTTGGAAAAGTGGGCTAATTCTAGTAGCCTTTTAGTAGGTCAATTTGTTGGTTCTCCATGATGGCACAAAGAAACTTATGGAGATATTTTATGAATCTTGTAGTAGGACTGTGGTAAGTCTAGTGATTATTTGTTGGCCTTTGTACAGCCTTAACAGTAGGATAACTTCATTTGTTGAATATTGAAGGCTAGAAGCCTTTTGAGTGTGTTTTGAGAAACCGGGTGTTTTAGTAATCAAAATTGGGTTAATTGTTTGAGAATTGATTAGTTGATGTTGAAAAGAGTTCCTCCATCTTGAATTGCATCAATAAGCCCTCTAACATAACAAACCCCAAAGCCCTCTTCTTTTACAAGTTAGGCAAGGGTTTATTGAAAACCCATACTCCAAACCTTTCCACAACCAACCAAAGCCTGAAACACCTTCAAAAAGGTCTGTACAAGCTTAAAAATTAAAGAGATATCACTTCCCCCAAATATTTCTTCAAACCCTAGTAATAAACCACCTTTTCCACTCAAAAAATACACAATTTGACATCTAGAGCATCACCTAAAAACCCTCTATTCGCCTCCCTTACACACAAAACTTTGCACACATGTTGTATAACCCTAACTAGGCCTTTCCATCAAGTTATAGGAGCATATAGTTGGTGGAAGGCTTAATATGACATTTTAATGCACTCAAAACCCTTAAAACAAGGTATAGAGACCGGCCGTCAGTAATTGGCTTCTAAAATGCACAAAATCACTTGAAATACAACTAAACCAAAACTAAAACAGAGTTAAGTCTGCTGCCCATTGAATTCTATCAAAAATATAGCACAATCACCCTGTACGAAACCATACAGTTCAAGAAAACATCAAATCCCAAAGTGCAAAAGGGTAGCAATCTTTGACAGGGTATTACTCAGAAACCATGGTGCTTACGAAATATTTTTCTAAACCTACAAGATCATGTTGGGCCCATCTACAATAACCTCTCTCAATTTTGTTATCTCGGAATGGTTTTCCCATTGTGTCCAGTTTTCACTTGATGGAAAAAGTGTCAAATGCAAGCAATGGAAAGTTGCAAAGTGGTGCAACTTCCATTCTGTAACTCGTGTGACTAAATGGACTATTCCAATGCATTTGAATAGGTATTTTTACGCTAGGCATGGTCTTCTTCAACACCCAAACACGCGGAATTACTCTGAGCTACTTTCAAGTGGATTGATCCCTTAAGGGTCCAAAGTGCAAAATGGCTGCAAACTTTAGCATGTTGTTACTCGGATACCATGACACTTAGAAACTTTTCATTTGATCTTATAAGATCATGTTGGGCCCCTCTACAATAATCTCTCTCAGTTTTTGTTATCTTAGAGTGGTTTTCTCGTGCTGTCTACTTTTCACTTGAAAAAAGTGTCAAATGCAAGCAGTGCAAAGTTGCAAAGTGGTGCAACTTTCATTCTACAACTCGTGTGACCAAAGGGACTATTCCAATGCATCTGAATAGGTATACTTACACTAGGAATAGTCCTCTTTTGCATCCAAACACGCGGAATCGCTCTGAGCTATGTTCAACTGGATCAATCCCTTAAAGGTCCAAAGTGTAAAATGGTTGCAAACTTCAGCATGTTGTTACTCGAATACTGTGATACTTAGAAACTTCTCATTTGATCTTATGGGATCATGTTGGGCCCCTCTATAATAATATCTCTATTTTTTTGTTATCTCAGAGTAGTTTTCTCATGGTTTCCAGTTTTCACATGATAGAAAAAGTGTCAAATGCAAGCAGTGTAAAGTTGCAAAGTGGTGCAACTTTTGTTCAGCAACTTGTGTGACCAAAAATATTATTCCAATGTGTCTGAATAGGTATTTTTACACAAGGCATGGTCCCTTTTCACACCCAAACATGCGAAATTGCTCTGAGCTACGTTCAACCAAATCGATCCCTTAAGGGTCCAAAGTGCAAAATTGCTACAAACTTCAGCATGTTGTTACTTAGATACCATGATGCTTACAAACTTCTCATCTGATCCTATGGGATCATGTTGGGCCCATCTACAATAATCTCTCTCATTTTTTTTTATCTTTTAGTGGTTTTCCCGTGGTGTCTAATTTTCACTTAATGAAAAAAGTGTCAAATGCAAGCAGTGCAAAGTTTCAAAGTGGTGCAACTTTTGTTTTGCAACTCGTGTGACCAAACAAACTATTTCAATGTGTCTAAATAGGTATGTTTATGCTATGAATGGTCCTCTTTTGCACCCAAACTCATGGAATCGCTCTGAGCTACATTCAACCAAATTGATCCCTTAAGGGTCAAAAGTGCAAAATGACTGTAAACTTCAGCATGTTGTTACTCAGATACCATGACATTTAGAAACTTCTCATCTAATCCTATGGGATTTTATTGGGCCCTTCTACAATAACCTCTCCCAATTTTTGTTATCTCGGAGTTTTTTTCCTGTGGTGTCCAATTTTCACTTGATGAAAAAAGTGTCAAATGCAAGTAGTGCAAAGCTGCAAAGTGGTGCAACTTTTGTTCTACAACTTGTGTCACCAAACGACTGTTCCAACATGTCCAAATAGGTATGTTTACGTTAGGAATGGTCCTCTTTTGCACCCAAACACGCGGAATCGCTTCGAGCTACATTCAACTGGATCGATCCCTTAAGGGTCCAAAATGCAAAATAGTTGCAAACTTTAACATGTTGTTATTCGAACACCATGACACTTAGAAACTTCTCGTCTAATCCTATATGATCATATTGGGACTCTCTACAATAACCTCTCTCATTTTTCACTATCTCAAAGGCATTTTTCTGTGGTGCTAAATTTTCACTTGAGGAAAAAGTTGTCAAATGCAAGTATTTGAAAGTTGCAAAGTGGTGCAACTTTCATTATGCAACTCGTGTGACCAAATGGACTATTCCAATGTGTTTGAATAGGTATTTTTACACTAGGAATAATCCTCTTTCGTACCCAAACACGCAGAATCGCTCTAAGCTACGTTCAACTAGATCAATCCTTTAAGGGGCCAAAGTACAAAATGGTTGTAAACTTCAACATGTTGTTACTCGGATACTGTGACAATTAGAAAATTTTCATATAATCCCATGAGATTGCATTGGGCCCCTCTATAATAACCTCTCTTTATTTTTTCTATCTTAGAGGAATTTTCTCGTGGTGGCGAACTTTCATTTCGAGAAAAAGTTTTCAAATGCAAGTAGTTGAAAGTTGCAAAGTGGTGCAACTTTCATTCTACAACTCGTGTGACCAAACAGACTATTCCAACATGTCTGAATAGGTATTTTTATGCTAGGCATGGTCCTCTTTCGCACCCAAACACACGGAATCGCCCTGAGCTACGTTCAACTGGATAAATCCCTTAAGGGTCCAAAGTGCAAAATGGTTGCAAACTTCAGCATGTTGTTACTTGGATACTATGATGCTTAGAAACTTCTTGTCTAATCCTATGGAATTGCGTTGGGCCCCTCTAAAATAACCTCTCTCTATTTTTTTTAAGTTCGGAGTGGTTTTCCCATGGTGTCGAGTTTTCATTTGATGGTAAAAGTGTCAAATGCAAGCAGTGCAAAGTTGCAAAGCGGTGAAACTTTCATTCTGCAACTCATATGACCAAACAAACTAGTCCAATGCATCTGAATAGGTATTTTTACGCTAGGAATGGTCCTCTTTTTCACCCAAACACGTGGAATTTCTCTTAGCTACATTCAACTGGATTGATCCCTTAACGGTCAAAAGTGCAAAATAGTTGCAAACTTCAACATGTTGTTACTCGGATACCATGACACTTAGAAACTTCTCATCTAATCCTATAGAATCCTGTTGGGCCCCTCTACAATAACCTCTCTTGGTTTTGGCTATCTCAGAGGCATTTCCCAATGGTGGTGAATTTTTATTTGGGGAAAAAGTTGTCAAATGCAAATAATTGAAAGTTGCAAACTGGTGCAACTTTCATTCTACAGCTTGTGTGACCAAACAGACTATTCCAACATGTCTAAATAAGTATGTTTATGTTAGGCATGATCCTCTTTGCTACCCAAAGACGTGGAATCGCTCTAAACTATGTTCAACAGGATCGATCCCTTAAGGGTCCAAAGTGCAAAAGTGAAGCAATCATTGACGGGCTATTACTCAAAAACTGTGATGCTTACGAACTCTTCGTCTAATCCTATGGGATCATGTTTGGCCCCTCTACAATAACCTCTCTCAATTTTTGTTATCTCAAAGTCATTTTCATGTGGTGTCCAGTTTTCACTTGATGGAAAAAGTGTCAAATGCAAGTAGTGGTGCAACCTTCATTTTGCAATTTGTGTGACCAAAAAAATTGCTCCAATGCATCCGGATAGGTAAGTTTACACTAGGCATGGTCCTCTTTCACACACAAGCACACAAAATTGGTTTGAGCTACGTTCAACCAGTTTGATTCCTTATGATGGCATGCAAAACAATCGAAAAGAGAAACATATGCATGACGGTTGATTAGAATCCATTCTTGTAGAATGGTTTTAGATTTGATTAGAATCCATTCTTGTGGAATTCTATTAAGTTCGAAGCAACTTAGAAGTAGATTTTTTAAACAAGTCTAAATTTGCTCATAGAAGGGTTTGAGTGTAATATGTTGAAATAGGCCATTACACCTATTGTTCAAGCTATGTCTCAGTGGAATGGACCTGATGTAAGTAGGATAGGGAGTAGGAATAAAAAAAATATCATTAGTAAAGGCATTGGAAGAGATTAATAGTGTTGTCCCTGTGTAAAATTTAGAATTGAGGCCCCTTAAAAGCAAGGATAGAAGAGGTGAACAAAATAAATTGCTTGAAAATAAGTTAGAATACGTTGGAAATAGGGTGAGGTTGTGAATTTTGATGTGTTCAAAAGGTCTGCAAGGATAAGGGAGGTCAAAAGTATGTTATGGAATGATGCCCTAGTTGGGAAAATAGGGGTTTTGAATGAAAAAGAGAGGTTTGAGGGAGTAAAAGTGGGTAAAGTCAATGGGCAGCATAATTTGGTGGTCAATTAAGTTTGTGTAGGAAGAATGAAGAGTGTTGGAAGAGGTTTTGAGGTTGTATGAGGTTTGGGTTCAGGTTCAAGGGATCGGTTCACTGGTCCAGTCAAAATTTTTTAGAGGGGGGTTCGGTTCATTTGGGCTTCATTGGTACAAAAAACATGTAGAAACATATATATATATATATATATGCAGCCTAGAAGCATGAATTAGGATTAGAATATCATATAACATCATATAAACAACAAAACTACCATAAACTTGAATGTCAATTAAAACATGCATGATAAATATTCATCGTTGAAACTTGAATTGTGGTAGCTTGATATACATAGTCTATTGATGCTAGGGTTTATTTTGTATGATTTTGAAAAAACAAGCCAACTAAGTAGAGTTATCAGCGTTCTTCAGAAATAATAAGAATTTATTTAGTACACTAGCCATTTTGATGTCTTCTTGCAGTCTCAAACATTATTTTGTATCATTTTTGCATTGGTCTTGAGAGTGGTAGCTTAATATAGCTCCACAATACAAAATCTAGTTTACCTGTATAGTGTAACAATGGCATAGGCAATTTTTTCTTTCAAAGAACCAAAGGGTGACTACACAATTGAAGTGTATAAACACATCCTTTTGTAATATCAAGGATATTTTTGAAAATGCATTGATAATATAAAAGGAAAAGTATTTTTCCTAATCTGTACACAACCATACTTTTGACGTTGTCAAAAAGAGAAAAACTTCATGAATGATGCAAAGGCATGGCCAAGTAGTTCTAACTCTTCACATGAGAGAAGAGAGATGTTGGAGATTACATCAAGTCAATGAGAACATAAGTGTAATGTGTTTTAGTTTGTAGTATTCCTTTGTTTCTCTACATATGTGTGATAAATTCTCAGTTCAATGATGCAGAACAATTTTTGAAAAAAGAAAGTTGTGTCACAATCCGCTTTCAATCTAACAAGCAAAAATGAAAGCTCGGCCTCTTGGAATGAAAATGCTTGTTTGCAAAATAAATGAATAAGAATGGGGTAGTTAAGGTGTTTGAAGTGATTTAGAGGTCACTTTTAGGGTTCCCTTGGGTGTGGGTCAAAGTCAAACTCCATAAAACATTAAAAAAATATTCAAAAAAACACTTTTTGGATGCCTAAGCACGCCTGGGTTTTGTCTTGGTTCGCCTGGGTTCTCTCTCGGTTCTACCCGGGTTCTCTTGGGTTCTACCTGGGAGAACCAAACCCAAAATGAAGGACCCTAGTTGAACCCACAGGTGAACCGAACCAAGACCTACACCAGGAGCGAACCAGGACCAGAACTAGGGCTAAAATAGAAGAACCCAATAACACAGATAATGTGTCAAGTTGACTACTTCATCTACTTTGAATATTATGTTTTGCAAGTGTTGTGAAGATTATGTATCCTTTGCTTAATTGAGTTGTTCCAATCAAAGGATTAAACATATTAGAATCTTTTTATGAATCATTTCATGGAATACCAATTGAAAATGTGTTTTTTACTTTTAGATAAAGTTGTTTAGCATTAATCAATTAATTTATTCAAGACGAACCATGAAGGATAGAAATTATCAATGCTAGGGAAAACCAATTAATAAGTATACACATGAATAATTCAAGCATGTACATGTGAATAAGGGAAGCACAGGTAGTCACAAACACGTAAGCCTTGAAGTATACACACGAATACATAGTATACACAACTTAATACAAAGTATATGCACGAATACAAGATATACGCATGAAAACGCACAAGTCACAAAGTATACATTGGAACACACGTAAGCCACAAAGTATACACGTAAGTTGTAAAGTATACACTTGAATACACGTAACTCATATCTATTGAACCACAAATTTATAATGCAAATATGGACACCATCAATAAAAAATATTTGTATTAACCAAATAGCCATGTATGCATACATCAATATATGTTGATATAAGTATAAAATATAGGTACAAAATAGCCATATAGGCTTACGAGAATGTGATATAGGCATACAATGTCAAATATATCCAATACAAAATATGTACAAAATTGCCATGTAGGCATACAACAAAGGGCTCTAGAATCAAAAGTCATTTCTCTCCATGCTCTGGAAATAAATTATTTCACTTTGCTTGTCAATCCGATGGCGATAAGTATGTCACTCATTCATGCTATGCTTGAGGAGTGCTCCTACTGCTCCTCCTAGTGTTTAGTTCTTGGTGAAGTTTTAACTATTACAATAAAAAGTAAAGACATTAAAATATAGAAATTACATTATAAAAAATGATATATTTAACAAAACAAAAACTTACCGCCATCTCACAATCACTCTCCACGAGGGAAATATTCACACGCCCATGTTGAGGTGTTCTCAAGCCTTGTATAAACCATCCAAATATAAATTAAACTATGAATAAATAAAGATTTGATTTTTCACTAGAACTAACATCTATAACAACGAATGTAAATTAAAATTTAGTAATTTGCCCCATACCTCCCCTATCAGAGCCATTGAGGATTGTATAGAGGATGAAACACTGATCTCCATTTCCCGCATAACATTTGGAGGTGTTTCCGCCTCCAACATCTGAAAATAAAACATCAAATTATTCAATCACAAAAACTACAATAGTTATCCATGTCATGACTTATAATGTATGAGATAATGAATAAAATTTTGAGTACTTATTAAACTATATATTTCTAACTATCATGCTTACTATTTTCCCTATCCATATCTTGTTCGAAGCATATTTTTTTATGCTTTTACCCATAGCAGAAAGTTGTTGAACTTTTTGATAAAATTCTTTCATACAAACATGTATGATAACTGTGGTGGCATAGAGAAGGCAGTGAACTATTTGAACAAATACCTCAAAGAAATGGGGTCTCATGGTGATGGAATGTTGTTACAAACAAATGCACATCATGACATTCCACCACCATAAGACCGCATTTCTTTCAGGCATTTTTCAAACAGTTCATTTCCTTCTCTATGGTATTATTGCTTACTATTATGCTTTGATAAAAAAAAATTCCACGCATCCATAGTTTGTTGGAAAGCACCTATTTTAGGCTTTTACCCATAGCAGCAAGGAAGTGAGTATTTTAATAAAATGCTTTGGTACACATGTATGGAAAATGTGGTATCATAGAAAAGGTGGTGAGTTGTTCGAAGAAATGCCTCAAAGAAATGTGGTCTCATGGTGATGGAATGGCATTCCATCACCATGAGACCGCATTTCTTCAAGGCATTTTTTCAAACTACTAGCTTCCTTGTCTATGCTATTTCTTACTATTATGCTTTGATAGATTTTTTCCAAGCATCCATAGTTTGTTGGAAATCACCTTTTTTAAGCTTTTAGCCATAGCAGTGAGGCAATGAATAGTTTGATAAAATGCTTTGGTAGACATGTATGGAAAATGTGGTAGCATAGAAAAGGCAGTGAACTATTTGAAAAAGTGGTGCAAGTGTACCTTTACAAGAGCATGCCTCCATGAGGAAAATTTAGGATTTTGAGGTTGTATAGGTATTTTCATGATGTAATAAGGCTTAAATAGCCATTTTTGAGTTTGTAATGGTCTTTGGTAGTCATTTTAGGCATAACTTGTAAAGTTGCAGAATCTTAACAAAAGTTGTCAATCAATGTTGTAAAAATGAAAAAAGGTGACAAGCATATGCAATTGGAAGTTTCTTCTAGACTTATTACTTATGCTATGTGAAATAATTGCAGCACTGCTTGTGTTGACTTTCTACACAACTATATTGTAGTTAAAATTTTGTCATCTATCAACATCTAGTTATTAGTTATGGAATATGATGTAATGCTTTGAGTTTGAATGATGGGCAATGCAATGTAATCAACGATATGAATATAAACTACACAAATCTATTAAGTACAATTCATTCGTTAAACTCTCTATTCTACTACCTACATGTCGATTTGGGTAAATCCACTAGCACTAGGAGGTGTTCCCTTGAAACCTCCGATATTAGCCTATTCAACATACAAAATCACATATTAAAATACCCTTCATAAAAAAATGCTATTAACATGTAATAAATTTATAATTCTTTTCTAGTTACATACCCCAGTGCCGATAGGTGTACTGCAGAAATAAGTAGGTGTTGGGCCGGTGTATCCAATATCAACAATGTGACCCTGCAATGTCAAAGGTATGAGAGTCCAACACCAAGGATGCAGGGAAAATCACCCTCGCGACTGAGTGCAGTCCTATCCTGGGGCTCGAACCAATGTTCCAATAAGGTGAGCATGTTGGGGAGTGGAACTCATATCGAAGGAGCTCAAGTCAGATTCAACAAAGGATTTTGCATCAAGTCACATTAGACAGGACCTGAGTGTGCATCGGGGTGAGCTAGGCTCACACTCTTAAGTTGAACCAAGTATGGGATGCACTAAGCCGGACACCCAGAGAGGTGGACGCAGCCCAACAGTGCTCATCCGTGGTTGCAAACATAGAGAGTTCACTAAGGTTGGAAAGTAGGGTTGCTACCTATGAATCGATTGTTAGGGAGTGAATACGAAAGGAGGAAATTGGGGGATTGGCCCAATCCTTGGTGTCATCCTACCGTGGCCTAGTATTCATACTAATAGCTTATATAGGGGAGCATACATCCTCAAAGTAGTTGAAACACTACACCCAAGAAAAATTGTTATCAAATCCCTCAAAGCGAAGGTCCATACTGCAGTGAATGCTCCCACTACAGAAAGTTCCAAAAGTGTAATCAAAGCATCGCATTAAGGTCAGCCTGTTCCCAAAGCAGAAGGGGCAGTGGGATGTGGACAAGGTAAGTCTTCGTGTAGCTCGATTGGGAGAACATGACACACCTCCTTGAAGATCAACTAATCAGATCAACATCCAGTAACAACAAGATCTAGTCAGAAGTAGATCAAGGTTTAGAGTTCCACGTGAAGGGTTCATCAGCATCCTAAAGAGTGGTCGTGTTCCTAAGGGCAGTTGTTCCAGTGAATTAAGGACTCATTATTTTGTAACCAATCTTGTGAGAGTAAGAAAGACTCTCTTTTATTGTAATTGGGCCTGAGGCCTTTTAAGATAATAAAGCTTGTTATTTTCCCTACATTCGGATCAGTAGCCGCTCGGCTAAGGATTCATGATTACCATTCCGCTGCAAAAGAAGAGAACTCGGTGTTGCATAAGTGAAGGCGTAATCCGGATTAGACCCAAAGAGCTAGAATCCTACAGAGTAGCTCAAGTAAGCTAAAAATGGTGTCACGCGAGGTTGGAAAAGTGTGTGATTTGAGTGGAAAAAGCTAGCCCCGTGACAGTTGGTATCAGAGCTCAATCTCTCGATATGCCAAGTTGAGGTTTAACAAAGAAATCTCAAATCAAAAGGATCCATGTCGATGAATACAACATCAGAAGGTTTGGGAGGCTCTGATGTGGAGCACATCCCTCATGAGGAAGAAATTCTTCAAGATGAGCAGTCGCCGAGAGCATGGGCAAGTCTCCAAGTGAACCATCGTCACTTGAGGACAAGGACTAGAGGCCGGATAAGTGATTTGCAAGATTGAATAGAGTCCCTTGAGGATGTTGGATCGGCATACAGAATTGGATAGTTGGAGAATGAAGTCTCTACACTACAAAACCAGATAAGCGCTAGGATCAGAGATCAAGAGAGGTTAGAGGACAACATGAAGTTCTTAAAGAACCTCATCATGATGATGTCTCAGGGAGGCATTGGCTCTGGTCTCCCAACTAAACTCTCATCTAAATATAACGGGATACAGGATGACAAGGTCCTAGAGAACTACTTTTGGGACATGGAGCAGTATCTTGACACAATGTCAGGCTTGTCAGAAGAAGCCAAAGTCAAGACTGCCGCAACATACCTGACAGATGCGGCAAAGCTCTGGTGGAGAAACAGAGTGGAGGATTTGAAAGCAAGAAAGTTAGTGCCAATGGTGGATACCTAGGCCAAGCTCTAGGAAGCATTGAGAGTGCAGTTTAAACCTTAGAACTCTTCTTGGACTACGAGAGTGCCACTCATGGAGTTGAGATATGTTAGTAAGATGCAAGACTATATTAAGGAATTTACCAGTCTGATGTTGGAAATTAAGGACATGTTGGAGCAAGATCATTTCTTTCAATTCATGAGGGGATTACCACCATGGGCTCAGACCAAGCTCAGGTGCTCTAATGTGACAACCCTTACCATAGCAGTCGCAGCTACAGATCAATTGACCGACTACAACAGAGAGTCAAAAAAAGAATCGGGTGGTCAACAGAAATTAAAAAAGAAGACTCGGTCAGCGTCGAAGGATAGCAAAGACCTAGCAAAGGAGGGGTAGAATACTTCAACTAAAGCCAGTGGGAACCAGAAAAAGGGTTCTGGCAAAGATTCATCAAAAGGATCTAGGGGAGGATCGAAGAATACTCCAAAGAAGCCTGGTACATGCTTTATCTGCAACAAACGAGCCCATTAGTCCAGAGAGGAAGAGGCTAAACAGCATTGAGGTTCAAGCAAAGCAAGATGGATTAGAAACAAAGTTGGGAGTTGTTCAGTTGCACGTGCTTAATGTGTCAACATCAGATCAGGCGAAGGCCATAGTGGCCAAACCAATGGATAAGCATAAGTTGTGCTTTGTGGATGCACACCTAGACAGAAGAGGCATAGTTGCATTGGTGGATTCAAGGGCCACCCACAACTACATTTCGGCTAAGAAATCCAAAACAATGGGACTCAAGGTGCAACTAGGCACAAGTACCTTTAAGGCAGTCACCTCACCAACACAAAAGATCAGTGGTATCATCCAGGATGTACCCACATCAGTTGGGAGTTGGCACAGTAAGATGGATATGATGGCCATAGAAATGAATGACTTTGAATTGATCCTAGGAAAAGAGTTCTTAAGGATCATAAAAGTAGCAGTAATCCCACACCTGGAAAGTCTCATGTTTATGGACCTACTTCAAACGAGTCTAGTAAAGATGACAGAAAGGAGACAAAGTGGGAAAGGCCAAGTGGTCTCAGCTCTGAGCATGAAGAAGTCAGTAAATAAGAACAACAAAGAACCTATGTTCTTAGATGCCTTGCTTGGAGGGTGGGATAAAATGGATGGTGTCACTGAGGCACCCATTCTGCCAGATGTCAGTGAGATCATATTGGAATTTGAGGATAGAATGCCAGAAAAGCTACCAACGGAGCTCCCACCAAGAAGAGCGATGGACCATCAAATTGAATTATAGCCAAGAGCTAGACCTCCTGTCCAGGCACCGTATCGGTTGTCTGGCCCTGAGATGGTTGAGCTTAAGAGGCAGCTAGAAGAGTTGCTAGAGGCAAGTTACATAAGACCATCTCGTTCACCATATGGAGCACCAATTTTGTTCCAAAAGAAGAAAGACGGGACATTGAGGATATGCATAGACTTCAGGGAACTCAACAAGCTTACCATCAAAAACAAGTATCCCCTACCGTTAATAGTAGATTGCTTTGTTTTCCTAGCAGGGGCAAAGGTCTTCACAAAGTTGGATTTAAAGCAGGGCTACTATTAGGTTAGAATTGCAGCTAGGGATGAAGAAAAGGTGAACTATGTTACTAGATATAGGTCATACGTGTTTATGGTAATGCCCTCTGGGCTGTGCAACACTTTGGAAACCTTTTGCACACTTATGAATGATGTGTTCAGACCTCTACTAGATAATTCAGTGGTGGTGTATCTAGACGATATCCTAGTGTACAGCAAGACCATGGAGGAACATAAGGTTCACTTGGTGGAGGTGTTTCAGTTGCTCCGGGAGCATCAACTCTTCATAAAGAAAGAAAAATGTGTTTTCGCCCAAGAGGAAGTTCACTTCCTTGGTCATATCGTGGGAAAAGTTAGAATTAGGCCAGATCTAGAAAAGATCCAAGCAATCAGGGATTGGGAGCCGCTTCAGAACATACATGAGGTGAGACAATTTTTGGGCCTGACAAACTACTACCGTAAGTTTGTAGTGGGATACAGCAAAATTGTGGCCCCATTGACAGACCTCCTAAAGAAAGACCGAAAATGGAACTAGTTATATAAGTGCAGGACAGTGTTCGAGTTACTCAAGGAGAAGCTCACCATGGAACCAATGCTTGCTCTACCTAACTTCAGTAAGCCTTTTGAGGTGAAAAGTGATGCATCGGACTATGTGGTTGGAGATGTTCTTATGCAAGAAGGGCATCCAATGGCTTACGAGTCAAGAAAGTTGAAGGATAGGGAAAGGATCTATCCCTCCCATGAAAAGGAAATGACTGGGATCATACATTATCTTTGAACTTGGAGGCATTATCTCTTGGGCGCACCGATCATTGTCAAGACAGATAATATCAGTTCAACATACTTCAAGACTTAGGCTAAGCTAACACCAAAGTGGGCTAGATGGTAGGAATTTCTAGCCGAGTTTGATTATGAGTTCCAATACAACCCTAGAAAACAAAATGTTGTGGCAAATGCACTAAGCAGGAAAGTACAGTAAATGGTAGTAGTGGCAGAGTCAGAAAGTGACGTACTCAATGCAAGTCAGGTGACTCTCTCGACAAAATTGATTGAGAACATCAAGCAGGGCTTGGTGGATGACCCTCAGGCTATAGAGCTATGGAAGCAGTGCAAGGTAGGGAAGACTCTAAAGTTCAGTGATCAAGATGGGATAATGATGTTTCCTAGAACTGATTCTATGTCCCGAAATACAAGAGCTTACGTAGATACCTAATGCATGAATGTCATGACACCATGTGGGCAGGACACCCAAGACAAAAGAGGACTCTAGTTCTCTTGGAAAGAGGTTTCTACTAGCCGATGATGCGGAAGGACGTGGATGACTACATCCGAAGTTGCCTCATTTATCAGCAGGACAAGGTTGTGATGCAATCTCTAGGAGGCTTGCTCCAACCCCTACTAGTTCCAATTCGACCTTGGGCCAATGTATCAATGAACTTCTTCACGAGTCTACCCAACGTTGATGGTTTTACAAGCATTATGGTAGTAGTCGAAAGATTTTCAAAGTATGGGATCTTTGTTTCGTGTCACACATAGCGAAGGTTGCCGCCGACTATTTCTATCGAAATGTGGTAAAGAATTGGGGACTTCCACTAAGTATCATCAGTGATAGGGATCCCCAATTCACATCAAATTTTTGGGCAGAATTGTTTAAGCTCATGGGAACAAAGCTCCTCATGTCCACAAGCCATCACCCGAAGACCGACGGCCAGACCGAGTGAGACAATGTAGTGTTGGAGGATTATTTGAGACACTTTGTGTGGTCAGACCAGTCAAATTGGCTGAAGCTTCTGGATTCCACACAGTTCTGTTACAACTTGCAAAAATCAGGATCAAGCCAGTTCTCGCCGTTTCACTTGGCAACTGGGTAACAACCCTTGACCCCGCATACAATACTCATTGGATACAAAGGACTGTGTCCAATAGAAGTAGATCATCTCAGGGATTGGCAAGATAGAGTCGACTTGGCTCGCCATCATTTGGTTAAGGCTGCAAAAAGGATGAAGGGGTACGCAGACGCAAATAGGAAAGTCGTTGACTTCAAAGTAGGAGACAAGGTACTCCTAAAATTGGATCTAGTTCAGTTCAAGCCACCCAAGGGTTTGAGCTATGCTCTAACAAGAAGGTTTGAAGGGCCTTACGAGATCATAGACAAGGTAGGTAAGGTAGCCTACAAGCTGAAGCTTCCAAATCACATGTGAGTACACAACATGTTCCATGTGAGCCAACTCTGTCCAATGCATTATGATGCAGAGGACCCAAGTAGAAGCATTCCTTGCAGAGGGCCAGCAAATGTGTTGGATAAGCTGAATGTGCAGATACAAGAAATACTTGCAGTGAAGGAGCGTAGATTCGGTGACTACAAGTGGACAAAGTTCTTGGTTCATTGGCAGGGCCAGCCCAAGGACGACGCTACATGGGAAAGAGCAAAGAGCCTATGGAAGTTTGAAGATGAGGTCTTGGAGTTCCTCAAAAGGGACTCCCAGGAAAAGTTTTAAGCCCTAAAAGTAAGTCGGGTGCATTCTTCGCACCAGTCCATCAAGGTGATTTGTGTGCAGGCGTCAGGGACGTCGCCTATTTTTAAGTGGGGGAGAATGTTAGGGGTATGAGAGTCCAACACCAGGGATGCAAGGAAAATAGCCCTCCTGACTGAGTGCAGTCCTATCCTAGGGCTCCCACCAATGTTCCAATAAGGTGAGCATGCTAGGGAGTGGAACTCATATCGAAGGAGCTCAAGTCAGATTCAACAAAGGAGTTTGCATCAAGTCGCATCGGACAAGACCCGAGTGTGCATCGGGGTGAGTTGGGCTCACACCCTTAAGTTAGACCAAGTATGGGATGCACTAAGTCAGACACCCAAAGAAGTGGATGTAGCCCAACAAGGCTCATCTGTGGTTGCAAACATAGAGAGTTCACTAAGGTTGGAAAGCAGGGTTGCTACATGTGAATTGAGTGTTAGGGAGTGAATTCTAAAGGAAGAAATTGGGGGATTGGCCCAATCCTCGGTGTCATCCTACCGTGGCCTGTGATTTGTACTAATAGCTTATATAGGGGAGCATACATCCTCGAAGTAGTTGAAACACTACACCCAAGAAAAATCATTATCAAAGCCCTCAAAGCGAAGGTCCATACTGCAGTGAATGCTCCCACTACAAAGAGTTCCAAAAGTGCAATCAAAGTGACACATTGAGGTCAGCCTGTTCCCAAAGCAGAAGGGCAGTGGGTTGTGGACAGGGTAAGTCATCATGTAGCTCGATTGGGAGAACATGGCGTACCTCCTTGAAGATCAACCAATCAAATCAACATCTAGTAAAAACAAGATCTAGTCAAAAGTAGATCAGGGTTCAAAGTTCCACATGAAGGGGTCATTAGCATCCTGAAGAGTGGTTGTGTTCCTAAGGGAAGTTGTTCCAGTGAGTCAGGGACTCATTCTTCTGTAACCAATCTTGTGAGAGTAAGAAAGACTATCTTTTATTGTAATTGGGCCCAAGGCCTTTTAAGACAATAAATCTTGTTATTTTCCCTACATTTGGATCAGTAGCCGCCCGGCTAAGGATTCGTAATTACCGTTGGTTCTAGTGCGACCCTCTGCTAGAGTCATGATTACCATTCTGCTGCAAAAGAAAGAGAACTCAGTGTTGCATAAGTGAAGGCGTAATCCGGATTGGACCCAAAGAGCTAGCATCCTACGGAGTAGCTCAAGTAAGCTAAAAACGGTGCCACGCGAGGTTGGAAAAGTGTGCGATTTGAGTGCAAAAAGCTAGCCCTGTGACACTGCAAGTTTATTATAATCATAAAAATAAATTAGTTAATCTTGCATTTCAAAATCAAAATTTAATAAATTAAATTCAATGAACATGTTATCTTTTACCTCAGTATCAATTGCATACGCATCATGCAAAATGTTAGTTTCCCTCTCCATCCCCATAGTTGTAGACGGATCCTATGCAGCAGCCTCCTGAGTGTTGTTGGGGTCATATGAACAAGTCTCCTCGCAAGATTGACACACATGGGATCGAAGCCCACCTCTCGAAGACTCCCTTGGATGGTGTTGTAGAAGAGGGCTCACATACTCGATGACACTCTACATCAAAGTGCTAATGGCCTATAGAGTCTCTACATCGGCACTCTCCTTCACGACGGAAGGCATGACGATGTGCTCATGAGGCGGCCTAGCGAGAGGTCATCTCACTTGCCATGTAGGATCCAGCTATGCACCAGGTCTATCTTGTGTCGACCCCCCACCTCTCCCTTGGAAGTCCCTCATATCAAAATAATTTAGGATTTTGTTCAAGATGAACTCAGTGTATAGTTTTCTAAGGAAATACTATGGGACTTCACAATTGTTGCACGATGGGTAATCAAAAACCAAGTACCACCTATCATAAAAAAAAGTTCCTAATCTGTTGGTGGTGGCACCAATGAATAGGAAACCTCTTCGCATTGAAGGTAAGATTTTGATTTGTGTGTGGGTCAATGAATAATGAGCACAAATCACCTTTTGTAATTTTTAAATTCTTTACACCTTGATATGATAATTTATCTGTGTAATATTCCCTAGTCGTCTACCTCCTATCTTGCCATCTAGTTATTTTTTTACTAATTGAATCTACATTTTTTAACATATCTTTCAATGAAGTTGCCAAGGTCATTCTTTCCATGGTTGAACCATTTGGATCACTCAACCCCCTAATTAAATCCTCAATTTGGGTTTTTTTGTTCTCAATTTCACTCATTAAATTTTGTTGAGTGTCAGGAGCGTGTTGAGGGATTGGTGGAGGAGGTTGTTGTTGTGGTTGATTTTATTGCTCTTCTTGTTGAGTATTTTGAGGGTTTGCAGGTTGATTTGCATCTCCTACAAATTCAAAAAAATAAAAAATCAAATACAACCTAAAACTAACAAATTCAAAACAAAAAGGAAAAATCCTTACCTCTCACACTTATTCATCGACATGGCAGTATCTTGGTAATGAAATAGCAACTGTTGATGAAGAAATCCACAAATTTTCTCCTCCTAGAATGCAAGCACGAAATAATGGGGGTTTTGGCCACGGGCTACAAACAAAACACAGTGACAAATAAAAATGAATTTGTTTTACTTTTTTTTGCTTTTATTAGGTCATAACGTGAGTGCATTATAATGCACTCATGTTATAGGCTTGTGGTGGCCGAGCCTCAGGCTCGGCACACCAAGCGATAACACGAGCGCATTATAACACGAGTGCATTATAACGCACTTGCGTTATGAGTTTTCAAAAAAAAAGTGGCCACAAAATTGCTACCCATCTTCATGCACCCGCCCAGCCAAAATCTTCAAACTCAGAAGAAAAATCTAAAAGATTTCACAAGGGTGGTGCCTAGGTAAGAAATTAGAAAATTTCTCTCAGAAATTTTAATGAGGATTGAGTTGCCATTTTGGAGAAAATAAAACAAGTCTGGGTCCAATGAATCTCAAAAAAAAAACATCAATTTGCTAAAATAATCAAACCTTTCAACTTTATAAAGAGTTCAACTTGTCATTTTCAAATCATTCTTCTCCAAGCTCGATGGTAAAGAAATTCTAACTCTCTCGAAGATTGTGAAAGATAATTTCTTGAAGGAAGATTTTGGAGAGGAGGTAAATTTTTTAAAGAAAATTCTTGGAGATCAAGTGATTTTTTGAAGTAGAGGACAAAGAATGAAGTAAATTTTTGAGTTGGAGGACTAAATTTACATAGAATAGTGTGCTTTTTTGAAGATAAAGATTGAATTTTTGAAGCTCAGAGTAGAGTTTAAGTCAAAAGCATATAAATTTGAAAGTTAAAACCTGAAGTATTTACTCATTTTGGAAAAAATTATTAAGTACTTAGTCGAATTCTCCAAATTTCAGTCTACTTTTTCATAGAATTTAACTTGTCTATAGGCTGAAAGTGAAAATTTTGAGCAAACGTCCAAGAAAAATCAAAATTAAAATTTTAAAATTAATATATTTTCATGTCTCTTGCAAGTTGATGACCACCAGAGGAGAACCTTCGAGAAAGGACCAAATGAAGTTTTCCAACAAAGGACTGTAAGCATAATCCAAAATCAACTTGAAGTGGAAGATTATCACCGACACCAACCTTGGACATGTAGATTTTAATGAATTCAAGAAGAGAATGTATGGGCAAGATGGATTCCTGCCAACACCAGTCACTCGCCAGATGATGAGGAATGGCATCATCCAAGCAACTGGATTTCCACCAGCTGTAGATGTGTTGAATTAATGGTTGAGTGCGCCATTCACTACAATGCATAGGAGAGGTAGATCATTGTGCCAGACGAGAGAATATTGGCTCATCTCAGAGAGTTGGCAATCCAAGAGGTGTTCGGCATACCAAGTTATAATTGAACTTAATACAAGACTAAAGAGGAGGATAGAAGACTTTATGAAGATCGGATGGATCTTTGTGCAACAAATATTAATAAGACGTGGTTAGAGAAACCAAGGCCTTCCATCAAGAAGGTGCCAAAGAAGCTGCTTCTCACAGACTTCAAGGAGGAGTATGGAGATATTATTTTACTATTAAACAAAATAATGGAAAATCCTCAAGGCGTGCCATTTGAGACATGGATATACTACTTCATTGACGAAATCACCTCAGGTGTGAAAATGTTCAACTGGTTCTAGATGATTAGTGACAATCTTCATGAGTAGTTAGTCAATTTGGAAAGGAAAAAATATTTTCACATAAGTTATTATGTTTTCTATCTATTGGCAAGGACTTACAGATATGCAGGATTGATCTGCCAAGGCATAGTTGGTAATGGAGAAAATGAATTCAAATCTTATGATTGTTACCCGCAGTTGCAACTCTGTAAAAAATCCCACTTCAGGAGAGCACATGATGCCTTCCTAATGTACATCACTATAATTTTTCAAGGAGGAATGCATCAAAGGCTTACTCATGAGGCCAAGAGCCTGATCAAAAAATATGGATCCTGGTTTATCCAGTTTCCAAGGTTTACCTACATAAGAATTCAAGGATTCACAGGATGTTCTTACTGACTTCTGATCTATCCCACTAACAAAATGCTCTTGCTTGAGGTTCTTAGACAACTGGAAACATACCAAGGCCTCCAAAGAATGAAGTAGAAGGCAGCCGTCACCTTTCCATTCTTTATTGGGAATATGCAAGAGTCTTGTTTGTTGGCACAGGTAGCTGAAAGTGCTAGGTTAGAAATGCAATGGTACCCTTTCATATCTTACCGGTCCAGAGCTAACTTCAATCCTCACCACCACATTGGGGCCATGAATGGAAGTACAAATATAAGGTAGACCTAGAAGATTTTTGGGAAAATGCTATAGATGAATATGAGGTTAGGAAAATACTGTGGTCTAGACTATCGGTGAACCTAATCAGAACAACTGAGCTCTTCCGTGTGCCTAATCAGCTGGAGGATGATGGAGAGTATATTCAACTAGGCTTTGATGAGAATTGGCCTCTTCCTCCTGTAAGATGGTCAAAACCAGAGCTCGCAGACTTAACCACCTTGATGAGGCCGATTGTCAAATATTCACAATGGTGGGTGGATCAACAAATCCAAGAGCTATGGTAAAGGAATGTGACTCTAACTTGTGATTTAATGGGTGAAGCAGAATCCTATTCTTCAAATGTAGGTGCATCCCAAGGTGACGAGCCGAGTGAAAGCACCAAGAAAAGGAAGGAGGCAATTGATGACTCCATAAGATTGAAAGGGAAGAGGATTGTGAATGAAGAACCTGTACAAAAGAAACAGAGGTCGAGGCCATCTCATTCTATCATGTCCAGGAATATGGATGAGATATTAAATATTGATGAGTCATTTAACACCATAAATATTCCTTCTCTAATTCATATTGAGCCAATCCTACTAGTGGATGATGAACCCCCATCTCCCACAGGTATAGAAATAATTGAGCCTGAGAATGAAATGGATATGTTGGATGATGAATTTTAGGAGGGAATGATTTTCAATCTTAAAGGAATCTAGGATAATCCATGTGTAGAGAATGCTTAGGAAGAAGAAGGCATTGAACAACCTACAATTTTTGATTGGCTAAAGGAAAGATTGAAAAAAAAAGTACCAATAGAGATCCCAGAGGTAGATGATACGGTCAATTTTCTGGACAGGTTAGAGACAGTTGTTGTGAAGAAACCCACCAAAATGTTTTCCACCATCTAGAGGGATGAAGTCGGCTGCCATTCAATAAAAGAATTTGTGCCAATGGTGGATAAGTCGAAAGAAGATATTGCTCGTAAATAATATTCCATCACTACCATTGACTTGGGCCCAACAACAAAGGGTCAAGAGGTGAAAGACTTGGACAATTTAGTCAAATCCATCAAGGCGAGGTTGGAAAATGAAGTGGCAAAGAAGAAAGAATATAAGAAGGAGATTGAATGTCTAAAGGAGTACATCCAACATCTGACCAAACCTCTCGATCAGGTCGAGGCAGTAGTTCCTCCACTTCTAAACTCTTTGCAAGAAACGATTAAAATTTTTGAAGAAGAGATGATCACAACTAAAGAAACTAAGGAGTGGATAGTAAGTAGGAGCAGAGAAATTGATATTAGCTCATGGACAAACTTCCTCATCACTTTCAAGAATTGTAGTTATGGCTGAATCATGGGAAGACCTTCAGGATATTCAAGATAGAATTATCCCATGCCTTAGAGTAATGAAAGAAGTTTTGAAGAAGGAACTAACTAACGAAAAAGTTATTGCAGCAGGCGCTACATATGATTTCAATAATTGGTACTTGGCATTGATTGCGTGGAGCGAAGTCTTGGAGAAGGTGAAGGTAGATAGTATCAAAGTTGAGGAGCAAATGAGAGAAATCCAAAATAATATCTTACTTGTAGTTGTAGATGTACTTGAAAAGGATATTGTCTAAGCAAACGATATGCAGCTTGAAAATCTAAAGCTCAAGATCTAAGGGACCTTCTTCACCAGCACAACACCGATTCTAAAGAAAATTTTGACTAAGGCATCAAAATTCTTGTCCATAGGAGATTCCTTCCAGCACTAGGAATCAAAATGGGAGATTTTTTTCGCTGAGAATGCAAATAATTTGGATGTGTTGGAATACAAGGTCAATATGCCGCCACATGTCACAATTGAGGAGGTCAGCATAATAATGTCTAGGTCCATCGAATACACAACCACTCAGGAGGATAAGGATGCACCTCCAAGAAGATAGCTCCATCTGCCACTTGTTCTTCACCTATTGGTTGCTAAATGTTATTATGGGAAACCCTAGTTAGGGTTGAGTTGTTTTAATCTTTTCTATTGATCTTAGATTGATCTCGACCATTCATTTATTTTCAAAAACTCTATATAAACTCTCATTCTCTCATTTTCATTTGGTGAAGAGAGTGTTATGAAATTGTTGTGTATAGCTACTTTGAATAATAAAAGTTCTGACACATGATTTGCTTTGAATCCATCTTATTGTCAAGTGGTTGCATGTTTCCATATCTCCTTCAACAATAGAATAGACTTAGTATAGAACATAGAATAGATCTATAAGTAGAATTTGATTTGAATGTATGTTTAGATGGATAAAAGATTTGATAGTGAAGATTGGTGAAATTTTTCTCATACTTTCTTCGAATGAATGATTTTTGTTCGATGCGTAAAGTTAGCCTGAGCTTATATATTGTGGATGCTTAACTCATGTCTGAATAAATATTGTTCGATTTGATGGTAGTTATTTGTGATGTGAAAATCATAAGCACACCCCTAGAATATTGCACTCACTTTGTTTAGTTGTCCTCAGTGTGGCAAAGCAAAGTGTTGTCTTTGGTTCACCCAGTCTTTACCGTCTCTTGAGTTCATAGGATTAGCATAGAGCTTCTAAACCCTCATCCTTTTTGTACTTTTTTTTGAAACTCCAAATCCAAAACAAAAACAAAAAAGGAGAGCATTCTTGTCAAATTAGTCTAAGTCCTAGCTTGTAAGAGATTTGTTAATGTAAGTCCCTTTGTGTATTACCAGCATATCAAAACGACCATTGAGTTTATCCACACGTCAAGACCTGACAAAAGAAACCTTGGAATCACCATATGATCTTCTCGCAATCTTAGCATACGTTGTGGTTTTTCAAGAGAGGATAAAGTGTCTTTGGACTTTTTATTCTAAAGTGTTCAGTGAATGATAAAATTCACACCAACAAAAAATTGTCACTAGAAGGAGGGCCAAAAACAACAACAAAGTTCTTACAAGTTGAGGTAGTAGACATGATGAAGTATGGTGTTACCGCACGAGTTTCCTTTTAAAACACCCTTTGAACAACCAGAACAAGGACAAATAGACATTATTGATCAACTGTACTCACTAGCTTGGAAGTCACAGACAGACCGCACTCAATACAGACAAGTAAGCCATGTTCTTGCTAGAGAAGAGGAGAAGTGACAACAAATTAAAGAAGCAATTGAAAAGGATTTGATAAGACAAAGAATCAATCGTATAAACCAATTTTTTTTATGAGATAGAACAATTCCTCAAAAACCGTCAATCAATCACCACCAGCCCGTCCTCAATAAATCCAAGATTTTTCAATATAATGAAGAATGGTGCTTCCAGGAAGCATTTCTAATCTAGGCCAAGATCCTAATCAAGTACTACAACCGAACTTAGGTTTTCACAACGAACAAGAAGACATCATTACCGAATTGTATAGCCTAGCGTGGAAAGTAAGAAGAAACACTCCTAACTAGTTTCGAATGTGCTTTATCATTGAAGAAGAAGAAGAGAAATCCCAACGTATTGAGGCCGCTATCTAAAGATATTTGCTTGTCCAAAGGTTTGAATCCCTTCAATGATAGCAAAATAGGCAAGCTAATCAATAAGCAAATCAACCAACTATTGAAGCAGTTCTCGCACAACCTCGACAAGCTTGAAGGAAGTAATGCTGGATCAAATTGGTTCTTTCTCACCAGACAAATTTTGAAGAATTACTAGATCAAATCTAGGTTCTTTCAAAGAATTTGTAGAGTTGTCACCTTATAGACAAAGAAAGAAAACAAAAACATCACAAGAAGGAACATCAAGTGTAGTCAATCCTACTGAAGTAGTTCCACCCAATCAATAAATACCGAGTGAAGAAGAAGATATTTTTAGTTTCTTCCAAATACCAGGTCCCAAAGTTTCAATTCCAAGGACTGTCCAAAAGGCTCTAGTTCTAGGATCTTCAATTCAAGTATCTCTGCCACCAGTTACTCAGCAAACTCAAACAGAAGTACATCAAGTGAACACTCCAATGGCATGGCGTCCAACTAATGCATCACCCATGACATTTCCTATCTATCATGACATGCCTAAGAATCCCGAATAGTTTTGTTCCAAGATCAATAGTGGTGATCTGAGCTGCACTACAGACAAACATATCAAAAAAATTGAAGATCTCCTTCAAAATGGAGATATCCAAGAAGAAGATGTTACTTGTAGGTTGTTCCCCTACACTTTCGATGAAGAGGTCTATTATTGGTACATCCATTTTCCAGCAAACTCTATATCCACAATTGGCAACAAATGAAGGAAGCTTTCTTAGAAAAATTTAGAGCACCAATTTCCCCAATGGATTTGTATAGGAAATTTGTAGAAATAAAGAGGTAGGAGCACAAACCAATTAGCATGTTCAACAATAGATTCCACAAGGCATACATGAGGTTGTGAGATCCTTACAACTTGGATAATGCTACGGCGCTGCCAATTTATTATGCAACTTTGGATCATCTCACCTCTATGTTTGTAAAGTCAAAGAATCCAGCCCCAACCGACTTAGGAATAGGTGTTCCTCCAGGCCTGCTCAATTATTTATGGAATCTCACCACTCAAAATCAAATTCAAGATATCAATCAGGCATTGGCTCAACAGACGCCCATGATGAACCCAGTTCCTACTGTGAATAATCAATTGGTTCTTCACCCAGGAGTGCCTATATCCTAAGCACCACCATCACAGCTAATATATCTCCAAAATGCAACGACCTCAATCCTGACTAAAGAAGAAAAGGACAAAATAAAGGAATTGACAAAACAAGTCAAAAAGTTGTCAACTGAAGTTACATATTTTAGAGGTCAAAACAATCAAATACAGAGTATGCAAAGAAATTATTACCAAGGTCAAATCTCCTCTGAATACCAAAGAGATAATCAAAATTATCGATGGAATAATCAAGGTTTCCAAAATAACAATCTAGGCTTCCAAAAGAGGACATGGACACCGGAGCTAACAACGGTATTGTGCCATCTCCCTTAGATAATCAACCTGTTGCTGACAATCGTCCCGCAAACAAGGTGTTCCTAGCTGAAGCAGCGTTTTCAGGATGGTGTAGATTGCACAATACAAATCAACATTCTAAGCTAAATTGCCACGAATTTCAAGTAGCAGCAGATATTTTTCAGGAATGAGAAGAGGAATGTCGAGGTAGAAGATCCTCCAGTGACAAGATATGAAATAATCCCCACACCGAGATATGATTAGGCTCTTGTCATCGAAAATATCAAGTTTTCATCCCAAGAGTACCCACCATACCAACCTAATCAAAGATTCCCACCTACATCTACAAATGGCCCAATGGAGGTGCCTCAATATCAAGCTAGACTAGAAACTCAAGATCCATCAAACCAGTCAACTACAATTAATGGTTATAGTTTCCCTCCATTGTATAATAGTGTATTGGTGGAAGGAACCAGAGAAGTGCTCCAACAAATGTCTAGAAACCCGCTCAAGGTATATCAAAGGAATACTTGCCAGAATGAACCTTTGACTATGTCCATTCCTCCAAATAATTTTTAGACTCCACCAAATCCAAATGCTACCAATGTGTCGTCTCTTCCTACAGATTCACCTGAATATCATTAGCAGAATTTCCAAATAAATGGGGAAAAACAAGCTACTGTCCCACAAGTGGAACAAAGGCGGCAAGCCAATCCTCAAGTAGAATAGGCTCAAGCATAGATAAAAGATTGTCCTAGAGAAGAATTGAAAAGGTTAAGTTCATATGTGCTAGAAGATTTTAAATGGATTAAGGTCAACTTACCTTTGATCGAGCTAATGAGAATCCTAGAGAGTCGAGAAACACTTCTGGGCAATTTGATTGAAGTTGTAGTCCCAAGGAACACTTCACAGAACATGACAAATAGAGGAGTACCCAATGCTCCAGCAAATACAAATGTTATTCAAGATGAGCTAGAAGCGTCAGGCAACACATCTAATACTTCACAACAACCTCCTAATTTTGTAGGAATAGTCCAAACACTGTCCAAAAGTTCAAATCAAGGAGACATGATGCCAGAAGAGGTCCTCATGGACAAATACATATTCTGAGAAGAAATTTTGGCAAATGAACTACCACTGACCCCACAAAAGAAAGAACTTATCCTAGGAGCACAAAAGGAAAAGAATCAAGATATCAACAATCGAGAAAAACACTCGGTAGTCTTTTATCAAGGAAAAGACGAACTTGCCCCATTTTTATTGTCAATCAAAATATTTATGCATGTTTGTGTTTGATCAACCATTTTTTTCTTAATTTGTTGATAAAAAAAGGCTCAACTTCTCTATAACAAGGGAGACATTATAAGGAAGGTGAAGATGATATCCGGATAACCAATTGGAAGCATATTCATTTATATCCTACACCCTTTATATATTAATTATATCATAGATGAAAATAAAACAAATATAAAATATAATTTTTAATATCATAATAATTAGTACATATTATTTTGTACATTATTAGGAAATATCATTTATGGTTATGTTATTGAAATAAGTTTCTAAGATGAATACCCATAGCAATATTATGAAGGTAGAAGGGTTTTAACCTATTTATGTTGAAGTGGATATTATAGCCACTTTTCTCACATACAAACAATGCACCGTAAAAATTACACAACCTTCCAATTATAGTTTCTAAGAATATTAAATTAGCATCAATTGATAGAATCTAATATTTTATTGCATTATTAAAGTCAACTTCTATGACTCGAAGGATACAAAAACAACTTAGCTTTAAATCCAATACAATTGATTTGATCAAAGTATAGACACTAGTAATTTGTATCTATAATTTTTCCACATTAGGAGTTGATGATTCATATGTGACAGTGTTAGTACTATGTAAGTAGTAGAAGCAGTAATATGTTTTTGTAAGAACTAAAAAAGATAAAAAAAAATTAAATGTGGTTTGGAAAAGTGGGTGTAGTAATGTTGGGAATAGGAATTATATTGGTTGTGTTGGTGGTAGAAAAATTTTCTTGACCAATAAGCTTAAATGAGGAAAGATGGGATTGAAATGTGGATATAATGATGAAATATTTAGTATTAGTGTTGTTGATGGGTGTTTTGACATTTCTTGGTCTTGTTAGATACCTTAGTTCATTTTCTTTTTATATTTCAATAAGAGGTCTTACACAATATGTTTTTCTAGAATCCTAAAATAATAGTTAAATCTAAAAGATAAAGAATTTTATATAACTCTTAATAGTAAATTTGTATTTTCTCTATCTTTTAAATCTTATAATATTTAATGTTGGATACAAACTTTAATCATAATATATTTAGTACTCATTGATGTTTATTCTTAATATAGTCATTGGTTATAATTTTTTGTAAAAAATAGGGTTGGAAGTAAATAGGTTTTAGATAAATCCTAATTTTTGAACTTCTATCATAATTGTTGGAGTGAATAAGGTTTCCTACCTAACTAGTTCACCTAGTATGCCATATTCACATGTTAACTTTACTTAGGTCCTAGGAATCTTTCTAGAAGTCTTAGTTGTAATGTGATATTATCATGGCATTAATATTTTTTCCCAAGTCATTTAATATTTGATGAGTTAGTCATCACATGACATAGGATTAAGAAACTTGTCATGATCATGTCTAATCCTATGTCTCACCTTGGAGATGTATTCTTATGACATAGTTGTGACTAGGTTACATCATTTCTTTCAATTTTAAATTTTGTAGTGGGTAAGAATGTCATGTATTTTACCTTGCATCATGCCTACATTAGCAATGCATAAGCTAACAATTACAAAGAATAGTTACTTCTCCTTTCCCTCACTTGGTATCGAGCAACCTACTCTTAAAAGTCAATCTAGTTAGTCACAATCTCTTCTCCATTTTGCAACCACCTATATTATCTTTTACTTGAAATCAAACCAAACAATTTCTAAATTCATTTTTAGCTTTTTAAGTGGGTTTTTGAATCCAATCTTATGTCAACAACAGATGAAATTTAACCAAGAGTTTTATTTTTCTAATGAAACAAATTAAAATGGACCGTAATCTAATCCATTCTTGTGATGCCATAAGGAAACATATTTCATATCAAATAACACATGAGAAAATCCAACACCCATGAATAAATTTATACATCAAGAAGAGAGCATGAGCTGAGGCATGTTCAAATAAGTTATGAGAAATTTTAGGCCTAGTTTTCTTGTTTATAAAATAGTTAATTCTAAATTTTTACTTTTTGATGGCTAGTTTTTCTCTATACCCACTTCAACGCAATCTAATGGATCGTATGTCCATTATGTAACTTCTCATTGTGCCTAAAATAATGTCAAGAGAGTTAGTGGCTTCCCTCAAAAGACCATTTTTTTAATTTATTAGATGAATTGGAGCTATCATTTGGGATTTATTACTAGAGCACTCTTGTAAATAAAAAAATCGACCAACTTAGAAGGCTTAAGAATGTTGTCAAGTTTCATGAGTATGACTTGTCCTTCAAGTTGCATATCAAATTGGCTATCCTTAATAATTATGTGTTGATTGAGTAGAGATGTTTTAATGTGAATATTTTAGAAAAAAAATAATGGAAAGTTGTCTACAATATGAAATGTTTTGAATATTCTAGAAAAACTTATTTTGTAAAAAAAATTCTTTCAATCTAGAATCATAGTTAGGAGTCATTTCTTATAGTTCTTTTGTGAGGTAACTTGGTATTTTTTCAATTCTAGAAAAATGGCTTTGATAATTGAGTTTACATAAAAGTGAGTCATTGGATTATATAATTGAAGATACTTTTCCCTCAAACTTACTAGGAAACTAAAACTAAAATCAAATCCATAAAATTTAATTTTTTAGGAACCTTTGGAAATGAAATGGTGTAGGTAAGCTTGTATAACCAATATGAAATGTTAATATAATTTCCACACTCTCTAGAAATTTCCTTTTTGTTTCCATGTATGTCCTTTTGATTTTAGTTATTTCCATAAAGTTGAGTTTTGTTTACTTTTCTTTGTTTAACATGGTTAGTTAGCATTGCATTGCTTCTAAACATGTAGTATATTTAAGACCTTAATGAATGACATGGATTTAAGAAAGTATATAGCATCATCTAGGTTTATTTTTAAAAGTTTCATACTATGTACTCATTCCCAATTGGGAACTATCTCAAATTAAAAATAAGAGGAAGGCATAGCCATGTTCACATAGCACAACCGTACTCTTATTCAATAGTACGTTTCCCACTTCAGAGCTTAGCTTGAGTTAGAATCTCTTTAAAGTTTGGATTGGACTCTCGCCACTCCCACATGCACATCATAAACTCTAATTCAAAATGAGAACTTTTTTATTACAAACTATATGGTTTATATCAAACATTATTGTGTGCACGCCATAATTTTACTCATTGATAAGATGTAATGAAAAAAAAATACATTTTTTCTTAAAATTATTCACATATTTGCAATTGTATTCTAGTTCATGTCATCTTAAACCACGAATTGAAAATAAGTATTGTAAAATTTATTTTAATCTTAAATAAACATAGAATTAGCTTTCAAACAAGTAAACACTATTTTTTATTAGAAAGTTTGAAATTCCATACCTTATTTTTGCAGTAGATTAGATAAGAATGCAATTTTTTTTGTAGCCCAACCTGCAAATTTTGTTGTAGCCCAACCTTCAAACTATATGACAATTAGTAGAAACAAAATATTGCACATACATGAAGACTCTTATAACAACACTATTAAATAATTTCTAAGATTAGGAGCCTAAAATAAAAGCAAGGGAATAGTAATATACTAGATAAACCGTTTGAAATCAAGACAAGGCATGGTGTTTCACTTCACATCCTAATATAGCTATAAATACAAATAAGATTTTGATTAAAGAACTGACACTCATCATAAGTTAAAAAAAGACTTTGAAATGCTCAAAATAAAATAAGATTATAAAAAGACTTTAAGACGCTTAAAATAAATACACATAAGATTTTTTTGTAATTGTTTCAATTGTAAATGAATTAATTCATCTACCTTTATTTTATTTTCTTAGAAAAAATTTCAATCAAAAATAAATAACATTTTCAAATGATTAAATAAGAAAATTAATTATAAATTATAACATATTTTTTAATTATATATAAAAATCAACTAAATAAATAAATAAATTACATCCAAAAATTAAAAATATATTGCCTCCAACAAAAACTATTTGATCTTATCCTAAAATAACAAATTAAACATAATAAAAATTAAATTTGAAATTTAGGCAACTCACATAGATAAAGATAAATTAAACAGGTGCCACGTGGCTAGTACTTGCCTTAATAGTATTGTAATTATTATTTTTTAGATTTGATAAAAAATAAATATAATTTTTATTAATGTGAATAAAAATAAATGTAAGTTTTGTTAATGATAGTGTTTTAGTATTGTTAATTAGTTATTTTAATGACCTAACCCCAACTCTAATTATATCCCTAACCCCTATCCCTAATTCTAACCCTAACAATAAATTTTAAACCATTATCATAATCCTAGGCCTATCTCTAACCCTAACTATGATCGTAACATTATCCATAACTATAAACTTGATTTTTATCACTAACTTTTAAATAAATAACATATTTAATAAATGTTATATTATGAATTATTATATATTTTATAAATAAAATAAATATAATGTATACTAAAAATCATTAAAAGTTAGATATTACATGTTGGCAATGTTTCTTCTCTTATTATTAATATAAAATTGTTATATATTAAAATAAGTATTTATTACAAGTTGTTAATTTACTATATATATATATATATATAATTATTAAATTTGATTTGTAGTAGCACTATATCTCTTCATTCAAATCAATAATTATTAAATATTAATGAATTGAAGATTAAAGATGGTATGATTTTTTCAAAGTCCATGAATGATAGAGTAAACACTTCTAGATTAAACTATGTATGTTATTTTGAATAGATGTTTGAAACCACACTAAAAGATTCATCATAGGAAGAGGATAATGAAGAATATGATTCTAGAAATGACCTTAAGAAGAGTTAAGTGGTGGGAGAGGGTAGGAAGAGAGGATATTGGAAAATGAAGTAAAAGTGAAAATAGGTAAAAAAAAATGATGAAAACATAATAGAAGAAGGAATAATATATTAATATGATATAACACAAATAAATGGATCCAAAAATGTTAAAGTTAAATGTCTCAAACAATGAATAAATAACTCTAATGACCTTACCTTAACCCTAACTCAATGATTCATCATAGGAAGAGGATAATGAAGAATATAATTGTAGAAATGACCTTAAGTAGAGTTAATGTGTTGGGAGATGGTAGGGAGGGAGGAGATTGAAAAATGAAGTAAAAGTGAAATAAGCAAAAAAAAATGATGAAGACATAACAAAAGAATGAATAATATAACAATATGATATAACACAAATAATTGGATCAAAAAGGTTAAAGGTTAAATGTCTCAAATGATGAATAAATAACTCTAAAAGAATTATATAACAAAATGATTGAGGAATAATTATCAAAATTATTAAAAAAATGAAGGAAGATATAAAGGAAAATATACTAGATCTTAAAACAATAATAATTTAACCAAAGAAAAAAAAACAATGAGATTATATATAAAATATAAATTGGAAAATTAAATAAATGATTCAATTAAAATCAAAAAATAGATGGTTAAAATAAAATAGATTATAATATATATATAATCTATGATATATATTAATATATATAAATATAGATTAATAGAGAACATACAACATAAAATAACCTATCATATATATTAATATAAATGTATAATATAAATTAATATATTACCTACATAATGTAGATTAACTTATTTACCTACAAAATATTACTTTCAATAACATAAGATATAAATAGAAATAATATATATAAATTCTACATTAATATAGGTTATATATATATATATATATATATATATATAAATTAATATTATCTATATTAAAATAGGTTGTATATTATATATTATAAACACTTAAAATAATATAGGTTATCTTATATACTATATATTATAGGTTATAATTTTTTGGGAGAATCTATTTATATAAATTAATATAAAAATATACATGATGAAAAAATTTATTAATGAAAAGAAGGAGAGCATATAATAATTAAATTATACCATAAAATATTAAAAACATAGATAATAAATATATTAGTTTAATACAAAGAATAATAAAAAATTTATTTTATTTTATTATTTTAATAGTGTGAATCCAAATCTCTACAAAATAGTTAATTGATTTTTAGATTAAATAAATTCTTTGCAAACTTTGAAATTCTTTTGTTTTAAAAGAAATTTTTTAAAATGCATGAAATTTCATATAGAAAGCAAAATTGTTTTAAATTTTTAAAAAAGGGAAATATTCTCCAATTTTGCAATGAATTTAGTGGGTGGGATATTTTTAGGAGTTTGACCAAAATTGGGGAAACTCTATTTGAACAATTGCTATTTCATATAATTTAAAAAAATTGAATTTGGTGGAGAAAAAAGATTGGTTGTGGCTTTGTTTTTGGATTTTGAAGAAGTTTTGGATTTGGAAGAAGCAAAGTGGATTCCTTGGTTGAGCTGGAATCAAAAACAGGATTTGAAAGCACCATTTTGGAGTTCTTCAAGCTTTGGAGAAAAAATCAGGTTCTTCTTTATTTTTTTTGTTTCATTTTGAAAAGAGTTTAAATTTGGTTATGCTGTTGAAAAATTTCTAAATGCTGTTTGAGTTTCAATGGAAAATCCATGTCAATTGGTTCAATACTTTTAACTTCTGTTGAAATTTTGGAAACAAAACAAAACAAGAATCAAACAATGGAAAAATAGAAAGAAAACCAAAAGGAATTTTCATTTCAAACTGAAATTTAAACCCATTTGTTGTATTGTCAATTGATTGTTTTATTACAAAATTTTGTTGTTCAATTTCACAATTTAACTGAAAATGGAGATTTTGGGTATGTATATTTATAAATATACTGTGTTTTTTTTTTTTTTGGTAAATAAATCCTATTTTTTTGACAGAGTGAAGTTCTTTGCCTGTATAAGATGGGGAGTTTATTTTATATTTAAAAATGTTAATAAAATAATTTTTTTATTTTGTTTGTGGGGTGGGGAAACCATCCCCACCACCGCCCAGCCAAGGGGAGGCGACTGTGTGAGTCACACAGGCCGCCACCCCCTATGGGAGGCATACTGTGTGAAGCACATAGACCACCGCCCATGGGGAAGGCGGGTTATGTGCCACACAGGCCGCCGCCCCCTATGGGAGGCGGGTCATGTGCCTCACACAGGCCACCCCCTGTGGGAGGCAGACTGTGTGAGGGCACACAGGCCGCCGCTTGTGGGAGGCGGACTGTGTGAGGGCACACAAGTCGCCGCCCTAGGGAGGTAGGGCAGCCTACGCACCCTATTTAGGGCTTTGGTCCTTTTTAAATTTCATTTTTCTTTTTTATATTTATTTATTTATTATATATATTTTTTATATTATAATATGTATATATACAATATATATATATAATTTAATTTAATTTATATAAATATTTTATTTTATTATTTAAATATATATATATTATATATATGTTAAATGATAAGGTATTAATTTTAATTAATTGGATTATAATAATAATATTTTTATTTGAGACATATTTAAATGATGTTTAAATATTTAAAAAAGAAATCTCTTTAAAATGATTATTTCATTACTATAGTGGAATTGAAATTGGCTTTATAACAAATGTTTTTTTTATAGATATTTAAAATGTTGATTTTATAATCAAATGATTTATTTAAAAATTTGATGTTATAATCAAATGAGGTTATTGAAAAAAGATGTTTTAATCATTATGTGTAATTGGAGAAAACGAAATTAAGTTATTGGTTTAAATTCCTTAAAATTGCTAATGTGATTTGAGTTACTAATGAGTATGTGCAAATAAGGTTAATTAATTAATTGATTTCTTGCACTACGTCATTGCTTGGCTTGGGTTTAGGAAACCCTAACATTATTTTATTGGGTTACCTGAAATGCTTTCTAAGGGATGTTCTCGTTCATTCTCTTTGTTGGGAAATTGAGTCATTTGTTTATGTAAGTCTTCCAGATGGGGTTTTTTATTCTATTGGGGTTGTCGTATCATGTAGTCAACCTCTATCTTGTCTTGGGTAATGTGTATAGAGGTATTCTGTTATTGTAACCAGTTTTCACGAATAGGAATGGTTTCTGCCTCCTTGGATTAGGAGTGGCTTATGTGGTTTGTGCCTCCTTGAGATTAGGAGAGGGTTATGTGGTTTGTGCCTCCTTTGGAAGGAGTGGAGTATGTACTTTGTTTCCTCCAGTGTTTGGAGTGAGTTTTCTTTATTTGTTGCCTCCTCGGATTGGAGAGGTCGTCTTATCTAGTTTACCCATTAGATTGTGGTTTTGTACCGTGTATGTTGTCAATAGGAGAGTGGCTCTTTGTGGGGGTTCGACACATAAAGGGGCACCAGGGTAACTCACTTAGTGTTTAAGTAAGTGATAACTTAAAAAGAATTAATGAAAACTTTCAGACTAAATAAGATAATAAATTCCTCTCTCATAACTCATTCGCTTTTAAGGTTTGAGATGAGACAAGAAGCACAGGTTGTATGAGGGTCCAGCGGCTGGTAGAGTTGAGCCAGGGTAACCCAAGGTGGGGGTCTGGTTTCCTATGACAGTTGAGCTAGGGTAACTCATAGCAATTGATGTGGGACACTCTCTCTATGTCAACCAGAAGTCAGTTTGTTGGACTACGTAAATGATCATTGTTCTCTGGAAGCATTGTAACCTTGTGTTAAGTGATAATGTGCTTGTATTCAATTCAGTTTAGTTATGTGTTAGCTTGTGTCTAGTGGTAGATGGCCTTGTTTAGGAATTCATGGTTACTATCTCCTAGCATGGGGGGTGAGCCTTCGGGTATCACATGGTTGGGTGGAACGTGCACCTCAATTCGTTGGGTCGTCTTCTTGTCCGTGTGGATGAGATGTCCAGTTGGAGAGCTCGTGGGATCCAGTTTCTTTCCATGCTTAATTCATTCAGTTGATCTTGTATTTTATTACCCCTCATTTGTTATCGAGGTGGAATTTGTAATATGTAATCATTCTTATTGGATTTATCTCATTCAGGGAATGAGTGTTGTAATCTTATTGTTAAATGATTATTTATATTTAAAATCATGTGGTATTTATTATTCTTGATGTATTTTATCTTGTATGGAATGTATGCGTTCTCAATTCTTTAAGTAATTAAATGTTAGGGTTTTAATTCATGTTTCTTGTTTGGGTTTAAGTAACTCAGTCTCATAACCTTAGGGGATTGGTTGGCAATGGTTAGTTAACTTGCATGTTATTTTGTACTTAATCAAAAAAAAAAAATAGTTCGTTTGTGTAGTAAATTGCAACTTCCCCTAGGGTTGTGTGGCAGGGCATTACAATATATATATACAGTCATGTCATGTAGGGTTTCATCATATCAAGCCATGTAGGGTTTCAAAACATAAAGCTTACAGACAATGATATGTTCTAATCACATTGTATATATATTTTTGCAAAGAATAATATATTATTTTCAGACAATGATATGTTATTTTCATATTGTATATATATTTTTGTAGACAATGATATATTATTTGTAAACAATGATATATTATTTGCAAATAATGATATATTATTTTCAGAAAATGATATGTTATTATCAGAATGTATATATATTTTTGCAAGAAATGATATATTCTTTTCAGACAATGATATGTTCCTATCAGATTGTATATATATATATATATATATATATATATATATTTGCAAACAATGATATATATATAGGTTCATGTGATGAAACCCTACATGGCTTGATATGATGAAACCCTACACAACATGAGGCTTGATATATATATACACAGCATGACTGTACATATATATAAAAAATCTGATAAAAATATATCATTGTATGCCAATGATATATTCTTATCAGATTGTGGGTGTGTATATATATAGTCATGCCCTATAGTGTTTCATCATATCAAGTCATGTACGGTTTCATCACACGGACCTTAACATGATCCTCTATCAATGTCTTCCATTTAATAATTCTCAAGTTTCTTGTCATATATCCCTATAACTTAGTTATCTTTAATAAACACATTGGCATTGTTGGTTTAATATCCCTATAACTTAGTTACTTTGCATTTGTTCATATCCTCATGGAAATCCACAGATGCAAAAATATCATCCAACTACAAAAAGGTAAAAACAATGTTGGTTCAAGTAGAGTTTTCTTTTTCAACTTAGAGGTAAAAACAACTTCTTGAAGAATAAAACAAACCTTAATCTTCACAAGCATGACTTTAAACCAATCAAAATCATTTAATGCAGCTCTTCACTTTTGCACAATTAGTTTCCTTCCCCATGAACTATTCTCTCATGACTTCTAAACCTCAGTTAAATAATAACAATGGATAGTCACTATGCAACTGCTAACATCCATGGCAACCTCCATATACTTTTCATAAAATTTTATACCTGCTTTCTCCATAGCCCCAATCAACACTTTCTTTTTTGGTATCTTAGGGATGTCAATTTTGATATAAACTAAAGAGAGTAGGTCTTGAATTCAATTTTGATATCAGCTAAAGAGAGCCTTTTGGTATCTTAGGGATGTCAATTTTGATATATATATCAAATTATATATGTATAATCTTATATAGATATAGATATATATCCATATAAGACTCTACATATGTAATTTGATATAGATATATATCTATATAAGACTATACATATGTAATTTGATATATATATATATAGATATATAGATATATGTAGATATATATATATATATATGTAGATATATGTAGATATATGTAGATATATGTAGATATATGTAGATATATATATATATATATATATATATATATATATGTAGATATATGTAGATATATATATATATATATATATATATATATATATGTATATATGTAGATATATATATATATATATATATATGTAGATATATGTATATATATATGTAGATATGTATGATATTATATGTATAATCTAACATACATTATATATATCAAATTATATATGTATGATTATATATGTATAATCTTATATACATTATATATATTGGATTATATATGCATAATCTTATATGGATAATAGAGGTGAAAATGAGGAAGAAAACTGTGTGAGATGATGAGTTTAGGGCTTAAAGATGCCCGGCAACCTGCACTTAAGTAAACCCATACACGTGGTTTGTTGGAGGAATATGTGGCACGTGGTTAACATGGTAATGTGGTCAGGTTGAGATTAAAGCACCCACCTAATCTTATATATATATATATTTATTTATTTATTTATTTATTTATAGATTATATGTATGTGTGATATTATATGTATAATCTAATATACATTATATAAATCAAATTATATATATGTATAATCTTATATACATTATATATGTATAATCTTATATGGATAATAGAGGCAAAAATGAGGAAGAAAACTGTAGGAGATGATGAGGTTAGGGTTTAAAGATGCTCGACAACCTATAGTTAAGTAAACACATACGTGTGGTTTGTTGAAGGCATATGTGGCACGTGGTTAACATGGTAATGTGGTCTGGTTGAGATTAAAGTGCCCACCTCCTAGCAGACCCACGTGATATATTGAGCGGGCCCACATACAAATGTAAGTTGAAATAGGTTTATTGATAATTATAAATAGGCTTTTTTTCATTCAACGCACCATTGAAATTAGACATGAATGGCCACTACAGTATGAAATGACCGATTGTTTGATAGGAAAATTCAAATTTGAAAGTCAATTACCACAATTCAATTCATTCAATATACACATTTGAATGATTTTATAAGAGAGAATTTCCAGTGTCATTTTCATTATGAATTCTCCTATGCTTTCACTACATATCCTCTGCAAAATTCAGCTCGGTACATATAATAAAACAAAAAACATATTATAGTTCATATATATGATTGAATTTATGCAAGCCACCTATTTTGTCAATTAAACCAAATATAAAAGTGATTTCCTAAAATCCATGATAGAACTCAGGCATAAATGGTTACTGTAAAATGAAATGACATATTGTTTCCCATGAAGATTCAATTTGCACATTCAAATGATTTTATAAGAGGGAATTTCTAGGGTCATTCCCTGAATATCCTCTGCAAAATTCAGAGCTTACTAAGGCAACCTATGCACATTCCTCTTAAAAGGGAGCTTATTCATGTTGGTACACCCAGAATAACTAAATTCATGTTTTTATTTATCAGTATACTGGATTTACATTTATGTTGTCTATTTCATTATTCAATATACTCTTTTATATTTATGTACTTAGTGTTTACATTATTTTCAGGCATACAAATTATTCAGTTTTTAGTTAGTTGTTCAAATGAGCATTATCCATTATGTAATCATATCACAACATACAATGATATGGGTTAATCTATTTTCTTCCACTTATTTTATGTGTTTCAATAATTAGATTACATATATGTCTATACATATTCATGTACATGTATATGTATATGTATATACATATGTATGTTTGAATGTATATGTATATGTATATACAAATACATATACACATGCATACACATGTATATACATATATATACATAGACATGTATATATATATACATAGACATATATTTATTGACAGTCCTGGCATGAAGTTGTTTGAGGGTGTGTATTCTAGCACACATTAAATGTACTTTACTGAAGGTTTGAGAAGTGTGTAGAAATATTTCAAAGAATACACTTGTTCTCAAATCTTTCTACATGCTTGTTCTCAAATCTTCTGTAAAGTACATTTAATGTAACCTACAATACACACCCTCAAACAACTTTGTGCTACATTTTTCAATAAATATATGTATATGTACATGTGTATGCATGTATACACATACATATATATATATGTCCTTTCTATTGCATTGCCATGTAGGGTGCCATCATATGCAATATACACTATTATTTTTAGCTTCATACTAAGGATCAAAACATTGTGGATTTTAATGCTCCAATCAAAACTCTTATTGTTGTGTATGCATATTGTAAGGATGATTTGATGTGGGAATGTTATGCGTACCGAGTACTACCCCCATTTATTACAATTATTTTGCAAGCAAGTGGGAGCATCAAGAGGTGAATCAAGTATGTGGATTATCAACATACCAACGAAGCTGTGTAGCTTGTTAACACAATAAACTCTATAGGGACATTTTGCTCTGAATGCTTTATGATATGTTTACATTTTTGGTTATATTGTGTTCATAAATATTGTGTTCTTACAAATGCTTATTTGATTGGAGGAATATATTTAACTACATTGGTCTCTTAATGGCAAGCATGCGAGGACTTCTCCACAATCAACAGAAAACATTAAGCGTTAATGAAAGGTAAATTCTTTGACTTTACTTTGGCAATGACCTAGTAATACTGAAAAAATAGTGTTTTTATATATATGGTTGGAAGTTAGATGAATTGAGTAATAGTATAGAATAATTATGAGATTAGTTAGTATTAGATTAATTATATATTTGTATGTATTTACATATATATTGATAGGTGTATATATATATATATATATTGTTATGCATATATGTATGTACATATATAGCTATATATATGTGTGTCTATGCATATATATATAATTAATCTAATAATTAATATGTAGTTTTGTTAAATTTTGATACTAATAATTAATTAGAATATATCATTGTCTGCAAATACAATGATTACAATTTGCAAGCAATGATATATTCTTATCAGATTGTAGGTATATGTATATATTTATATATACATACAATCTGATAAGAATATATCATTGTCTACAAATATATACATACAATCTAATAAGATCATATCAGTGTCTACAAATCTCATGATTAATAGTTGCAGACTATGATATATTCTTATCAGATATATACATACAATCTGATAAGAATATATCATTGTCTGCAAATACATATATACAATATATCAGTGTATGTACATACAATCTGATAATAATATATCATTGTGTGTGTATATTCTTATTAGATTGTATGTATATATACATACAATCTGATAAGAATATATCATTGTCTGCAAATACATATATACAATTTGATAAGTGTTACCTAATTTTCACTCTTAGGCTCAATCAGGCAAGGAAAATTGTGTTAACAGGTTTGAGAAGGCCAAATGAAGCATTGGCCTAGGGCAAAAGTCATGAATCTAATGCTAGGTCACAGGGAACTCAATGAAGAAGCCTGCCTTGTTCAGGTTTAGCATGAAAATCTTCTAAGGAGAGAGTCGCCAAGACCCCAAGAATGTCCCGGCAATCAAGAATGTCTCGCCAAAGGCTGGGGGTCTCACCCAAGGAATGTTAAGTCAGCATGATGTCTCGGTGACTAGCAAGGGTTACGCCGACAATGTTTCACCGGGGAGTTCTTGGCATAATGCTTCCTCTTCGGCAAGATGTTTTCCCGAAAAGGTGGGGTCTTGCCGATAATAAGATGGGCTCGCCCAAAGATTTAAGGCTCGACGAGAGGTCTTACTGAAACAGCAGTGTCTTGCCGACAGAAAGAAAGGAACTCGCCAAAGGATTTGGCCTTCGGCATAGGGTCTCAGTGACCAGTGGATGTCCTGCCGACCCGGGGGATGTCTTCGATGTAGCATTTTGAGGTCATGGTGAGGTCTCGGCAACCCGAGAATGTCTCAGTGACAAAGGATGGGGGTGATGTCAGCAGGAGGTCTTCCCGATCAAGCAAGCTCGCCCCAAACTCAAGAGAACTTTCGGCAAAGTAGGGAGACTTCGATATAGAGTCTCAGCGATAAAGAAGTCTCAGCGACGCGAAGGGTCTCACCGGGTGTCTTGCCGAATGAAGAGTTCACCGAAGGAAAAGGAAGTCTACAAGAGGTCTCAGCGAATGGAGGGTGTCTCAGTGACAAAAGTAGATATCGGTATGACTATGGGGCCTCGCTATGAGGTCCTGTCGACTTGATAATGTCTCGACGAAAGGAATGCGGAGCTCGATGGAGTGGCGTGCATTCGGGGTGACATCAATCAACTCTTGTCGAAGATGAAGGGCCTCGGGGTAACATTTTTCCTTCAGTAAAACGTCTCACCGACACACGAATGTCTTGCTGACCCGGTAAGGTCTCACCGAAAGCTGAAGGAGCTCGAGCCCGGAGGAGAAGAGTGAGCTCAGGGTAAATGAAATGAGCTCGCCATGAGGTCCTGCCGACTCAGTAATATCTTGCCGAAAATAAGATGGGCTCACCAATAGTATATTGCCTATGACATGAGCTCTCACTGACTGTTCTATGATATGTCAATAGCTGCAGAGACACATAATCGCATCGGTGACACTTCCAGTGTCTCGCCGAGATGTGATTATGATCAAAGGAGTTTTTGACTACCCAAAGAATCTACGTGGAGTTCACTCGACCAACTAGAGGGATCTGAAAGCAAGCCGTGGCAGTCTGAAGAACATCAATGGAATGAAAAGCAACGTGTATCTATTCTGAGCTCAGAAGCATTAGAGGCGCTCGATAGGGAGGTTTGAAGATTGACACGAGGAACAAAAGTGAATGCTGTGGTTATAGGAAGATCTGAAGAAGGCTTCTTCGAGAATGTTTTCTTCACCGACATAGGCAACAAGGACATAGGGATGCAGCTTGAAATTGAATAAAAAAATCTAAGGGGCAGTTTTTTCTGGGCCCTGATATTTTGTAAGCCCTAAGGGGCCGACATACTTTGATATTTAAGGCATTTTTTTCCTTTTTGTAAATGGTTCTGATTATACACTCTGAAGAGTTAGTGATTTCTATCAATCCTTTCTCGACTAAATGTATGTTGTTTGTAACTCAACTAAAATTTGGAATGCAAAACAGAGTTCACCTTGAAAACAAGTACTAATGCTCTTACCACTCTCATTTTTGTATGTTAGCTTATGTATGTATTTCTTTCACAGTGTTTCCTAAATCTGTATTCATACCACAAAGCTGTGAAGTTTGTTCCTTCCTTCTTAAGATATGTATGTAGATCAAACCTCTCAAGAGTGATGTATAAGTCTAATGGGGTTATGTTGAGTAAGTAAAACAGCTGCAATCTAGTTTCCCCAGTGTGTTTGCATCTTGTTTTCATTTCCTGATTTCTTATCAACTCGATATATCACCTTAGTTTAGTTTCATTTGTATGCAATCCTTCTCCCTTTCCCTTTACAGAATCATTAGTTTAGGTGACACCAAAGGAAGTCGGCCTTCTCCGGAGGTTGACCTCTGCTCACAAGAAATCCACATCTTTAGAGGTCTTCCAATGTTACACTGAGGTGTTGAACATCAGGTTCAACAGGGTGTAATTTTAGGTGATAACAATAAGAACATACATTATCTACAAATAATGTATCATTGTCTACTAGGAGGTGGTCACTTTAATCTCAACTCAACCACATTACCTTATTAACCATGTGCCCCATATTCCTCCATCAAACCACACATATGGGTTTACCTAACTGTGGTATGTCAGGCATCTTTAAGCCCTAAACTCATCATCTCCCATATATTTATTGCCAAATAACTATTTGTAGACAATGATATATTCTTATCAGATTGCATGTATATATATACATACAATTTGATAAGAATATATCATTGTCTGCAAATATATATACAATCTAATAATAATATATCATTGTCTGCAAATTGTGTTTGCAATCAAAGTTTTATGATTTTGTTATTGACAAACACTAAAATATAGTGTAATTAGTGATACCATAGAAAATAGAAGGCTGAAACCCTCATCAAACATATAAGAGATGCAAATTTGAGGTTCCAATAAAAAACAACAGCAACATTAGGACATTTTATAATCATATCATAGTTATATTTTTAAGCAAACTGCAATAATTGATTGGGTGGTGCAACAAAAAAAAGGCTGGAACATACTTGAAACATATGAAAATATTACTGAAAGCTTGTATTCAACTTCTCACCTTAAACATATGTGAGGTTCCAAACATAATAACAGTAGCATTATCACATTTTATAATCATATCATAGTTATAACTTGAAGCAAATAAACATATTTGATATGCAAAGAAGATCACCAAAATATACTGCTATATCGATCAAAAAACAAAATTCAATACGAACATAATCAATTCTCCATATTGCTAGGAAAAGGAGGTGGCATGAGATATCCACTAATAGCTGAGTTTGGTCCACTTGTAGGAGGTGATACTTGGTTAATACCTTCTTGAAGGCATGTTTTTATTTGCGCAAGCAATGTCTAGCTTGCATCTACAATCATTCCCATTTGTTGTGAGCCACTCCCAACTTGCATTTTGTTGATGGTTATAAAGGTTGGTGACAATATGCTCATTATATCAAGTAGGATAGGGTGTTGGGGGGTATATGATTCTCCACTATAGACTTATGTTTTATTCTCTCTACTTGTTTTGCTTTCTTTTCAGCTGCCTTTTGTATACATTCAACCTTCGCCTACTCCTGTCTAATGGCTTTCTCCCACATTCTAATCATTTTCTACTCATCTTCTATCACTTTCCTTGCTTGCTTCTCATCCCTTGTTGCTTCCTTTTGAATTGCTTTTGTTTCACATTCTTCCTTTCTCTGCAACATTTGCTCCTTCTTATGTTGTTGCAACTCCTCTTGCCTTGTCTTCTCTACCTCTTGTTGGTTGAACAATTTGATGAAGGTATCATGTGTTAGTACTTGGGACTGCCTACTAAGGTGAAGCAATCCTAAGCAACCTCCTCATGATGTTCCTTGCACCCTATACACTAGAAGTTTCAAAAAAAATTTGTTTGGTCTTGTTGTTTGTTGTCCATCATGTGGTGTGCATGGCACAAACTCAGCTTCTTCTTCACTAATTGCATTGTCATCTTCACTTTGACCATCACTATGCTCTTCCCAATTCCTTGCAGTAGTGAAGTAATGTTTTACTTCAGCTAGATCAATGTGTGGTGGGGATGGCATAGAAAGGATGACTTCTTCCTTAGTCGAATTTAATTACACTCCAAGGTTTGTGGCTGCTTCATGCATCCATTCCAATTGGCTAACTTGAGTTGGAAAACTCAGGCCTGTTGAAGTAGTTGTCGTATCTTCATTGCAGGGTGCAATAACTGGTTAGACTTCTGGTTGGAAATCTGCAAAAACTGATTGGATTTTTGGTTCAATGTGTGATGTAGTTTCAACACCCTCATTGCATTCTACTACAACATCACTTGCCACATCCCTTGCATCATATTCCCACACAAAACCATCTATTACATCCTCATTGTAACCAAGTAGACACAAGCATGTCTTTGCTGCCATAACATCATCTTCATTTTCCATTGTGATTGCTTCATATTTTGTTGTAGGAGTTGCAACATCATCTTCAACAAGATAGCCCTCATTTGGCCTGTTAAGGGATGATCGATTATGAGCAGACAGCGTTAGTAGGTCTATTCCTAATTTTCTTACTTCTTCTATGGTCTTGAAAGCCACATGGCTACCATGACCGTCAAAAATGAGAAGGGCCATGTTTGTCGATGAAACCCCACTAGGGATATTAGCTGCAAAATGGTCTAACCATTTGACAAATAGTTCCTTTGTCATCCAAGCATGTTCTTGGACTGCCATTAATGCCCCTATCTCACAATTTATGATATAGATTTGCATGTGCCTCTTTGATTTAAATAGGTAGAACCCAGGAATACTTAACCCAAACACACTTATATAAGCCAGCACTGTGATCCACTCTCTACTTTTTGATACCAAGTGTGGTACACATTTTGCACTCAATTTGACAATAGCTCTCATGCCACAGTTCCTACCACCTTGAATACTAGTTTCATCACAGTTCCATATTCGGATTGCTCCATAGTGGTTAAAGTTGATCATATTCTCGAGGTTGTTGTAGAATGCTTGCACAATAGAAGGACGAACCATAATTGCTTTGTCACTGTCTACTCCTTCAACTACTTTGATTGTCAAATTTGGGTGCCTTCTTCAAAATCTTGCCCACCATGACCTCCTGAGGATCCCATTTGTGAAAGGATTGGGTTGACTTGCAGTTATTTGGGTAATTGTGGCTTGTAGTTGATTAACTTACAATTCATGGCCCAATTATGCTATGTCCTTGCACCATTGGACAACTTCAGTCTCCTCCTTTTTAGATAAAATGGTGTGTGGACCCCTCCTCTTGGTGGTGGTAACTCCTAACAACCATGCCCTCAAATTGCTAGGTGGCATACTCCACTTGATTGTTCCTGCCATGATTGACATGTTGTGTTCTTTGGCACTTTTAACTACTCCTTCCATATCAACATATGTCCACTTCCTAATGGGTACAAGTGAGGGCAGTTGCACAAGCAAGTTGAACATCTGGCTAAATAGGAGGTTCAGCTTCTGTTGTGTTGGTGGCTTCATCTGCAGAGTCAAGAACATCTTGTTGGTTGGGAATTGCATGCACTTCCTTAGCAGACTTTGTTTCAACGAAGTGCACCCCACAAGTGACTCTAATGGCACATTGTCCTCTTCCTACAGTCCTTTTTTTCCTTCTAGCAAGTGCCATGATTTTTCACTTGATCTGGACGGACAGTAAGAATTGCATAACTTCTTAGTGCACCAAAGAATATATCATTGTCTACATAGATATATATACAATTTAATAAGAAAATATCATTCTTTGCAAAAATATATATACAATATGATTAGAACATATCATTGTCTATGAAGCTTCATGTGATTAAATTTCATGATTATAATGTAGGGATTCGAAGAGAATCCGACAAAATCTATATATCCATTTAATTTCATGTGCATATTATAATTACTGAAAATAGAAAACATCTACCCATTAACTCATATCCTTACATTTCATGATTATACGGGCATTTGACAGTATACCCATTAAATTTCATGATTATACCGTTCAAAAATCCAACAATGTTTGTTTAAATCCCATTACATGTGATTAGTTCATAGAATAATGTCAAAAAAATCATAGCAATCAAACCCTCGATGCCATAGACAAAATAATTCATGAGGGATCAAACTTCTAACAATCACATGTAAATATAAATAATTACAATCAAACCCTTAATGCCATATAGAGAAATGATTTTTAAACACACCAAAATGCACTCAAACACCATCGACACCAACAAGAACCCATTGTTGAACAAACAATATTGCAGGTGAAGAGAGGTGGATCAAATTTTCACCAATCACATGTAAATAGAAATGATTACAGTCAAACCTTTAGTGTAGTTGAACTGATAATGCCAATGTGTTTATTAAAGATAACTGAGTTATAAGGATATATGGCAAGAAACTTGGGCATTATTAAATGGTAGACATTAATAGAGGCTCATGATAAGGTCCATGTGATGAAACCCTACACGACTTGATATGATGAAACACTACACGACATGACTGTATATATATACATATACAATTTGATAAGAATATATCATTGTATTTGTAGAGAATGATGTATTCTTATCAGATTATATGTATATATACATAGAGTCTGATAAGAATATATTATTGTCTGTAAATAAAAAGATTACAAATTGCAAACAATGATTTATTCTTATCAGATTATATATATATATACAGTCATGTCGTGTATATATATATAGATAAAAACTGTATACCCATTAAATTTCATGATTATTAAAGAGGGATTCAAAATATAACTGCGATATGATTACAAAATGGGTAATGTTGTTATTATATTTGATGTATCATTTAAAGATAATGTTGTTGTTATTATCTTTGATTTATGATGAATACAGGTGAAAAAAATGTAACTATGATATGATTAAATAATGGATAATGCTAAGTTGAATAGCTGACTGAAAATAGAATAATTTGTATGCTTGAAATTAATGTAAACACTAAATACATAAATACAAAAGAGTATATTGAATAATGAAACAACCAACATAAATGTAAAACAGTATGCCTAAAAATAATGTAAACACTGAGTACATAAATATAAAAGAGTATATTGAATAATGAAATAGACAACATAAATGTAAAACAGTATGCCTGAAAATAATGTAAACAATGAGTGCTTAAATATAAAAGAGTATATTGAATATTGAAATAGACAACGTAAATGTAAAACAATATGCCTGAAAATAATATAAACATTGAGTACATAAATATAAAAGAGTCTATTGAATAATGAAACAGACAACATAAACGTAAATCCAGTATACTGATAAATAAAAACATGAATTTACTTATTTTGGGTGTACCAACCTAAATAAGCTTCCTTTTAAGAGGAATGTGCAGAAGTTGCCTTAGTAAGCTCTGAATTTTGTAGAGGACATTCAGTGAAAGCAGAGGAGAATTCATAATGAAAATGACCCTAGAAATTCCCTCTTCTAAAATCATTCGAATGTGTAAATTAAATGCATTGAATTGTAGTGGTTGATTTTCAAATTTGAATTTTCGTGGGAAACAATTTGTCATTTCATTTTGCAGTGGCCATTTATGCCTAAGTTATGTCGTAGCTTTTAGGAAATTAATTTTATATTTGGTTTAGTTGACAAAATAGGTGGCTTTATTAAATTCAGTCATATATATGAATTATAATATGTTTTTTTTGTTTATTAGGGAACCTTACACCATTAATTATGTCCATGTGTCAAGAAGTAGATGGAGTTAATGCATGAAGATGTGAAAGGAAGTGTAAGTGAATGTGCAATTGTTAGCTTATAAAGTTGATCAATGTTTTGTATTATGTCACAATGTGCACCATTAATTGTTCATAATGTTTTAAATTATGTGACATTGTGCACCATTAACTATTTATATATACATGTAAATACAATCTAGTTGAAGCTTTGAGCCACATGCATAAAATGGTTATTGTAAACATAAATATATTTTAATTAATTCAAAAATGACTTTATTTTGTGCAACTTGTCTTGTGTTGAAACATATATGTAACAATATATATGTTTAAATTTGTTTTTCTTTTTTGGTTAGCTACACATTTAGTAGTGAACATATACTGATGTAATTTACAATTTTTTATTGGCTTAATTAAAACATTGTAATGACTAAAACATAAATGGATATTGGGGTTCACGTGAGCATGGAGGAAACAACAATTGAATCATGGGTGGCAAGTGACACATTCCCCTAGTTAACTGAAAAAAGCCAAACTCATACTATGCCATGCCAATGGCAAGTACTAATAACTCACATCCACTAAATATTTCTTTCCAGCACTTTCTAGAGTCCTTTCCAGCACTTTCTAGAGAATATCGACCCTGCACTGAGTCTATAACTGTAATTGCAATCGAAAGCAAATAGCATGTTTTTAGATGCCCAGGTTTCGTCACCTGAAATTACCGAGATGGCAGTAGCGCTGCTGAACAGCATTTTGCCACCAAGTTCAGTCAATTATGATAGCTCAAGTCTGAACTCAAATAGATTCAACTTCTTAAGGCAAAAATTTTGTTGTCGATTCAATAAGAACACTGATATTTGTAGTGAATCCAATGACAGCAATACTATTTGCAGTCAATTCAATACAAAAAATGGTATCTATAGTCAATTCAGTAAGAAGAATGGTGTTTACATCAATAGAAGTAGAAGGAGAATACTGGGTCCAGTAGCATTTTCTGTCAAGTCCAGTGAAGAGGAATCTTCAATTGATCAAAGTACGGATAGTGCAAGAGAAGGTGGGTCTGTTGGCATTGCAGAAAAAACGACAGAAAATGAGAAGACTATTATGGAGGAGGAGAAGAACATACAGCAAGAGAGTGACTGGAAGGCGGATGAGGACTTCAAGAACTTTATGGGTAACCCCTCCATTGAAGCAGCAGTTAAGCTGGAGAGAAAAAGAGCTGAAAGGAGGATGAAGGAATTAGAACAGGACGCCGCCTCGGGGAATGTCTTTCAGAAATTCTTTTCAAATTTGCTCAGAAGCACTGTTGCTCTGGAAAAGGAGAGGTTGGAGAAGGCAGAAGAAAAGTTTAAGGCTCTTGATCTCAATAAAGTAAGTTTTGCTCTGATTCCTGATCATTACTCCTTGATGTGCTTTGTAGTGTAGTAATCAACTAGTAGGCATAGCTTAGAGCTATTAGGATGCCTCCTTATTGGCCGTGATGTTATAGGGAGCTGTCTTTTCGTTCAGCTTGGTCTTTTTTAACCTGTCCCAGGTAGCTCTGCCTCATTTCTTTGCTCTTTTTTCTCTTCTACACCTAATGACAAGAGTGGACCGGCTATCATATTTTTCTTTAACCTACTTCAGCTTGCTCTGCTTCATTGCTCTGCTCTTATTATTCTGTAGCACCTTTACTATCCTTTTCTTTCACAAAAAGAATGAACCAGCTACGACTCTAACTTAGGTTCTACGAGGTGCACTGCTCTGCCACTAATGTAGAGGCTTTTCTCACGTTTAGTGCTTCTTAGGTGTGGATTGACCTCCAAACACCTGTTCAAGCCACACCGAGCCAATCACAGTTCGAACTTGCCAGACAGTTCGAACTTACCAAGTCTGGCTCTAGAACTGCAATGATAACAAGAACCATTTAACCATCAAACCTAGGAGCTCTGAGTGCTGTACTGTTGACTTCGGGCCTTCAAATGTTCTGTGAAGTGTGAATTGAGTACTTGATAAGAATTATTTCTTTATAAATTCTGAGCTGGTGAAGCTCAGGAGTAAAACAACGATTCACACTTGTTTGGACACTTGAGTTCAAAGCTTGGATACAAAGCAACTGTTCTGCAAGGGATATGCACTTTTTGCTGACAGGCCAGGAAATTCTGGTGTCCAAGGAAATACAATGCAAATGGTAAAACCTTGAGAGTCCAATCTTGGCATAGCAGACATGAGGATTTACCCCTAACCGATGGGTACATTCTGTGCTGTGGTACCAAACTGGTTAGCATGACTTTTAGCATACTCTTTCATCAACTGTGATGTTTCAGGGCATCTTTCTTGGTGACCTTTTTGTTATCTTCATCTTCTTTGACTTATCTAGGGTTGTCTCTGCTTCATTGCTTTTCTTTGGTTCTTCTTTTGCATCTCTTTTGTTTTCAAATTCTACTTTGATAGGAAAATGGGCTACCATTTACTGTCCCATCAGGCACTAGTTTTGGCAGTCACTTTGGCCATACCTAATTCAGGACTATAACAACCGGATTCACCTCAATTTCCCAAAATCAGTCCTTCAAATACTGAAATTATATCTAACCAGCCCCATGACCTTGAAGATCTAGAATAATCTATGTCTATTCAGAGCCAGCTGCATTCCCATTTGAGCCAATTTTCACTCTTGGCCTCTATTCAGCTCCTACACATCTGTAATAAGCTCATGGCATCAGGAAGCAAGAAACTAGTATGCATACAGGAAAATCAAAACCAACAATGACTCACATCTGAAGGAAACAGAATTTCAGTTTAAATGCTCCTTTACTAATTCATAAGCAATATTCTGCTACTGCATCATTCTTCCCGGCGAGAAGAAAATTTGAATCACCTGGTTCAATATTATCATTTCTTATTTCTCTTTTTCTGCTTCTTTCTCCAGGTGACAAAACCTCCCACAGTTGGAAAAAAATTGAACCACCTGGTTTAGTGTTATTAATTCTTACATCTCAAATAATTTGTTTTGCAATTGTGTTTTCAAACACGCATTCAATAGATACATCATTAGCTTAAACAAGATTAGCTTTGTACTTGCACAAATTAATTGCATTTCTCCAGCAATTTTATTTGTATAGGCTTTAATCCCATCCCTCAGTTATATCTTTGTACCTGCTTCTGCATTTCAATCTGCAGCTTCTTCTTTGACATACTTTTCTCTTTAGGCTTTACAATTGTTACATTTTTTTCTGATTACCCGAAATATATTCATATTTGTACTAATGTTCAGTTCCAATAGTTCTTTCAAAACCACATTTTTCCTCTTCCTACTTTTGTCCCCACAATCTTCGAATGGTATTGCTATTGTCTTCCAGTTCTTCTTCCTGACCTGCATGCAGATCAATAACTTCAATCACATCAGAATTAAGGATGGAAGCCTCAATCTCTTGGACCTCTTCTTCAAACGTAACCACAATTTCTAATTGTTTCTTCTTATTGTCTCGTATATCTCTAGAGCCATGTTCTTCCAACGAAATTTGCTCTTCACTAGGGGCTTTTCCATCCTCAGATAACAAACCAGTTCCCTCCCCTACATTTGGTTCTTCTCTGACAATTTCATCTTGGTATTCTTGCGTGTTATGAGGTAATAACTCAGCCATTTTCTTAATAGGTATAATCTTTATTTATTCTATAAACCTTGTTACTTGTCTAATCATTGCAATCTCTTTGTTTCCCTCATCACTTTATCTTCTGTTTTAGCTTGTCCATCTCCTTTGGTAATATTTCTTGGAAGGTGTGTGTATTCTCAACATGTTTTTCATAATTTTTTCTCACGTCCTAATATTTTCCTTCCCCTCTTTGATTCTCTGTTTTAACTTTTATTGAGATTTTTCCACAAATGAAACCTTCTTTGTTAACTTAGTGGCTGCAAATTTCTAGACATTGTGGATCCTTTATCTTCATTCTCTTGAATTAATGCTTCCATCTTATGGGCTCATTGATTCAAATCCTCAACTCAGAAAATTTTCAGACATATTGAGAGTGTTGTGCATCCTCAATTTTCCAATTTGACTTGCTAGGACTTGACTTTTACTTCCTCAGCAATCTAGGTTCAAGAGCATCTAATCTCCTGAACAATTTCTTGCCGAAAATTCTTTAAGTTTCTTATGTTCCTCCTGCTTCTTCTTCCCCAGTTTGAGTGAGCTCCTTTCTTAACTATTCTCTATGGTTCTGCTTATAAATTATTATAGCTTGCTGCAATGCACTTCTTTTGCACTAGCACTCCACTCAAAATTTATAAGACCATCTTGGAACTAATGTTTCTACAACCTTATCACTTAGGTTGCTCTTCTCAACTCAATTTAGTAACTCTAGCATGACGCTGACACTACTGTAGAGGAACACAAGAGACTACAATGCAAACTGGAAAATCAAAACCAACATTAACTTCATCCACAGGAAATTAATTTTATTTTTATTAATATAAGAGCATTATAATGCCTACCCACATAAAAATCTATCCCCTTAATAATGATAATGATGACTTCTAATGTCCTAAATTCTCTTAAACTGTTTACATTCCTTGAAAGCTTGTTTTTAGAAAAATAAATCTGCTTTTTCCCATATCCGGAGAATGTTTATTCTAGAGGTACTTTTCATGCTTGGTAAGAGGACGTAATTTAAAGCAACCTACGTTTCTTATCTCCTAGGAAATATACTTTTTAAAGCCGCTTATTATTGTCTAGCAAAGTCAGTTTGTGACTCTATAACAATGTGTATCCTTGCAGATTTCCTGATAATGTTCTATATGTGCTTTGGAGAAAAACTTATTTGCCTGCTTTGGATAAGGGAGCACTACCCATGTTCTTGCTTGTACCGTTTTTTCTTAATCAGAAGAAATGTAAACTTATCTCAATAAGAGATACTGAGATACAGAATCCTGTACAAAGACTAACCTACATTTCATATCTATTCTATGAATTGCAGTTAAAGAGCTGTTTTGGTTTTGATTCCTTCTTTGCTGTTGATGTTCGCCGCTTTGGAGATGGTGGCATTTTTATTGGAAATCTTAGGAGGCCTATAGAAGAAGTCATACCTAAACTGGAGAAGAAGCTAGCTGATGCTGCGGGTCAAGAAGTTGTCCTTTGGTTCATGGAAGAAGAAACTAATGATATAAAAAAACAGGTACTCTAGAGTTAATGTTTGCTACTCTATGGTTAGTCTTCTGATTTTCTGAAGTTTCCTGAATAATTTCTAAATCGTATGGCACTGATTGCTTGATACACTTCATGGTATAGATGCATTTAGCTGTAAAGAACATGTATTTGAGCTTCAACTTAGCTTGGGTTGTTTTAATTTTTAGATTTATATAAAAGAGGTTGTATATTTAAAACCACATTGATAATTATTCACTTTTTAGGTTTGCATGGTGCAACCAAAATCTGAAATAGATCTCCAATTCGAGTATACGAAACTCAGTACTCCTTGGGGCTATATAAGTGCAACACTTCTAGGCGTTACAACTTTTGGGACAACTGCTATTATGAGTGGATTCTTTGTAAAGCCAGATGCTACTTTCGATGACTACATTGCCAATGTTTTGCCTCTTTTTGGCGGCTTTGTCACCATTCTTATAATTTCTGAGGTGTGTTCCATCCCACTATGAGCATTATTTGAAAATACATAAGCATGTTTCATAAACTTCTAGTGCAGTGTAAAACTAATTGCTTTGAGCAGTGTAAGAATGTCTCAATTTAGTTACCTTGTTTATTGATTGATTAATTTGGTACCAAAGTTATGTTAAAGTCCCAGAAGAGAATTTCTTTTGAGGTGCTTAAGAAGATTCAGATGATTCCATTTCAAAGCTATTCTACAAACTCTCGATGGCTCTAACATGGTTGGAGCTCCAGTAATTAGTAACAGTTACCATTTGTCTGTCACCATTACTAACATTAAATAAGGGGAAAATTTATTGATTAAACAAGATAACTCAAGCTAATTTAAAACTCTATCAAGTTTATCGAATGATCTCAAAACCCCAGTTTGAATGATGTTCCTTGTGAACTCTAAAGTTGAAGGCTTGGGCTGCCCAATTGTAGAGCTTTAAGTAATTCAGAGGGACATCATCAGGTAGAAAGTAAAGGACTATTATTTGAACACTTCAATATCACATTACTAAATAGGAGTTGAAGGAGATAAGATGATTGAATTAAAATTTTAAGTAATGAAGAATATTTGTATTTGCATTTTTTTCCATAATTTCATGACATAGTTGTATCATTTTTTCTCCCCAGAATTTATGACCAAATTTGAAAATTTGTTTTCTACTTTTATTTTAAGCCAAAACATGTTTGGTAGATTGGTTACAATGTCTATGGATTAATGTCTGCTTGAAGCATACTACTTTCAGTGTTTGTTCTTTTTCTTTGCTTCTGCAGATCTTTGCCTTCTTTACCTGTTGTAGTTTTTCTGCGCCTCATTCTTATATGATCTTTTATAGAAAGTGGTCTTCAAAGGGATAGTAAGTTTGAAAGCATGCTGGCTACCAATTGAGCAAAGCTGATATGGCTTTTGAGTTGGCTTCTTTGCATACAGCAGTTTGATGCATCATTCTAAACATCATCTTGCTATTTCGAATGAGAGGAACCAAATTTTAGCATCAATCTTTCTTCTGGCAGCTGCTTTGCAATTTGTTTCCTCAGCATCTATCTAACCTTATGCAGCTAAGAATGTGATGCCTATTTTTTTACAATTTCTTCTAAATGTGTTGAGAATCATATTGTTGGTCTGATTGATTTCTCACTCAAATGTGAACAAATTTCAAATTATAGAGTTCAGCATGAAACTAGAAAATTGAGCAGGACATAAACCTGGATATTCAGAGGCGTTAGTACTAGTTTTCCTAATTCAATTTTGCAGTCTTGTGAAAGACCTCAAAATATAACTACATAGAATCAGATACTGGTATATTGAACTCCATTAACAATAGTATTGACACATTATCTGATTTCTCACAACCAGATTACTGATTCTAGGCCTCAGTCTCTTGCAAGAGCCTATAGACCAAATCCTAAGCAAGTACAGGTGGTGACCAGGCAAGTAATTATATACCGAGCGTCCTATACATGATTGGACCAAAATCAAAAGCCAAATGCATGTTTGGATGAATTCAAAATTTGGTTGCACAAAACCATTCTTTACAGAACACTCCATTCTCTGGAGGATATCCGTAGAAACACAAAATAAAGATTGCCCAAGCAACTTTACCGATTGAGCATTAAATGATATAGATGGTCTAAAATTCTAAATGTTTTTCTCTCTGTTTTCTAGGACTCTTAACTCTATTTGACATTGTTTATGTGGGACTTTCAAGAAGTGCTATCTTTGCTTGAAAAATCTACCTAGGGGCTTATTTATAAATTGATTTTGGATTTGATGAAATACAAATCTTAAAAATACATGTTTGTTTTTGTTTCACTGGACATTCTGATGAGATATTATTTGCATGCATTGCATACTAGAGTTTCCACCCTCATATCATGGGAGAATTCTCTCACATTGTTGTCCCCTGGATATCCTGGAATCTGAATTGCCGAGGCTATAAAATACACATATACACAGACTTGGCATCCCCTTTCATCTGAATCCTTGGATTGAAATAGAATCGCATTGGATCTAGATTTTGTTGCAAGGTGTTTGGTGCAACGGCAACCGTCTGTGCAACAGATTTCAGCGCAATTATTAATGTTAGAGTTTGTTTTAATCACAAACCTTCTTGTCCTGTTCTTTCATTGAGAAGAAATCTGGAGGCAATCCATTATCCAAGAAAATTTGAGCTGCATTCAATAGATTGCCTCCTTGAGTAAGTAACGCCTCAAAGGAATTGGTTACTTCTGAGTGGTTGAAACTCCTCCTTTCTTTTTTGTTTTATGGCATAACTTCTTTGAAAGGAATCATGCGAATTAAAAAAATTGTTCTCCATTTAGAACATTTTTTCCCATTCTCTCTTACTGAAAGCTGGAAAAAAATCATTTTGATCTAAATAACACGACATTGTGCTCGGGCCAAATAATGTTATTCCATACTACGTTGAAAATATACTGTAACGAGCTTCATGATGTTACCTTCATCTTGATATTAATGTCTAAATGTATCAGATTTTACCACCTCAAATCTGAAATTTATTAAATCAAAACTACTATAACTAAGATTAAACGCAATTAGTTATCAGGATTAAAACCATAACCACCCATGAGATTAGATTTGTATATCAAATGAAGTTGTATATATTTGTGTATTTCTTCTTTGGCCTTGAAAATATGTACTCAATCTTATGAAAACTCTCACAGTTGATTGTTGTGAACTTTTATTTACTGTTTACAGATTGCAACACGATGGACAGCAGCTCGCTATGGGGTTAGATTAAGCCCATCATTCTTAATTCCATCTAACTGGACTGGTTGTCTTGGAGTGATCAACAATTACGAGTCCCTCCTGCCAAACAAAAAGGCACTCTTTGATATTCCTGCTGCTCGGATAACCTCTGCCTATGTCAGTTCTTTTCTCTTAGTAGCCACAGCGTTCTTCCTTGATGGTAGCTTTAATGGAGGTGACAATGCCTTGTAAGTCTTTTACTATTCATTTTTCTTAACAATTTGCAGGAAAAGGCAAAATTATATGTTTGTTTGAATTTACACTTATCGCCTTGAATGATTTTGCTTTGACAGGTATATAAGGCCTCAATTTTTCTATAATAATCCACTGCTCTCGTTTATCCAATATGTTATTGGACCATATGCTGACGACCTTGGAAATGTTCTACCCCAAGCAGTGGAGGGAGTTGGAGTACCTGTAGATCCCCTAGCTTTTGCTGGACTTCTAGGTAGGTGGGCATTGGGAAGAACTGGTAAATGCTAGGATGGATGATAATCAAATCATGTATTTCTCTTAGTAAGAATTTAAACTTTCACCTCTTTCTGTGTAACTAGAGTTTAAGAGTCCAGGTTGTAATAGGTGTAAGAGACTTGTGGAAAGAAAATTGGCACAAGAACTGTTTATCTAAGGTGATGCATGTGTATTTTATCAGGTATTGTTATAACTTCATTGAACCTTTTGCCAAGTGGGAGACTTGAAGGAGGGAGGATAGCTCAAGCTTTGTTTGGAACAAAAGCTGCAGCTCTTCTTTCCTTTGCAACGTCACTCATACTTGGAATTGGAGGACTAAGTGGTAGTGTTCTATGCTTAACCTGGGGATTGTTTGCAACTTTCTTTCGAGGAGGTGAAGAACTTCCAGCAAAGGATGAGATCACACCGTTAGGTGATGAGCGTTATGTATGGAGTTATATTCTTGCTATCGTATGTTTCCTCACCCTTTTCCCAAATGGTGCAGGCACCTTTCCAAGTGCATTCTACACTCCTCCATACTTCAGGGGCGACTAAATAGCTTGTGCTTGGTCTATCTTCCGATATGTATTTTTTGGTTTCTGATATGTACGTATGCTCTTGCATACCCTCCGATGTGAAATTTGTGGGGTATTTTGCAGGATTAAAGCAAGCATCAAAGAGCTTCTTCGGTGCAAATTGTAAATAACAAAAAATATATATAGAAAAAAAAAAAAAATTATATAAATTTTCTTTCTTAAGAATTCTTTTTTAAACTTTTCATCTAGAGTGGAAGTACAATTCTATTCTTGGGAGATTACTTTGTCCTAACATGACTACAAACCTTATTCTCCATAACAAATAGCATATCTAAGGCATCATGATTCTAACATACAAAATAATGCCCTTTTCCATATTCTCCATAAAGAATTATATGTGTATGCTACACTGTTAACTATAATGTTTTAACCTATCATTTTTCATCACAATGAAATACTAGCTATAGTCCCTTTCTAGAAATTTTCGATGATCATTGTCGTCGAATAACATTTGGAGCCAACATTTTCTAATATGTGTTGCTTTCATTGTTGTCATTTGTTTTAATTCAATACTTCAAAATTGATTTGTTGACGATTCCAACCCAACTTCACAAGTTGTAGATGACTAAAATCCAAATATGAGTTGCAAATGAACATAATTCTTCTCAATAGATTTCTCTTCCCTAACTTAGTGTATTATCAAGCCATATTGATGAAACTATGAAGAAGTAGATTTTAATCATGTAAAAAGAGTATGTAATCATGTTGCATTTCATTTTTCTAGTGGAATGAGATAGGAAGAATGATAAAGGTCGTGCTACTATCCACTTTACTCTTGGTATTTTTCATTTTAAGTTTAGAGTAGGGCATTTACATTTAATATTACAAAGGTAAGGCTTTACCCATGGCTTTCTTGAAATTGTTTCAAAGATTTCTTTAATGACTCTCATGGGGCCTCTTGGATCTTGAAAATATCTTATATCGGTTGCCCTTGCAAGTAAAACCAATTGGGTCTATATAACCTATCAAGTTAATCACTTGTCAAGAAAATTATGGATGTCTAGAGGTCTCATTTTATTTTCAAATCAAAATTCATGGTTTTATTTGTATTGATTATTTATATGTTTTGGTTGTGTTATTTCATCTTATAACTACCATTCTTGTCTTTCATCTCTATTTGTACCATCCTTAGTTTTTTATTAGGTAAGTAGGGTTTTGAAAGGGCCTTAACCCTTGTACGATAAAAAGATGGATCATGAAGCACAATCGACAACAACTAATGAAAAAAAACAAGAGACACCCAAAGAAACGACAAGACTAACATACCTACTAGCCCATCGAAATCATGGTGATTTAAAAAATTGTTCCAATGAACTTTATTTTATCTCAAAACAAGGATCCTTCTCCCCAAAACTAGCTTTTTTGGGGAGGAGAGGAGGCATGCAATCACTAGTAGAACCTTCCCCCATCTTCAAAGCATCTGATGGGGGAAACTCTTTTACATCAACTTTCATAACTTCTTGTCACATTGGAGTAAATGAGTCCTTACTAGATTGTTGAATATCTATCTTCTTCTTACTAGGAGAAAAAGAATACTCCTTGGCAGTTTGATGGTTGTCTTTCTTCTTCCAAACAAAGTGTCGTTTCCTAATCTTATGACAAGTAGAGGATGAATGACCCACTTTACCACAAGAAAGATAATAGGGGAATCTTTAAAGCCTAATTGTTGAACCCATACACCAAATTTGGATGACAAGGTAACCTAAGTGGGTAGTTGCAGATTTTTCTCCACAAACACAAAATCTAGCATATAACAATCACTTCCTAAATTTAGTGATCTTATCAGTAGCACTGTATTGCCCAAAAGAGTTAGAAATAGACATGAAAATCTTTTCATTCCAAAATTCGAAGGGAAGCCCATGTAAACGAACCCAAATTAGAAACTTGAAAGAATTAACCATAGGATTGAAACCTAGTGACTAGCTTTGAAGACAAACCATTTAACCCCAAAAACTAAGGGCCATCAAGCAGGGCCTTAGTACAATCCTCCTAACTTGAAAAGGAAAAAAGAAAAAATCCATTCAACATTGCAGATACCTCAACCTTGCCACGAAGCTTCCAAATTCGAAAGATCCATATATGAACAATATCAATGTTGGGACGATTACCACAAAATCTCCCAACAAGTGAGCACCTTTACCTATCAGTTGTCTCATCAAGTAGAGAATTAGGAACATCAAGAGTGATTTTCTCAGCTTCCATATCCTATAGGGTGTTGGAACTCCCATTAGAACAACCTTCCTCATGGGCAGTAGCTAGAGGAACAACAGGCTCATAAATGACAATAGATAGAGAAACATCAACCGAATAAGTAGCAACTTCATCCACCAACGGCTGAGACCTACACACCTCCAGATAAGGAGAAAAAGGACAAGGAAGGACACAATCAAAGCTATCTTTCGTGTATGTCAGGGCACCCTTAGAGGGGAAAAGGAAACCTTTCCTCAAACCTAGAAACTATGAATCATCAATGGTCTCAGCCATAGGCTCTCAACCATAAGCACCTCAACAAGCTTTTTTACCTTCTGACAAGCCCCCAATAAAAAATATATGAGAAATACTCCTCTTCATCTTGGGAATCCCCATCATAAGACAAGGTAGGAGGGAAAATAGGGTCTTTAACCTCCCACCGAATATCTGTCTCCTCACAATCTGAATCAATCACTTGGAAAATAGATAAAAAGTGTTAGGGAATAACCCTTGACCTCCCTCACAAGCTTTGAAATCACCATCTCCTTCACTGTCTCTGTCTTCGTCTACAAAGCATGCATCAAAAGTTAAGGTTTTTCCACAGCGATTGTGAACAATGTAAACCACCTTGCATGCCCTTCCTTGCATCGCTCCTCAATTCAAAATTTAGATCGTGCAAATGTTAGGCCTTTCCATCATTACATAGTTATAAAGTAAGTGTTTTAAAATTTAAATGAATTAGGTTGAAGTTTCATATAATTTGTGGCTTACATGTAATATATTAGATAAGAACATGGGATTTGAATGTCCTTAAGGTCAATGTAGCCCAAATTAAAGTGGTTTCCTAACTTTATGTTTTGTAGAGTAGTATAAAAAATATTAGATTTGATTTATTGTGCTATAATTTCACTTGTATAAAACCTTGTAGGTTGAAATATATATTGTGTTTTTGACTTGCACATGTTTATTTTGTATTTTAAGATGGTTTTTCCAAATTGATGGCTTTCTTAGTTGATTTATAACTTGTTGAAAAGATGTAAATAATGTGATATTGAGTTGATTTTGGTGGTGTTGATGAAAGAAATGGTTGGCATTCAAGTTATTTAAAAGGCATGGTTGGTTTTCACAATCCATCTCTTGATCTAATGGAGTTTTTTTTACCTAATTTAATTCATCATCACTCTTAAAGAGTGGTTCAACTTAGAAAGGCAACCAAGGCTATTAAATTTTTGTAGTAGGGGGTAGGCCTAGTAAAGAAAGAAGATATAACCTATGGTTTGGAACTTATAAATAGCTAAATTGGTTTTCTTTATGGATTTTTAAAACAAATGGATCTGTTAGTGTCAAAAATATTATTACCTGACTATTTATTATCCTATCTAATTTGTTATGTTTACTCTATATTTAGGTTCGCTTAGAGAGACTTTTTTACTTTCTGTCTCACATCATGGACTCTACGTGTTCCCACACTTGTTCCATGTGTCCCACATGTGTCTCAACTTTGGAGGGGTAATTAGACTATCGGTCCTACCTTCTCCCCTCTTCATCCTTTCTTTTATATGCAAAGTTCTACATATTTTATTAATTTTTGTATGATAATACTGTTATCTTGCATAAATTCTTGTTTGTAGAATAATTTGATTGTACAAGTTGATCTTAGTTGCTCCAACATGATATACTATATTTTGTGCTCTAAATAGTTGAAGATGCTTATAATTGAGGTGTTCAACCCCTCATGTAAAAAAATTCTCAAAGTATTTGCATGAACAATGTGTAATGACCACAAGATGACTCAAAACCATGAAACCTAGACAACCTAGACCCATGTTTAGATATGTTTGAAGAAACAATTTTCTTAGGATGTAGTTCTCTAATAACTACATCATATGGAAAGAACTCAACTATCTTCCCATCCCTAGTATTCAAAATTTGGTATATGGAGAGAAGATTGGAACAAAAACTTGGGAACATAAAGCACATTTTTAATGCAACAATCTATCAACCATACAATATTTTATCCCACAACTAGAATTTGTGTAGAGTTATCTAGTACAATTTAAAAAGTAGAACTGTCAAAAAGCGACTCAAGTAAATCATATGATTTGGTCATTTTATGAAGTTCTTGACTCAAATATTCAACTCTATGGGGATGAATCCAAACCTTTAGTTATGAGTTCTTGACCCCTGCTAGATTTGGGAATATCAATGTTTTGTTTCTTTATAGCCTCTTCCAATGCTATAATATTGTGATGACAAAATTTTGTGTCGTGATTTAATAGTCCACACGTTTTGATATTTGATACACACTAGCAACTTTTTAGATAGTAGGCTTCACTAATTTAGATTGGGTTGGTGATGTTGACTCACAAAATTTCACTTCTAGATTTTTTTTGCCTTGGTTCAACTTTGATTTCATGGTAGTGCAAGAATTAAACCACTACTACATTATCATCCACCAAGGGCAATTATTAAGAATCAATACTTTCTAGCCATGAGGTTCTATCTAGGTTGACAGCTTCTGACAAGTTTCAGTGTATCACCTAATCATCCTACTACTATTGATGTGATAACCAAAGTGTCATTCATATTTCTTACAACCTAGTGGAGCATCAAAGGATAAATCACATTAAGATACACATATATTTCATTCGATAACTCATCCATGACGGTGTTATCTCCTTATGAGTATTTGTCAACTTAGAACTAGGTCACATACATCTTCACTAAACCTTTAATATCACTTTTCTATCTTGAGTTGCATCATATGGTTCAGGTGAAATAATTTGTCCTTGGGGGATCATCTTGAGTCCTTCCTTTGTATTGGTTCTTCTTGGAGAAGATTTTTTCCCATATGGTTTTCTTCCTTTTCTCCATTTATGAGATTTTTATTGTACACTAGTACCTTATCAAGGATAGTTGTTGAGACTCATTTTTTAATGTTTAGTTTTTTTCTCAAGTATCATGTAAGGGTGTTGTAAGTGTGAAATTTTTTAAATTACCTAACCATTTATTATCATACCTAGTCAATCATATTCAAAATCCACTTAGATTCACTTATAGAGACTTGTTATCATTTGTATTACCTCATGTGGACTCTACATGTGTCCCCACTCTTGTCCCAATGTCTCACATGTATTTTAATTTTGGAGGGATAATCAAACTTTCGGTCCTACCTTCTTACCTCTTCATCTTTCCTTTATACACACGGCTCTTTTGTATATTTTATTAAGCTTTGTGCGATAATATTGTTATCTTGTACATTATTATTTTTTGAATGATTTGATGTTGCAAGTTGATCTTGGTTGCTCTAGCAGGGTCATGTTATTGTCTCTGTATCACATTTTGTTATAAAATGGTACAGTTATGTAGTAAAACTAAATGGGAAATAACATAGGTATGTACATTTCACTATTAAAAATATCAAGATAAATATTAATTTAAGATATATTTAGAATTAGGTTATGGAGATTTATAACTCACTTCAAAGGAAATATAATACTTTTAGATGTAATTACTTGAGAATTTTTACTCTAACATTTTAGGTCAATTCTTTGGGTCATAATCAAGACACATAAAATAAATGATAGATTGTAGATCAACTTAATTTTATAAAATTTGGTGAGAATCTAAAAAGAAGCATAGATCTATGTGAATGAAGAAAGTTATGAAAATATAGATGCAAAAAAAAAAATTATTCAAAATTTGAAGATTTGCCCATTTTTCCTAGTGCATTCTTTTCCAAGGCTTTCCTATGGGCTCTCACCTTCGACACATGGGTATTTTGAACCCTCGTTGTATGTTTTGCGGACAACTAGAGACTTTCATGCATCTCTTCTGGCTTTTTCGTCATGCTCAACAATTGTGGAGTTGGATCCATGACATCTTTCACCCCTTTCGACTAGAACCCTTTTCTTGACACATGGTTATTTTGGGGGATTGGCCTTGTATTCCTTCCAAGTATATCCAATCCTGGCATTCTTTCAGGGTGGATTTTTTTTTTCCTTATGAAAGGACATAAATACTGTTATTTTTTCTCACAACTCTATTGATTATGTTGTTTCATTTTTCACTAAAGCTTTTATTTGCTCAAATGTGATGCTCCAAATTTAGGTCCAAGCGAACAAGGTGGCCCTGGAGGTTGTGCACCTTCAAGAGTTGCTTGACCATTAAAGGGTAATGCCCCATGCACTGTGGCTATAGTTTCACTAAACAACTCTACTTCCCATAGTCATTCTCCTCCTCATGGTCAGCAGTGCGGCCCGAGTTTCTCTACTCGGCACTCATAGTCTCCCTGATCTCAGGCTCCTTGTCACCACTCTAGTGGCAAGGACAGTTCATTTTGGCAATGTTCTGGCTTGCCTCTGCCTAGAGGTACTACCACTGGGTGGTCCTCGGGGATGAAGCTGGTGACTGGTGGTGGTAGCGGCTGACCTTCATTTGGTGGTGTTGAGTCTTCCAAATGGCTCCCTCGACTAGCTCTAGTTATTTCTCCATCTTGAAATGATTAATAGAATAAAGATAAAGATGATAATATTGAATATGGGTGGTCAGTGTGTTGTAATTTTTTCATTAAGAAGAATGGTGGATGTATGGCAGATGATGCTACTATGGTGTCATCATTGATGTCGACATTGTTGTAGTATCAACATTGATGTCTACTTGATGTTTAATGAATATGGTAATGCCAAATCATTGCACAGTTGAATAAGTGTTGGTCCAGAGTAGACCAAATGTCTTGGAAGAATTTCCTAAGTCTGGAATACAGTTTTCAATGTATAGAGAACCTGCTTTATGGTTTGTATTGCTCCGCCATGAAGAATCTAGTTATGCAATTCTAAGGTATTTTTGGTACTTGTTGGAGGAACCAAAATCCACGGTTTTGCATCTTGAATCCCTCCGTAGTTGAAGTTGGAGTTGACATAGTATCGGTTTGGATATGGCAAAGGTACAATGACAAAGTACCTGATTGGAATGCTCTGCATTCCACCATGGATGAATGTCTTGCTATGCAGTTTTGAGGGAGTGTTTACAGATGTCAAAAGTGTCTTTGTTCCAAGTGGCAAGATATTTGGAGGTCTGTGTGTTGAAATGTGGATGAACAATTGGTTCATTTCATTATTGCTTCACCAATGGTGTCGACCTAAAAGGTTTAAGGTCATGCAAAGCTAAAGTAAGTTTGGATCAAACTTATAGGAGTAAATTTTATAGGTCCCTGCCAACCTATTTTGATGTGCTACATGTTTTGGTTTATTCAATGGGGCATGTATGGTTGTATCTTGAGCTGACAAGTTGTTGGATTGCACGTTTCATCTAATTAGGCTAACCTAATTGATGTTGTAGGTATTTGCAAATATAATGCATATAAATGTAAGTTCATTTATGTGTTGAAGGATGATGATGATGATGAGTATGTGAATGTGATGCGAGTATAATGTGATAGAGAAGAGTATAATAGATGTTAAGCATGAAGTTTATTAGATCAATTTGCAAAGTTTAATTGGAACTGTCTCCAACATATTGTAGATGCATTGTATTAGTTCAAATCTCTGGTAATGAGCCACCCTCTTTTCTATTCTAGTAGTGAGTCATTTCTTCTATTCTCTAGATAGTGAGTCCACCTAGCCATGATCCATTTTGTAATGTCTTATAACTAGTTATAATATATTGTGAGCTAATCCTCACCATGTTTTTTCCCTTTTTAGGTTTTCCACATAAATCTGGCATTCTTGTGTTCTTTGATGTGATGCATACTTTATATGTTCTTTTCCATTATTGCAAGTTTAATATGATGCATTGAGTGAATTTCAATGAATATTGATTCACTCCCCTCCCCCTCCCAGTATTTTGGGTGTTCAACACTATTCCTGGCATCACCCCAAACCCTGTTGATGTACAGGGTAAATCAAATGACCAAGACCCTCCTCTACCCCATGTTGGCATTGTTCTCACTACTTAGCGATTTTATTTTCTAAGTGTTTCTTCCTTTTTGGGCACTGCCTGTGTGACTTTAGGGAATGACCTTGTGTCCTCCTACCCTTTTGTGTGAATATGCGTATTATATTTTGATCTTTAATTAATAGACACATGTATTCATCAAATATTTCTTTGAAAATTATTCAATTATAGAGGAAAATATTTAATTTAAATAAATTGTTTTTAATTTATTTAAAAGAGGAGTGTTAGATAATTAAATATTTTTTTAAAATTATTCTTGATTATAAAGGAAAATATATTTAAATAAATTAATTTTAATTTATTTAAAAGAGGAGGGTTGGCTAATTAAATATTTTTTGAAAATTATTTAATTATAGAGGACCAAAGATTATTTGAATTTGAATTTGAATTTTTATTAATGTTGGAAGGAAAATGATAAGTAATGACCTTCCTCTGCAAACCCCATGCCTAATTGACTCATTCAAAGGATTGTATATCTCCTTGCACACCCTCCACATGGAATTTATTGGTGTTTGATTTGTACAAACTTTATCCATCGACCTCCTCCTTCTAGTGTGGCCTTCACATTCACTCCTTTTAAGTGTAGTCTTTTATAGTTATTTCTGCCATGTTTATCACACATATTTCATCTATGTCAAGTCCAGGTTATGAATGGCGTAGTTGGCACAAGGAACATAGTCTTCTAAATGACTTTAACCTGGTCACATGCTACTCCTTGCACTACCAACTCTCTTGCATGGGCTTTGAAAACTTCACATATCATATCTCCATGTTGCTAAGTTTCCCTTGGCTCCTCACATAAACCTACAACCATTTGGTTATCACTGCCACTTGGGTGACCTCTCCTCCAAGAAGTCCCCACAAGGAAGCATTCAACCCCCACATTGCCCATTAATTTGGGAATTGTTGCATTATAATTGATTTGATAATTATCTTTTCTCATAAAACATTTTTTTATTAATATTTAATGTTATTGTTAGTTGACTGTCTAGAGGTAACTTTTAAGCTTGTAAGGGGGCTTTTTTTTCATTTTTGCATAACTTGCAAATGGGGTTCAATATTTTTTCAAGTGTAAATAGTCGATGGGAAGCTAGTTCCAACATCAACATTTTAGTGTCAAGATGTTTTTTTATTTTCTATTCTTTAATAGAAAATTTTAACCTTTGAAGTCATATTTGTAAACAAATTTCGATGGGTTGTAACTTGCACATTGATTATCGAAATTTCATTTTTTTGTATCAAAATTTCACAAAGATCTAGGTTGTCATTTATCATAAAATTGTAAAAATATTTTGGCATCCGATCTTTCATAACTTGTAAAATTTTCTTGTATATTGTCCTGGGGGTTTATAATCAACACTAATCATTTTGGGGGAGGGGTCAATCTTGCATTTCACATTGTTTTTTGCTTATAATTAGACCATGTCTAGAAAATAAAAAAAATAAGTGAAAATATTATGGGAGCAATCAACATGTGGATAAATTTTGTCCTCATGTCTCCCATCAAAATATTGACTTGCTATTGGAGCTTGCAAAAAATAATCTCACTAAGGCATCTTGTGAGAAACCATCATTTGGAGATGAAAAATCAAATGCGATGACTTACATTGAGACCTCATGTTCCACAACACCTATTGCTATATTTGAATATGGTATTGACTCATTCACAAGATTCAATGATTCTTTGCATCGAGTTATTGTTATTGTTATTCTAGATCCACCACATTGGGATGCATATCTACCATATATAACACTTTATATATAGAATCTCACCTTACACATTTAGATGATACCATTGAGTACATTCATCTTCTATTTGATGTTATTTGATGAATTTGCATCATCATTGCCATCTTTGGATATTGATCTTGTCTCACCTACATCGACTTCTATCATGATAGATTATGCATAAATTTATGAGTGGACATATCCAACTCAATTATCATCATTTGCAACAATACCAGACTCACATCGATCAAATTATTTCCATACATCCATGGTCCCTGTTCCAAAATCTTCTATAGTACCTGATCCATCTTATGAACACATCCACATAAGAGAACACCAAATTTATGTGGAAACAAAAATGGAAAAATCCACAGTGAGAATAATTGCTTGGAACTACTACCCAAATCCAACCTCACAAAATAATAAATAACTTACAATAATTTTGTAGGCACCAACCCACATGAATTAAAACCCTAAGGGAGACACCAATCCCCTTGAATTATGATTTGCAGGCACCAACCTACAAGAGACACCAATCCCCTATGACAAAGCTACAACTCAATCATTGAGCACCAACTCAAAATGTGAGGCTTCAACCTCTTAAAGAAATATAGATACGCTTTCACACAATATGCTCTAGATCAATAAGTGAACACATCCTATGATGATATTTCAATTTTTTTCAACACACTTGACTTCTCTCTTCAACTCGTGCATCAATTACTCATACATTTTGCACATAATCTACTCACCCTCTCTTCTAGTCACTCACACACTCACATTCACAATTTTCATGAGAAGATTCACAATATATATCTATTCCATCATATTAACAACATCTAAATGTCAGCCTAGGACCCTTTAAAACCATTTGCAATTAGCCATGTCGGCCAAGGATAAACCTTAATTCAAAATAATATGAAACGTGTAGTTGGCTCTACCTCAAATCAAATGTGTTACTACTAGTTTAAGATGATTTCATACACTTCCTTACATGATATTAACTAGTTCTATTTTAGCTTCACATGCTTCCTCCAACTGGTGCATGCTTTCCTTCTCTAATGCAAATAGTCAGATAAACTTTACTCTGTCACTACTATCTTACAGCTCTATAACTCAAATTTGCTAAAATTGTAGATTAAGATACTTCATGTGTAGGCTTACTTAACTTCCAAAATACAAGACATAACAATTAACAATGGTAGAATGTGGTACGAAAAAAAATGATAGTTTAATACAATGCATTTTTACTTTTACACAATAAACCTCATAATACTACTACAAACATTTCTAGACTTACGTAAATGTAGTAGAAAAAAAAGAACCACCAATACTATATGTACTATGACTACCCATGTTGTCCTTTTTCAATAATGATAACATTAACATTTTGCAACATCTGCAACTTACATACTACTTTCACATATATTTGATATCAATGATAACACTATGTTCAACAACATGACCTTCTCTTTTCTTTCCTAAGGGGGGAACATCCATTGTACTTTGTGTTAGAAGTAGTCCTTGGTGGTTCATCATGATTTATCCATCTATCACTTCTTCACTTGTACAATTATTTTCATTGCTTCATTTCTCTTTTGCAGAGGGGTTTTTATTTCCCACCAAGTTTTTTGATGCAAGAGCATCTATCAAAAACCTCAAATAATCAAGGTACATCAAACCCAAAACTCAACTGAGAAGGTGAAATCACAAAACATCAACAAATTCCATTATCTTACCCTCAAAATTTTATCATTTCTACAAAACTCATCAAATTCTTTGGCCATTCATTAGGCTACCAATCATCATAATCACCAACTCAATATCATAGACCTTTATCAAATTCCAATTCACTTTAACCAACATTAAAATGACTAAACCAATCCAAAACCACCATCAAAAACACTGAACCATCAAATTCTTTCATCATTCACAAAATAACATCTCCTTGCAAACTATATTCCAACAAGGCAATAAGACATTCAATCTAACAAACTTACCCCAGCCTATTATCAGACCTTCAATACATTGTTTTCATCATGTTTCCAATTGAAATAAACTCATACATACTTGCATAAATTCTGAACCAACAGATCTTCTAAATCTACAGTCAAGACATCCCTTAACACATAGAAATCAACCTGGCTCAATCATACCATTTCCACAAATACTACACCCAAAACTTTTCCAAACCTTAGAACAACTTTACCAACATTAATTGATTAGTTACAATACAAAAACAATCATTAGATCTTTGCATTCACAGTATTACACTTCTTTTCAATCATAGACCCAAAACCTTTGTAGCACTTCCCCATGACAAAAGCGGGAGTATCATGCAAACCACTTTGAACCATCACAATCTATTAGCACATCGTGGGACCCATTTTGACACTTGTTCTCATATCTTAATATCAAATAAACTTTTTTTGATATAAACAACTGAAAACTTGACTGTACGCTGCAAAAACCCATCAATTAGCCCTAATTTACAAATGAAGTGGTCTTTAATCTTCACCAAAACATCAAATGTCTGCTGTAGACATCTAAATTTAGACACTTAATTTATCCAAATTCATCCCCTTTCATCTTATTTTTGTTAATTAAGTAATACTACTATTATTTAATTAATATCCTTAATTCTGCCAAATCCCTAAGGTATTTAATTAATAATTAAATACTTTACTCTCCTTAATCCCCTTTTCATCAAATGAATTAAATAAATATTACATTTATTTAATTCCTCACATGTCATCTAATCCTAATCTATCTCCTAATCTCTTCTTTAAGGATGTGCACATGCCTAATCCTTGATTAGGATGTGTCACATCCTCCAACTTTTGCAAGTTGGCTTCTAATCCTCATTAACCCCTAATTATCCTCTAATTACTAATTAGGTAAACCTAATTAGTACCTTGGTCAACTCTCCCCATTCCCCAAGGAATTTTTAATTCCTTTTTATTCTTCCTAGAATCCCCTTTTCCCATGCATCTTCTAGAACCTTTGACTTGTCACATCAAGTCACATGTGACAAACTCCCACCTTTTGGGAACATTGTCTTATCCACTAGATTCTTCCAATTATTGTGAATTTAAAATTCCCTTTTATTCACCCAAGATTCTTCCCATCTCCCAATGTACTTGGAAGGTACTTGTCCTTCCTCCACCTCATGTACCTTTTGGCCACCTCACTTACACCTCATCTCCCCTTAGCCACTTCACCATCCGCATGTCAAGATGTAAGGGCTTGTGAGTTCTCAACTCACCATAGCCCTTCATCTTGACCTTGTTAGATGAATCTCAACTGTTGAATTCTCTAGAGAATTCAAATTCTCTTATAAATCCCCCCTCCTCAAGGCATTTTGGGGAACACCTTTCATTTTGAGCAACCTTATGCTGCCAATTTGCATTCTCAAGCACTTGCTATCATTTAGCCATCCACTTTTATCATCTTGCACATTCAATCTTGCATCTAGCTACATCAAAATCCATCCAAGGAGCACACAAATTGATCTAAATCAAAGGCCAACCAAGGAGTCTTCAACAGCAAGGAAGGTATAATCAATTTGCATCTTATCTCATCTATTTTCCTTGTTTTATCACTGTTTAGGCTAATCATTGAATTGTTCTTAGTATTTTTCCACTTGCATTTTTAGTTATTTTGCATATTAGAGTAGGGTCAAATTCCAAGGTACACATTTCTGGCACGTCCGGTGGGACCCACAAATGGGTTCTTGCATTTAACCTTCATTTTTTGTTAAGTATTTTGCAGAAAAAGGTTGCAAAAGGGCGGAAGTGCCCTCTGTTTTACTATAGAAGGGCAGAAGCGCCCCTGTTTTACTACAGAAAGGCGAAAGCGCCCTCTTTTTTATTGTAGAAAGGCGGAAGCACCCTCTTTTTTTACTGCAGAAAGGCGAAAGCGCCCCCATTTTGCTGCAGAAAGGCGGAAGCACCCTCTCTTTTACTGCAGAAAGGTGGAAGCGCCCTCTTGTCTACTGCAGAAAGGTGATCACGCCCTACATCTGAAAATTTGATTTTGGCTAACAGTTTGCTGCAGTTAGGCGTATACGCCATTTTGCTTAGAAGATCTTTTATAACACTTTCTTGCAGTACGACATACAACTTTTCTTTTTCAAAATATGATAAATTTTCCTGTAGAGGGGCGGATACATCCTTTTATTTTTGAAAGGCTCTTTTCATCTAACATTTTGCTGCAAAAGGGTGGAAGCACCCCTATTTTTGCTACAGAGGGGCAGAAGCGCCTCTATTTTTGCTACAGAAAGGCAGAAGCGCCCCTGTTTTGCTGTAGAAAGGTGGAAGTGCCCCTGTTTTTGCTGCAGAAAGGCAGAAGTGCCCCTGTTTTACCACAAAAAGGCAGCTACGCCCCAAAACAGCACAGTTTGGAAGCATATTATGGTGTAATCAACCAAGAACGGAGGATAAAATAGCTAACATTTGCTTGCAGGGCCATCTATTTGATCAAATATTTAAAAAATTATCCTTGTTGTTTGAACATAGTCTAATTAGGGGGAAGTAACCTTTATTGCTTGCTATGCTTGTATATTATTGTGTCACCCAAGGGGGCATTAATTTGTTTTCACTTTCCCCTTGCACTTCATGTGAGCCTGGGGAGTAGTTGGAAACGGTTAGTGTCTTCTTTCTAATGGGACCTGCTTGGGGATTTTATCACCCCAAGGGACGATTCCAACCACGTGTACCGATGGGGTATATAAAGGGGGGAGAACGAAAGTTGTACCCCAATCCAATCACGTCGTAATTGGTGGAGCGTCGAAGCTAGGGTGATACCTAGATAGACATGAAGAGTTGGTCCAAGCCTTTCAGTATCTCGCTGGGGTTCCCAACTCACGCTTGTGAAGGGCTGGTGTTCACGGTTGTGCCTCATGTACTGAGAGTATATCGAGGACTCCTTAGAAACCTTGTGCATCCTAGATTAAGACCTTTCCTGGTCATACCCTTAACATTAATCATAGGATTGCGCTTGCTTGGAGTGTTCTCTTATTAAAAACCCGTGAAATATTTGATACATTGGCCTTATTTTATCATTTTGAGTCCTTGCCATAGCCATTTCCATCAAAACCAAACTCTATCTTACTACATAAAGGCAGAAGCGCCCCTATTTTTGCTGCAGAAGGGTGGAAGCGCCCCTATTTTTGCTGCAGAAAGGTGGAAGCGCCCCTGTTTTGCTGCAAAAAGGCAGAAGCGCCCTTTTTTTTACTACAGAGGGGTAGATTTGTCCTCCTGAACACCTAAAATCACCCCATTTGGATCCGTTTAGCCTTTAAACCATCATTTAATCATTCCCAACCATTATCTCATCATCCTAAGCCTCCATTTCATCACTCTAAGCCTCCCAAAACCTCCATTTGATTAGTTTAAACCTTCATCTTATCATTCCAAATCTTTGTTTAACCATTCTAAATTCCCACTCATACTTCGCAATCATCTTCAATCCACCCATTCATTCTAATTTCCTCATAGTCCGTTCAAAGGTCCATACCATCACCTAGCAAACATCATCATTTTACCATTTACATCACCAAACACCCCTCATAACCAAACCGCCTTAAACTTGTATTACAAAGTGGTTACCCAAATTGACCATAACACTTGAATTTGATTATTAGTCTTTAACTTCGACCCCAATCAATTCGCTTCCATCTTGAGGTGAATTTAGTGTCGTAAGTTATCATCCTCGACCCAATCAATCCATTCTTATCTTAAGGTGGATTCGGTGTCGTAATCATCCTCTTAATCAATCAAAGCTCTAGGTCCCTAAGGGTAACTTCTTTTGATCAAACTTAAGGTCTCTCTCACATCTTTCATCACCCAATCATACCCATCCAATAATCCAAATCTATCAAACCAATCATTCGATCAAATTACCCAATCAATCAAATCACATCCATTCAACCAATGTTATCCTATGGATCTTAATAATCCAATCCGATTCAATCAAAATCCAATCTATCCAATCAAAATCCAATCTAGCCTATCAAAATCCGATCCCATCAAAATCCGATCCAATCCAATATATCCAAACAAAATCTGATCAAAATCCAAATCCTGTCAAAATCACATCTCATCCAACTACAATCAAGTCATTCGTCAAAAACATCTTTATAATCTAACTTCCTGGGGCCATCATTTACAAACCGTACGTCGAATTGACTTCATCCAAAAACCAAAATTGCTCAATTTTTTGAGCTCTATCTAGTGGTACCTTTTTTTTCCTTCCTATCTAATCAAACCAATCCATTCCTCTAATCAAATACATACAATCATCTAATCAATCCAAGCACACCAATCTTATCAAGTTCATCCAATCACAATTGTCCAATCAACATCATCTAATCATTTGATCTTATCCAATCAAAATGATCTAGTACTTTAATCAAATTCATCAAATCATCTACCCGATCCAATCATCCATCTACCGAATCCCATCAAAATCAAAATCAATCCCATCGCATCATCCAATCATCCTAATCTGAACTTTAATCCAATCCTGATCTAAGCTTGACTTAAATCCTGATTTGAGCTTTAGTCCATCATCTTTGATCCATTTTATTTATCCTATCATCATCATGAATCCTCATCCTCCATCAATAGTAGTCAAGGGAAACCCTAATTACATTGACGACAATAATGAAAGTCTTGTCGATCAAGAGGTATACGACATAGATCCCCTTGACACTATCATATCTAGTAAGCTTTCTCCACCCACTTTCCAAAATCCAATTACTCCTATGAGCTATCCCATTATGTCTTCATCCATGCCTAATCATGCTCCTTATGCCACCTTTGACAATGGATACCCAGTATCTTCTTCATCCCATATTTTTCATGTCCATCTACATCATCCTCTTATACAACATCTACATCCTCTTATCCTAATTTTCCATCCCAATACTCCTATTACAATTCCCCATCCATATCCCCCTATCGTAATCCTCTTTCCCAATCTTCCCATACTAATCCTACATCCACACCCTTTTACCTTAATCCTACATCCACATATCCTCATCCTAATCCACCATCCCAATACCCTTATTATAATACATCCCCCACATCCTCTTGTCCCACTGCACCACCTATATCCTCTTGTCCTAATCCACAATCCATGTCCCCCTATCTTAATTCACCACTCCAATATCCTTACCTTAACCCTCCATCCAATCCTAGTCCTCCATCTACTCCTAGTCCTCCATCCAATCCTAATCCCCCATCAACTCATAGTCCTACATTCAATCACATTCCTTCATCTAACCCTAGTCCACCAATCCATAATCCCTCATCCATTTCTACAACCCTAGCCAAGCCAACCATATGCAAGTCTCTCATTTCATAAGTTCTCCAAGCACTCATTACAAAGAAGCCATCCCCAACTCCACATCTTGAAGTCATGGAACCATGCCATCTAGATCCATCATCCACGATCACTAGTGATGAGACCCTTCCCCATACCACACCTATTATTGATGTTACCACCCCTGGTATTACTCAAACCATTGAAACCATTGAACCCACTAAATCCATTGAAGACACCCAATTCCAATCCATTCCCTCTACTCCTAGATCCACCCAAATCCAATCCACTCCTCCCACCCCTAGTAGCACCAAAACCCATTCCAATGAACCTCATGAATCTTCCCATCCCTCCATCTTCCCCACTTGAAGAGTCCCAACAAGACTTCGTTACCATTCCCTCCCACACGATGAGTCACGCAGAGTCTAATCCAAAGCATGCCAGCATATCCCCTTCTCCAGATCAAGATCCTACCATCCCATCTAGTCCACCTCAAGATCACAGTCCCCCATCCATTCCATCCCATGATCCCCTTGTCATTCAAGCTTCCACTGCTCCATCTCCATCTCCATCGCATGAGCCTACTACCACAAATCCAGATCCTATCATGGCCCCTACTCCCTCTCCTGATGTTGCTATCCCATCATCTCCTTCTCATGATCCCCCATCATCGCCTAAAAATGCTATCCCCACACCACTTGCATATCCCCTTGGTCCTCTCACATTCCTCCATGGTGGTCTCCTCGTAGAAGAAAAACAAATCATATACACCAACCCTCCTCTTCCACCTAATAATGAACTCGCATCATTCTTCCAGAATAACAAAAATCCTGTCTTAGATCGAATACTCAAGAGAATGAACTATCAAGGAAAAGGTTTAGGCCTTCATGAGGAAGGTATTATAGAGCCCATCCAAGCTAAAGAACATTTGTATCTGCAAGGTCTTGGATGTACTACTCCACGACTCGCAATCCAAAAATGTTGGTACAACCTCTAGACGTCCTCAACGAGCCTTTTCCAAAAGAAATGTCAACTCTTCCCATCGCTCCACCAGACCATATGCTGCCATCCCTCCTCCTCTATCGTATCGCCTCAAAACAACCGTCCATATTTCTCCTTCATCTGCTCCATCCATTTTGGGTCCTTACATCCCTCCATCCACCATCTCCCACCCTTCATCTACTCCATCCATCTTGGGTTCTTATGTCCCTCCACCCACTATGACTGCTTTCGGTCCATATATCCCAAGATCACCTCCTCCATCTCATCCTTTCATCCATCCAACACCTATCCATCTCATCCATCATAAACATCCCTCTCACATATCCTATAATCAGGATCAACAAAGGCACATACCTAAACATCCTCCATCTACACATAATCCTCATAATTCTACCTCCATCACTCCACATCATCCATCTCCTCACACCCATCCCATTGCTACTAAAATCACTTTGGCTGTTAAAGAAAAAATGCATAAATCCAGGCATCCACATGAATCTACATCTCCCCATGTCCCCTCCAAAAGACATGGTGAAAAGAAGAAAAATCTAAATCTACATCAAATCCGTAGGCCACAAAGACCCACCAAAGAAAAGATCAAAATCATGTGGATCCCAAAGAAAAAAGATGCAATGCCATCACATGAAACATCTATAAGAACATTCAAAGTTGCTAATCCAAAAGCTAATCATACACCCCTTTCATCTCCTAAGTCTGATTTGGGTCCTTATGTCCTGAAATTCACCATTCCATCTCCTCCATTATCCCCACATTCTCCATCCCTTAATCCTATTATCTTTTCACATCCACCACCACATGTGCCAATGTTGGTCCTGAACACATCTCCCCATCACATATCCACCCCATCATTCTATCCATACCCTTTCCAGCATCCCATCCATTATCCCATGTATCAATCCCATCAAATTCCTCTAATTCATCCTCATGCATAATCCATTTATCCTAATAAGGTTGTACCAACATCCAACAATCACTTCAAACATGGGCTCTTAACACCTTGTATGGAACTTGATCCTTATCACATGTCTTCTAAATCTGCTTATCCACTACCTTATCCTTATCCATCTCCTTCTACATGAAATCCAAAAAAGTCAAAAATCCAAAAAAGTCAAAAAATCCAAAAAGTCAAAAATCAAAAAAAAAATAGTAAAGAGAAATAATTCATCCAATGGTGAAAACTTGGCAAACAAACGCCTTGGATAAGTACCATGATGAAAACCTAGCAAAAGGCATCAGTAAATCCCCATCTGCACTTGGGGCAACTTCCAAATATGCATTCCCTCCATCCGCTATGCTTCAGCTATGCACCCATCTTCCTGTTATCCATCCTCTTCATAAATCCCCCCATCCCACCTATCTTCCACATCCTACCATCATATCCCATTTATCTCCCATCCCTCCATCCTTCTTGTGATCTTGATCAAAATAGGGGCACATATCTATGCATGCTTTGGACACCTATTGGTATACATTCCCTTCATCCATGCTCTATCATATTCCTTAGTCACCCATCCTATCCTCATCTAGTTATCTCCTTTATCTTCCCATCCACTTGTCTTCTATCCCTCATGCCTCCTCATATATGACATATCTAGAGTGGGGGCATCTGCTTCCTTTGTGACATAGTCCTTGGAGACATCATCTATCATAACATCCCCTCATCTCCCTATCCATCTATCATAGCATCCCTTCTATCTCCCCATCCTTATCTTCGTATCCATTTATCCTAGCATCCCTTTCATCTCCCAATCCTTCTATCCTATCCATCTATCATAGCATCCCTTCTATCTCCCCATCCTTATCTTTGTATCCATCTATCCTAGCATCCCTTTCATCTCCCAATCCTTTTGTCCCTATCCATCTATCATAGCATCCCTACCATCTCCCCATCCTTATCTTCGTATCCATCTATCCTAGCATCCCTTTCATCTCCCAATCCTTATATTCCTATCCATCCAAACAATCCCTGCCATCCCCCACCACTATATCTCTATCCATTCTTTCATCTTTATCCTTATCCCATCTCACAATCCCTTGTCATTGGTACCTGGCTATAGGCCTCCCCCCATGCAACCCAATGCCATTTATCTCATCGTCATCACCCCTGCTTCTCTTGCACATCTTTCCAATCCCCTATCACTTTTCATCACTCATCTATCTATCATATCATTCTCCCAAGTCATTTTAATGCTTTGGATAACTATCCCATCCCTGAGCTTTATGTGATCGTCATCATCCTATCCAATCCAATAGGTATATCCTATCTTGTCGTATCGGTCCCATCTTTTTATCCACTTATCCTATCATCTTATCATCCTTTATCCATTATTTTCCTTTGTTTGGTCTTGTCGAACTACGTTGCCCCTGCGCTTTCACGTAGGCAAGGCTGATCATTCGATCTGCCCCCAGGGCATTTTGAATCAGCTTGTTTTGATCCTCCATCGCTTGGCCTTCACCTGTCCTCTTTTCGCCTTATCCATGGTCCTTCATCGAACTATGTTGCCCCTGCGCTTTCACGTAGGAAAGGTTGGTCATTTGATCCTCCCTTGGGGCATTGTCTGTCATGTTTTGCGTCCTTTGTCATTGGTCACCATTGTCTTCTTTCCGCTTTCTCCATGGTTTTTTTCCATGAACTACGAGGGCTCTGCGCTTTCACGTAGGCAAGGCTAATCTTTGATCGGCCCCCGAGCCCCTGGGTCTTTAGGTTGTGTCTTGTCTCCCTTGTGTCGTGTCGTCAAGCTATGCCCTTATCCAGCTAGTTTTTAACAAACAAGATCCACTTGTATGAACAAATCCAATTAGTTTTGAATATCCTACATCATATCAATCTTTTAGCTTACTATCCATCATCAGTCTCAACAGGATGCATCCTTCCTAACAGACCTCATCAACCCATCCATCATTTTTGATCCTATGGCAAAGGACATTTAAAATTGATTGTGATCTTTTGGCTTTTGTTTATCATTTGAGCTCCCTATCATCACTTGTCAAGGCCGGCATGATCCATCATATTATGGCGTGTTTTGATTGGTCCACATAGGGGCATATCTTGATCTTTTGTTTGATTGTGTCTTCTTGGTTGTCCCACGTAGTACCCACCAAGATCCTCGAGGTCTTGTGTTATGTTGGGGCATCCTTTTGTGCTTGTGGTTATCTCAATACCTGGCCCGACCAAGGTCTTTGTGACTTTGGGGTGTTGAGATAGCCTTTTTGCCTGTTGTGTTTATTTCATGCATTAGACACTATTACGCCTTGGTTCCACATACCATGGCACTGGGTTTCTTATGCTACAAAAATCAGTGCTCCAAAGATGGCAAATTGCATTTAGAATTGCATTTCATTTTCCATTTCATCATCTTGCATGTATCCCCCATCCCTTCATCCTTCTTCACCAATCCCCCCATCCCTCCATATTTTTTCCTATCTCTTCCATTTCTTTTCCACTCTTCTTCTTTCCTCCCCCCCCCCGCTGGGGTAGCTCCGCCCTCCGGGCGGGGCGGCTCCGCCTGCTGTCGAGGCGGTTCTGCCCCAGGCAGCTCTGCCCGCTTGCGGTCGTGGCGGCAGCACCCGCGCGTGGGGCAGCATCGCCCGTGCACGGGGCGGCTACGCCCCTATCCTTCCATCCTTTCCACCCCCCCACAATTCACATTTTTACCATCTTTTTCAAAAAACTAATCCCGACCCATTTTCTAATATCCCCTCGCCATCAAAACCCATGTGTTGAAATTTTCAAAATTTATCAAAAACCATATTTTCGAGGGTTTTGATTTTTACACCAAAACTTCCGGCGGCCATAACTTTTGACTCGAGTGTCCATTTGAGTTGAAATTTGACAAGTTTTGCCACATTTTCGGGGCCTCAAACTTTCATCTTGACCCTCAAAATCCCAATTTAGTGTTTTTTTCCAACATTTTGAAAAATTGTTTTCACTCATAACTCGAAATGCATATCTTGAATTTGGGATGTTAGTTGGAAATTCATCCTATCTCAATATTGGGTATTTCTTGGAAAAAATTTGGACTCCCAAAAGTAGATCCGTGAGGTTTCCTAAAATGGCAAAATTTGACAATTTTTGAAAATTGCCAAATCGGAAAAAATCTGATTGTCAACACCTTACGCCCTTTAAACCCTGGAACTCGGTGTAGAATCAATCCAATTATATCCTTCCATCATTCTAGTCTTCAATCCAATCCTCATCTGAGCTTTAATCTTATCCCAATATGAGCTTAACCAAACCCCTAATCTGAGCTTTAGTCCATCTATAGTCCAAATCTTTGGATATCGAACCAAACCTTAAGATCCTTCTCTCCATCTCACATATCAAATCTTCTCCTCATCTGTTCAATCTCGTAAAAATCACCTAATCAAATCCTTGGTCTTGTCCCCAGTCTCGTTACCATCCTTGACCCATCATCATCATCATTCATTAGTATCCTTCCCTATCCCTTTGGTGTTGTTTTGGGATGTATCATTCCCTCATCAACAACACTTTCATCATCATCATCATCGGGAGGTATTCTTCCCTATCCTTTAGTGGTGTTTTGGGATGTATCCTTCCCTCATCAATACCACTCAGTAGTATGTATCCTTCCCTATCCTTGTATTGTTTCGGGATCCTTCATTCCCTCATTGACAACACTCCATCCATCATCAACCCATTTTGGTTTGTACCTTGACTGGGGCAACATCCCCTTTTGTCCTAAAATCCATTTGTGCTTCATCCATCTCCTATCGCTTCTCCTTCTCTCTTTTCCATCCTTTCGCATCATCTCCCTCATCTCATCTATTTCGAGAGCACACCCGTGTTCTCTTCAACCTGCATGTCCTCTCGAGGGGGCATCCTTCATCCCTAATTTTCATCATCTTTTTCCCTTCCTAATCAATCAAAGGAATGACTGGGGCATCTTTCCCAATCTAACCATCTTCTTCTAGGTTCTATTTTTTAATGATCTTTGAAATGATGCTACTTCGTAACACCATCTCAAAGAGGGGCAAAATGTAGACATCTAAATTTGGACATTTAATTTATCCAAATTCATCCCCTTTCATCTTATTTTCGTTAATTAAGTAATACTACTATTATTTAATTAATATCCTTAATTCTGCCAAATCCCTAAAGTATTTAATTAATAATTAAATACTTTACTCTCCTTAATCCCCTTTTCATCAAATGAATTAAATAAATATTACATTTATTTAATTCCTCACATGTCATCTAATCCTAATGTATCTCCTAATCTCTTCATTAAGGATGTGCACATGCTTAATCCTTGATTAGGATGTGTCACATCCTCCAACTTTTGCAAGTTGGCTTCTAATCCTCATTAATCCCTAATTATCCTCTAATTACTAATTAGTTAAACCTAATTAGTACCTTGGTCAACTCTCTCCATTCCCCAAGGAATTTTTAATTCCTTTTTATTCTTCCTAGAATCCCCTTTTCCCATGCATCTTCTAGAACCTTTGACTTGTCACATCAAGTCACATGTGACAAACTCCCACCTTTTGGGAACATTGTTTTATCCACTAGATTCTTCCAATCATTGTGAATTTAAAATTCACTTTTATTCACCCAAGATTCTTCCCATCTCCCAATGTACTTGGAAGGTACTTGTCCTTCCTCCACCTCATGTACCTTTTATCCACCTCACTTACACCTCATCACCCCTTAGCTACTTCACCATCCACATGTCAAGATGGAAGGGCTTGTGAGTTTTCAACTCACCATAGCCCTTCATCTTGACCTTGTTGGATGAATCTCAACCATTGAATTCTCTAGAGAATTCAAATTCTCCTATAAATCCCCCCTCCTCAAGGGCATTTTGGGGAACACCTTTCATTTTGAGCAACCTTATGCTACCAATTTGCATTCTCAAGCACTTGCTATCATTTAGCCATCCACTTTGATCATCTTGCACATTCAATCTTGCATCTAGCTACATCAAAAGTCATCCAAGGAGCACACAAATTGATCTAAATCAAAGGCCAACCAAGGAGTCTTCAACAGCAAGGAAGGTATAATCAATTTGCATATTATCTCATCTATTTTCCTTGTTTTATCACTCTTTAGGCTAATCATTGAAGTATTTTTAGTATTTTTCCACTTGCATTTTTAGTTATTTTGCACATTAGAGTAGGGTAAAATTTCAAGGTACATATCTGCAAACAGTCTTTTATCATCTCTCAAAACTTAAGATTCAATTAGTTTTAGGGACTATAAGACTCCACATAATGCTATACCACAAAACCCTTGTTTCTAGGCTTTTACAACACAAAAAGTGAGGGTTTATTGAAATTAAGAGTTGCAAACCTCCATATACCCTGCCACCTCTTCAAACCTATTTAATTAGGTATGCATGTGCTATAGAAATCATCTCTCAGCCTCTTAGGATACACTTTCATCAAATGTTCACTTGTAGGCATCAAATTCTTGAAGGAAAACTCTGTATTTTCTCTTGGAGCAACAACAAACCTCATACTTTCGCCTTCCCTATACCTATTCAACACACCAACTACTCAAATCATACTAAATAAACACTAAACAAGCCATCCCACCATTCTACTAATCCTATAATGGTGGGATGGAAGACCTATTCCTTATAAAACTCTCAAACCCTTGACTGGGTTTGCAGACAGATTACAAAAATTTAGCCTTTAAACCTTTTTAAAACTACTTTAATGAATTGCTAATACCAATCACTAAGAAAAGAGAATGAATATATGGCCACTAGACTATTGTATAGTCTGTACAAGGACTGGTAAAGTGAGAAAACACAAAAAATTGGATAAATAGGGAACTTTATTACAGAAATTTTATTCAAAAATACAAGGTTCTTCCTTTTCTCGCCCAAGAAAATGCTTTATATAATGTTTCCCAACCATTAACTAAATCTTCAACTACTTCTACTGACCACAACCTTTATTTTCCCCTCAAAAACTCTTCATCTTCTGATTTTTTTCTTTTTTGCATCTTTTACATTATTGACAACTTTTGCATTTTTTTCAAGTTTTACATTTTCCTTTATTTCAATCTCCTAGATACCTATTGATAATTCATTTATAAATGTAATGAACCATTACATGACCTTTTGACAATGCTTTTACATTGGAAAATTCAAATTTTGAAATTTTTCCTATTGAAGGCATTTAAGGTGCTCCTGCACCATTTTTCTCCTTTACTCCACTTTATGAGATATTTGTACATGAGTACCTAACATGGCTTAGTAGTCAAGACTCATCATTAGTGCATACATTACTCCTTAAGTTACACTTAAGGGAGAGTGTTAGTGTAAATAGAGTCATTATCATACCTAGTTAGCCAATCATCTTTCTAGGATTGACTTATCCACACCTAGCTTAAGTTTAGTTATATTTATTTTTCTTTTGTCTCACTTCATATGGTTGTTACATGTGTCCTCATGACTTGAGACACTTATTGACACTTTATTACACACTTGTCAAGTGAGCTCACAAGTATTCCAACTTTGGAGGGATAGTCAAAGTTTCACTCCTAACTTCTCACCTACTCATCCCTGCCTATATAAACTAAAACATAGAAAAATAGGGTGCTTAGGGTTTCCAAAAATGGAAATGTGGATCCAAAGAGGGAAAAGGGGTCCTACTTCTATAATTTCATTAGGAAATGAGATCCCCACAAATAATTAACTAACTACCCTTATAAGAATCAATTCTATAAAGAAATCTTTAGATTTCCCTTTTGTGTCAGGATGGGGGTCTAGGTCAAACAACACTTTGGGGAGAAAGATTAAAAATAGAAAATCAACTCCAAAATGTAATCTATCACTTGGATTTAGTATATTAAGCATAAAACTAAAGGAACCAACAAATTTTTTGGCCAATCTAGAAGGGATAAGTGTTGTGTACCTCTCATAAAATGATGATTTTAGAAGTTGTCTGGGGACTCATTCAACCTATGGTGAATGGGTCCTTTGTGGGGCTTTTCAAAATTGGTTTCTAGGTCCTTTTCTCTTGTATCTGAACTTCTAGATTATCAAGTTTCACAGTTGGACAATCAGAAATTAATTTGGGATCTAAGTTTCCATGAGATGACAACAAAGGTGACAACAAATGCAACTTTGCAATTTTGCACTTTTGAGATCTTCAACTTTTCTTCAACCTACAAATCTACAACACACAAAGAGAGGGGAAAAATATTTTTTTTGGTTGAATGGGGATTTTCCTTGGTCAAACCCTATTTTGGTATTTAAACCTTGAAATGAAATAAAATGGCATTAAAGGAATGATGAATGAACAACTCAATGTCACAACTCACCAAACCATTGATTAAACCTTTAGAAATACGAAATATTGATGTGGATCTTGCATGAAATGGAGTCAATAGACGTGGATCTTGATACTTGAATATTACTTTGAATCTGTGACTTGAATGCTTGAATTATATCTTGAAACCTACATCACAATGTTAGCTCCAAAAACATGCATGATTGAACATAAATTTGACATGATGAATGGATCTTGAGTGTTGTAACAAATGATGAAGAATTTTTCTCTTGAATTCTCTTTCAATCATCAACTTTACTATACTTTTGCTCACTTGAAAATATTAGATGAAACTTAGTGAAATAACCTTATATTTATAGATACATGTACCCTTAATTTCCCAAAATTCAAATATCACAAGCCGACATTGAAATATAGATTTAAAAACATTAAAATACCACCACAAAAATAATTTAAATTTATGTCCTAGGTCTAAAGGAGGACCCATTTTTCCATGGGAGAATGGGTTCTAGGTCCCTAAACCTAAGACAAACATTGCTCAAGGAGAAGTGTTATGTTAAGGCATTAATGAATTTTACGTTTCCTTTTAGAAAATGTACTTAAATAGGCTTGGTAAATGAATTAAAGGGCCAATTAAGTCCTAATTAAGCTCAATTAATTAAAGGAGCCCTAACTAAGAGTGAAAGAGTAAAGTGGTACATTTTACAATACTAAATTAAGGCACAATTAAGTCCAAATTAACTAGGAGGGCCCAAACAAATATGAAAATGTAAAAGGGATACATTTTTCTACACTACATAAACAAGGCTTCATAATTGTATTATACACTCTTCATATTGTATTGATAGACATATTATTGTGCTTATTTTGTTCATTTGTGGAATTTTGTTTCGAGATCTCTAATCTTAGCATTATCTAACACATACAACATATGAATAATCCCCCAAGGGATCCTACAAAACCACCAAACACAATTCATAGAAAGATTGAAGCTCAAACTACAACTTACCTCCAACATGCTAGAACTACCTTCCTTGATCATCATGAAAAAGCTTAAGGAGTGTGGACACCGAAAAACTAACCCTTCTACTTTTTCTATCTCGTTTGGGTCCTCCTTGTGCCTTGATTTAATGTTGCAATGTGGTCAACACATTCACATTAAGTCTTGGGCCCTATCAAATTAAAAGAATTCAAGTGGTGCCTTACTTAAGTGTTATAAAGTGTTGTAACAAAATTTCACAGTTTTCTAAGACCTTATTAATAAATTTCATCTAAATGACCTCTTTTTATCACTTACCAAGCCTTATTTGAAAGTGTTGTAAAGTGTTGTTACAAAAAAATTTCACACTTTTCTAGGCTTGTCATCAATAATTTGACCCTTTCTTATGTTTAAATGGCCCCATTATACACTTACAAGCCTTACTTAAGTGTATTTTTTAGAATAATCCTGTTAAAAATCATTTAATACACCTTAATTTTTGACACCCACTTAAAATTCCTAAGTGGTACCAATTCACCACTAGGGGTGAATTAGTCCTATTTGGCTCAAAAATCAAAATTATTTCAAAATTTTGGCAGGATATCATTTTCTAAGACCTGAGGTCAGCCTGTGATGTGGTATTTTTGGGAAATTTTGCATAATCAAGTATAAATATAGGGTTTTCCCTCTCATTTCATCCCCATTCACTTATTCGTTCACTAATTCACTCATTCATTCACTCAAGCATTCCATCAATCAATCAATCACTTTAGGCATTTTCAAGCATCTTCAAGTCTACATCTATTGTAGCTTCTACTTGCATATCTTCAGATTTCCACTTCAAGGGTTTGGTGAGTTGTAGCATTGCATGTTTTTCATTCATCATTCTCTTTTCATTTCATTTCATTTTCAATGGTTTAATTACCAAACCAGGGTTTGACCAAGGCAAACCCCAATCCACTAACCCTTAACACTTTTTCCCCTCTTTGCATGTGTTTTGCAAGTCTTGTTTGCAAATTTGTCAAAGAGAAAGGTGTAAAAAGTTGTCAACACATCATCAAAGTCGTTTGAAGTGGTCAAAACCCTAAAAGAAGCTTGGAGAACACCTACAAGTCAGATTGTGCAGTTTCGGATCTAGAAACCTATCAAGAGTTGAAGTACAGACCAGGAGCTACATATTGCACCTTTGAATTTCCCAAAATCTAGAAGTGGAATAAGTCACCATCAGTGGTGTATTAGTCCCATTTCCAGGCCTAAAAAGTGGTTTCTACAGTTCTGAGTACCCTTTTTCCTAAAACCTATTCTAGTAGAATTTCCCCAAAACAAGACTAAGTCGCCCAACTTGGCATATGTTTCCTAGTTGGCTTCAACAATGATTTCTACAAGATTCTAGAGCTCCTTTCCATCACTTTCCAGTTTTTAGGTGCACCTCTTTAGTCTCATTAATTTTTGTTATAGTTTGTTTGCATTTTTAGTTCATTTTGCATATCACATTATGTTTTCAAATATTTTGCATTTCCTTAGTTTTGCATCAATAGTTTATCTTCTTTATCAATTTCCAACCTTAGGAACAATCTCCTTTGATATATTTCAATCTCTATTGCATTGAAATCTCATGGAATTTTTCTTGAGTGTGAACTTTACGAAATTGAATTCCTCTTCCTTCATTCCCCTTTTAGGTGTGGATAAGGGAAGTTGTGACTCCATTTCCATATTCTACATTTTGGTGAACCCGACTTTCACATACCTTCTTTTCTAATTTGGATTCCATCATCATCCTCAAATTAGCTTTCATTAACATTGGATTGCATTTTGCATTCTAGGGTTTTAAAATTTTGCATTAGTGAAAGTGCATATAGTTTGCATTTTTGCATCTTAAAGCATTGAAAAACATCTAAAAATTGTATTTTCCTTTAGTATTCAGGTCATACAAACTAAAGAGCATCAAAATAAATTGAAAATTTCTGAAATTTTTGAAAAAAAACCTTTACTGGGACTCATTCGCCACTTTGGGAGAATCAGTCCCAGACTAGATTTTTAACTACCTATTACAACATTAGAAACTTCATTTTTGTACTTTCTAAGCCCCCTGGTAATATATACTATAAGTTTGGATATTTTTGGTAACATTTGTTTTATGCATTTAGGTCAAAAACATCATTTTAGGGTAGTCATTTTTGAAATCATTTCAATTACAAGCATTATTAAATATGAAAATACTCACATTTTTGAAATTTTGCATAACATGCATAAAAGTACTTTTCACTTTTTCATGCACAATGTTTCTATTCATAAAAATTTGTATAATTTTGATAAAAGTGCTTGTCATCCTTGCATATAAATTGTTTGCATTCTTAAAGCTTTGCATACATTGGATAAAAGTCTTTTGTGTCTTTGGCTATACATTGTTGAAACATTGTATGACATGGAACTACAAGTGTTTGTCATTTTTATTCAAACAATGTTAGTGTCTTACATACTTAGACATGTTAAGAAATATTTATTATCCCCTCCCTATGAAATTGTCTTAGTGAAAGAGAATACAACCTTGGACATTCCTAATGATCGTATTTGTTCTTCTCCTAATATCTCTCCTATTGGTGATGAAGATATTTTGATAGAAGAATCAGTTAATGAGAGTTTTGAGAATCCTAGTTGTTTATCTCCTCTTACCTCTCCTAGTGGACAAGACATTGATGAACATGACAACGCAACCATAGGTAATCATGAAAATAACATTTTTCCTTCTCCTAGTATCTCTCATAATTGTGAAGAAGATACTTTGATATTAGAAAACACAATCAATGAAGGTCATGCGAATCTTAGTTGTCCCCCTTCACCCAACGAAACCCTTCTTGAGCAAGAAAATTCAACCATTGATCATTCCACTACTTGCAATGAAGTCCTTTTAGAAGAACCAACCTTTATGTCAAGAACATTTCACTTGTATTTCTCCTAAAAAACTCTCCTCCTAGGGAGAATATCATGGTGCAAGAAAATATGAACAATGACACATATTCTTCAAACACTAAACTTCCCTAGGTGAAGATAATAAAGTGACATTAGAATCCCCTTCACTAACAAATCATGCAAATAAAGACAAGATTCTTGAGGTTATGATGACACAAGTGGGGTCTCCTTTAATTAATGAGCTTCCTAAGTCACCTCCCACTAGTGAATCACACAAAAAAATAAGAGATTTCTTGAAATCCATGATGCAATCTAATCATAACAATGTTTTGCAGTAGCTAAGTTGTAACTTAGTGACTCAAACATATAGGGGACCACACATCACTCCCACACCATTACCTTTTTCTCAACCTAGATTCCCTAGTGTTGATGACCTTAAAAAGACTCCTGCTAATATATCTGTATGGAAACTTATTCAATTATAACCTACATTCAGGTTTCTATTTCAAGAAATGTTGCAAATAAAGCAGGAGGAGATCCAATCTTACATAAAATTGAATAATGTAACATCCTTCTCTCATCCCATGTAAGTCACCTAGTCAGAAATTACATTCCCTAAACATGAATTACCCTCACTTGAGATTCAAAACAAGAATGATCCCTTGATGATAAAGGTGATGATTAATGAAACCTTAGTTAGATACACTCTCATCAAAAATGGAGCAGAAATTAATGTTTGTAGCATGGACCTCCTAAAAAAACTTGGCATGGACAAAAATCTTGTTCAACTTAATGATGTTCATTTTCGTGGCTTTGACAATGTTAATAGGAAACCACTAGGGATGATCACATTACCTATTGAGGTCGGTACTGCAGTGTTTCCTACCTCTATCCATATCATGCAAGGATCCCTTCCATACAATCTTCTCCTAGGGAGAACATGGATTCATGCTATGAAAGGAGTCCCATCTACCCTTCACTGTACAATAAAATTTGAATACAACAACAAGATATGCATGATTCACACAGATGAACGAAGCTATGAATCATATGATCACAACACTTCCAACTCCCTTAATACTTTCATTCCAAGATAAAAACTTGAACCTATACAAGTTGATGCCAACCCTTCACCTACAACAAAACTCTTTAGTGATAATTGGGGGTCGTTAGATTATATGCCTCCTTTCAATAAAACTTCCAAAATCTTGCCCTCATGGTCCAAAGATTCATATACAAACGATTCATTCTCAAACAAAAGTTCTAGTAATGATTGGGATTTCACACCTTCCTTTAGGGGAGAGTGTGAAATATCACAACCTAAACCAAAACAACCTTCTGTTTTATATTCTCAACTTGATTTTACATCAACAACATTAACCTATGGTATTGGTGGGGGCTATCTAACTCCCATCCATTATGAGGAGACAACACATAACATTAAAAAGGATTTGTGTTCTTGTAAAGAAGCCCATCCTTCACAGAAGCACAAAACCCCTTCATCTGACTTGAGAGATTGTTATGGAATTGGATAGAATCTCCCTCCTTCACACATATACAATGAACACATGAAGCAAACTAACATTCCATAATCTTTCAAGAAATATTTAGGGTTACCTCTCTTCTCTTCACTTTCATCTAAGACTTTACACAACAAAATTCAACATCTCAAGGAGTTTGGTGCTCTTCCTTGTGTTGAAGCACCTAATTCCTCTACCTGATACTTACTTTCATCCTATTTGGCTCATCCTTGTCCTACACTAAGTGGGGGAAAAGGGTTAGATAGCATTTTCCTTGTATGTCACTTGTTGTTGTCTCTTTTGACTAGTTGTTAACCTTTCATGAACATATAAGAGCAAGCTTGGGATTTGGATGACATGTCTTAAGTGGACTCGCATGTGATGTACTTATTCATGATGTAGCTCAATTCGTAAACATATGACTTGGCATAGGGCTTTCCAATTTGGCTCTTATGTCTTCTTTCATTTATCATTGCCTACTTTAAAGAAATTGCTCATAGTGTTGGTGTAGCAACTGCTTTAAAGTGGGGGCATACATAGATGACATCTTTTAGCAAAAATTTAATGCCGTGATTTTTCTTTTGTCTTGTGATGTGTCCTCTTCTTGGTGGTTTCATTGGGTTTTATTTCATCCAAGAGTGTATGATCTACTAACATGGCATGATGTGAACGAGGCATCCCATGGGAAATGATATAACACCTTGACTTGTCCTCTCTTGGAGACATTAGGCACAATGTTCCCTAAGAAGAAGACCTTGCATGAACAAATCAAAATCCCCTTTAACAAAATTTTTACATGACATTGAAAAGCATTTTCATTGTGGTGCCTTATTAAAGTTATCAGGAGGTATAACTTTGGTATGGTTGAGCGGGAAGCCCATTCTGAGGCATGAATTTCCCCATAGCCACCTACATGTGTGTCATTGCATACCATCCATGAGTGTATGTTTCTCACCTTTTAGGACTTCTCACCCGATGGACAGCCAGGAGTTTCGTAACCTCAAAGTGAGTATGCATTTTTGGACAAATAGGCTAGGTCTAATCCACATCATGTTGGAAAAAATAGTCGAAGCTTGATCCAATTCTTTCTTTCTTTCTCTTTCCTTTTTCTCTCTTTCATCTTTGGTATTGTGTGTGTGTTCCTTGTCATTATTCTTGATATCATTTGTGTTCCCTTTGTGCTTATGTTGGTTTTGTTATGAGATATTGATCCTAGGGGCTTGATCACCCCTCCTGATCATTGTTGTCCCATCTTGCTAGCATTAGTTCACGGGAACCCCTTTTGATTGTGTGTGGGTCTACTTTAATGTGAGTTTGAAGTAGGTTCACCCTCTCACTAAAGTGGGGGCTAAATGTGGACACCAAAAAAGTAACCCTTCTACTTTTTATGTCGAGTTTGGGTCCTCCTTGTGACTTTGGCTTAGTTGTGCCTTGATTTAATTTTGCAATGTGGTCAACACGTTCACATTAAGTCTTGGCCCCTAGCAAATTAAAAGAATTCAAGTGGTGCCTTACTTAAGTGTTGTAACACACTTTCACACTTTTCTAGGACCTTATTAATATATTTCATCTAAATAACCTCTTTTTATCACTTACCAAGCTTTATTCCAAAGTGTTTTAAAGTGTTGTAACAAACATTCACGCTTTTCTAGGCTTTTCATCAATAATTTGACCTTTTCTTATGTTTAAATGGCCTCATTATACACTTGCAGGCCTTACTTAAGTGTATTTTTGAGAATAATCTTGTTAAACATCATTTAATACATCTTAATTTTGTACACCCACTTAAAATTCCTAAGTGGTACCAATTCCTCACTAGGGGCGAATTAGTCCCATGTGGCTCAAAAATCAAAATTATTTTAAAATTTTGGCGAGATATTTTATAAGACTTGAGGTTGGCTTGTGATGTGGTATTTTTGGGAAATTTTGCATAATCAAGTATAAATACAGGGTTTTCCCTCTCATTTCACCCCCATTCACTTATTCATTCACTAATTCACACATTCATTCACTCAAGCATTCCATCAATCATCAATCACTTTAGGCATTTTCAAGCATCTTCAAGTATACATGTATTGGAGCTTCTACTTGCACATCTTCATATTTCCACTTCAAGGGTTTGGTGATTTGTATCATTTCATGTTGTTCATTCATCATTCTCTTTTCATTTAATTTCATTTTCAAGGGTTTAGTTACCAAACTTGGGTTTGACCAAGGCAAACCCATATCCACTAACCCTTAACACTTATTCCCCTCTTTGCATGTGTTTTGCAGGTCTTGTGTGTAGATTTATCAAGGAGAAAGGTGTAAATTTTTTTCAAAAAATCATCAAAGTCATTTAAAGTGATCAACACCCTAAAAGAAGCTTGGAGAACACCTACAGTTCAGATTCTATAGTTTTGGATCCAAAAACTTGTCAGGAGATGAAGTATAGACTAGGAGCTGCAGATTGCACCTTCGAATTTCTTGAAATCTAAAAGTATACTAAGTTGCCATCAGTGGCATATTAGTCCCATTTCTAGGCTTGAAAAATGGTTTCTACAGTTTTGAGTACCTTTTTGCCTGAAACTTGTTCCAACAAAATTTCCCCGAAATAGGACTAAGTCGCCCAGCTTGGTGTATGTGTCCCAGTTAGCTTCAACAATGATTTTTGTAGGATTCTAGAGCTCCTCTCCATCACTTTCCAGTTTCCAGGTGCACCTCTTCAGTCTTATTAATTTTTGTTATAGTTTGTTTGCATTTTTAGTTCATTTTGCATATCACATTGCGTTTTCAAACATTTTGCATTTCCTTAGTTTTGCATCAATAGTTTATCTTCTTTATCAATTTCCAACCTTAGGAACAATCTCCTTTGATAGATTTCAATCTCTATTGCATTGGAATCTCATGGAATTTTTCTTGAGTGTGAACTTTGTGAAATCAAATTCCTCTTCCTTCATTCCCCTTTTAGGTGTGGATAAGGGAAGTTGTGACTCCATTTCCATAGCCTACAAGGAGATGTTGATATTTTTCATGATCTAAATCACCTCAATCAATAATATTCCAATTTTGATTCCCTTCGAAATCCCACTTAGCTAAACAATTAGCCACTTTATTTGATTCCCTCAAAACATGCACAAAAGAAATCATTTTAAAATTTAAAGCCTAACAAAGAATATTCTTAGCCATTGTATCCAATCTCTAGGAAACATCTTGTAAATTCATATTCTTCAGGAGAGAAACAAGAATCATAAGATCTATTTTAGATAAGACTTTTCTCCATCCCATAGCGAAAGCTCTCTCTAGATCCTTAATAATTGCCTAGGATTCCATTAAATTTTTGGAGTGTGAGCCCATATAAGTAGGAAAAATTAAAAAAAAGAAAACCTTCATAGTCTCAACTAATTCATTCAATACCAAAATTGCTTGGATTTCCTCTAGAAGAGCCATCAGTGTTAATTTTAAGAACACCCCTAGGGGTTAGGCTCCAATTTCTAGCTCTACTCACTCTCTTGGACCCATGAATCCTATTGCTAGATTTGAGTTGAGAGGGTGGAGATAAGGAGATATCCAAGAGTTTAACAAGATGTAGGTATTTCAAAGTGAGGGAATCATCCATATTATATTTGGCCTCAAATGTCTCTTTGATCATCATTTTAATTTTAAGTTATACTTAAAAACTTTGCTTTGACACTCCTAAAAGATTCTTTGATTAAACTCCAACCAAATTTGCTAAGAAATAAATGAAGGGCCAATGTCCCAAGTAGAAACAAGAAAATAAGCTAAGGCTATAGGGTTTCCCAAACTATTCCAAAATTCAAATAGAGAGATAACATGAATATCAAGATTTTTCTAGAGCTTCCACCAAATATTCCAATTATCGCTATAAAAATTACATTGGAAAAATATGATTAATACATTCCTCATTTTACCACAAAGAAAAGAAATTGATGGCCTTTAGAATCTTCTTTTTTGAATATTATCTGTGTGAGTCATTTATTTTGACTTAGAAGCCATAGAAATAAATTACATTTAGGCCATCCAAACTAGTTCCAAATTCTCTTTCATCAAGGAAATTGAACAACCCCTCTTCTTTGTATATCAAGAGTTTGATATCTAAGAGAGAATTTGTAAATTCCTTTTGATCCATTTCCCCAAGCTAGGATACTTGAGTCGTCCAAAGAACTAAAAGGTATCTTATCCAAAATGGAGTCCAAGGTATCCTTATCCTCTAGAGAACCTCCATCAAACTAGCTCCATGGCTCAAACCATTCATACAAAAAGGATCTTCCCAAAGGACCTTATATTTAAAGTCAACAACCTTGGACAACCCTACATCTAGGAATATGTCACATAAAGCTGAGAGCTAAGGGAAGGAAGAAAGGATAGGGAGATTATTATCCCAGGAATCCTCCTAAAATAGGCATTACTACCAGTTAGGTGAATATTTTGTAATTCCTTTACAAATTAGAAAATAGGGATTTCAACCACAACTATGATGAGAATGTTCTCTCCTCTCGGAAAGGGGAGGATCCCTTCTTACTACTTATTGTATCAAAGAATAAATTACACTAAACTAAAAGTATTTACACTATCTTTAACCATGTGGGGTGTGTTACATTTTCCATCTTCTCTTCTTTCAAAAAATACGTTTACAACATTCCATGGTAATATTTTGCAATGCTTTACACCTCTAAATATCTACCTAAGCAATAATCACCAATATTCTTGATTAAACTTAAGAGTAATCAAAGAATACCAATACAGCTAAATTATAAGTAACCAAAAGGCACACAAAATCACAAAGTCTTCTTGCCGCCCTCTATGATAGTTTTGAAGTAACAAATAATGTGCATTGTAGCACAAAGTCTATCAACCCACTTCACCAATAGATCCACACACAAAGTGAATAACTCCAAGCACAAAGTCTTGATAATATTCACCAAGAAATACTTTCAACACACAATTTCAAGTAAGCAATATAACTCAAAGTTTATATATTTTATCTTGAACGTCCTTCCAATCATAAGAAATAATCACCACTTATCTAATTAACAACAAGAGAAATCAACAAGAACAACATAAGAACATTCTCACTCATACAAAATTGATTCAAAACAAAGGCTAAGATAAAAAATTACATCCTTTTATTAACTAAATTTGAACTTGCAATTCAAAAATAAAGTTTCAAAGTTGAGTCTCAATTTGGGTAGCAATTTTTTGCATAAGATTGAAAGGTACCTAATACAAAAGAACTCCCTCATATATATAGAGGAGAGTTGAGAGTTAATCTAGGAAAAGAAATAATTAGTTTGAATTATTCAAATAGGAGAGTCCAATTTGATTTGGGACTTTCTATTTTTTTACATGTAATTATAATTTTGAAAAAGATATGTAAATTGTCCAGAACTAATTACAAAAAGCATGAAAATGACAAAAACTAAACAAGGAAGAATCAACCTTCTCTAATGTCCATCAAAAAATCATCATACTTCTTCATGATGGCATGAACTTCATCTTTATTCAAGCCCAAAGTATGTTTGGCAATGGTGAGGACTCTTAGGATTAACTCCTTCAGTGTATCACAAGCTTCATTATGCCTTCCTAAAAATACTTTTAAGTTGTCCAAGGTCAATTGAATATCTAACGACTTATCCATTGAAGCTACTGAAAAGGCTTGATCTTCAAATTCCTTGTGGATTATGCTGGTAAATTCTTGGACAATTTTCTTTGAGGAGAGGACCTTATCATTATCATCACGCAACTTACAAGGAAGCTTTTCAACCCTACTGATAAGGTTCAAATTTTTTTCTTGGCCAACTTCCCGAGCACTTTGCAAGTCATCAATCAAGTCTTTGATGACATTTACTTTATGTATCATATTCCCTTCACATCTACATACACATCTTGATTTGGAATGATTCCAACTTCCACCAACATATCCAATTTGAGCTCCTTTATTTTCACTCAATCCTACAAATTTTTTTCCATAACTTCCTTTTCTTGAACAAAAGCATCAACAGTTTCATCCATCTTTGATTTTATGGATTCCATCCTTTTCATTTTCTTCATTGAAGATACCAAGAGTTCAAAATATTATGCAACCATCTAGTCTAGGAATTCACCAACCACTTTGTCCCTTGTGTGCACCTTCTCCACCTTTTGGATCATAGGGTCTCCAATACTGGCAGCCACTGGTTCAATAGACTTAGAAGTTTGGGTAATCTTTCGTAGTACAACTGTCAGTTGTTCTATCTTTTCTTTGTACTAATCCTTCACTTTCTCAACTGCATCAAACTTCTTGATAAGAGTGTTCAATGTAGATTGGGCATCTTCTTTTGTAGTCTCATGAGTGATCTTCCACAATTCAATTCTTGTTACAAAATAGTCTAATATATCCACCTCTTTTGTTTTATTTGGAGGAGGTTGTGCCACTTCTGCATACATGTTTCCCTCTTTATCAAACAACAACCTAGAGAGAGTCTTCACCTTCATTTTGGTCCTTATTTTTTTAGGTGTAAGTTGTGCAAAGTTAAATTCATCTGGGGGATGGCTTATTTTATCCTCTTTGATTTTTTTGATGAGAGCTAAGGTGGGAGTGGTGAGCTCTCCCTTGGATTTGTAGCCATTGTTTGAGATGCTATTTTTACACTCACAAAAGTAGTCATTATGATAGGAGCAGTGTCAGTTAAAACGACACTAGGAATCTCAACACTTGACACTTAAACAGACTCAGTTATGAATTGTTCTAAGTCAGAATGAGATGAAATGTCAAAAGAAAGAGCAGAAAAATCGGATAAGACATTGGAGATCCTAACACATTATCCAAACCATGTTTGGGAATTTCAAAAATAGACCCTGAAGAGGATGAATATATGGTTTGAATTGATACTGAGGGGGGAATATGAACAGTGACTATAACATATGGAAAATATTGGTTAACTGTTATAGCAGGAATTTCAGGAATAGGTGAAGTCATAGGAGGAGGAGTAGGATCAGTAGTGACAATGGGGGAAGAGGAGACAGGTGGCTCTTTTGGAATGTCCTCATAGGGAGACATTTTTTATTCCTCATTTCATTCTTCCTTTGCTTGTCTCTCTTCTCCCATAGATTCCTCATGTTCCTCAATAGAAGGCCCTTCTATGGTCATTTTTTTTCTTACTACCACCCTTGACCACAAACTTGATTTTGGGTTTAGATGGCTTACTTGAACTTGGAGCATCGATCTCATTCTTTGTCCTTGACTTTGACTTCTTTCCAACAAACTCTTGTAATTCTTCCTTCAACCCAGTGAGAAATCATTCCAATTGAATTCCCCTTCTTTGTAACCAAAAATTGGTGTTAGAAAGAATAGGTTCAAATCTTTCTTGGATCGAGGTTACCTCTTTCTGAGACCATTGAATGGGAGGAAGAGGAGATCTTGCAATGTTTTTTTGTTCATAGGCTGGATCTAAGATGTCACCATCGTCCTTCAAGAATTTTAGCCAAGTCCAACTCTTCAATCTGCTTTAATGTGAGCCTATAATAGTCCAGCTTTCTGATTTCCTCATCTATTATAATATCAACACATATGTCCTCAATCCAATGCACATGTAAATAGGCTTTCTTGATTTGATTCTTCATACCTTGGTAATCGAAATCAAGCCTTCTCTTGAACATTTTCAATGTAACCCATTGCATCTCTAATTCAACAACTTTAGCTTTCGTAGTTTGAATTGAATACCTACCGATTGTTAATGGAAATTTGAAACCCAACTTATGGGATTGCATTTGCTTGCTATGCACTACAATTATTTTTCTGCATAATTTCATTAAGACAATATTATCACTTTGGTACCATGGGAGCATGTCCGGATACCTAGTAAAGCAACCAAATTGTAGATATGTGAAAGTAGGAAATTGAAGATACAGACAACCATAATTATTCACAACCTTACATGACTCATCTAATACTCTTTTCCTTTCAATCTCTATATCAAATGAACACATGAACGGAGCAAAGAAAGCATCATTCACCCTTCAAAAATAGTGAATGCATTCATTTGGAGTTATCTATGAAAAGTAATTATACACTTGGGTCACCCCTTTGTATCCCTCTATTGTTAAGCCTAGAAAATTCCTTCTTGTTGTAGTGACATACACCAAGTATGAAGTCATATAGAAATTTTGTGTTGTAAGCACCTTGGTTAATTATTCATGAATGGCATCGTTGATTTCTTCACCCTAGAAGATATGTTGTTTCCTCTTTGAAATAATCTTGATGTAGTGATACATTCAGTTTCCAAAATTGGATGAGACAAGAAAACCTTGCACTCTACTAAGAAGAGTGATGAGATCATTCACCTCTTCAATAAAATTGTTTCGAGGGAAACTTTTGGGCCACCTAGAGATTCCTAGCTGAGGTGTCTTCAACCATTTACTATTGATTGTCCACTTACCAATGTCTGAGTCTTTATCATATTCCACTTGTGTAGATTCTTTAGAGATCTCTACATACCTATCAATACTTGGACAAATAAATTCCTTGTCAAAAGAATTCAACATCCAACCTTATAATCGCATTCCCATTTCCATCCTTGATGCTTTTGGTATCCTTGTCATAATGAGAAGCAACTTGTAAGAAAAACTTTGGGTTCTATGCTACAATAGGAAAGGAAGACACTAGATGGATATTACTTTGAATAATGGACCTCATACCATTATCCAATGGTTGCTTTTTAGTCCTCTCAAGAAACTCTGACATGTCAACATGCCCAATTTTTGTATCCTTTATCTCATTGATGTTTGGTGTAACCACAGTGGCTAGAAACACTACTTGATACTTGTATTTCATTGCTTTGGCCTTACTAGGAGACAGATCTGGCATCTAAAGAAAACTGTCTTTGAAGGAATGCAAATGTGAGGATCTCGAAGTATGTACACAAGAAATTGCAAGACAAATTTTAGCATATTTGTAGCATTATAGAAATTGCATATTGGAAACTGGAAAGGTGGGGAAATTCAAAGCAATTGTGTGAACTTAAGGGAGAGAGAGCAATGGATGCGAAAAATGAAGCACGAGCAGTCAAATTTGGCAAAAATGAAAAATTTCCCCATTAGTAGAGAAATTTTGCATTTTTGTTAGGTCGTTAAAAATTAGTACCATTGTAGATGAAAGTAAGGGTTTTGATGATTGGGTGCTAAAAAATAATGCTATTGCAAGCTAGGCATAAAGTTTACAAAAGTGTTGTTAAGTCGCTAAATTTCAGCAACTATGCAAGTGGTAGTTCATTTTGTTTTTGTTTATGCAAGGTCGTCGAAAAAGTTTGACCTTACATAAAAGGGTAGAACACAATATATTTGTTGTTGAGTTAGGGTTTTTCACTAACTTTCATGTTGCATTTAAAACCTTTTATGCACAAACAAATAAAAACCTCGCTTGTACAACTTATCTTTTGGAAGTTTTGATTTTATATGCACAGTCAGAAAAATTTGCCGATAATGCATATTTTAAGAGGATCGTATTTTGCAAACAAGGTGAAAAACAACAACATTGCAAATAAAGATACACTAAGTCTTTGCATTATCGGGTAAATCCTGGACTTTACATAAGAGTTGGATGGGTTAAGTTCCTCAATATATGAGCAAGGTTTTTAACCAATTCAACAACTTGGAACACAAGTAGTCCATGTGATATCGGTGAAAATTACTGACATCACATGGAAGGTTAATGCATTACATGAATTTCTGGTATGGTTAATTGATGCTCGATTGGTGAATATCACCAATCGAACACATCAAATCTCAGGGTAAGCTTATTGGTAGAAACTATCGACATCTACCAATGACTTGAATTTATGAAGTGTGCATGGTGAAAACCTGTGACCATACAAGTTAGGGCACAAAAGTCTAATGTTTGAATTGGGGGTAAACCCCGAGATTATATTCATAACTAGGTAACCTTTGGGCATTGTGGGTTATAATGCCCATGATGCATAGGGGTAGGGCGAAAAGTTTACAAAGCACACTCAAACATTGAAACCAAGAGTCATGTATAGGATATATAACAAGCAATACATTAAAGTTTCACATATTTAAAGTGGGTTTTAAAGAACAAGAAACTAGGGTTCCAAAATGATGAACATGAAAATGCCTAAAAATACTTTCACAATGGCCACTAAAGCAAGGATCAACAAAAATTATTCATTCACAATGGAAAAGAAACTTGAATGCAAAACCCCAAGAAATACACATAAACACAATGCACATTAAAATGGAAAGGCAATTTGAATCAACATACCTAGACCATGATGAAAGAAATGAAAAAAACCCTACCTCAAACTTGTGAAAAATCCGCTTGAAAACCACCAACAATGAACCCAAAAAGAATAATCAAACTCACAATTTAAGCAAGAGGAAGTTCAAATGAACAAATAAAATGAAAAAAGGAAAGAGTTAAACAAATTAAAAGACTGATTTAAATGTTATTAAAATGACATTAATGAAACTTGTGTGAGCTTTAGTTTGAGTTGTAGAGTGGGGAAAAATTAGCGCTTGTGCATTTGAAAGTTTGACAAATAATATGCAAGGTCATCAAAAAAATCCGACCTTGCAACCTTTTTTTATTTTTTTCATTTTGACTTGGAGGGGCGCTAAAATTCAACACTCCTACAAGTGTAAAAAAAATTCTAATTCCCAAAATTGAGTTTTCACAACTTGCACCTAAAAGGCTAACTACAACGAATCGACAAAGAGTAATGCTTAGAGTGGCTTTCTAAGGTTGGGTACCATGCTCGAGAGTAAATTGGGATTCACCTCATTTTATGTACTTAAAGTTCATGGGTTACGAAATAGACAAGTTTCATAGGGGTTATCCCACGAATTGAGCGCAAATGAATTTGAGGATAACACTACCACTATTAATAATCCAAAAAAAACTTTTTTAATAAGCATGACACCTTTTTTTATAGTGTTCTAAATCATGAATCCTTTCGGGCTTCCAAATCCATTTGTGGAATATCCTCTTTCAGAACCCCTCCAAGATATTTAACTTTAAGAATTTTTTCCCAAGGTTGACTAGGATTTATGGACCACCTCCAATAAAGTTTAGTGGCTAAAGCTTGACAATTGAGTTTAGATTGTTGCAAACCAAGGCCACCAACTTCTTTAGAGCTGCAAACCACATCATAGTTCACTAGATTCCATTTTAAGTTTCTAAATCTTTTGCCTATAATGATTTCCTAGAAAGTGCATCCAACTCCTTAAGAAAAATCTTAGGAGCCACCAAAATTAAAAATCTCTAAATAGGTAGGGCTTGCAAGACAAATTTTAAAAGAGTTAACCGCCTCGCAAAGGATAACCACTAAAAAGTCTAGTGATTAACATTCAAGTGAAATCTATCCAAAATATTCTTCCATTGATCTCTTTTGAGACTTCTAGCTAAAATAGGAATCCCCAAATACTCCACTGGCAAAGTTCCAATTTGAAAATGAAAAATGTTTGCAATCCTACATTATATAATGATTGGAATATTGAAGAAGAAAATTCAAGATTTGTCCTAATTGATCAGTTGACCAAAAGTAGATAAGTAGATACCTAAAGCCTTCTTGAAATTAATTGCCTCATCTATTTTAGTCACCACCATCAAGGCAATATCATCAACGAACTAAAGATGAGATTGGAAAATATACTTCTCAACCCAAGACTAGCCTTGAATGAGCCCTCTTAGTTGAAAACACTTTATTAGTCTGGCTAAACCTTCAACCATTAAATTAAACAAAAAGGGAGATAGGGGGTCTCCTTGTTTAAGGCCCATGGATGCTAAAAAATAAGAAGAGGGAATATCGTTAATTAACATAACATAGGATGATCACATCACACAACTCATAACCGATTTAACCCAATCTATAACACAACATATTAGATGATTACAAAGTAATACCTAACAAATGTCATATGTCATGATTCAAAAGTAAGTTTGTTAATATTAATAACATATATGTGATTAATAATTACTTTCTAGAGGAAAAATGGTTGAAAATAAGTACATTTTATAAAATTCAATAAATAATAAAATGAGTTAAAGTTTGGCATGATATAATTTAATAGTGGCCACTAATATTATTAGTTCCTACCGATAGGCAGGTTATCTATTGCATTCATTAAATTTTTAGTTATTGCCGATAGGCAGGTTTACTATTGCATCTGTTGCATTTACTTTTCAAATCATCGCTTGGCCAATGAAATTGTATTGTTTAAAATATTTTTGTCTTTTTCCTATAGTCGGGATTTAAGCACATATTTTTTGTGCTTGAAAATTATGGTTTATCTCTTTTTCTAATGGTTGGAGTAGGTCGATTTTTTATTTTCATTTAAGTAAATTAGGAAAATAGGGGGACATTATATATTGTGGAAAATATTTAATCAGTGTATGTAAATTGTGCAAGTTTTGGTAGTGGGCTGGTGGGTACTAAAGTAGTGAATGCATGTTTAATGCATTAAATACAAACTTCATGATATGTGTTGGACAGTTGGTGGGAACACAAGCAAAGAATGCATAGTTAATTCATCAAATATGAGGCGAGTGTTGGTTTTTGCTTATTCTCATTTTTTTTATTTTTTGTTGAGAAGCTTGTGCATTTTTAGCTCTAGGTTGTCATCTTTGATGTTTGTTATTTTGTGTAGTGCTTAAACGAGGGAGGAGCTGTAGGAACTGTGTACTACTGGTGAGTGGATCGTCTATCTATTTGTGATACTTGATAACTAGAAGTGTTGCTCACTATTACAGGTAAAACTGAAAGGTTTGAGCAAGGTCTTGTCGACTGTGGGTGCATTGAAAGCATTAACTATGCGTTTATTGCTTGAGTGGCCATTAGTATATTAGCAAAGCTCGCAAAGAAAATTGTGTGAGATGTGTTGGAGGGCTAGTGGGTACACAAGTAGTGAATGTATAGTTAATTCTGTAAGGAAAGACTCTAGTGCGAAAATCACTTTCCTAATGTCAATTCATAGTAGAATAATGTAGGAGTACTTTTAATTTCAAACTACAGAGCTTTAAGATTCACACATACAAGAATAGACAATAATATCAATAGAGAATAGACACTAGATTTACGTGGGAAAACCCTTTCGGAAGAAAAACCCACCACCAAAGAGAAGTCACTTTATTCACAATAAAAATAAATTACAATAAAGTTATAGATCCCTCCTTCACAGGTATTAGTTATCTGATATTACATAGCAACATTACAATCAGCCAACCACAGTCAATTGCAGTACTGTTACAATGTTCTTTCAACATACAGTCTGCTCAACACACAATACCCACCAGTTTGTCATTTTTCTTATTTGCTATACTCACTTCGACCCTTCGATTTCCAGGAATCTATTGTCCAAACCAATTTGTTTCACTCAACTTCCAAGAAGCTCAACCATCAACATTATCCCACATTGGCACAGAATATTAGCAGTCATTATTTTATAAACAAAAGCCCGAAGACTTTAGGTATCCACGAGTTAGCCCTTTTGATTACCAACTCACTCGTACACCCGCAGTCAAACCAACCATCGACATGGCCCCACAAAAGTGAACACCTATCAATGCATTGCTCAAAATGTTAACTTCATAACCACCACATACAAGTTACGAATTTACCAAATCCCTGCGACGACTGTCGCCCAGTTGGAGAAAACTCAAACTTCATAACCACCACATACAAGTTACGAAGTTACCAATTCCTGCAACAAGTTGATACCACTATCGCTCAGTCAAGGAAAACACAAACTTCATAACTCCCACTACTGGTTACAAGTTTACCAAATCCCGCGACAAGTCGATACCATTGTCACCAAGTCAGGAAGTTATGAAACTTCCAAACTCCGCGACTTAGGTTACAAGTTATAGAAATCACTGATGCCATGACAACAAAGGAGATTGATCAGTCGAGAGGTTACGAAACTTCCAAACTCCGTGACTTAGGTTACAAACTTAAGAACTCCAGCCATTGACTGACAATGAAGACTTGAACAGAGATACAAGCTAGCAAGTTGAGGCACAATTTCCAACAAATTCATGAAATTTCAAGTGAGTGTTGGGTTGTATTTGTACTTATTCTCTTTTTTTATTGTTTGTTGAAAAGCTTGTGTGTTTTTAGCTCTTGGTTGCGCTTTTATGTGTTCATTATTTTGTAAAAGTGCACTGTTGGTGAGTGGCTTGGTTGTGTGTTTATGATACTTGATAACTAGAAGTATTGCTTGTTGTTACAATGGCTAATGGGGCAAGTGGGTACAGTAGATGACATATGCTTTGACCAAGGTCTTGTCAACTGTGCAGGCATTGAATGCATTAACTATGTGTTTATTGCTTGAGTGGCCAGTAGCCTATTATCAAAGCTGGAAAATTTTTTGTTTAACATGTCTAAATGTTTGCAGAAATTTATGACATTGGTCTATTTTTTTTGCAAATTTTATCATTGTTTCTTTGGTTCATGTGTATGAAAAACGTATTATATTTCATGGATTGTGTTGTATGTTTGTGATACTTTATATCTAGAAGTATTGCTCGGTGTTACAAGGAAAGCTTAATGGTTTGAGCAAGGTCTTGTGGACTATGGGGGCATTGAATGCATTAACTATGTGTTTATTGCTTGAGTGGCTACTAGTCTATTAGCAAAGCTCACAAAGAAAATTGTATGAGATGTGTTGGAGGGCTAGTGGGTACAGAAGCAATGAATGCATAGTTAATTCATGAAAACTGAGGCAAGTACTGGGTTTTATTTGTGCTTATTCTCATTTTTTTATTGTTTGTTGAAAATCTTGTGTATTTTTAGCTTTTGGTTCTATTCTTCCATGTTTTTTATTCTGTAATAGTGCACTATTGGTGAGTGGCTTGTCTCTGTGTTTATGATACTTGCTTGTTGTTACAAGGGCTAACAGGGCAACTAGGTACAGTAGATGACATATGCTATGTAATCCAAAAACATGCAACGATTGAAGTGGAGGAGAATTACCACAGGAAAAATTGAATGCTTTGAGCAAGGTCTTGTCAACTATGGAGGCATTGAATGCATTAACTATTTCTTCATTTCTTAAGTGGTGAGTAGTCTATTAGCAAAGCTCACAAAAAATTTATTTAATGTCTAAATGTTTGCAAAAATTTATCATGTTGGTCTATTTTTTGCAAATTTTATCATTGTTTATGTGGTTCATGTTTATGAATAGTGTATTATATGTCATGGACTGTGCTCATTTGTCTAATTTTTCCCTGTAATAGGAACCATTACTTGCAATTGGAGTTGGAAGAAAACATCTACATGAGTGAAAATATACTTGGTTGTTGAACAAGGAACTGGAAGGTCATATTCTTGTATCATTCTTCCCCTTTGTTTCCAATGAATTTTAAGTCTTCCAATGTGCATAAAAATTATGCTTTGGAAGAGTTGTGAACAATAAAGGAGAAGCTTGGTTGAGGAATCTGACTTACTGAATAGACAAATGAGCATAGTGAATGGCGTGCCATGTAATTCATAAACATGAAACCTTTTTTTTGTCGAAAAGCAGGTCACTATTGCAATTGTTAGTTTGTGTCGACAAGCAAGTTTACAATTTTATTTGTTGAATTTGCTTTTGAAATAGTTGCTTGTTGTTCTTAAACTTCTCAAAAGAGCATTGAAGTGTTTTTGTGTTTTTCCTATAGTTGGGATTTAAGGACATATTTTTGATGTTTAAAAACTATGTTTTATCTCTTTTTCTATTGGTTGGAATAGGCATATTATTCATCACTAACTCATTTGACTGCAAAATCCGACAAAAAATTTTGACGAAAGATGTATAATTTGATGTATTGTTGGGATTTGATGTGTAATTTTCAATTTTTTTAAATTTTATCCCCGATGTTCATCAAAATTTTGACAAACATGGGTTTTATCAAAATTTCAACGCGCAGTCTCATCGAAATTTCAACGAACATTCAAAATCAAAAAAAAAAATCAATTTGTGGTAAACATAAATAAAAGTGAGTTCGCCTATTTATTGCAACAGTGTTTTGCTATACTTGTGAATTTACTCTACTTGCAACAGTTTGTGGAGAACTAAGGACAATTTTCTTGGGAAAAATCAGAAAAAAATTCAAGAAGATATCGCCAAGTTGAGGGTGGTCATTGTCTTTTTCTAGAATTCATTTGTGAAGTCAAATTTGTACTTCTAGGTTTGAAAATCATATTTTAAAGCAACATCTCATTAGAATTCATTTTTAGACTTGTGCATTTTGAGAATTTCATTTCCAGATTTTGTTGTGCAAGTTCAATATTCTAATTTTAGGAGTCTAACGGTTGGAAATCATAGTAAAATAAAAATTTAATAAGTTTTGGAATTACCATTTTAAAGTGTTTTTTGGGGTCATTAACTTCAGGCTATCTTCTCTTTTGGAGGGGTGGTTGCATGCTGAATTTTTTTGGTGTAAAGTATCAGAATTATTAGATTTTGTTACCTGTCTATGATTAAAAATTATTGGAGTGTGAGTTTGATATTTTTTGAAGATCTAAATATTCAAGCTTGGTAAAGAAAAATCATGTCAAATAATATTATTCTAGAACAAAATGAAGAGACAGTTGCTAGAATGTGGGCTAGATTGAAAAGAAAGGGTGATGGGAAATGTTATTGTCCTTTCAATAATTGCAAGGGCTTAAAGACGAGAAGACTTTTAATCACAACAGCTGAGAAACATTGTAGGTGGCATGGTCACATTGAAGGGGGGCATGATTATCGTCCATTGGTAAGTTGTTCATTATATGTGTTTATATTGATTGAATTTGTAAATGTTTATATCGTTTTAACATTTTTTATATATAAAAAAAATTACTTGATCATGATCATGGTTTATTTGTGTCTATCATTATTATAAAGGTGGGGCACCCTAGAGCACATGATATGGATTATCATGGCCCAAATAATGTGGTTTTACAAGTAGAGGAACATGGAGCTATGAATATCAAAGATGAAGTTAATGATCCTATGAAAGAAGATGATCATGCACCAGAAAACACAGTTGAAGATGATGGTACAAATACATTGATCCATGACACATTTAGTGGCATGGCTAATCATGATGATCGAGATGACTTTGATGATGTTCATGATTTACCTATAATTGAGAAGGCATACAAGCCCCTTTATGAAGGCTCCCAAACAACTCTTCTCTATGCTGTATTTTTTCCGGTGAACTTGAAGGTTATGAATGGTTTATCCAACATAGCAATCTCACGGATGTTAAGGTATTTCATATATGTCATTTTTTTTCATCTATTTTAATTATTGTTAGTTCATCACTAGTAAATAAAGGATGAAATATGTACCATTAATATTATTTATATTAACAAATTATTTTTTGTTGTAGATTGATTGGTGAATTTTTGTTACCACCATCAAATATTTTACCTCGCTCATACCGAGATTTATTTGGCATTATGAAAGATATTGGAATGGAGTATCAAGCAATAGATGCATGTCCCAATGATCATATTATATATCATAAACAATATGAATTTGCAACAAAATGCCCAAAATGTCATATCAGTAGATATCGAATAGATCAACTAACAAAAGGTGCCTTGCAAGGTTCTTTGTTATATTCCCATTATTCCACATATGAAATGATTATTTAGGTGTGAAAGCTTGGTGCAATTTATGGATTACCATGCATGGAATATAAGTGGAGATGACATTCTTCAAATGCTTGCAAATGGTTATGCATTTAGGGACATGGATGAAAAATGGCCACACTTTAAAGAAGAACCTCGTAATTTCAGGTTTTCATTGGCAGCGGATGGTGTCAGTCCATTTGGAGAGCTGAGATCTATTTACTCGGTGTGGCTTGTTTTTGTTATCAACAATAACATTCCTCCATGGATGTCAATAAAGAGGGAGCACATAATATTTTCAATGATTGTTCCAGGTATTTGTTTACATCAATTTTCTTTAACGTAGTAGCATCTCATTTGTCTTATTTGTTGCATAATGACTTATATTTTTTTCATTTAATAGTCATGTACATTAATTTATATGTATTGCAGTAAAATGGTTATAATAATTATGTAATGTTTATGTTCATTCAACTAGGTAAGTACCAAGTTAAAGATATGAATGTATATATTGATCCTCTTATCGACGAGTTACTAAAGTTCTGGAATGGTGTCACTATGTATGACGTCTCTAGACCAATAGGACAAAGACAATTTCAATTCCATGCAATGCTTGTATGGAAAATTCATGATGTCCCAAGACTAACACATTTTTGTGGTATGTTATAACGTTTGACTACACTTTAACGATATTTAATTTTATGAAGTAGATATCATGCATTTTTTTAAATAATCTATTCATTATATATAATTATAAAAATTGACATATTTAATCCAATTATATATGATCTTGCAAGTCTTCAAACAAAGGGAAAATTTTCATGTCCAATTTGTGGTCCAAAGATGAAATCTCATTGTTCAACAAGTTTAGGCAAGCAAGTGTTTGATGAGTATAGGCACTTCCTCCACATAAATCATAAGTATCGAACTACTAAAAAACATCTTTTCAATGGGAAAGAAGAGACTACATCAAAACCACAAAGAATGACACCGCACCTATGGAAGTTGGAATATAATAGAATTAATCGTCAAGGTTATACATTAGATCAAATTGTTTATCTATCATATATGATATGTTTGGAGTTTATATTTTTATATTGTGTTGTGTTTACTCATGTTGTAATTGACAATGATTGTTGTTGTTAATTTGTTTAACTTATATCCTTCATGAAGGTTGTAAAGGAATTAATGGTTGGATTCCATTGGGACTGAAAAGTTATCCCAGACAATTTAGTAGGTTGTTGTACTATGAGCAGCTACAAATTGTGCATTTGTTTGATACAATGCCTATCGGAAAGAATATAACATAAACGTTATAGCAAATATTGGATGGAAGGCATGACAAAGAAAAAATTGTCAAAATTTACAGTGACATTCAGGAAGCCAATCATGCAATGAAAAATGCCATTCAATTGAATAGCGATGGAGACCAAATTAATATAAGTGCCCTTCCTTGGTTATTAACGGAGCAACAAAGCAATGCTATAAAATAAGTCATACTAAAAATTCGATTTCCCACAAGATTTTCTATGAACATAAACAATATCATAACAAAGAAAGGTGAATTTGGGTCAGGGATGAAAATGCATGATTGGCATAACTTCATTAAGGTAATTATTCTGGTATATTATATACACTTGTATACTGCATGTATTTTTCAATATATTATGTTTACTACTTTTGGAAAAATAATGAAAAGATCATATTATAATTGTTGTAGTATGTTCTCCCTCTATCTCTCCCAGACAACTTCGACAACAATGTCAAGCAAGTTATATGTGATCTTGGAAAATACATGAGGTAAGTAGCGATATTTGTTCAATTCATTATATAGATCTTATAATTTCCATTTGTTTTACTTGTTATGTAATATATTGTATATTTTTGTTAAATCTCATTAATATATTTGCACCTTGAATCACTTGTAGATGGTTGTCATCTAAAGAAATCCATAAAGAAGATATAAATTATTGGAAGAGAAAAATTCTTAGTCTAATGTGTGAAATGCAAAAGTGTCTACCTTCGACATTTTTTAACGCACAAGAACACTACCTCATACACCAAGTCACTAAAGAGATTGAATTGTGTGGACCTGTACACACAAGGTTAATGTGGATGGTTGAGAGGCACTTGAAATTTTTAAAGGCTTTGGTTAGACAAAGAGCACATCCTGAGGGTTCTATGGTGGAGGGATATATCATGGTATACCATACCATGGTGTACATTAGTGAATATCTTCCTAAGTTTGTAGCAAAGATCCATGTAGACCATATTTGGGATCCCAACTCCATTAAAAAATTTGAAGGGGAGTACCTGATGGGGAAAGGTAGATTGAGGAAAGTGAGAGGTAATTATAAGATGGTCATGGAGATTAATTAGAATACATTTTACATATGGTTTTTATGTATATTTTACTTATTTATTTTTTAATCTTTAATATACATCAATTATAAATTAAGGTCGTATATCGTGGTAATTAACTAATTATACGTCGTTTGTGAATTTCAATTTTTTTTATACAGTTGGTCGAGAGTGGGATGCACTACATTTGTACGTCGCAAACAATCTTGATTGGTATGGATTGAACGATGTCAACAATCTGGTTGCACATTAACATGGGAAGGTGTGGCTTCATTGGTTAAAGAAGCTCATCATAATGGAGATTCCAATGTTACACAAAGGGAAATTGATTTAGCATATGGTTTAAGAGATAAACAAGTACATCTAAATATATTAATCACCCATATTATTTAATTATTTTAAATTATATTGATGTATATATGATGCAGAGGATCCAACAACAACACCAACAACATCATTTCATGAGGGTAAATCAAACCCAACCAAAATCAGGAGAAGATCAAATTCTTAATTCACTTTCTTTTTCCTCAAAAATCATACAACTTCTTTTGATTATTCAATTCTACAAGACTTCAAGGCAACAAGTTAGCACTCCAATTTCAAAAAACCATATGTCATTATCAGTATTCCAATTGACTCATTCAAAGCAAAAACTATATTAGAAAAGTTTGACTCAATCAATCAGATTCACATCATTCTCAACCACCATATCAACATCTATACATTCTCTCAGCCTTTCATAAGGCAACACATTATTCTCACTTGCTACACAACCAATTACCAATCCTTCAAATTCATGTATACATCATATCCTCAAGGCAACAAAACACTTATTCTAAATCAGATTCCAAAATGTTAATAACCAAACTTCAATCATTAAAAGTAGTCTAAACTTATCAAATAGAACCAATTCATTTTCCTTACAAGGAAAACTAACAAAGACCAATCCTTCTTGCTATCAACTAGTTAATCAGTCCTTCAAGACACAAGATTCATCATTTTTTGAGAGAAATCAATTCAATACATCAGTGTATAAATATCAGATCTAACTGCTCTGTAAAGATACCAAAACACAATAGAATCATCATTCTCAAAAAAATATGCATTGCTTTTACAACCTTATTCAAGTATAAATTCTAATGTAACTCCATCCAAATGACAAGGTTCAAGTATTTAAGGTCACTCACTTCCCTGTACACAGATTTCCACTGTCCATGAAATCTAAACATTAATTAGCAATAGACCTCTATACCCTAGATCGGGTGAACCACTCACACTAGGTTCAAAACCAAGATCCAAAGGCACATTTAGAGACCTCTTAATGCCCATATCATCATATCAAAAACTTAGAATGATTTATACTAGCGAAACTTGCAGATTTCACTCGAATCATAGTGAAACTAACTCTGCCTGAGACACAAGATTGTCTTTGATTCTTTTGCTGCTTAAAACTAACTTTCAGACTCTTTGATAATGAAAAGTACTCTTTCTCAAATGAGATTACACAAGAACTAACTCTTGTATGTTACCAAATTAGCAATAAATGTTAGGAGAAATAGAAAGAATGCTTGATAACTTAGAAAAGTAGGGCTTTTATTCAAGATTTTGTTACAAGAATTTCAAGATTCTACTCTTTCATGTCTTTCCATGCTTTTTATAAATTTTTCCCTCTTAATAACTGCCTTTTCTAACTTCTCATTGGTTCAAACTGCCTCTTATCTCATAATATGCTTGATTTATGCCTTTTTGTTTACATTATTTTGCATTATTTGCATTTTTTTCATTTTCACCTCCTAGTGACTTCCTTTATTACATTCAAATTAGCCTTTTCATCGCCTTGACACAAAAATTTAGACTTGAACATGTAAATTTAACATATTATCCTTTTGAAGAAATTTACAAGATCTAGGTGATCCTACACCAATATAGATGTTGAGATTTTTCTCTTTGCATACATTCGGCCAAGAATAAATATGTTTATCAACTGATGCTATTGCAATAATTTTTACATGTTTGACATATTGCAGGTGAAACACCACAAGGCTATGTGGTGCAATGGTCATAAATTTCAAATCAAAAAGTTGGATGACACGAAGAAAACTTGTGATTCTGGTATAACTGTAGTCTTTCAAGTGACTAATGTTTCATCTAGAAGCGACATACATCCAAAAGTCTCAAAAAATCGATACTATGGGATTTTGGATGATATACTTGAGTGTGACTTTAAGTCCTTCAAATTATTTTTGTTCATCATCCTATGGTACAGGCTACAATTGAATGAAAATGATCCCGAGAGAACTGTTATTGAACATGATAATGGATTTACCATGGTTAATACAAGGTCGATCGAGCGAGTTGGAAAAGAGCCCTATGTTCTTCCAAGCCAATGTGAGTAGGTATTTTACTCAGAGGTTTCAGGTAAACCGGGTTGGTGATTTTTTGTTAGACATGATCCAAGAGGAAGGCCGGTAAAGTATAATGTGGTGGAAGAAGAAGATACTAAAGAACTAGAAGATGATGTAGATGATGATCAGGATCAACAGTAAGTTGATGATGTGCCTGATGAAGATTTCGAAGAGGAGGAACTAGATCATTATGATGTAGGAGTTAATGTTCATGAAGATGATATCCATGTGGATAATGACATTATCGAACCTGATATTAATGACAACGATGATGATATGACCAATCCTTACAATGTCGAATCTAGATTGGATGATACAGAAAAAGAGTTGGATGAAGAAGAAGATCAATGATATTGAAATGTATGAGTTATGCAATTATATTATCTATTTGATATTAATTTCTTGATAGAATTATATTTGACTTATGTGGTTACAGAATTAGTTCATGATGTTTACATTGACATATGTATGAGTTATGTGATTATATTATCTATTTGATATTAATTTCTTGATACAATTATATTTAACTTATGGGAGATCTAATTTTATGAATTTTTATCCATGTGCAGACCTAATGGGTTGTGTCTAAACACTAAATATAAATGATTTACATACACACACACACACACACATATATATATATGTATATATGTATGTATGTATGTATGTATATGTATTTGAAAATTTAAATGTAAATGCAATTACTGGATGCTCTCCTAGAACAATAAATGCAACATATCATTAAAGAAATCTATATCTATGTATATAAATGTGTATTTCTAAATGCAAGTGTAAATGAAAAGAGCATGTGGTTTTGTAGTGTTATAGATACAACATATCCATAAATTAATGTAATTGAAATTCTAAAGTCTTCAACACATATAATTCAAACTATCAGGCATAGAAATTGCTTACAACTTGTGTAAACGTGCAAATGAATAATTGACAAACTCTTCCTGAGATAGAATGGAAATTATAGTTATGTGATTCTTCTGATTAATCTAACTAACACTTACCAATTGTTGTGATTGATTAAAATATTTTAATCCCTACTTGAGAGAACCAAATAACTAGATCACACATATATAGCAAATGTACAATGATAAACAGAGTATAAACTTGTTATATCAATTTAAACAATAGAGAAGCATCAGAATGGAGCAATCAAATAACTGCATAAATTTAACAAATAGCTGATACAAAAATCTTAATCCGTGACTTAGATATCTTCATTTACTCCATCAAAATACATGCATCTGAGTCTCTATATATGAAAGAATTTTGCTAGAAAGCTATCTACTGAATATCTCCTAATGCCTATATCTATTGCATTACTATGGAAGAGATATAAATACATCAAAACTTGGAAGGGACATGTCCCTTCACAAATTTTTTATTTTACTTAACTAATTAAAACAAGAGATTAGGCTCTATTTAGCCATAGATGAACAATTGATAAATGGTGTAGATAATCTTGTCGTTCATGAGTATTGGCATCTCCTAATGCATTATTGGCCAATATTTCCACCTTTATCATCCTTTCATTCTGCTCACAACTCTCATCCAATGTCTAATCCTTCCCTATAGCATTTTCCAGAATTCTCTGTAGCATCAATTCACATTCTTTGATCCACTTGGCTTTCTCTTTCAACTTTTCTCCATCTTCAAATAATGTAGGTAGTCCCATATTCATCACATCAACTAGCCCATTTGCATCTTCTCGCAGTTCCTCATAAAGGTCCCTATGTTTCTTTATAATATGGTCACCCATACCAATGGCCACACTGTCAGGAACATCTCTTTCATTTAATTCTCAGAGCTTTTCTTGAATCCTTCCATCAATTCTATTGTGTTCCTGCCCTGTAACATGGTTCTTTGAATATGCTCCCCATAGCTTATTCAACCAAATCATTAACTTGGCCTGCCTTTTTCTGATTATTGCAGCGAGTGTATCATATTTACCTTGTGAATATGCAATTGACTCATCCCAGTGATCTTTTACCTGTGAGCTTTCACCATGTGTTATTAATTTAGGAGGCCCCATTTTGACTCCTAGCATGTCCTTCAAATGATCATTTTCTCTCATGATCCTTTCATTACTCATTTTGTACATTTCTTTTTCTTTGATCAACATTTGTATTTGGGATTTATTCAGTTTTGCCACATTAATCCCAATGTCTACAGTCGCCACAAGATCTACCTCTCCAACCTTCAGAGTCATGACATGTCCAAATGCTTTCTCAGTATCAATCACCACTAACTTTCTATGAGGTGGATACAAGGCCCATATCATGATTATTCCTTCATTCGGGTTATATTTGGATCCAGCATATATTTTTGTCACCCCCTCTAGACTAAGCTTGTGTGTGGCACTATTATCCTTTAAGAAGCTATCAAAGACCAATGCAGAATTCAAATCCAACCCTGGAAATATCATAACTCTAGCATCCTCTAACATTTCCCTTCCTTTATCGGGGGTCATATTAGCCATTTCTCTATCTAGAGTTAATTTCAAATTATTTAGTTGTTGCTCCTCATTTATTGGTGTAATATTATCAACTATCTCCCTTATCTCCTCGCCCTTTTGTTTATACAAGAAAGATCTGAATTTTGAAGAATTCACGAATTCATTATCTGCTACAAATGACCTATATGCCATCTCTCTGGTGTCTATATCTTGGCTCTCTTCAACACTTGGTTCTCTAGGAGAGTAGTTGTAATCTTGAGTTTTTAATTTAGAAATCCTACTAGGTAGGTCTCATGGCATATCTTCTCTAGATTCCTCATCTCCAAAAAAAGGGAACCCTATATCTAACAACCCTTGGTTGTATACCTCCACCACTCTCTCTGCTTCCTCTGCTTCCAAATTTCTAATCATGTCATCAAATTGATAAGGCACATGATCATATCCTCCAAAGTTTATCCTTTGTCTGGCAGAATTGATATATCCCTCTAGATCAAAACCTTTTCTTGGTGGACCCTTATTCATATTGTACTTCATTAATTTGTCAAGGATCAAATCATATCCTTCCTTTGCAAGCACAGTAAAATCACCAAAGCACAGACTGCTAGGCATAAATGTTTGTTTCCCGAATGAACCAAAATTCATGAAACTAGAAAAATCCATTTGTCTTACAATTTCCAAATATGCAATCCTATTTGGGACTATTTTAGGAAAAATGAATGGAGAATCCTCAAAACCAAACACCCTTACAATAGTATAATCTTCCAAGCAATACCAGTCTCCCCAATTTTGATCAATTGGTCCATTAAAGTCCTTAGGTTTGAGGAAGCGTTTTATTTCATTAGACAATGAGTGCACACAAGGATGACTGTAGAATTCATATACTAGCTTTACAAAATATTCTTCAAAATATAGGTAACTAGAATTAGCAAACCTACTGTCCCAAATGGCAGTCCACAATTGAATGGGTAACAATTTGCCCTCTTTATCAAACTGTGAAACCTTCAACTTTTCTAGCCAAATCCCTAGCTCTTGTATGAAGTACAATACTAGATGCATTAAAAGAGAATAATGCCTAAGGTGCATAAAAGGAGATTTATTCTTGATTGCCATCAATGCTAAGTTGAGTTCCTTGGAGACAAATGAATCATAGTCGAAAAACCTAGAATTATGACATTGAATGTTAGTTGCAATTACCATGGGAACAATGGACATATACTCAGGAACTTCCATACCCAACACTTGTCCTACCGAGAAATAGGTATATCTCATATAGGGCTCGAATAAGTCCACATGGAATGGAGGCCCATCGCCAGCGTCAAGTGGGGCAATTTTACCATCTTGTTTAATTCTATGTAAGGGAAACCTCCAACCCTTGTAAGTGGTTTCCATTCTCCAAAACTCCTTTTCTAACTCTTCATTCACAATTTTCTCATTACTCCACCCTTCCAACTTAAAAACCTCACTTATTGAAGCCTTTTATATGTATATGAAGGGTTTCCCAAAAAGTTTGCATATGGCCTTAAGTTTTGATTCATAGTGGGTGGCCAACAATTTTACCAACTTTGTATTGACAAAAACATTAGGGCAAACCATCTTTCCCAAATTTAGATGCCACAAATTACAAACTAGCTCAAAACAATCTCTTCAGTGAAAGTGGAATCTAAACAATTCATAGCCTCTTATTGGGGTCCAAATGTCTCCTATGTGCTTGCATTTGTTGTCCAATTTTTCCACTTTCGCCTTCAGTTGCATGGAGTGCCTACCTCTGGACCCAGAGATAGGAAATTGGTCAAATAAATCTTGATTCATCTTTCGTCTAGTACCCTCCAACTCAATTCTAGACTCAACTTTCTGCTTCTTACTCTTAGGGTGACTACTCTCACTTTGTTTTCTACCTTTCAACTTCCCTAAGTTGGTGGCTTCCATGTTACTCGCTTAAAATTGTAGAAATGAAAAAGTTAAAATGAAAAGGACTTACTGGTTTTGATTGAGGTATTTCAACTGAAACAATTCTCTAGCCCTTTGTTTTTATCCTCGTTTCCTTCACTATTGATTTGCAACAATCTTCATTTTGTAATGATTTCCTTTCAATTTATGAAATTACCTGTACTCCATGGTGCCATTAATGTTTTAACTCTAGGCACGAATGTAATAGATTTTTGAATTCCTTACTGTCACATCAAATGAATTGGTTAGAAAGACACCTTCAAACTTTGGGCAATCTATACATTAGGCCCCAACCAACGTTCACTGAATACTTTGTTGATTAGGGTAACACTCTACACATCTGACCGATGTTAACATTTGTCCTGTATACATCACCAAGAGTCACCCCGACAATTATTTTGGTTCATTTGTTTCTTCATCGTCCTGACTTTTAGTATCACTAACACATTCAGTGGTTCCTTCGATGTTATAAGTCTCGTCGATAACACATTAAATGAACTAGTTGGCAAGACACCTTCAAACTTTGGGTGATCTATACATTAGGCCCCAACCAATGTTCACTGAATACTCTGTTGATCAGGGTAACACTCTACACATCTAACCGATGTTAACATTTGTCCCATATACATCGCCAAGAGTCACCCCAACAATCATTTTGGTTCCATTTTTTCTTCATTGGCATGACTTTTAGTATCACTAACACATTTAGTGGTTCCTTCGATGTTATAAGTCTTGTCGATAACACATCAAATGAACTAGTCAGAAAGACACCTTCAAACTTTTGGTGATCTATACATTAGGCCCCAACCAACATTCACTGAATACTCTACTGATTAGGGTAACACTCTATACATTTGACCGATGTTAACATTTGTCCCATATACATCACCAAGAGTCACCCTGACAATCATTTTGGTTCATTTGTTTCTTCATAGGCCTGACTTTTAGTATCGCTAACACATTTAGTGGTTCCTCCAATGTTATAATTCTTGCCTATAACACATCAAATGAACTGGTCGACAAGACACCTTTAAACTTTGGGTGATCTATACCTTAGGCCCCAACCAACGTTCACTGAATACTCTAATGATCGAGGTAACACTCTACACATCTGACTGATGTTAACATTTTTCCCATATACATCACCAAGAGTCACCCCGACAATCATTTTGGTTCATTTTTTTCTTCATCAGCCTGACTTTTAGTATCACTAACACATTCAATGGTTCCTCCGATGTTATAAGTCTTGTCAATATCTTTTCTTTTGGTCTTGAATATGTCACCAGAACTCCTATCGATATCCTCTTGTCGGTGTAACTTAGTGGGTCAGGTGAACATTTAGGATTTACACCGATTGCACATGTCTCGTTGATATATTCCCAGTGCTCCTCTCGGTGAAATAAATGATGGTCTCACCGATGAAACTTCATTAGTGAGACTTAAACGTTCGGTCCAGCATATATTTTTCATGTCAAGATGGCTTGTATTTCTAATAGATTATCTTCATCAATGAGACCATAAGCCAATATCCATGATATGTCTTCTTTAGTAATCTTGATCGCTACAATAGTTTTGATGTCTCATCGATGTGCTAAAAAGTGCTTGTAACCCATAATAGGTCAGGAAGACCCATACCAGCTCATGCCGATGTGATTTGTTTGCCACAATATATTTGATCGGAAGGATTTTTCAGGAGTAGAACAAGGTGACCATGGGTAATTATATTCTGTAGGGCCAATTACATCCTTTTCTGACTCAAAATGTAGTTAATTATTATTGAGAATTTTACGTGAGTAAATCATTATAAATTTTTTTAAAAATTTATAGTTCCAACAAACCCTTCTTCATGTTTTATTGCAGCAATTTTTTGAGAACCATATCATATCCATCCCTTGCTAATACAATTAAATCATTGAAGAAATGAAGAGAGGTGAAGATAGAGAGTCGATGGATAGGGAGGATAGGGAGGGAGAGATGGTGAGATATAGAGAGGGGGAGAGAGACAAAGAGATATAGATAGGTAGAGGAGGAGAGATAGAGAAGAGGGGGAGAGATAGAGAAGAGGGTGATATAGAGAGATAGAGGGGGATGGTGAAAGAGATAGAGAGATCATGATAGAGGTAGAGAAATATATGGATAGAAAGAGATAGAGAGAGTACTAAGAGGGACATAAAAAGAGAGTTAGAGATAGAGATATAGAGTAGGAGAGATGGAGATAGGGAGAGATGGAGTGAATAACAGAGAAAGGGAGGAGAGGGAGAGATAGATCAATAGATAGAGGGGGGAAGAGGGAGTGACATAGATAGTGTGAGATATAGAGAGATAGAGATAGAGATATATGGGAAGAGAAAGAGAGATGGATATATATGGGAAGAGAAAGGAAGAGAGGTGGAGATAGAGAGTTGATGGATAGGGGGGATAGGGAGGGACTAGAGATGGTGAGAGATAGAGAGGGGGAGATAGAGAAGGGGAGGGAGAGAAAGGGATATAGATAGGTAGAGGAGAGATAGAGAAGAGGGGGAGAGATAGAGAAGAGGGTTTAGGGTTTAGGTTTTAGGGAGATAGAGAGAAACAGGGAGAGATATATCAATCATGCTCCCTATATCTATATCTATTCATCCTTATCTCTTTATCTCTCTACCTTTCTCTATCTCTTTGTCTCCCTTTCTATTTGTATGTTTCTCATTATCTCCCTCTCTCTCTATATTTTCTTCCCTATACTTATCTTTGTCTCCTTAAGTGTGCAATGGGTACATTCAAGAGGTCTTAAAGGAGAATTATCATATCTTTAATCAAATGGCATGCTACCTTGAGCATAACTCCCCAAGGACACATGCCATCCTTGGGTTGTTGACATGAAACAACCAATCAAAATTTAGTTTCTATTTTCCCTCTCTCTTTTCCTTTGTATCTCTTATATTTCTCTCTCTCATGCTCTCTCTCTCTCTCTCAGATCTCTCTCTCCCTATCTATCTAAGGTCATATCTTTCTCTCATTCTCTATCTTTTTAGTTTCTATATCTCTTTTTATTAGCTAATAGGCTACATATATTGTGAGATTTGAGCTTGAAACAAATCTCATGCCTGGAAACCACTATTGTGTCGTTGTATTTATATAGAGAGGGGGAGATAGAGAAGGGGAGGGAGACAAAGGGATATAGATAGGTAGAGGAGGAGAGATAGAGAAGATAGAATAGGGTGATATAGAGAGATAGAGGGGGAGTGAAAGAGATAGAGAGAACATGATAGAGAGTCAATGGATAGGGGGGATAGGGAGGGACTAGAGATGGTGAGAGATAGAGAGGGGGAGATAGAGAAGGGGAGGGAGAGAAAGGGATATAGATAGGTATAGGAGGAGAGATAGAGAAGTGGGTTTAGGGTTTAGGGTTTAGGGTTTAGGGAGATAGAGAGCAACAAGGAGAGATATATCAATCATGCTCCCTATATCTCTATCTATTCATCCTTATCTCTTTATCTCTATACCTTTCTTTATCTCTTTGTCTCCCTTTCTATTTGTATGTTTCTCATTATCTCCCTCTCTCTCTATATTTTGTTCCCTATATTTATCTTTGTCTCCTTAATTGTGCAATGGGCACATTCAAGAGGTCTTAAAGGAGAATTATCATATCTTTAATCAAATGGCATGCTACCTTGAGCATAACTCCCCAAGGACACATGATATCCTTGTATTGTTGACATGAAACAACCAATAAAATTTTAGTTTCTCTTTTCCCTCTCTCTCTTTTCCTTTGTATCTCTTATATTTCTCTCTCTCATGCTCTCTCTCTCTCTCTCTCAGCTCTCTCTCTCTCCCTATCTATCTAAGTTCATCTATTTCTCTCATTCTCTATCCTTTTAGTTTCTATATCTCTTTCTATTAGCTAATAGGCTACATATATTGTGAGATTTGAGCTTGAAACAAATCTCATGCCTAAAACCACTATTGTGTTGTTGGAAAACAAGTTTCAATTCCCATTTAATGGTAAACCGATTGTAGTGTAATGGTAAAATCCTCTAAAATATTAGGTAAAAGCCTATATATACTATTATATAATAATAAATATAATTATATTATATATAATTTAATCTAATATTACTATTATATTAAATATATATTATATTAATTATATTTTGCATTGGGATAACACCAAGGAAAATATAGAATATATACTTTCATGAAGAAAGAATGTGAATGTCTTATTAATCTACAAGAATGAGCTACAAAATATAAATCTAATATAGCTAATATATATTTAACTAATATATACTTAACTATATTGTGGAATATTAAAACCTAGCTAAATGGCGCCATAATTTTCAATTTAATTAACATACTCTAAAACCTAACAAAACTAGGTTGTAGCTCGTCAAATTGGAGAAGTGAAAGGTTAATACCAGTGCCACGGAAGAGTTTGGAGGAGTGAAAACAAGGTCAATACCAGCACCGAGGAAGAGTTTGGAGTTAAATCAAGGTCAATACCAGCACCGATGAAGAGCAAAGGAGTGAAAACAAGGTCAATACCAGCACCGAGGAAGAGTTTGGAGTTAAATCAAGGTCAATACCAGCACCGATGAAGAGCAAAGGAGTGAAAACAAGGTCAATACCAGCACTGAGGAAGAGTTTGGAGTGAAAACAAGGTCAATACCAGCGCTGAGGATGAGGTTGAGGGCACTTAGGGAAAATTGACAACCAAGGGACAATGAGTATTGTAATTTTGGAACCCCCATTCTCTTTAACCTGCAATTTTCATGCCTAGTTTCCAAAGATCTTCTTGTACATTGGCACCCCCAAAGGTCTAGGATTTCATCACATAGCCTTCATCACATGATTCTAAAGAAATTGTAGACTTAGTCCAAGTATATGCTAGGCTAAGCTAGATCCAATGAATGGAAATAGAGGCATACAATTCTTCTTTAATACCTCCACCACAAACATATGAAAGGAAAGGTCTCCTCCCTTCTTGGTAGTGATAACCTCCTCCACACACAACCCTTAAAAATTATGAATAGAGGAATATAATCTTTGAAGAACTCAAAGTTGATTCTCTCCTACCTGATGCAATTAGTCATTTTATCCTTACAAACATTTATAGTGATTACTAGAGGCACATAGACCAATTCTTCATAATAGAATAATTTTATCATACTTATCCAATGAAGGAATTATGAGAAAACCTTAGGTTAAATGAATAATTCCTAGCTAAGTTCTTTAAATCATTTCCAAATGTATAAGAGAAGACCGCTACTATGTGTCCTTGGATACCATGGAGAAAGTCTCTTTGGGCTCTTTCATCAATCAAGGTATTGTTAAATTTTAACACCTAAAAGTGAGAATAAAGAATCTTTCCTAGGATGGTGGCCATCCCATTATAGCTCTTAGAGTTGTTAGAGATATTTTTGTTTCGAAGTAGAGATTGGACCATCAAATAGTGTCACCATTACTCTACCAATATATCCATCAAATTGACAAACCCTAACTTAACAACCGCAAATTCACAAGAAAATTGCCCCTGTCAGCCCTAGGGCATCAATTCAATGCCAAGTTTCTTGCTTTAACAAACCCCTAAATGCAATGAACCTCTATCATACCATGTTGCACACCAATCCACCGAGTTACAATTCCAAGACAATGGGTGGATTGGTGGATGTCATTTCTATTTAGCCCTCAAACCCTTACACAGGTAAAACAAGGTAGTCCCTGTATTTGATTGTTTTCTCCCACAAGACAATGATCTCAGAGCATATCAAGCTTGTACGAACACATATATTTATCTACACTAGTGATCTAAGAGTATTTCAAGCTTGTACAGATCCATACAACACAAAAGAACTTCAAAAAAATAGTAAAAACACATAAAATTGCTTCAAGAATGTGATATTTGATATGAAATTTTGGTATCAACAATTGCAATGGGATGGGAATACAATATGATAGAAGTGGGATAATAAATGCATCGTTTGAAGCATCAAACCAATATGCAAAGATGAAAGAAAGTGCTAACCCCTTAAACTGAAAAAGTTTCTTTTAACTTTAAGTTTGTTGGGTAGCCAATTCTTTTAAGTTATCAAATCCTACCATCATACATAATGAAAATGTTGTTGTTTCAAATGACTATGAGCACTAACCTTCACTATTTGAAGATGTTGAAACCTTGTCATAGAGAACTAGAAAATTGATGCAACCACTCATCCTACCTTAAAACATACCAAAAGTCTCCTAGCAATTAGACATAGGAAGATTTAAGATGACTTAAACAATTTTTATTGCCAAAGCATAAACTTATGATGACTTAACCAAGCCTAGTACACTCTCCCTCCCCATTAACCACTTAGACATATGGAAATTAAATGTAAATTTTCTGTTATTTTTAGTCATGTAGGTGTCCAATAAACCACTTGGTGGTGTTTCCCTTAAAGTTTATTTACTTGAATGAAGAAAAAAAGTCCTTTGATTACAATTATAGAATACATTTGAGGCCTTAGTTGTGTAACTGGTGGACCATAGCCACATTTAACACTTTTTACAAAGTTTGGGAGTTAAAACGTTAAGTAGATTTGATTTTTGATGGACACATTTGGACGGTAGAAACAATAACTTGCAATCTATCAAGACTTGATTACCTTATAACCTATCAAATTCTAGCGATGAAATGATAGATTTATCATAATGTCACCTTGGGATCACATCACCATGAAATAACTTCATCCAACATCCTTATGAGTGCAGGTACCACCAAATAGGTATTTTTCATATCTTTCTTCCTCGAGCGAGGGATATTCAGGAAGAGAAGAGGAAAGCGAGACATGTAGTAGGTCTAAAAGAGTGAGATCAACTAGAGGTCAAAAGATTAGAATAAAATTTTGTAAATGCATGGAATTTTTTCTTGCTAAAGGGGGGTCATGTTCTTATGATGATGAGAGCATAGGCGACATTGAGGTGCCCTTGAGGTACAAACATCTATAGAAACAATGGGTACCCAAGGAACTTCATCCAATAAACACTGATTTTTGTGTCAACGAGAGGATATATCGCATAGCACCATCGTCATTACATGGTTTGGGATTATTTTGCATGGATGGCATAAAGGTCTATTACAAAAAAGTTACTAAATTGATGGAGTATGTCAGACCTTGTTATAGTTACAAAGATTGGATGCAGCTGGTTTGATATACACAAAGTATGCGTAGGTATGCACTGTCAACAAATTATATACAGCTAAAAGATAAGGATCAAAATAAAGGAGTGGCTATGTACATTGACAGAAGGCCAAAAGCATCAGGGAATATTGCAAGGTTTATAAACAATACACGATTTGGGTCAACAAATAAGCAACCCAATTGCGTATTCAAGGCACATGAGGGAAACCATGTATTCGTATGTGCGATAAAATCAATAACTGCAAGGGAAGAGTTGCTAATTGATTACAATTTGAATCACTTAGTTACAAACATAGTTACTATGGGGGTGGTACGTACTATGTACCATTTTACCCAACCTCCAATTAATGACTCTAATATACTATTTTATTCTTATGTTTTTTTTGTAAGTCTATTGGTTTCATTCCGGTAATGCTTTAAATAATATTTAACTTTTGTCACAGCTGAACATTGATCATACGGGGAAGGATCCGACCCAGAGCACAGATCATGATGCATCTTCAGTCGCTTCTACCTGACAGGTTTACTTCATTGTAATTGTACAAATTAGATATGAGCAAAATGTTTTATTTTATGTTTTTTTCATAAGTTCCTTGGGTTAATTTCGATAATGTTTTTAATATTCTTGATGTAGTCGGCTGATCAAGGAAAGGAACTAGCAGAAGAGGAGAAAATCCATAGGGAGGTGCAGTTAATATTATGTGATGATGACATCGCATATTCAGTAAGCCCTCTCGATATGTTAAGGAAGACCCAAAAAAAATGCAATGAAGAAATCCTTAAGTTGATATTCATAGTGCCTCAAATAGATGAGATAAGAGAGAGGGTTAAAATATTAACTAAGAGAGCACAAAACTTGTAAGTAAGTTGTCATGAGGTCTTTAATTATAACATAATTTCATTCATGGTTTTATATTTTGCACTCTTTTATGTCATGAACTAAAATATGTGTTGTTTTTACAGGATTATTTGCATCCTCATTATGTTGTTGGCCATGATCAGGGTACTGCAGGTGCTACCCGAGGAGTAGGGGTTGGTACAAGTGGCAATCATGATCTTCCTACGCATACATCACATCATCCAATCCCATCATTTGTGCCTATATTGTCGTCTCAAATGTCAGCAACACATAGCATGCAGGCATCGGGTAGTGCACCCTCTCGTAGCGAACAAATGCCAGAAAATGTGTCAAGACATGTACTTGGGGATGCAGAGGCCATAGCTAGTATTGGTGATGTTTTAGCATCATTTCCTAGATCTTCCCGTATTACTAGAATGGGAACATTGTCCATCACATTTGTGGTGACCGAGGATTCCGTTCCCATAAAGATAGAGAAGGTTCTAGGTACTTTAAAATGTTTTAATTATTATTATATATAATCCAAATGAAATTTACTTATTGATCACTCTTTTTAGACTAATGATCCCATGATCATTTTGTAGGAAATGATGTTTTTTATAAACATCTAAGTGATATTAAATTGGAGCTCTTCAAGCCCACCATACGTACACAGTGGAATGCCCAAAATGAAGATTTAAAAGATGAGCTCATTAACTGTTTAGTTGTGTTGTTCAATGATAAAACATTCAACCAAAAGAAGGTCCTTAATAAAGTTGGTACCTATCTAAAGTATGTGAGGGACCAATATAGGTCACATTTAGAGAAGAACAAAAAGTACAAGCATCCCCCCATGATTCCAGAGAGGGAGTGGAAGGACTTGGTGTCGGATGGAAAGGAGAAGGCTGAAAAGAAAAAAGGAAAGACACCACCAGGCCGAGGAAGGTATGTGGTACTATCAACAATGTAATTATATATTGATTACTCTTCATTTTTACATAATCTAGCATATTTCAAACTTTTCATAAGCCGCCCGACACATCAAAGGCAAGAAAGGAAAGACTAGAAAAACATGGGCAACACAAACTTGGCTCTGGTGGTTATATGAAATTAGCCGCATGAATTGTAAGTATCAATAAATGAAATATTGCATCCAACTAATAAATTTCAAAAAAAATTGGTTTTATCACACCATAGAAGCAAAATTCATGATCTTATGCAAAAATGTAGGGCTCTAAATTCAATAGAGTGCCCAAAGAAGAGGACCTAAAGATTTCCTTCCAGCAAGGCTATGGAGTCATGGCTGAATGCCTAAGATTCTTGACTGGGAAAACACAATCTTCCACTGCATCCAACACGCAGGTAAATAAACTCAATAAAGTTTATTTAAAATTGAATACTTGTGCAATATATTCAATATTAATTAAAGTAATTGTGTGCCTATTTGTTTTAAACAGACAAGCAATGATAATACTACACATGACATTGGAATACAACCTGGTGAGGGTGGAGCACAACCTGCAGATGAAGGTCATGTTGTGCATCCCGATACTAGATGTATTCATGTGCTATACAAAACGTAGTATGGATTAATACAATTAAACATCTTTAATTGCAATTGGTGTATTAATTAATGTAACCTTTCATGTTTCAACTTTAGAGCATGTAGAGTGTGATCAACATGTTCAACATGATCAGGCTAGAGAAGATCAAGAACATGATGTGGCCCCATCAGGTAAAGAGGAGCACTCTAATGTTCTTTTAAACATATTTAATTGCAACTGGTGTATTAATTAACGTAACCTTTCATGTTTCAACTCCAGATCACAATTTAGAGGGTGTTCAGCATGTTGAGCATGAGGCTATAAGAGAAGATCAAGAACATGATGTGGCCCCATCAGGTAAAGATAACCACTCTAATGTTCTTTTAATTAATGAAATACTTGTAACAATAATAATAAAACATATAAATTTAGCATTTCTTTGTTATTGTAGTAGACCCCCCCTTGCAGCAGTGTCCACGTCATGAGTACACAACTAGGCATACATTAAGATAACAAGCAAAGGGAAAAACAACTGAAGGGGGGACAGATGATTTAGAAAATGATACTCCACTTAACCTTTTTGTAGCTTCAAAAAAGAAACAAAAAAAAAGTGATTGTAATCATATTATGAATGAATGTGAATATGTTAATGAATGAATGTTATATGTTAATGAATGAATGTTATATGATAATGAATTAATGTTATATGTTATTAATGGATGAATGAATGAATGTTATATGTTATTAATGGATGAATGAATGATTAATGCTATATGATCTGGTATGGGGAATTGAGAGTGATGTGAGGGGGGGAGGGGCCAAATGAGCTTCCATTGTCATGTGGTTGTCCTTGTTAAGTAGAGAATATTAAACTATTCTTGAAACAAAGAGAAGCTCAATAAGGTAATGAACTTTTGATTATAATAAATGTATCATCTGAAGCATCAAACCAATATGAAAAGATGAAAGAAAGTGCTAACTTTTCACTATGGTGGCAGAAAAATGATTCTTTATACCCTGATGCCTTCATTTTCCAAGCTAATTTCTCCTACTTTACATAGCTTTGCCATGTTTGTGGATGTGATATGACTCCTACACAAAAAACATGTACCAGTTTACAGCCTTCAATCCAACTACATCCAAGTATCTTTTTAATTCCTCTATATTTCATCAATTTGTTTACTATTTGAACCTCGTATAGATGTTTTAGATGAAGAACCCATTATTGTGAAATGTTCCTTCAGTTGAGTAAAGTGAATCCATGCTCTATATCATAATTTGAAGTTGTTTCCATTCCAATGTTCTGAGTTTATTTTGTTTGTATGGCTTTCTATGAATACCACATTGTGTTGTGTGTGGATTTGGTTTCAAAGCTCTGTTTCTTTTGTTTTTAGTGGTGACATAACTCTAAAATTTGACTTTTGTGCATAACAGGTTAGTGGAAAAATTGACAGCTTTGAAGGGTTTAGAGGCTCGATTGAGATAGGTACACGGATATTTGGATCTTGTTGTTGATGGGAGGCTTCCACTTAATCATGAAATTTTGTACCATCTGTAGGTATGCAAAAATTTCTCTACTTACATTCATTCAAGAGGCTAGATCACTTATCTTTTGTCATATGGTTGGATTAATGTGGCATACAATGTCAATGTGGACCGCTATAATTTTTTTAATATGTTCGAGTTATGCATAGTTTACAATGAATAGGGGGTGAAAAGGGGTGTGTAAGTTAAAACAACCATCATTAACAATCATTCTTTATACTATGTTATATTTATTCATTATTCCTAAAATTCTTAAACATATAGACTAGGAAGAGAACTCTATTCAATACATGAGTATGTACTACATATATTGTTGTATCCAAGCCCTGTGATCTTGGATATATCTAGGAAGGCCCAAGAATAGAGTTGCATGTATATAAGTAGTTCATTGGATGTCTGAGAAGTTTTGGAAGAATAACAATATAGGACTTGTACGTGTAACAATAAATAGCAATGCACTAATTTCAATAAGAGTTGCATGGACATGGATATAGACACAGATGTGATTTTTTTTCAATGCCCCCTTCTGTTGTTATGGTATTGATCTTATTACAGGTCCTCTCTATATCACTAGCATTTTATTGAACATTACCTCTGAAATAAAAAGCAACATTTTTTCTACTCTCGTACAATTGTTCTTTTTGTAATTCCATTATTTTCCTATACTACAACTTTTGGAATATTTTGTAAAAGTGAATTTACAATTCAATATGCAAATTCATCCATGTTTCAGAACTTGCAACCTCAAGATGGATAAATACTATCTCACAAACCTACACCAGCATTCCTCTTCATTCTTGCAAGGTACTTTGTTGTCCTTTAATACTTTGATAGTTATTTTATGACATTTCACTCAATTCCAAAGTGCTATAGGAATCTATTCTATGATCAACACTTAATATAAGTTTATATCAGCAAATACATGTCATGTATGGTGTTTTGTAATGCATGTGAAGCTAACTTGTAATCTTACGAATGGTCATACCACCAAATAGTTATCATTTCTGTGTTATCTTCGTATAATATAAGTTTATATGAGAAAATAGAAAGAGATAGAGAGAGGACTGAGAGGGATAGAAAGATGTCTTCATATTGCTGCAATATCTTGTTGAACCTTTCTTGTTGCAATGGATTTTTCATATTTGTGAGCACTATTATTGTGTGTACTTGCTTGTGTAGGTGCATTTGAGGATTGTTAAAAGCACAAATTTATGTGTGTGGGCAATGATCTTGCAACATTGTTTAGTAGAGACCAAAGCTAGTTTGGCTTGTGTTGTTAACTCAAGGAGGTTAAGTTTCCACTTGTTATGATGTATTGTCCATTTTTCCATCATGATCATACACTCATGGTTGTCCAATATAAACAAATTATATCTTTTTATGTATAATTTTAGTTATCTCCTGATTTTAAATACTTGTAATATTATTTTTCAATAATATTTTAACCAATAGATGTGTCTGGCAGAATTCATAAATTCCTATGTCTACCTTGAAAGAGCTCACTGATGGAGAGTAGAGGCCACAGAAGACTCTCACTGACAGGAAACAGGTATACGATTTTTACCTTCTGGAGGAGTATCTATCTCTTCTATTTGTATTTCCAATTATATCACTTTTTTGCTTAGGAAAATTTATATTATAAAGCTATGGTGATTTTTTTATTCCCTTACACTACATTTTTTTGTTATTTTGGTTTCAGGAAAATAAAGATGCATTGATCAAGTGTATCACATAAGATGTTGGCTTTAATAATGGAAGACCTATAGCTGCATGTATCATCTATAAGTCACTTCTCCAATGGCATTCATTTGAAGTTGAAAGAGCAAGTGTTTTTTATCATATCATTCAAACAATTGGTTCAACAATTGAGGTATCGTTGATTTTGCATTTCCCTAGTTCTGGGTAGTTTATGTGAATTGGCCCTCCAGAACATAATGATTTACTCAAAATTTTATAATGATTTACTCATGTAAATTTCTCAATAATAACTACATTTTGAGTCAGAAAAGGATGTAATTGGCCCTACAGAATATAATTACCCACGGCCACCTCATTCTACTCTTGAAAATCCTTCTGATCAAAGATATTGTGGAAAAAAAATCACATTAGCATGAGCTGGTATGGGTCCTCCCAACCGATTATGGGTTACAAGCACTTTTTAGCACATCGATGAGACATCAAAACTGTTGTAGCGATCAAGATTACTAAAGAAGACATTTCAGGGAGATTGGCTTATGGTCTCATTGATGAAGATAATCTATCGGCGGCAAGACAAGTCATCTCGACATGAAAAATATATGCTAGCCCAAACGTTTAAGTCTCACCGATGAATTTTCATCGGCGAGACCATCATTTCTTTCATCGACAAGAGCATTGGGAATATATTGGTGAGACATATCAGGTCGGGTAAACATTCAAAACTTACTCCAATGGTATAAGTCTCACCAATATACTTCCTCGTGCTCTGTCAATGAGACCACAAGTCAATCCTCCCAATAAATCCTTTTTTAAAAAAAATTGCAATGTTTCATTGAAATTTTGATGACACAGTTCGACGAAAAAAAAAAGTGCGATGAGGTTGCTATAGCTCTAACGTAATTTTTATCTCATTCCAATGGTGAGATCATCGAACAAACGATGAATGTTTGTTGAAATATTGGGGAGACTGGCTTATGGTCTCATCGATGAAGATAATCTATTGGCAAGACAAGTCATCTCGGAATGAAAAATATATGTTGGCCCGAATGTTTAAGTCTCACCAATGAAGTTTCATTAGCGAGACGATAATTTATTTCACCAACAAAAGCACTAGGAATATATCAGCGAGACATAGCGGGTCGGGTAAACATTCAAAACTTACCCCGATGGTATAAGTCTTGCCAATATACTTCCTCGTGCTCATTGATGAGACCACAAGTCAGTCCTCCCAATATAGCTATAGCTCTGACGCAATTTTGATCTCATTTTGATGATGAGATCGTCAAACAAACAATGAATGTTTGTTCGACTTTTGACGAAACTTGGTCGCAATTTCAACAAACATCTCATGTTGTTCTAACGATTTCGCAGAGGCATGCCACGTGTGTTATGGCTATTGTTCATCGCTATATCAATGCAATGTTCATCAATATTCTGAAAAATAGGAGGTCCCTTTTTTGCAGTGGTAACTGACAAAGTTCAATAGTGAATTCAACGTTTTGAAGCTCATTGGGATACCGACGAAAATTCAGCGATGAAAAATTTCCAAGAGATTTGTCAGAATTCCAACAATAGTTTGTCGATAGTTCAACAAATGTTCATTGAAAAGTGGAGTCAAATACAATAGTGCATTTTCATTTAAGTAAATTAGGAAAATAAGGGGACATTATATAATCTAGAAAATATTTAATCATAAAGCAATGGGTGCATGTTTAATCCATTGAATGAAAATTGTGTGAGATGTGTTGGAGAGCTGGTGGGTACGCAAGCAATGAATGCATAGTTAATTCATAATAGCTCAGGCGAGTGTTGGGTTTTATTTGTGCTAATTCTCATTTGTTTATTGTTTGTTGAAAATCTTGTTTGTTTTTAGCTCTCCATGTTCTTAATTCTAGAAATAGTGGACTACTGGTAAATGGTTTGTTTGTTTGTTTATGATACTTATTAGCTACAAGTATTGGTTGTTGTTACAAGGGCTAGGGGGAAATGGGTACAATAGATGACATATGCTATGTAACCCATTGAAATGAAGATTTTTGTCACCTCTTGCACCTCTAGGGTTTTGCACCTAAAAGGAGAGAGACAAAGATCAACACTTCATTCAAGAACAAACCTGTGAGATTTCAATACAAAGGTGATTGAAATCTGACAAAGGGAAGGTTCTACGGAGATAATAATAGCAAATGAGATTTCAATACAAAGGTGATTGAAATCTTGTAAACTTGGAAAATACAAGATGTTTGAAAACACACTATGAAATGCAAAAAGACCTAGAGAATGACCTAGAAATGCAAATAAAGCCAAACAGAAAGGAAAATATGTAAATGGTGTGCACTTGAAAATGTGTTGAAGATTGGAAATATCTCTGAAATTCTGAAATTGCTACTTTTTAGGCCTAGTGGAACTCATTTTCCATTCTGGGACACATATGCCACTACTGGGGGATGAGTCCCATTTTATTGAAAAGTGTCCCAGGAGTGGAATCTCGAACTGAAACTTTGCAAGCCTCTGAAGATGGATGAAATAAGCACTTTCCCACTAATTTCATGCAAATTGGATGGATATTTTTCCCTAGCTTTGAGTTTCCATGAGTCTTGACAACTTTTCATGACAACATTTGCAACTTTATCATTTTTGGCATTTTTCTTCAATTTGCAAACCTGCAATCACACATTAAAGAGGGGAAAACTTGTTGATTTTTAGAGGATAGGGGTTTTCCTTGGTCAAACCCCTTTTAGGTAATTAAACCAAAATGAAAAAAAAAGATAGCGAAGCATGAATATGAAGTAATGCAATTAAAAAATTGCCATGATGATGAATCTTGAATTGTTGCAACAATGGATGAAGAATCTGCCCTTGAATGCCTTAGAAAACTATCTTCATGACTTAAAATGCTAAAACCCTAGCTTGGTTGACTTGAGATGGATAATGAATGATGAATGAATAATTGGGTGAATGAATAGGTGAATGGGGGTGAAATGAGAGGGAAAACCCTATATTTATACACAATTATGCAATAATTCCCAAAAATACCACATCACAGGTCGACCTTAGGTCTTAGAAAATAATAACCCGCCAAAAATTTGAAATAATTTTGAATTTTGTGCCAAAGGGGACTCATTTTCCCCTAGTGGTGAATGGATCCCACTTAGGCATTTTAAGTGGGTGTCACAAATTAAGTGTATTAATTGATGTTTATTAGGATTATTTTCAAAAATAAACTTAAGTAAGGCCTATAAGTGTAAAATGGGGCCAATTAAAGCGTAAGAAAGGGTCAAATTATTGATGACAAGCCTAGAAAATCCTAAAAGTTTGTTACGACACTTTGAAATAAGGCTTGGTAAGTGATAAAAAGAGGTTGTTTAGGTGAAATATATTAATAAGATCCTAGAAAAGTGTGAAAGTGTGTTACAACACTTCACAACACTTTTGCAAGGCTTCATAAAATTCTTATTAATTCACAAGGGCCCAAGACCTAATGTGGATGTGTAAAACACCTCACAAAACTAAATCAAGGCATCCTTAAGTCCAATTTATGATTAATTATTCCCATATCAAGCAAGGAAAAGGCATACTTTTTTCTACACTACACCCATGAACATGGAACAGATGAAGCCAAGGAGTAGGTGACTATTGTAACAAATGAGAATTATCACAAGAAAATGTGAATGCTTTGAACAAGGTCTCGTTGACTGTGTAGGCATTCAATGCATTGACTATGTATTCATTGCCTAAGTAGCCACAAGCCTATTAGCAAAGATCACAAAATTTACATTTGATGTCTAGATTTTTGCAAAAATTTATCACGTTGGTCTTTTTTTTTTACAAATTTTAACATGTGCTTTTGTGTTTCATGTTTATGAATAACATATTATCTTGCACAATTTGCATTTAATAGACTATTTTTTCTGATCCACGAGTCATACCATTTAATGCATTGAACATACATTGACTGCTTCAACATCTACCATCTTGCTACCAAAGGTGGCACAATTTGCATTCAGACATTAAATTTTGCAAAATATATAATGTCCTCCTATTTTCATAATTTTCTTTAATAGAAATGAATAATAGGCCTACTCCAAGCAATAGAAAAGGAGAATAATTATTTATTATATCTCAATTGCAAATGAAACCATTGCAATTGTAACCTGCTCCTTGGCTTCAACTGTTTCATGTCATTTGTTATTTAATGTACCTATTTGTACAATTAGGCCTTATAACAGCAAATAATATTTCTAGTCGCAATAGGAAAAAAGTATTGATATCAAGACAAGGGCAACCGCTTAAGTGACTTTGTATAATGAATACAATTGTAGCAAGTTACTATTGCAATTTTTTAATCCACTTTTGAAATAGTTGCTTGTCCAATGAAATTGTATTGTTTAAAATGCTTTGCTAGTAGGCTAGTGCCTATCCAAGCAATGAATTCAGAGTTAATGCATTGTATTCTTGTACAAGGAAGAAGAACTTGCTCAAAGATCTAAAAGATTATTGCTTTATCTAGTAACAATAGACTATGAGATATTGGGATTGGTCCCTATCACTAATACTAGCATATCATGTTTCTTAACATGTTTGTCTATGTTGTTAGTATGCTCAAAAATTTTAATGCATTCCCATGTTATTTGAATTTAATAGACTATTGTTTTTGATTCGCCTATTATACCATTCAATGCATTAAACATGCATTGACTGCTTGAGTATCTACTACCCCGCTGTCAAAGGTGGCACATGATTTGCATTCAGTGATTAAATATTTGCAAAATATATAGTGTCCTATTTTGCTAATTTACTTTAACAAAAATGAATAATAGGCCTACTCCAACCAATAGAAGAATTGCAACAAAAGAGAATTAAGATTAGGAAAAATTGAATACTTTGAGCAAGGTCTTGTTGACTATGGAGGAATTCAATGCATTACCTCTGTATTCATTGCTTGGGTAGCTATCAACCTATTGGAAAAGCTTGCAAGATTTGTATTTAATGTCTGAATGTTTGTAAAAATTTATCTTGCACAATTTGCATTTAATAGACTATTGTTTATGATTTGATAGTTATACCATTTAGTGCATTAAACATGCATTGACTGTTTCAGTAGCTACCACCCTGTCACCAAAGCAGGCACAATTTGCACGCAGTGATTGAATATTTGCAAAAAATATAATGTCCTAATTTCCTAATTTACTTTAACAAAAATGAATAATAGGCCTACTCCAATGAATAGAAAAAGAGATAAATTGTTTATTATCTCTTAAATGTAAATGAAACCATTGCAATAGTAACCTGTTGCTTGGCTTCAACCACTCCATGTCATATGTCATCTACTATACCCATCTTTACAATTAGGCTTTATAACAACAAAAAATGATTGTAGTTGCAACAGGACAGAAGTATTGATACCAGGACAAGGGTTGCCATTGAAGTGACTTTATAGAATGAATATAGTTGCAACAAGTTAATATTGCAATCATTGAGTTTTCTTTTGAGATAGTTGCTTGTTCAATCAAAATGCATTGTTTAAAATGTTTTTGAAGAGCGCAAAGCTTTTGTTCTTTTTGGAAAGCTTTTTGGAAAGTATATGTTTCATGTTTACAAATAATATATCGTATATCATGGACTATGATCATTTGTCTAATTTGTCCCTTTGACAGGAACCATTGCTTGCAATTCTAGAGTTGGAGGCAAAGACTTATATGAGTGAAAATATTCTAGGTTGTTGACCAAGAAACTGGAAGGTCGGATTCTCGTATCATTCTTCTCCTTTCTTTCTAGTGAATTTTAATTCTTCCAATGTGTCTAAAAATTATGTCTTGGAAGAGTTGTGAACAGTAAAGGAGAAGGATGGATCAAGATTCTGACTTACTGAATAGACAGATGAGTATAGTGAATGGAATGCTATATAATTCATAAACATGAAACTATTTTATGGCCAAAAGCAAGTTACTTTTGCAATGAGAGTTATGCATAATTACAAGCATGTGATATGTATTCCATGTGCAATGTTTCACTTCGTACATTGACCAGATTGTATAATTTAAGTATATTTCTGTGTTATTGTTTTGCTATTCATTGTAGCAGCCCTAATATTCATTTGCTTGTAAGCAAATCTAATTGATGTGCTATGCAAAACATTGCATATCAATTACATATCACATGGTTGCAACTATGTACATCTCTAGGTACAACATTGCTGCAATCAAATGATTGCAAGGGTCATTTGCTTATCAGCATAAATTGAATAGTTTCAAATAATTGGCATAACTTTTACAGACATTCGAAGAATCAAACTTCATTGGAAACAAAAGAGATAAATCATCTAGAATTTTGACCTCGTAGTCTCTTGTTCAAGAATAAATTATATTTGTATATGAAAATTTATTATAAATGCTATGTTGAATGCATGTTTAATGCATTAAATGCAAATTGTGCAACATGTGCTAGAGGCCTAGTGGGTACACAAGCAATGAATGCATAATTCATGAAATCCCAGGCATGTGTTGGGTTTTTTTTGTTCTTATTCTTGTTTGTTTATTGTTTCTTGAAAGGCTTGTATGTTTTTAGCTCTAGGCTCCTCTCTTGCATGTTTGTTATTTTATGCAACGCATGAACACTGGAGGAGCCATGGGAACAGTGCACTATTGGTGAGTGGTTCCTCCATCTGTTTATGATACATGACAACTAGGAGTATTGCTTGTTGTTAGAAGAGCTATGGGGATGGGCAGGTACATTAGATGACATATTTTAGGTAATCCATAAACATGGAACAGTCGAAGCGAAGTAGAAGGTGACTAATGCGATAAATGAGAATTATCGTAGAATAAACTGAAAGCTTTGAGAAAGGTCTTGTTAACTATGGAGGCATTGAATGCATTAACTATGTGTCGATTGCTTGAGTGGCTACTAGCCTATTAGAACAACTCATAGAATTTTAATTTAATGTCTGAATGTTTGCAAAAATTTATCATGTTTGTCTATTTTTTTGAAAATTTTATCATGTGCTTTTGTGTTTCATATTTATGAATAACATATTATATGTCATGAATTGTGCTCATTTGTCTAATTTTTATTTGTATTAGGAACCATTGCTTGCGATCAGAGATAGAGGCAAACATCTATGTGGCTGCAAATATACTTGGTTGTCGAACAAGGAACTGAAAGGTCAAATTCTTGTATCATTCTTCCCTTTTGTTTGCAATGAATTTTAAGTCTTCCAATGTGCCTAAAAATTATGCCTTTGAAGAGTTGTGAACAATAAGGGAAAAGCTTGGTTCAAGAATCTAACTTGCCAAATAGATAGATGAGCATAGTGAATGGCATGCCATGAAATTCATAAACATGAAATTATTTTTTGTACAAAAGCAAGTTACCATTACAACCATTGAATTCGCTTTTGAAATAGTTGCTTGGTGAATTAAATTATATTGTTTAAAAATTTTATGTGTTTTTTCTATAATTGGGATTTAAGGACAAAGTTATCATGTTTGAAAATTAAATGTTTTATCTCTCTTTCTATTGGTTGGAGTAGGCCTATTGTTCATTTTCATTTCAGTAAATTAGGAAAATAGGGGGACATTATATATACTGGAAAATATTTAATCATGAAACACTGAATACATGTTTAATCCATTAAATGCAAAATGTTTGAGATGTGTTGGAGAGTTGTTGGGTATGCAAGCAATAAATGCATAGTTAATTCTTATTTGTTTATTGTTTGTTGAGAAGGTTGTATGTTTTTAGCTATCCATGTTGTTTATTCTAGGAATAGTGCACTGCTGGTGAGTGGCTTGTCTATTTATTTGTGAAACTTTATAACTAGAAGTATTGCTTGTTGTTACAAGGGATAAGGGGACAAATGGGTGCAGTCCATGACATGTAACATGCTATTCATAAACATGATATACACAAGCACACAATGAATTTTTCCAAATGTTTAAGAATTAAATTGAATTTGTAAGGGCTTTGTTGCTGAAAATTCGCTCATTGCACTTGATACACAACCCTTGCCAATGAATCAAATTCTATAATCTAAATGTTTTTGCTTTTATTAGTTCCTGTTGATAGGCAGTTTTACTATTGTATCCATTGCATTTTCTTTTCAAATAGTCACTTGGCCAATGAAATTGTATTGTTTAAAATATTTTTTCCTTTTCCTATAGCCGGGATTTAAGCACATATTTTTGTGCTTGAAAATTATGGTTTATCTCTTTTTCTATTGGTTGGAGTAGGTTGATTTTGCAATTTTATAATGTGCATTGGATATGGCACGCTTGTCTATCAATCTATAGCTATTGCATTAAATGCTAGTAAGGTCTACTATTCATTTTTGCTTTAGTAAATTAGGGAAATAGGACATTATATATTTTGGCAAATATTTAATTGTTGAATGCAAATTGCACAAGCTTTGAGAGAGGGCTAGTTGGTACAAAAGCAATGAATGCATGATTAATGCACTAGGTCTATTATTCATTTCCATTTAAGAAAATTAGAAGACTAGGAAGACATTATGAATTTCGGAAAATATTTAACCAATGAATTGCATATCTTATTATCTAATGATTGCAATTATGCATATTTCTGATTGCAAAAGTAACATGCTTTTGTGAAAAAAGGAGTTTCATGTTTATGAATTACATGGCATGTCATTCACTATGCCCATCTGTATATTTGGAAAGTTAGATTCTTGAACCAACATTCTCCTTTATTGTTCACAACTCTTCTAATACATAGTTCTTGGACACATTGGAAGGTCATGTTTCTTAATGCACTTTTTGATGTTGTTTCTCTACTAAAAATGTTTACTGCATTTCCTATGTTTTGTTACAAAGAGAATGCTAATGCTTAGTGATTTAATCACAAAAAACTAAGCTATTGAGATCATTTTTGAAACAAAACTCTATACCTCCTCCAGTATTCAAGGGCCTCATAGACCTAGGAAACATCCAAGAGGGAAATCTAGAGCTAAAAATAGACAAGTTTGTCAACAGACAATAAACAAATGAAAATTGGCTCAAATAGAACTGATCGCTTCCCTGGAATTCCATGCATCAATTATGCATTCATAGCTTACGTACCTACATGCCCACCTACAAATCTTACACAATTTGTATTTAATAGACTATTGTTTATGATCCACCAATCATACCATTTAATGCATTAAACATGTATTCACTAGTTTAGTATCTACAACCCTGCTGCCAAAGCTAACATAATTTGTATCTAGTCATTAAATATTTGCAAAATATATAATGTTCTCCTATTTTCCTAATTTACTTTAACAAAGTTGAATAATAGACCTACTCCAACCAATAGAAAAAGAGATAAATTGTTTATTATCTCTAAATTGCAAATGAAACCATTGCAATAGTAACCTACTCCTTAGCTTCAACTATCTATGATTGCTTGAGTGGCCACTAGCTTATCAGAAAAGCTCACAAAATTTTAATTTAATGTTTGAAAGTTTGCAAAAAATTATCATGTTTAGATCTATTTTTTTGTAATTTTTCTCATATGCTTCTATGTTTCATGTTTATGAATAACATATTATATGTCATGAGTTGTGCTCATCTGTCAAATTTTTCTGTAACAGGAACCATTGCTTACAATTGGAGACAAACACAAACATCTATATTATTGCAAATATACTTGGTTGTTGAAGAAGGAACTGAAAGGTTAGATTCTTGTATCATTCTTACCTTTTGTTTGCAATGAATTTTAGTCTTCCAATGTGCCTAAAAATTATGCCTTGGAAGAATTGTAAACAATAAGGGAGAAGCTTGGTTCAAGAATCTGACTTGCCAAATAGACAGATGAGCATAGTGAATGGCGTGACATGTAATTCATAAACATGAAACTATTTTTTGTATAAAAGCAAGTTACCATTGCAACTGTTGAATTTTTTTTTTGAAATAGTTGCTTGGTGAATCAAATTGTATTGTTTGAAATTTTTTTGTGTTTTTTTTTATATTTGTGATTTAAGGACAAACTTTTCATGTTTGAAAATTATGTTTTTTCTCTTTTTCTATCAGTTGGAGTAGGACTATTATTCTTTTTTGTTTAAGTAATTAGTGAAATAGGGAAACATTATATATACTAGAACATATTTAATCATGAAGCAATGAATACATGTTTAATCCATTAAATGCAAATTGTCTGAGATGTGTTGGACAACTGGTGGGTATGGAAGTAGTAAATGCATAGTTAATTCATGAAATCTCAGGAGAATGTTGGGTTTTATTTGTGCTAATTCTTGTTTGCTTATTGTTTGTTGAAAAGCTTGTGTGTTTTTAGCTCTCCGTGTTCTTCATTCTAGGAACAATGCACTACTGGCGAGTGGCTTGTCTATTTGTCTATGATACTTTATAACTAGAAGTTTTGCTTGTTGTTACAAGGGATAAGGGGACAAATGGGTGCAGTAAATGACATATGCTATGTAACTGAAAAATGTGGAATAGTTGATACCAAGGAGTAGGTGACTATATGATGTGCATTGGATATGGGATGCATGTCGATCAATCTATAGCTATTACATTAAATGACTTCACAGTTGACAAGACCTTGTTCAAAGTATTCAATTTTCTATTTCAAAATTCTAATTTGGTTATTGTGTATAAATTCCAAAGGAAACAATTACACATATCCAGCATTGTAACCTTTGTCAAAAAAAGCATTACTGCATGCAAGAAATTGGTCAATATGTTTATTGTTGTAGGACCACAGTACAATGGGGACATTTTTCCTCTGTTTGTAAGAAAGAGCAACAAAAGCAATGAAACAAGGCACAGTAATTAATAAAACTTTATTGTATTGAGCTAACAGTGTATTTAATAACAAATAACAAAGTCTTGGTAAGTTATAAGAATTGATTTGAGAAATCTTGTTCACAAGATTTGCAGATTCAACTGATTATTGTCAAATATTTACATGTATCATTCATACTATTCTCAGCATCGATGCAATTGGTTTATCTATACGATGTGTGTAGGATGTGAAAGCATACACAATCATTCCCGTTTAGGAATGGTTCCTTTGATTAACAACAACATACCATGTTTGTCAACAAACTTTTGGGTCTTGTTGACTCGCACATATTGCATGCACCGATTAAATATTTGCCACAATATATAATATATCCCTATTTCACTAATTTATTAAATGAAAATGAATAATAGACCTACTTCAACCAGTAGAAAAAGAGATATTATAATTTTCAAGCACATAAAATATGTCCTTAAATCCCAATTGTAGGAAAAAGACAAAAATATTTTAAACAATTCAATTTCATTGACCAAGCAACTATTTCAAAAGAAAATTTAGCAAATGTAATAGTAAACATGCCTACTACATTCGCTATGTTTTGTTATAGAGTGGATGTTGTTGCTTGTTGATTTATCCACAGAAACTAAGTAACTAGGAAAGTAGCTTGAAGAGAAATCAATCAAGTGTCAAATAAATCTTTCATGTCTGAAATCTATCATTCACCTCTTTTTCTATTGCGTGGAGTAGGTCTGCAACTCTTCTTTGTGTAAGCAAATAAGTGAAATAGAAACACATTATAAAAAATTTCAAATAAATTTGATTGGCCAATTAATTTTTTTGCAAATATTAATCTACTTACATCATTGAGAAGTCCTGCCAAAAACAATAAGTTGAGGCTAGTTGTATGGAGCAATCCCACTACCTCGTAATGTGTTAATGGTGAGCAAGTGTAAATGATAATGCTTCTTTATGCCTCGTTGCACTGCATACCTTCCAGACATCAAATGAGTGCATGGATAGTGAGAATGGCAAGGGTGTTATATGTAAACATGTGAAAATATAGACTAGAAACAAATTTGTCCTTTGATTGATGCATAAGAATATGATCTGCAAATTTTGTGAAGAATGTTGAGGTAGAAAGAAGTGTTTTATTGTTTGGAAGGTAGAGGACATTTGTAGAAGAAAGATTAGTCTAGTACAAACATTAATAGTTTAAATTAATCTAGTAAATAATTAGAAAATGGGAAAATTGGATGTCATATTGCCAAAAACACATAGACACATGATTATCTAAAAAAAATAGTGTTTTAAAATTAGGGATTTTCTAGTAACAAAACAAAGATGATGCAACAAACATCTTTTAGCAAAGATATCACACTAAAAGTTGTCCTAGGAAACATGATATGTTGAGGCTAGCAATAGGGTCCAATCCCAATGCTTGATAGTCTCTTGTCAGTATGCAATAGCCTTAGGAAGGCATATAAATCAATACCATTTTACAAGAAAGTTACAATGGTAGATAGGAATAAACAAGAAGGCTTTTCTATGATTCCATGCCCTCCATACTTGCTACATGTAGGATGCATCCATGCATGGTGACAACATAAGGGTGTTACATGTAAATAGTTGACAATATTGACTTCAAACAAATTTTCCTTTTGCTTGATGCATTCAAGTATGATCTGGAAATGCTTTGAAGTTTTTTTTTTGTAAATGCATAATTATAGCCAAGTCAACTTTGTGAGTGATGAAATAGTTCAAACTGAGAAGCAAAATACATATGCAATTGTTTCCTTTGGAATTCACGCATAGTAAACAAATGAGAATTACAAAAGGGAAACCTGTATACTTTGGACAACATATCACTGACCATGCAAGCATTCAATGTGATAGCTATAGATTGATCAACAAGCGTACCATATCTAATGTACACTATACAATTGCAATAGTGACTTGCCCTAATTGCAACAACTTGCCTCTAATCAAAATTCCAGGCACATGAAGTGCATGACAACAATAAAACTGACACAATGTGCATTCAATTCTTAATTTTCTCATTTGCAATTATAATACTTACTTGGCCAATCAAATTTGGTTGTCTTGCAGTAGGTCTACTATTCATTTTTGTTTAGGTAATTTAGAAGAATAGGACAGTATATATTTTGGAAAATATTTAATCACTAGATGCAAATTGCACAAGCTTTGCCAGCGGATTGGTAGGCACTAGAGCAATGAATGCATGATTAATGCACTAGACCTATTACTGATTTTCGTTTAAGAAAATTAGGAGAGTAGGAAAACACTATAATTTGTGACAAATATTTAACCAATGAATTACATATCCCATGATTGCAATCATGCATACCTTTGATTGCAAAAGCAACTTGTTTTTCAACAAAAAATAGTTTCATGTTTATGAGTTACATGTTGTGTCATTCACTATGCCCATCTCTCTATTTGGAAAGTCAGATCCTTGAACCATCATTCTTGTGTGCTCTTCTATTACATGCTTATGAATACCATATTATCTTGCACAATTTACCTTTAATAGACTATTGTTTCTAATCCGCCAGTCATACCATTTGATGCATTAAACATGCATTGACTACTTCAGTACCTATCAGCCTATAGCCAAAGCTAGCAGAATTTTCTTCCAATGATTAAATGTTTGTAAAATATATAATGTCCTCCTATATTCCTAATTTACTTTAACAAAAATGAATAATAGGCCTACTCCAACCAATACAAAAAGAGGTAATTTTTTTATTATTTGTTAATTGCAAATGAAACCATTGCAATAGTAACCTACTCCTTGCCTTCAACTACTCCATGTCATACGTCATTGACTATACCCATTTGTACAATTAGGCCTTATAACAACAAAGAATACTAAATTGAATGCTTTGAGCAAGGCCTTTTCAACTGTGGAGACATTCAATGCATTAACTATGTATTCATTGCTTGCATAGCGACTAGCCTATCAAAAAAACTTGCAAAATTTGTATTTAATGTCTAAGTGTTTGCTAAAAATTATCACATTTGTCTATTTTTTTGCAAATTTTATCATATGTTTCTATGTTTCATTTTTATGAATAACGTATTATATGTTATTTTTGTCAACTGTGGAAGCCTATAATGCATTAACTATGTATTCATTACTTGGGAAGCCATCAGTCTATTAGAAAATATTGGAAAATATCTATTTAATGTCTGAATGTTTGCAAAAATTTGTTGCATTGGTCTTTTTTTTTTTCAAATTTTGTCATGTGCTTTTATGTTTCATGTTTATGAATAACATATTATATGTCATGGACTATGCTCATTTTTCTAGTTTGTTCCTGTCACATGCACCATTGCTTCCAATTGGAGTCGAAGGAAAAGAACTATCTGACTGCAAATATTTTTGGTTCTTCAACGGGAGACTAGAAGGTCATATTCTTGTATCATTCTTCTCCTTTGTTTCCAATGAATTTTAAGCCTTCCAATCTGTCTAAAAATTATGGCTTGGAAGAGTTGTGAACAATAAAGGGGAGGCTTGGTTCAAGAATCTGACTTATTGAATAGACAAATGAGTATAGTGAATGGCATACCATGTAATTCATAAACATGAAACTATTTTTTGGCCAAAAAAATTTACTTTTGCAATCAGAGTTATGCATAATTACAAACATATGATATGCAACCCATATGCAATGTTTCACTTTGAACACTGATTACATTGTATAATTTGAGTATATTTTCCGGTATCTATTTTGCTATTCCTTGCAGTGGCTTTAATATTTGTTTGCTTGTAACCAAATTAGCAAAATTGAAGCACATGATAAATTTTGGAAAATATCTGCAATGCATTGCAAAGCAACAAATGCATAGTTAATGCATTAAATACTATGCCAATACAAGCATACTTGTTGGATTTTCCTTTGATATGGTCAACTAGTATGACAAATTCAATAATCTAAATATATGTAATTTTATTTCTATAGTAAGTTTTGTTTAAGCAATTTTCCCAGTAAAGCAATGCTTTTTTAGCTCAAAGGTTGGAATGCTAAATAGGTGTAAATGGGAAGGCCTGTGTATGGTTTGATGTTTTGCATAACTAGTACATATGGACTAGTTGCATGGGGGGTAAGAATGGTAGGGTTGTTACGTGTAAAATAATGCATTTGATGCATCCATAGTTAACAAGACCTTGCCCATAACATTTAGTTTTCCATATGTAATGTGCTTCGTGGCTTTCGTTGTTTCTTGTTTATAAAAAACATAGCATATGTGATGTACTCTTACCTTGGTGCTATTTCTAAGTTAGGTTTTCTAAACAATACAGTAATATCCATCTCCATTTGTTTTACCAAATAGTGAAATTTCTTGTACATTGAATCTTTGATATTCTACAAAGCAATAACAACTCATCTCTATGGAATTTTATAATGTTTGATTGTTCTTTTGTCAATGATGTTTTCCTTCGAAACAATAAAACACTTCTCTATGCCCTAATGTTCTTCACAAAAATTGTAGATCATATTCTAATGCATCAATCAAAGGACAAATTTATTTCAAGTCTATATTGTCACATGTTTACATATACCCTCCATGTCATTTTCACTATCCATCCACTCAGTCAACATCTGGAAGTTGTGCAGCATAGCAAGGCATAGATAAGCATTCCCATTTACAATTATTCACCATTAACACCCTACGAGGTATTGGGATTGCTCCATACCACTAATCTCACCACATTGTTTTTGGCTTGACTTTCCAATGATGTAAGTCCATTAATATTTGAAAGGAAATTAATTAATATTTAAACTTCTAGTCTAGCTATAAAGCTATTATTCTATTGACTTTACTTTTTATTGCCTATTTTTCATGGGCATATGTTCTTTTCTAAATTCTAGAAAATAAAATTAATTATAATTAGTCTATTTAACTAAAAAGTTTGAATTTAGAAATAGTATTTAAATATATTATAAAAAAATATATAGATGGTTAAAATACTAAAAAATAATATGGCACTCAAGAAGATAAAATACTTTTGAATTTTTAACTTATTACTAATATTTATATTCTATATGTCTTGTATATAATATAATCTCCATTTTGTAAGATGCTTTTAATTTTTTAACTTATTACTTATATTTTTATTTTATATGATTTATATGTGAACAAATAAGTATGTTTAGTAAATATTTTTTTAAATATAGCCTTCTTTGTTTCTCTCAATATGACATTCACTTTGCTCATTTCCCTATTACTATCTTCACAAATAAACTCTCCACCTTCATACTAAACCAATTTAAATTTGTTGGAGTAGGTCTATTATTCATTTTCATTCAACTAAATTAGGAAAATAGTATGACATTATATATAGATTATAGAATTTGATTTGCTAGAAAGCCATGCATATCAAGTGCATTGACCACACGTCAAAGAGAATGATCACACAGTTTGCATTTAATTTAAGTATTTGGCAGATTTTATTATGTTCTTATGTGTCTCATGTTAATGAATAACATGTTATATGTCATAGACTGTACTTATTTGCCTAAATTGTGCCTATAACAGGAACCATTGCTTGCAATTGAAGGGACAAAGATCTATATTGTTGCACATAGACTTAGTACTTTAACAAAAAGCTACAAGGTCAGATTCTTGTACCATTCTCCTCCTTTGTTTTTGATGAATTTTGATTCTTCCAATGTGTCTAAGAATTATGTATTGGAAGAATTATGAACAATAAAGGAGAACACTGGTTCAAGAATCTAACTTTCCAAATAGACAAATGAGCATAGTGAATGGCATTGCATGTAATTTATAAGCATGAAACAATTCTTTGCTCAAAAGCACCTTACTTTGGTAATCGGAGACATGCATAATTGCAATCATGGAATATAGATAATTTTCTAAAATGAAAAATCATTAATGGACTTAGTGCATTAATCATGCATTCATTGTTGTAATGCTAACCAGCCCACTGCCAAAGCTTGAACAATTTGCATCCAGTGATTAAATATTCGCCAAAATATATAATTTATCTTGTTTACCTAATTTGCTTGAACAAAAATGAATAGTGGACTTGCTCCAACCAAGGTATTGAGTTTTCCCTTTCTTAATTATGATTTTTCTACTATGCCTAGCATTGAAATGAAACAATTGTATATGTATGAGAACTTTTGTCGTGTTGCTACTAGAAGTATTCTTTGTTGTTGTAATGCCTAACTGTGCAAATAGGTATAGTAGATTGCATATGCTATGTAACCAAGATACATGGAGCTCAGTTGAAGCCAAGGAGTAGGTTACTATTGCAATGGTTTCATTTGTAATTGAGAGATAATAAACAATTTATCTCTTTTTCTATTGGTTGGAGTACGCCTTTTATTCATTTTTGTTAAAGTAAATTAGGAGAATAGGAGGCCACTATTACTGAAACAGTCAATGCATGTTTAATGCATTAAATGATATGACTGGCAGACCGGAAACAACAATCTATTAAATGTAGATTGTGCAAGATAATATGTTATTCATAAACATCAAACACATGATAAAATTTGTAAAAAAATAGACCAACATGATATTTTTTCCAAACATTTAGGCATTAAATACAAATTTTGTAAGTTTTTTTGATAGGCTCGTAGCTACTGGAGCAATGAATACATAGTTAATACATTGAATGCCTCCATAGTTGACAACACCTTGCTTAAATCATTCAGTTTTCCCTGTGATAATTCTTCTTTGTTGCAATACTCATCTACCCCTTTGCTTCCACTATTCCATGTTTATGGGTTGCATACCATATGTCATCTATTGTACCCATTTTTCCCCTTGGCCCTTGTAACTACTAACAACAAGCAATACTTCTAGTTATCAAGTATCATAAACAAGCAAACAAGCTACTCACTAGTAATGGACTACTCCTAGAATAAAGAACATGGAAGAGGGGAACCCAAAGCTAAAAACACACAAGCTTTCAACAAAAAAAACAAATGAGAATAAGCACAAAAAAAACCCAACACACGCCTGAGATTTCATGAATTAACTATGCATTCATTGCCTGTGTACCCACCAGCTATCCAACACATCTCAAAGTTTGCATTTAATGTATTAAACATGCATTCATTACTTCAGTACCGACCAACACACTGCCAAATCTCACACAATTTGCATCCACTGATTAAATATTTGCCACAATATATAATGTCCCTCTATTTCCCTAATTTACTTAAACAAAAATGAAAAATGGACCTACTCCAACCAATAGAAAAAGAGATAAACCATAATTTTCAAGCACAAAAAATATGTGCTTAAATCCCAACTATAGGAAAAAGACAAAAATATTTTAAACAATACAATTTCATTGGCCAAGCAACTATTTGAAAAGAAAATTCAATGGTGCCAATAGTAATTTTATTTTGCTAAGCAATATTTCTAGTTGTAGCGGTATAAAGGCACTGATATCAAGACAAGGGAAAAAAGCATTTACTAATTTTACAAGTTTTTATTAGAAAACTAGGAACAATTTTATGTCGTTCCTAAAAAAAAGAAACATAACTTACAAGAGAAAGCTTGACTAGTTAATAAAAACTTTATTCCAAGGGCTGACAACCTATTTAATAACAGACTACAAAGTTTTTTGAGCTATAACAATTGATTTACAAAAATGTTTTTCCCAAGATTTCCAAACCATACTCTAATGCATCAATCAATGGACATATTTGTTAAAAGTCAATATTTCTATACGTTTACATGTAACTTGATCATCTATACAAGATATACAGGACATGGAAGCAATGACAAGCCTTCTTAACATTCTAACCTTATTCTAAAAGAGTGTTGCTTTATCGACTATTGGAATTGTTCCCTTTCACTAACATAAGCATATCATGTTCCTTAAGGAACTTTTGAATGTCACTGTAGTTTAAGATGTTGAGTTAACATTGTACATAATCTATGCACATGTCTATTCAATGAGCAAATGTCCTAAATACCAAACCTAACTTGGAAATCCTATGAAAGTAGTTTACTGTTACGATCTTCTTATTTGCAATTGAAACATAACAAACAAAGTGTTGCTTTGCAAAAAATGTTGACTGCATCCCACAAGTTTTGTTGTAAAGTAGATACTAGTGCTTACTGATTTACACACAAAAACTAAGTTGCTATAAAAATTGCTCAAGCAAAACTCAATCAAGCATCAACTAAATCTTTTTACAACTTGCATTTAATGCTTAAATATTTGTCAAACTTTATTATCTCTTTCTATTGTTCTACTTTTATTCTATTGTCCCTTCAATTCAAACTATACTAATAAAACCATATATATTTCCTTTCATTTGAATTATTGAATTTGATTAAAAAGCTAGGGCTATGTAATGCAAAGCAAATGATTGCAATAGTATTGGTCTAGCATGTACTACGTTCATCGAGCATTGATTGATTTATGTTTATGAATTGCATATAAGATGTCTTCCACTATGCTCATTTGTCTCAAATATCCCTATAACAGGAACCACTGTTTACAATTTCAGTGGGATACAAACATCTACATTGGCGTAAATATAGTCAATTGTTGAACAAGAAAATTGCAAGTCAGATCCTTGGATCATTGTCCTTCTCTCTTTGCTATGAAACAATTTGACATCTATGCAAAATATCAACTCTATTGTACTATACATATGTACAAAGTACTAAAGATTTCACATGTATACATATTAAGGCCAATTGGCATTTTGAACAATCTAATACTTTTTGCATTCAAAATGGAGACAAGATATCAAAATATAGATATGATGCACGTTAATAAGTATGAATATGCAAGTTGCTCACAAGTTTGCAACATAGACAACATATTATGTACTTAAAAATAACAGGCTTTCTAGAGTAGACACATTAAAATAGAATGTTGAAAACTATTTGTTTGATTTGTTACAAGTACTGTTGAGCAATTAGTTATAGGTTCTTAAATATGTAATTGTCTATATCTATATATATATGCAATGTCTGTGTGTATATATATGTATATATATATATATGAATCTCTATTATGTATATATAATAACATTATTGTTTTAGGGAAGTGCTAACTACAAATATTGGAGACAAGGGTGGAGAAAGAAGGGTCTGTCGTAGCAAAGAATAGAGAACACTATTGTAGTAAAGTAATGCACTGAGCCTGAATGAGTTGAACCAAACAAAAAGCAGAAATTCAGATCGGGTTTTACATTCAAGGTAAAACCCTTGATTGTATTCATGCTTTTTGTTTGGGTTCCTCTCATTCAATCTGGTGTATTTGGCTTTTGGGGAAACATCTTATGTACTCAATGGCTATCCAAATCTTTGAACATACGAACATGTATTTGGACAACAATATCAGAAAGAAAGTAGTTGCAGTTTAACAAACTAGCCAATTTGCTACCATACTTTATATTGTTCCATGATGCAAACCCTGGGAAAAGGGATTTTCAACCTTATGTACAATACTATAGACAAAGATAAGCATATATCACTAATACATGCTCCAATGCACTATCTAATGCTATATCACTGCTTTGCAAAAAAATGATGGAACAAACAAAAAGACTAGCACAACAAATGCAACACATGGAAAAAGACACAAGCAAATGGTAAACAACTTATTCTATTTCCCTATCATATGCATTTTTGCATCATCTAGATATAAGATTTACATTTTCCTTCGTTCCTCTAGAACAAAATTCAAAAAGACCATATCAATTAAAGACTTAAATGCAAAAAAAGTTGGTGACACATTCAAAGGTGACATTCTTGTTGTCTACATAGCAACATTGGACAAAGACAATGAAAAAATTAGGTACTGTGTGCATATCTCATAGACCTCAAAGCATAAATGACAATTACATTGAATATCAGTGGAACCTCGTGCAACAACATCAACACAAAATAATTCCAGGAATAGGAGTTTCAATATCAGGCTTCCAAATTGCACGTAGAACAGATTATGATAGAGGGGACTATGGTTGCATATTGATATTGATAGACACTAACACAGTTGAAAGCATGCCTCACTTTTCTAAATACTACTACTTCATTCTAGATACAACTATAAGCCAACTACTAGCAGTCACAGATCAATATCCAATTGGAACAATAGGTGCTTTGGTTGTTGGCATTAACAGAGTAGGTAGCCAATATTCTATTAATATCAAAGATGGCAGAGCAGAATTTGACAAAGCGCAGGTACAAATCTCTCCATAGCATATGCCACTAATCCATTTTAACCCTTTTCTATACCATTTTGGCCTCTACAAAAAAAAATTGTAATGATAACTAACTTTCTCATTGCCACGCAGTTGCAATTGCATCCATCTCATGAACAACAATACTTGCAAATAATGCAACAACTATTCAGGAACAAAACTCCAACATTTCTTTTCAAGAATATCCTAAAAACCACATATCAAAAGAACATGTTCCACACGGGCCAATCAACATTTATTTGCAAATTGAATAACAAAAGAACAATGGACAAGCTAACTGCTTTGATGCAATCAACATTTACAGTAACTTTTTAAACATCTTGTCGCTTTCTCAAAAAATATCTTTGAAACTGTCGCTTCTAACAATGTATGTTCACATGTTTCAAGCATATTAAGAGCAACAAATGCACTTTCAAATCCATTTGAGGCTTTTTTCTTGATTTGCAATTAAAGATTCAACATTTACTACATGCTCCAACAAGAGAGCACTCATTGCAATCAATGTGACAAGGAAGTGAGTTACATATACTCACTTCATCCTCAAACTATGATCATAACAAATGACAAGCAAAGAATCCATTGTTCAGTTCAAACCTGTGTCATCCAACAACTCTTGCCCGCTCTTCAAAACATGAAATACAAAGACTACATCAAGGACAAATCAGCAGCTGTATTTGCACTATGGGACTTCGTCACAAAAGGCCATTTCAAGCTCAATCAAAACAATGTGATTACAAAATTTGTTTGCCTAATTGAATGAACATCATATGCTACAACAAGGTACAAAACAATACTAATACAAATACTTTTTTTTGTCTTCAATTTGCAAAGTATGTTTAAAATTATATAAAAATATGGTTTTCGTACTAATCATAATAATGTCATTGCAGGTGACGAAGGAACACACATAGTTGCAAAGCTACCTGTTATTGCATCAACCTGCACTTCTCTTTTTTCTTATGCTTATGTTCTTGGCTATTTGGCCTATATGACTACATTTCATGTTTTATGGATTAAAACTTTTTGCCACTCTCATTTTACAGTCAACATGTTTTTCCTTTATATGTTTAAAGGAAATGCTTAATTTTCTCATTTTTCCCTTAAAATAGCTTAAAATCCAGTATTACAAATGTAAGAATGCTATATATCAGAAATATAAAGCATGCATGTTTTTAATGGGCAAGTTACTATTGCAATTATTGCATTTCAATTTCAGATACTTGATTAGCCAATCAAATTCAATAGTTTAAAATATTTTTCTACCTTCCTATAGTACTAAATTCAAGCACGAATTTTCCATGTCTCTGATTTATCATTTATCTTTTTCCCTATCACATGGAGTAGGTCTCCTACTCCTCTTTGTTTAAGTGAATAAGAAAAATAGAAACACATTATAAATTTTTTCAAATATTTGACCATTAAATGCAATTTGTACAAAGATTCACTTGATACTTGATTGAGTTTTGATTGAGCTATTTTCCCACTTAGTTTCAGTGCGTAAATCACTAACTAGCAACATCCACTTTATAACAAAGCATAGGGGATGCACTGAACTTTTTCAATAGACCAACAACACCCAAAAGTTCCTTCACAAACATGATATGTTGCTCTTACTCAAAAAGACCAACCCTAAATAGGAAAGCTTGTGTATGTTCCCATGTCCTCCACACATACAAGCAAACCAAGTGCATCAATGGTGAGAATAGTAAAGCTATTACGTGTAAACGTGTAACAATATTGACTTGACTCCGCCTCACCGAGAAATGGGTGCAGTACATGATGTATGTTATGTAACCAAAAAACATGGAAGAGTTGAAGCCAAGCAATAGGTTAAATGTAAATTGTGTAGGATTCCTACTTAGACTAACACATTTTACAGCAGTAAATGCACTGTCCAATTTCCCAAGTAAATCAATGATTTTTTAGACTCAACTTAGAATGCTATATATGTGTAAATAGGAAAGCTTCCTCCTGACAACATTTTCTTGAAACAAATTTGTTCATTGTTTCATGAAATCAATTGTTATGGCTCACACAACTTTCTAGTATGTTATTAAATAGGCTTACAATAAATTTTTTATTAACTACTGAAACTTGATTCCAATAGTTTTGTTACTTATTTTTACAAACACAAAAATATTCTCCCCACTTTCCTAATCAAACTTTCAAGCAACAGTGAGTGCTTCTAAGTTCAAGCACAACAAACATGACTCTATCAGTGCAACTATATTCATTCTACAAACTCAGTTAATTGGCAACCCTTGTCCTCAAATCACTACTTTTGTCCTCCTACTACAAGTATTGCTTACTATTACAATGCTTTCATATTTTCCAAAAAAAAATCATCTATTTCTTTTTTGCACATTTGCTTCAAACAAATTCATAATTATAGCCACTATAGGGAATAGCTAATCTACATTAAATGCACTATCCAATTTCCCAAGTAAAGTAATGCTTTTTTAGACTCAGCTCACAATGCAATATATGTGCAAACATGAAATCTTCCTCCTGACAACATTTGCTTAAAACAAATTTGTTCATTGTTTGATGCAATCAATTCTTATAAACAAATTTTCTTTCTCCTTTGTTCATTGTTTGTTGAAAAGCTTGTGGTTTTATCTTTGGGTTGTCATCTTTGATGTTTGTTATTTTGTACAGCTCTTGAATGGGGGAGGATTAGTAAGAGCAGTCTACTACTGGTGAGTGGCTTGTCTATCTATTTGTGATACTTGATAACTAGAAGTATTGCTTGTTGTTATAGGGAAAACTGAATGGTTCATTGCTTTTGTGCCAACCAACCCTCTGTCAAAGGTTGTGCAATTTCCATTCAATGATTAAATATTTTCCAAAATATATAATGTCCTAGTTTGCTACTTTACTTAAACAAAAATAAATAGTAGACCTATTGGCATTTAATGCAATAGTTGTAGATTGATTGACAAGCATGCCATATCCAATGCACATCATACAATTGCAATACTAACCTCCTCTTATTGCAACAGTAACTTGCCTCTGAGCAAAATGCCATGCACATTAAATGCATGATGGTAGTAAAGCTAACACAATTTGCATTCAATTGTTAATTTTATCATTTTCATTTGTAATACTTGCTTCGCCAATTAAATTTGATTGCCTTGTAGTAGGTCTACTATTCATTTTAGTTGTAGTAAATTAGGAAAATATGGGACATTATATACTTGGGATTTATGGACATATTTTTCATGTTTGAAAACCATTATTTATCTCTTTTGCTATTGGTAACACTAGACTAGAGGTTTAAATATTAATTAATTTCCTTTCAAGTATTTATTCACTTACATCATTGAAAAGTCCCGCCAAAAACAATTGGTATCAAACCATTAAAGTGACACATTAAGGAAGGGAAACAACATCGATAAGTGCCTTGAGAAACACAATATGTTGAGGCTAGTGGTATGGAGCAATCCCAATACCTCGTAGTGTCTCAATGGTGAACACGTGTAAACGAGAATGCTTGTCTATGCTTTGCTATGTTGCACACCTTCTAGATGTCAACTACAAATATTACTTACTGTACATTTGCATCAAAAAAATTCATAATTATAGCCACTCCAGGGAATGGCTAATGTACAGTTTGATTAATGTACCAAGCAAAAATATTGCATATGAATTGCATATCACATGATTGCAATTGTGCACATCTCTCACTACAACACTATTGCAGCTTGCTTATGGCCATAAATTACACATATTCAAACAATTGGCATAATTTTTATAGAAATTCAAAGAATCAAACTTCATTACAAACAAAAGAGGAAAAACATTTGAAACTCTGACCTCACAAGCTCCTCTTCGAGAATCAACTATATTTGCACCTGTACAGGTCTTTCTCTCCACTCCAATTCCAAAAAAATGGTTCTTGTTACAAGGAAAATTTGAAAAAACAACCACAGTCAATGACAATAATATGTTATTCATAAACATCAAACCCAAAAGCACATGACAAAATTAACAATAACATCCTTCTGAGGATATGTACTTCATATGTCTGGCTTTTTGCTCAAAGACAAGTATTGTTGTAAATTCAATTTTTCATATCTAACTTCCTTCTCCGCTTAGATACTATTTCATGTTTATGACATACATAGCATGTGCCATCTATTGTTAGTTTACTACAGGTTCCAAGTTAGGTTGAACCAATCCATAATCAATACATTGATTGCATTCATAGTTAACAAGAACTTTCCCAAACCATCTACTTTCCCATATGTAGCCTGCTTGTTGGCTTTTATTGTTTCATGTTTATAACATACATAGCATATGCCGTCTACTCTTACTTTCGAAGGATTTCTATGTTAGGTTTTCTAAACAATACAGTAATGGTCATCTACATTTGTTTTATTAGATACTCAAAGCTTTTGTACATTGACTCTCTCATACTCTACAAAGCAATAACAACTTACTTGTATGGCATTCTACAATATTTGATTTCCCTTCTACACATGTCCTCTGCTTTTCAAACAATAATACACTTCTCTCTGCCTCAATGCTCTTCAAAGAAATTGCACATCATATTCTAATGCATCAATCAAGTGACAAATTCCTCTTAAGTCTATATTCTCACACGTTTACATGTAACACTCTTGGCATTCTCACTATCCATGCACTCGCTCGATGTTTGGAGCATATGCAGCACGACAAAGCATAAACAAGCACTTTCGTTTATATGTGTTCACCATAAACATACTGCGAGGCATTGAGATTGCTTCATACCACTACCCTCAACATATGGTGTTTCTCAAGGCACTCTTCTATGTCATTTCATTTCCTTATTGCATCACTTTAACGATGTGATACCATTTATTTATCACAACACTTTTCAATGATGTGCGTCGATTAATATTTGAAAGGAAATTAATTAATATTTAAACCTCCACTCTACCTATAAAGCTCTTATTCCTATTCACTTTACTTTGTATGGCCTATTTTTCAGGGGCATATGTTCTTTTCTAAATCCATGGTAAATAAAATTAATTACAATTAAACTATTTATCTGAATGAATTGAACTTTAAAATAGTATTTAAATATAATTTGAAAAATATAAAGGTTAAAATATTTAACTATATCTGGTAAGAATATATTCTTTTCTACCTTCATTGTACCATATCCACCAATCATATAATCAACATCTACACGAACATTTACAAATATTACTATTATTTGAACACAATAATATGGCACTAAAAAGGATAAAATACTTTTAAATTTTTAACTTATTACTAATGTTCATATTTACCCTGAAGGGTATCCTATGTCAGAAGAGCGAGCTAAGTTTGTTGATCAACGGTGAACATCGTTTCAATACGATGCAAGACGGACGAGAGGTTTACAGCCGTTGATCCTTTCTGTTGGATTTTTTAAAATTTCAGATTGTTTTCTACCGACTTTCTGCCGTTTATTATTTGTGTAGGGTTTTTCGCCCTTTTTTTTTAAAATCTGTGTAGGGTTTCGTAATTACACAGAGATTTCAAAATATGACAGCGTCTGGCTCATTGTCCTTGCATGCCCCCAAAACCTTTTAATTCCATTTTTATTATGTTTTTAAAGCCTGCGAACATCTTGAAATTTTTTATTTTATTTTTCACCCTTGAAGCTATAGAATCGTACGAAGAGCCTAAACAATACGGAAGTTGCCTTTTATTTGAATTTGTAATTAAATTTATGAATATTATATAATTAAGATAATAATAGAATATAAATATAACATAGTATTATATATTATAATAAAATAACAATTAATATAAATTAATTATAACAACAAAAATAATATAATAATATATAATAATAGAATACAAATATAATATAATATAGTATAATTATATATTTATATATAATTATATATTATATTAAAATATAATAATTAGTAGTATAAATTAAATATAATAACAAAAATAATATGAGAATTATATAATATTAATATAATAAGAATATAATTAGGGTTAAACTATAATTTCAATTATAGTTACGATTTTTGTGTTAGGATTAGGTTTAGGGTTGAATTAGCATTAGGATTAAATTACAAATTCAAATTTGGGGTTATATACTAATTAGAGTTATTGTTAGGCTTTAACTTTATTTATTAGTGTATTTATAATTAGGTTTAGCTATCATTAAATTACAATTATGATTATGGTTATGATTCAAATACATTTCAATTTAAGTGAGACTTCATTTAGACTTATGATTACAAAAGAATATAATATATAATAATATAATATAATATAATAAGAATATAAAACAATAAGAATATAATAATTTAATAAGTATATCACAATATAGTAATATTATTAATAATATATTAATAATATATTAATAAATTTTTTTAAAAAAAGTACTATTAATAAGAACATATTATTTAGAATATTATAAAAAATATATAATATAATATTCATAATAAATATGATATAATAATAAAATACTAATTTTAATAATATATTTGACATATATCTTACAAAATCAAATCCAAAAATCATCTAGCAATAATCTACATCAATTGTGGAAACTTGATATCACTAATATATCTTTTTCATTATTTCACTTTAATTTAATAATCTAAATAAAACAAACACAATAAAAAAATATATGTTTTGATAAAGATAATGTATAGATTAATTTTAAAATGCTTTTAAAAGGGTTATAATTATGGTTTATTTAGGGATAGCATTCAATTATTAGGATTACTTTATTTTTCCTAATTATTTAATTTAATATTGATTAATAATTTATGTGTTGGTGTTTCAAATAATGTAGCACATTAGGGTTAGAATCAGGGGTGGGGTTAGGGTTTTAAAAGAATTATTAATTTTGTTCAATTAGGGATGGTATTCAATAAGGGTTGAATTGGGGTTAGTGTTCAATTAGGGTTAGGGTTATTGTAAGGGTTAGTGATATATTAGTTTAATTATGTTTAAATAATATTGAGAGTTTATAATTAATTTTAGTTACTAGAATCTTAACTATAATTGAACTCTAAACATAACCCTATGTGAACCCTAACTCTAACCCTAACACTTATATATTTGAACACCAATCATAACCATAATCCCAAGATTTATCATAGAATGAGAACCTATGGTAACCCTAACCTTTACCATAAAAGTTTAATCTTGACTAAATTATAAATCAAACCCAAATTGGGGATTGAATAGGGTTGGGATCAAGTTTAGGATTAAAGTTAGAATTACATTTCAATTAGGGGCGGAATTAAAAAAGGGTTTACATATGTATGAATATTATTATATTAAAATAATAATATTATTTTATTATAACCCTAAATGATCCCCAACTCTAACTATAAATGAGCACGTACCCTTAATTGTAATCATAATGCTAATTATAGCCTAACCCCAATTGAACTCCTACTTTACTCTCTCTTTCCCTCTATATCTCTTCTCTCTCTTCTTCATGCCCTACCTCTCTATGTTGCATATATTTCACTAATGACACACCAAAGAATAATAAAATATTACGTTTGCACTAAAAAGACATCTTCTCTTGAAAAGTGCAAGTTGGATCTACTTTCATGGTCATTGCTTTCCTAAGAGTTCCTTTTATATAAGTAATTTCTAATCTTGATAGCTAATAATTATTCCAATGCATATGTATTGAGACACCAAAGAACTAGAATTTAACATACTAAAAACTATGAACATTTCATCTCACTACAAAAGAAGGGCCCATTTCTACCATCACAAAATTGTACTAGTATCAAGTTAAATATACAATGCAACATAGCTTACCACTAAAAACATTTTGTGAAAATTAATTCTATGCTATATGGTATCCATTATACCTACATAATAGCCTATACTTACGTCCTTGTCAATGCATCAACTAGAAAGAACTTCACCCATCATTTTTGTGTAAGAAGTAATGAAGCTTTATAACATGCAACCTACACTATGTGGAGAGCAACTAGACAATCCACATCGTCAAAATGAATCTAATGGGTGACACTTATCCTAACCTCAAAGTGATCAAATTCTATAGGAGCAAATTTTTTTGGTAGAATTCCCTAAAGAAGTGTTATCATGGCTTTCTATGATCATAGAATATCCACAAAATAGATTTGTTGAAAATTCCTTGGAAACTTTCAAAGAAAATGTAGTCAACACATATAAATTTAGTCTCACAAATATTTTCCTACCTTCTCCTTAATTATGCCAAAATAGGAGCTTCATAATATTATATTGCATCTATCACAACACAATGGAATAGGATTTAGTTAGATTTTATGGATGAAATTTTAATTGTTAATCTCTCTTCTCTCAATATCTATCTCCCTTTATCTTTCTTATCTATCTCTCCCTTTACCTCTTGGTCACTCTATCCATCTACATCTTTACAAATCTCTTTGTCTTCATCTCTCTCTTAAATATGTTTTTGTCTCTCTTTATCTCCCTCTTCCCTCTTTGTATATCCTTTTCTTTCTTAGGTCCTCTCTCTTTGTTCTTTATGTCTCACTCTATTTTTTCATCTCCTCACCCCCCTCTCTCTCTCTCACTTTCCCCTCTCTATCTCTCCCTCTCTCTCCTCTATTGCAAACATAATATGAGCCTAATTATCTTCTTCATTTAAAGGTTTTGTTTCAATCATATTCAAATCCTTATAAGAGGATGCATACTTGGTTTAAAGCTATCACTTTTCCATTCAAACCTTTTTTGCACAAACAAGATATTTATCTAAATGGTCTACCAATTGATCTCATGTACTACACAAACACATGCAAAATATATACCAATTTTTTTTCCTAATTGACCTTCCACACCTCTTCGGCGTATCCATTGCACACCAAGGTGCAATTGCTAGTTTATATGTCTTCTATATAAAATAAAACAAAATATGTCCTACATCTCCATTGCATGTTAACAAATAATTGCCTTTAGTAAATAACTTTCATTCCTCCAATATTCCTTGAAATTGCATTTCAAATAGTTGTTCGACCAATCAAATTGCATTCCTTAAAATATTTTTGTCTTTATCTTATAGTTGGAATTTAATGACATATTTTTGTGTTTTCAAATTATGATTTATCTTTCTCTCCATTGATTGGAGTAGATCTATTATTCATTTCTGTTTAATTTATTTTTTTTAAATAAAAAATCTTACTAAATTTTTGGCTAGAGTATTATATTAATACTGAAGTATTCATTTTCCAAATTTTAACCAATTTTATTTTTATTTTTTCCCTTCCAACCTAAAAGCTGTCCACTTGACGGCAGGAACTGGACTGCGTCACTTGTTTATGATGTAATTTTCAATCTATTTGAGTTCTTAACAATATCGTAGGAAAGAAAATAAAAAATCCCTGAAAATGCATTTTATCTACTACTAATGTTACAAATTAAAGAATTACCAAGCAGAAACCGATCTCAATGCCTTCGGTCTTACGCTAAGAAATCTAGACGAGGATAAAGGAAGAAAAACAACAGGCGCCAAAGGATCAGAAGTTAATCGAGATCAGCAACTTTGCCGGCAAAATGAAGCTCAGAGTTCGATCCCTTGACGGAGGTGACACCGTCAGAATAGATATCCCTTCTAACAGTACGAGTTTGCAGTCGCTGAAAGAAGCCGTTGCCCACAAGATAAATTCTTCTCCCACAGAAGTAAATCTGTCCCTTAACAAAAAAGATTATCTGCAAGGTCCCCCAGAAGAGTCCCTTCAATCACTGGGTATTATAGCCGGCGATTTGGTATTTTATACGCTTAACCCACATGGTTTTCAGAACAACATCAGACCAGTTGCAGCTGAAATCTCAGAAACCAGCAAAAGGCCTAGAGAAAAAGAAGTCAATACAAACCCTAAAAATCCCAGAAACCCTCAGAACCCTAATGATAAAACCTTAACCCTAAGAGAATTGTGTGCTTCTGCAGCCATGAAAAGGGCTTCGAAACACACAGTCACGGATTCCCAGAAGCCAGCAGAAATTGCCATGGGCACACCAAAGGAACAGGAAACTGTCGAACCCATGGAGGCAGACCATCAAATTTTGGAAAAATCCAGGTCCATACCGTATTTTCTGGAGAGGGTTTTGTCTGGAGAAAAAGAAAATGGAAAGGGCGGACATGGGTTGTTGATAATTGCCGTGCATGCGGTGATGCTGGAATCAGGGTTTGTCGGGTTTAATGTGCAGAGCTCAGAAGCTTCTTCAGGATTTCGGCTTCCTCATGGCTGGGCGAAAAGACCACTGGTGAGTCTTTGCTACACGCTTCCTGAACTTATTGTTGACAATGGCGATGGTAAATACGTGGAAAATGTTCAGCTTAGGTTTTCGGTGATGGGTAATTTTTTAGTTGTTTATGGCGCTTTGGCTAGTGCAAAGAGTTCACAGTCTTATAGGCTTAGTCTTGAGGTGGGGAAGTTTTTGCCTTGCATTGAACGTGCCAGTAGTTTAATAGGAAATTCAAATATTGTCTCTGAAAGTGTTGGAGAGGCCCTGGAAAGAAAGCCTGAAATTGGGGAGGTGCAAGATTCTCTTCGGGACGAGGGGTTTTTGTTTGAGTTTTGGAAGGTTGTAAAGGATGCGATTTCCATGCCTTTGCTCAGTGCTTTGTGTGAAAAAGCTGGCTTGCCACTCCCACCGTCGCTTATCTTGTTGCCTACAGAGGTGAAAATGTTGATTTTGGAAAAGCTACCTGCTGTGCATCTTGCTAGCTTGGGTTGTGTGTGTACAGAGTTTCGGTTTCTAGCTTCAAATGATGAATTGTGGAAGCAAAAGTATCGAGATGAATTTGGATCTTGTAGAAAACAGGGTGTGCAAAGATGGAAGGATGCTTATGCTATGACTTGGATAGAGAAGAAGAGGGCAAATCAGGGGGGAGATGGACCTTTCAGGCATCTTTCTCGCCCATTGCTAAGGAGATTACCATTTCGTTACGGAGTTCCAGGATATGGGATCAGAGGAGGAGATTTTGATCGATTTCCTGCAATAGGTGGTGGAAGTTTGTTTGGAGGAGGTGGCATTGGAGGCAGGGTTGGGCTGGGTGGTGGAAGCCTTGTAGGAGGGTTACCAGCGAGGATGCTTACGATACCGCACTGTGACCTAAATGGATTGGTTGACGATCAAGACCTAAATGGATTGGTTGATGATATCGATGCACACATCGATCCACATTTTCAGCCTGGGAGAGTTTAGCCTTTGAATTGCATCAAAGGTTAGGAGTTAATAAATACTGGTTCATGTGATTTTTGGTATGCAGCTTGGGAGAGTACATCCTCTGAATTGCATCAAAGTAGATGTATAATAAGCACTGGATTATGTGATTTTAGATCTTCAGCCTGGGAGAGTCTAGCCTTTGAATTGCATTAAAGGTTAGGAGTATAATAAATACTGGGTCATGTGATTTTTGGTATGCAGCTTGGGAGAGTACAGCCTTTGAATTGCATCAAATGTGAGGGTATAATAAACACTGGATTATGTGATTTTAGATTTGCAGCTTGGGAGAGTATAGCCTTTGAATTGCGTTAAAGGTTTGGAGTGTGATAAACATTGGATTTTGTGATTTTAGTTTTTGTTTTTTAACTTTTAACCATGTAACCTCCCTACTGTAATTTCTAAATATTATATGCATCAAGGTCTTATGATATCTATAAGTCTAGAGCTGTGTGTTTTGCAAATAATATAAAAGGAAAGTGCTGGGATTTCTTTAGTTTACCATCTATAGTTCAGGGTTCTGTATCTATAGAGCTCTGTCAATTTCATCAAGGTCTTATCACATCTATATGTCTAGAGCTGTTTCTTTTGTATATAATATATAAAAGGAAAGTGCCAGGATTTCTTTAGTTTACTATCTCCCGTTCAGGATGCTGTATACATAGAGTTCTGTCAAGTCCCGTGTGGGTGAAATTTCATTCGTAGCTGTACATAATTGAAAAGTCTGGGTTTGACTTCCTTCAAATGCCACCAGTGTAATAAGCAACTGAATCATGTCATTTTCGTTTATGTTTAATAACTGGGAGTGCTGATTATTATATGCATCAAGCACTTGCAACATCAACTTGTATAAGGCCATTTTCTTCTGTGTATAATATAAAAGAGAGTTCTCTTGGCTTTTTACTGAGTTGCTTTATGGGTTCAGACTTCGGAGTGTTGTATGAATAGAACTATGTCAATTTTTTTCAACGGAAATTCTACACTTGCTATACATTATATGAATGACTGAGTTCGAATTTCTTCAAATTGCAGGGGCATGATAACAACTGTACGATGTGATCTTAATTATGTTCAATAATGTCTAATTCTTGGATTTTTGAATGTTTTATGTGTTAATCTCTAATGGCATCATTACTTGTAATTTTGTTTTATTTGATATGCGGTATAAAAGGGGAGTTTGTGTTGCTCCCTTCAGAATTTCTTTATATGTTATTGTTTCTAGTTCAGAGTGCTGTATGTATAAAGCACATGAGATAAGAAAAAATGGCTACGAGGCCCATACTTTTTGGAATTTCCCGTTCCAATAATTGTTTTCTGGTTGATGTTTGCATCTGAATTGTAAGGCATAAGAATACAGTTAAATTATTCTGAGATTGAAAATTGTAATCCAGTAATCCCCTTTTAGAAGGAACCATTGAGGCTGGTAATAAGCACATTGGAATTTAATTTCTCCTTTAAATAGAATATTAACTGTGTTGCTCTCAAGGTAATCTTCCTTCGGTAGCACAGCAGTACTTTGCAGTTTATCCTCAGTAGAGAAGTGTACCCAGCAGCAGCCTTGGTCTGTGTGCAGGTGAGTTGAAAGCACAGTCAAGAGCAGCATCAGCATGGTGGAGCAGTGTTTGCAGGTGATCTCCTTAAGCAGGGCACAGTCACCAAATTCAACATGGCACTCAGCAGTTTAGCTTTTCTTATTTTTAGCTGGGCAACTCCAATTTTTTACCATACCGTTACCTTTAGACAACCCTTGCTTTTCTTGCTTTTCTTATTTTTAAATTGGCTTCGAATTCTGTTAGTTGCTGTGCTTATTTTAGAACAAGGCATGGTTTAGCTTTAGTTTTTTAAAATTAGGTTAGGGTTTCTCTTCTCTTAGCCAAGGCACTCCACTGAGATGGGAATTCGTCATTGTAAACCCTAGAGTTCTCTTGTGCCATAAAAGAGACCTAGGGCACACCACTGAAAAAGAGAGGCAGAGTGAAGTTTTGAGCTAGTGCAGTGGAATTCTTCTTTTCAGTTTAATAGAAGGGAGATGCAATCTTGAGACTTGAGAATTAAGATTTGAGAGTATTTGTTTTCATATTTCCAACACTATTTGTTTGTAGATTAACATTCTCTGACCTGCTATTGTGACCGGAGTTTCTTGTTTTAAGCTAATTTCCAGTTAGGGTTAATTTTCTGAGTGCAGAATCAGCTTAATCTGCATACCATGTTCTGAATTTAACACTTTTGGATTCCATTCGATTCTGTCAAGCTTGATATTCCATTAATCTTTTAGATTCATATAGTCTTTTTTAGATGTTACCTTTTGCAGTTAACTTGAGCATGACATGGTGGAAGTTAATATGCCTATAATTATCACGTGCCTTCACTCTTCTCTGTAGTAAACTCTGTGTTTTCTATAAACGGGTAAAATAATTTATAAATTTGTCAAAATTGTGGTGTGAAGATAATAAAATAGCAGCAGAGTTAGAATTATGTAGCTCCAACGGCTGCTCAGTTGACAGTCTCTAATAATATGCCCTTCAGCAGCTATAATGCCCTGTTCAATCCTTTGGCAGACTAGTTCAGGAATAGCTTCTTCAATGCCTGCAAGTACTCTTTTTCATTTATGGTGTTGGTTTCCATGTTAATGCATGAACAATCTCTCACTTCCTACTTCAACAGCCTGGATGTGTTTCCCTCATTCTCCAGTCGGATTCCTGTAGGGCTTGCATATTTTGCATCAAAACTAGCTAATCAAGTGAGCATCTTAGTTTGTTATTTTCCTCGAAAAATTTACATCATGGGCTGGTGCAATCATGACTGCCATTTTTCACAAGTTCGCTTTTCAGTTCACCATGGCTGCCCACCCAAAATATGTGGATTATCCCTTGGGCTTGAATGGAGTTTTGTTTTTCCTGTTTCATAAATTGCCTGACAACTATGATTGGCTTAAGAGGGCAAAGTTCTCATCTCCTCATCCCCTAATGAGAAGGGCACACTGTTCCACTCTTCTGAATCATTGTGACACCAGTGCCAGAAATAACGAAGGCTGCTGTTGTATCTGTTCCTTCTCATTAATTTTCACGGGCATGATGGTTCATAAGAAAAACAACTTTTGTGCTGTTTCTTAAGGTTTAAACCAAGATTTTGCTTCTCCATATGTGACTGTTTCTCTGAAAGCATTCTTGGTCTTGAGAAATATATGTTTCTAAAATCCGCTTAATCACAAATAACTGAATAAGTTATATTTCTCTTAACAGGCAGCTTCTACCATGATTTTGGAATCTCTATCAACCTGAAAATAACATAAAAACATTTATTTTGCCAACTTCAAGCTGGACAACAACCAGTCATCTCTTCTGTCACCAAGAAATTTGTCCATCAACAGAACAGCAGTAAATGACCTTCCCTGTGCTATTCTTGCATGTTATTCATGTTCTTGTACATGGGGCCTTATTTTTTGAACGTTAGTTGCAGCATCAAAGTTTATTTCAAGTGCTCCAATACAAAGGGGTTTCTGTTTCATCATCACTTTTGCCTGCTCAGCCTGTTTCTTACTAGCATTTTAATCCATTAACCCTCTTCTCATTTTCTTTAGTTCTTCTATTTTGGAAGGAAGTTGTTCCACTTACACATTTTTGCTATCATTCCTTTGTTGAAGTATTCTCATATTTCCTTCCCTTCAGATTAGCCATAGTAACATAAATTTTCTTGTCTTCCAAATTGAACCCTAGTCCAGCTGTACATTGTATAGCTTAATATGGAGAGAAGGGTATGTCCAAAAAAGGAAGAGCGAGGTGATTGGCATGTGCTTGGCTGTTTTTACACTATACACATATGGAGGGATCTTAAGATCTCACTTTCTGTGATTTTTCAGGGTTTTAATTTGTTCCGGATTACCAGCATCATAAACATAATGTCATTGTCAGAGAATTAAACACTATTAATTCTTACTGCGGGAGATATTACTAACTTCTACATATAAATAATTCTAAACCTGCAACTCACGAGTTCCATAAAAATAACAAACTATTCACACATGTACTAACAAATTTTAGCAAATCAAACCAACAAACAAAATGGGTAGACAATGATGGAATATGCCAACATTCCCCCCCTTTTACATCATTGTTTTAAACTACCAATAAGAGAATTTCAGAAAGTCTCAAACATCACATGTTCAAGAGGCTTGGTGAAGATCTCAGCACATTGCTATTGAGTAGAGCAGAACTGAAGCTGAATGTGTTTTTGGTGAACATGTTATCATATGAAGTGGTAGTCAACTTCAATGTGTTTGGTTCGTTTATGAAAATGTGTTTTGTTCGATTATGAAAAATTGGATTATAAGCAAGTTTTAAGAATACTTTGATTGTCACAATGTAATGTCCTCTTTTGGGATTGCCCTAAATCTTACCCTAGAATCAAAAAATTTAATGTGGTTAGAGAACTAACCAATTATATGTTTGAAGCAATATAAACTTGGGTTAGGCCCTGCAATCATGCTAGACAATATTGAAAATTTAATTCATATGATCAAAACATATATAATAAATGTCTTATCTATTTAAACGATGTAAAAATACATAACTATTGCAAAACTATATAAACTACACAATATCCATGATACAGTGGAAGTTTAATCATAATAGGACTTGGATGAGAAACATGATAAGGTACCTGATGCTATCCATGCTAAGTCCAAGAGTGGATATACCATCCCTCTTGGCCCCAAGTAGCGAACACACAGACATCTAACATGGGGTGGCACACTTAGTGATTAACCTTGTATCTAACTTCCCTATCCATGTTGTCTTATGCATCCATCTTATGATTGAGACTCCTTGAATCCATCCCAACAACCAACCCATGTAGAGATTGGGGGGGAAGCTACAATAGGAGGTCCATAGATTCTCCTTTCTAAGCCCAAGGGCGGACACTCACCCCCTTGGCCCCAAGTGGCAGACACACGAGCATCCAACATGGAGTGGCATACTTAGAAAGAAATATAGTATTTGCTCACCCTACTGGTATTTCTCCCACTCCTCATGGTTGCTTGATGAGAATTACAAACACTAAATATATCCAGATTCATAAAGGTTATAGAACAATAAATATATCATTATACACAGTAATCATGATAGGGCATACGACAATGTTTATCAAAACATAAAAGTGCTATATTCTCATAAGCAAATGCATTAACTATTGATTATGCCCTTGTTTGGTGAGTGCAAATAATTAATTCTAATCTGATCCAATTGTTTTTTTGTGTGCAAATATATTTTCTTTGATATGATGCCTCTTCCCCTTGTTCAATCTCCACATTTATACCTTGTAAATCCCCAAGAGGGGCGACCATATGGGGAGAGATATCCTCATGCAAGGAGGCATCCCTTAGTAGAACTTAATCGATGCCACCTTTTCTTATTTAACTGCTGCCTCTTATTCGCTGCATATAAATTCCTTTATTAATTTGTTAGCATAAAGAATAATAATGGAGATAAGGAATCACCGCCTTATCATAATGAATTAATTAATAATCGGGGGCATGATAGTCCTCCCCACCCAAGATTGCTTGTCCTCAAGCAAATTCAAATTTGGATGATCAAAAATCTCAACACCCTCCCAAGTTGTGTCTTTCGTAGGAAGCCCTTTCCACTTAACCAGAAACTTAGGGATAGTTTTGTTTCTTAATTCTTCTCTTGCATTATAAGAATGATCTCAAGGTCCAAAATTAACTTACATTCATCATCCAATGGGGGCAATTCTGAACATGGAGTGACATGTTGTCCTAGCACCTTTTTGAGACAAGAGACATGAAAGACATTATGAATCCTCCTATTGGCTGGTAGTTCCAACTCGAGGCAACCTCTCATATTCTTCTCAAAATCTAGGTTTAAGCTTTTCGGCTCCACTTTCCTTGATCGATGTCTGCTTATAGGGTTGTAGCCTTAGAAAAACCAAATCCCCAACTTCAAATGTTCTTTCGGTTTTGTTTTTGTCAGAATAAATCTTTTGTTGATTCTAGGCTTGATGTAGATTATCTTTGAGTGTATTCATAATATCCATATTTTGTTGCACAAAGTCCTTGGCTCTTGGTACATGGTTTCACTAGTAGTTTCAACTCATAGGCAACCTCTCCTATTTTTCTCAAAATTTTATATGGTCCATAGAATCTAGGTTTAAGCTTTTCGGCTCCACTTTCCTTGATCGATGACTACTTATAGGGTTGTAGCCTTAGAAAAACCAAATCACCAATTTCAAATGTTCTTTCGGTTCTTTTTTTGTCAAAATAAATCTTTTGTTGATTTTGGGCTTGATGTAGATTATCTTTGAGTGTATTTATAATATCCATAGTTTGTTGCACAAAGTCCTTGGCTCCTGGTACACGGTTTCCTTGGCGGATCAAACTTTCAAATGAGGTTGTTTCATATCCATACAAGGCCTTGAAATGACTCATCCCTATTGACATGTGATGTGTGGTGTTATAACAATATTCTTCAAGGTGCAACCACTTGACCCATGCATTTTGTTGACCTGTGACATAGTTCCTTAAATATCCTTCTATCCATTTGTTTACAATTTATGTTTTTCCATCAGTTTCGAGATGGTAGCTTGTGCTTGGTGTGAGTTGTCCTTACTAGTTGGAAGAGTTCTTGCCAAAATAAGCTCAGGAATCGGTTCTCTATCACTGATGATATTTCTAGGGAGGCCATGTAATCTAAAGATTTCCTTGAAGAAGGCATCGGCTATTTGAGGAGCTCTATAATCGGTGGATATTGCCATGAAATGTGCATATTTGGTAAGGTGATCCACCACCACGTATATGCAATCTTTACCCTATACTTTTGAAAGTTCGGTTAAGAAATCCATAGAGACACTCTCCCATTTTTTATTGGGAATAGGTAGTGACTATAGAAGACTTGTTGGATGGGTTTGTTCTACTTTGTTTCTTTGACAAGTTATGCATTCTTGAACATGTTTAAGGACATCTTTCTTGAGACCCTTCCAAGAGTACTTTTCTCTTGCTTATAAGTCTTGTAGTACTCTTGGTGGCTTGCTAGAGGATTGTCATGGTATTCTCTAATGATCTTATCCTTCATCTTGGAGCTTGGTACAAGGAATACCCTATTTTTGTATAGGATAAGTTCTTCCACCACCTTATATTCTTCATTCAGTAGATTCCCTTCTAGGATGTCGTTGGCTTGTGGATCTTTGGCATATTCAACAATGATGGAATTTTTTCAATCCATGAAGATGCTTGTGATAGAGCATAGATGGGGTCTTTGTGACAGAGCATCTGCTACAATATTGTTTTTCCCCTTCATGTATTTGATATCAAAATCACATGCTTGCATTTTAGTCACCCATTTTTGTTGTCTATCATTTAGATCATTTTGGTTAAGGAAGAATCTTAGACAATTATGATTAGTTCGTACAATGAATCTCCCATAGACTAGGTATTGCCCAAATTTAGTTAACATGCATGATTGCTAGCATCTCCTTGTCATAAATAGAATAACTTTTTTCAGTTTCTTTTAGTTTTCTACTTTCAAAGGCAATATGATGTTTGTTTCGCATTAATACAACTCCTTCCTCTAATTCAATGGTGTGTTCAAAGCCTCTCTTTGGTGGTAGTCCTTGTGGGATGTCTTCAAACACCCTTTTGTGCCCCTTTAATATAGGTTGAATGTCAATGTGTATAGTTTTTCCCTTGGGAGGAAGACTTGTCAAGGATCATGCATTGTGCAACCCATTCTCTTTGTCCATGTCTAAAATTTCTTTCCATCCTCTTGGATGAAACTACTCTTGGTGATCCATTGGATAGCCCTCTTAAGAGGACTTCCTATCCCTTATGTTTAAAGCAAAGCTCCAATTTTGGAAGGTCTAGGTAAAAATGCCTTAAAGAGTGTATCCATGGGGTACCCAAGATTACATCAATGTCCCCTAAATTTTCTACGTAGAAATCTTCTTTGATTGGATGGTTTCCCAAGGTTGTGCTTAGTTGAATTTTTTTTTTACCACATAGGGAAGTGGATCCATCAACCAAGGCTACTTTAAAGCCCCTAAAATATTTTGTTTCTAATTTCATTTTTGCAGCCAATTTTTTGTCCATAAAGTTGTGGGTTGCCCCACTATCCATAAGGGCTATTACTTTTTGTCCTTTTATTATACTTTTGATTCAAAAAGGGTGATGCTTGGAGGCTCTAGAGATGGTTGCTAGGGTTTCTTGTTCTTCATTTTTTATAAGATAAGCATCATTTACAGGGTGTTGTACCCTTTACACTGAAAGCCCACAGGCCAAAATGAAGCTAGTTCAAACCAAGAAAGAACTAGGAAAAGAGGACAAACCACACACAAAAATAGTTGACTGATAGTTGTCGAACCACAAATGAGAACTAGACAACCTCAAAATCTAAGGGGACAAATTTGACTCCCTTAACCCTAGGCCGTGAAGATGCGATAGATTTTGGGAGTCCCTTCTTTCTCAACACAACAAACCAGGAAGACTCAGAATCGAAGTCCTCCGAGCAAGGCACGAGAAGCAGATTCACAATAGCCACCATGGGCAAAGAGCCACCACTCAACAAGGGAGTCGGCAACGCAAAAGAGGAGACAAGAGTTGTTGAAATATCAACAGAGGCATTCAACGAGGGTCGGGCAGGCTCAGGATGAAAAACGACAACAGTTCGAGACACAAGTGGTTCCACGAAAGGGAGAGTTGGAAGAGGATCCAAACAGGACACAGGCTCCCAAGAAAACTCAATAGGGTCGTCCTCCGCAGAAGAATCCGAAGGAGGAGAACCCATCGTGAGATGATTCGAGAGAGCATCCTTCCACTAGGTAGCAATGCCCTTGTGGCTAGTATGAGGGCAACCAGAGGCCAAATGACCCATAGAGAAACATCTCCTACACCGAAAGGGGAGGCCCTCATAGTCCGGGAGTTGCTTCCAAGGTCTGTCCTCCACCAATAAGACAACATCACCATGGAGAGGTTTGGAGATGTCCAAATCAACTAAGATACGTGCTACCGTAATATGCCCAAGCTCCTGAGTCATAGAGTCCACCATCAAAAAGCGTCCAATGGTGTTTTCAATAGCTTCATAACATGAATCCTCCTAGAATTGGAGAGGGAGATTCAGTAGGCAGACCCAAACTAGTCTGGTATTCAACGGCTCCATAAGAGGATTGAAAGAATGAGACCACAACCTGATGGACAACAAATGAATACCCCACATCCACCCCCTGTCTAGCACACAATCTCACTCCGCAAAGGAGGAAAAGGTAGCAAAAAAGAACCCCCTTGCGCTGGGATAGAGCTCAATTTTCCCAAAGACAACAAGCTTGCAGGAGACGGAAACCCAGTCATGGAGATTAGGAAGGGAGGGCCACAAGCCGTTAAACCTGCAGACCACACCCTACTTCAAATAGTAATCCTCGTTCTCAACAACCTCAGGTCCACATACCACAACATGGGAATCCTGAGCACAGTGCAGAGGTCGAACTCGAGCCTGAGCGGGAGACCGAGCACCTTCAACAGCCTCAATGAAGGACTTCACCTAACCCAAAGAAGGAATGCCACCAGAAGACGGAGTAGGAGGTAGAACAACAAAAGAAATAGGGGGAGGATCGCCCATCTCCAGCAAATCCACATCAGCCTGAGCAACAACGCCAGGAGGACAAGGAACAAAGCCCACACCCGTCCACGTAGCAACACTAGACTTAGGAGGAGAGGGAACAGAGCCCCCTCCCAAACAATCATTCCCTACAACGAACACACCAGAATGAGAGTTCAAAACGACATTGGAAGAATCTCAAAGGTAGTTGGAAATGACAAAGGAACGATCTCCTGCCCACCGACTAGAAGATCCCCATCCATAGTAGAACGTAACATGTCCTTCAAAGGAAGCAAAGGAGCCTTGTTAGGAGAACTTTCCCTCCCCTGCAGCGCCCCGTCCACACACAACCGCGCAACATCGTTTCTCAGGTTTTTTTCCTGTTTATCACTAGAGCAGCTCCCACCCAACACCATTTCAACCTTTTATGTTTCTTGTTCTTCGTTGTACCTTATTTTCTTTCTTGGATTTCCTTGTTCTTCTTCATTGGATATTGCCTCTATATTATGTGCCTTGCTTTCCTTTCCACATATGTTTCCTGGCCCCCATTTTTCCTTACATTTGAAGCACAAACCTTTCTTTTTTAGGTCCTCTCATTTCCCTTGGTTTTCTTGTTTACCACCATGCCCAAGTTTCCATTATTCCTTGCAATTGAAACATAATTTTCCCTTTCAAAATCCCCCTTTATGCCCATTTTTCTTATAGGGAGGTTTGGTGTGTGTTTGATGACTTGTGTTTTGTGGATGTGTCTTCTAGTTTTAGAGCCTTATCAATGGCATCATCAAGAGAGGTGGGATCAAGGATGCTTTCCAATCCTCAGATCAAATATTTTACCCCTTTGACGAATAGGTAGGTGAGCTGATCTTTGGTAACCTCAAACACTTTTACTAAAATTCTTTAGAATTCGGTTATGTAATCTTCTATAGATCCTTGTTTCCTTAGATTTGTTAGTTCCTTGAAATCTTTTTGGGGGTGTTTTTTGTCAAGTCTTTTTATGATTTTGTGTGTAAATTCATCATATGAGGTTATACTATTGTGTCCTTGGATGAAGATGCCATGATGCCACCATTCATGGGCCAATCCCTCTAAATGCAAGATGACAAATTGGACGTCTTCTTTTGTCATAGGGATAAAGGTTAAATAGGTGTTTAACTTTTGTATCCATACATGTGATGTGATTATCCTCGATCCATCGAAGTTGGGAAGAGTTAATTTATTCACGTTTAGTCTCAAATCTTTACTAGGTTGCCTCTTGTCTTTTTTTGATGCCTCATGTTTCTTAGCTTCACAAAATTCCTTGAATGGGATATTCCTCGCAATCTCAAGGTCCAAACTTGTTTAGGATCTAGCAATTTCCTCAGTGCCATTAGGGGGTAGGTTATTTTCTTCTTCCTCCACTAGTGTTTCTTCCCTAGGTAGGAATGAAGGCCTTGGGATCTTAGGGGCAAATGATATGTTATTACTCTCTGAATGGTTAGAGTTTATGTCTCTCCCATTTGTAGAGTGGGGGTATTGATTGTATTACTCATGTTTTGTAAGGATTGAAGGAGTGCTTGGTTTGTTTTCTCATTTTGTTCCATAAAAGCTTGGGTTATCTTTTCATTGTTTTGCATGAAGGCCCTAAGTTCAATTTCCATTTGTTCACTCATTGTATTGTTTTGAGTAGAGTTGTTGCTAGTTTCAAGTTTCTTTTTTTCTCTCAAGTACCCTTTGAGCTATTTTGCTATGTTGCATCCACTATCTTTTGTCCCTCAGGCTGGCAGGAATAATGCTTTGATACCAATTGTAATGTCCCCTTTTGGGATTGCCTTAAATATTTCCCTAGAATCAAAAAAATTAATGTAGTTAGGGTTATAACTAACCAATTATATGCTTGAAGCAATATAAACATGGGTTAGGTCCTGCAATCATGTTAGACAATATTGAAAATATAATTCATATGATAGAAAACATATATAACAAATGTCTTATCTATTTAAACCATGAAAAATATATAACTATTTCAAAACTATATAAACCACACAATATCCATAATGCATAGTGGAAGTTTAATCATCATAGGACTTGGATGAGAAACATGATAAGGTGCCCAAAGCTATCTATGCTAAGCCCAAAAGTGGATATACCATCCCTCTTGGCCCCAAGTGGAAAACACACGAGCATCCAACAAGGGGTGACGTACTTGGTGGATAAACTTGTATTTTCCTTCCCTATCCATGTCACCTTATCCATCCTTCTTATGATTTAGACTCCTTGAATCCATCCCAACAACCAACCCATTAGAGATTGGGGGGGAAAGCTACAATAGGAGGCCCATAGATTCCCCTTTCTAAGCCTAAGGGCGGACACTCACCCCCTTGGCCCCAAGTGGAAAACACACAGGCATCCAACATGAAGTGGCACACTTAAAAAAGAAATCTAGTATCTGCTCACCCTACTAGTATTTCCCCCACTCAACATGGTTGCTTGATGAGAATTATAAACACTAAATATATCTAGATTCATAGAGATTATACAACAATAAATATATCATTATACACAATAATCATGATAGAGCATACCACAATATTTATTAAAACATAAGACTACTATATTCGCATAAGCAAATGTATTAAAACTTATTCTGCCCTTGTTTGCTAAGTGTAGATAATTAATTTTGATATTGATTTAATTATTTTATGTGCAGATATATTTTCTTTGATCTAATGCCTCTTCCACTTGTTCAATCCCCACATTTATACCCTGTAAATATCCAAGAGGGGGAACCATATGGGGAGAGGTGTCCTTATGAAGAGAGGCATCCCTTAGTAGAACTTAATCAATGCCACCTTTTCTTATTTAACCGATGCCTCTTATTTGTTGCATATAAATTCCTTTATTATGTTTTTTTATCATAAAGTATAATCAGAGAGTTAAGGAATCACCACATTCTCATAATGAATTAATTCATAATCGGGGGCAAGACACACAATAGAAGATTTTTGGTTGACTTTGAGGTACTACTAATCCTTCTGGGATATGACAATCAAATTGCTTCACAAACTGTTGTACTTGTTACATGATATTTTGCATCTATTGAGGAACAAGCAACTATGGCATTTTTCTTACTTCCTCAAGAAATAGGACTTGAACCTAAGAAGAAAACAAATCCAAATACAGAGTTCCTAACGTCAACAAATCTTGCATAATTTGTATCAATGTACTCTATTAAAAATAATTGATCATTCTTTTTATATTCTAGACCATGATTCGTTGTACCATGGATATACCTTAGTACCTATTTTGTTGCTTTCCAATAACACATTGTTGGGTCTTGTATAAATCATGAAAGATAATTAACAAAACTAATATATGGTCTAGTGTAGGTCAAATAATTCAAACCTCCAATCATTTGTTAATAAAGAGTTGCATTTACCTAATGAGATGGATAAAAAACAAATAACTACAATTTTGATTCCATGGGTGTAGAAATGGGTTTGGAATCCATCATTCTAAACTTCCCAAGCAATGTTTTGGCATAGTTTTTTTGAAATACAAAAATATAGTGATTAGTTTTCCATATCTCTAAACTGAGATAATAGTGTAATAGTATAAGATATGTCATATCAAATGCCTTCTTGAGATCATTCTTGGTTGTGTCAACCTTTGTTTATGAGTTGCTTGTAATAACTAGGTCATCAACATATACATTGATAATCACAATCTCCCCCCTTGTGTCATGCCCCACTAGGGAACAAAAATCACAACCTGATGAAATTGTTTCCTTAAGAAATAAATAAGAAACACTCCTAGTAAGGGGTCGATTGAGATTAAAAAGGAATTTCATTTGCAATAAAACATATAATAATAATAATAATAATAATAATAATAATAAAACAAGTTTCAAGGTAGGGCATAATTCGGAAGGGGTGTGACTCTTGCAAGGTAATGATTTTATGAAGAGGTGTGACTCTCTCAAGAAGAGGGTATAAAGGGAGATCATTTCTTGGGGAAAAAGGCATTCATTCCAAGGAAGGGATTGAAGGATAAATATTTCATAAGTGAATGAGATTGGATAAAGGAAAAATAAGAAATATAAGATATTTATTGGAAATAAATATTATTTTCAGTAAGAATATTATTGGAAAGTAAATTTAGCATATACATAATTGCATAATTATATTTTATTATCAATTAATATAGTAGATTCCTTTAGCAATCTATTTTAAATTTATAGAAGTGTTGTGCAAATAGAGAGGTTGATCAACCTTCGTTCACAAGAGGTGAAATATCAACTTTTCCTTCATTAGGCCTGCCACCTCGAGATACAACGCTCATGGGTCAGTGGGAATATGAGTGCTCCTGGGCTTGTTGAGGAAGACAATCTTCATGCATCTTATCACGCACGCCACCTCGAGATGGATGGAATGGAGCTCCTGCCATGCTTGTGGGCTAGGAGGCGAATGAGTGCTCTTGGGTTGATCAAGGAGGATGGAGCACCTCCAAGGTGGACTAAGGGATGGAATGGTCCTAAGATCTTGCCATGTTTGTGGGTCAGGAGGTGGATGAGTGCTCTTGGGCTTGATGGTCTTCTCAAGTATGTCACCCTACGATGGATGGATGAGGATCCACCCATGCTTTCACAATACAAGGACAACCATCCTTGAGATTGTGGTTTGCAAACATTTCAAGTGAATTCCTAATATGATTGGATATAAGAATATGCCTTGGAATAATCATTAATGATGTTAAGATATTTTGAATTTGAATGTTAATGATGCTATGAAGTATAGATCTAGCTATTATGATGTTTTAGCTATGATATATTGCTCTCAATATTATAATATTTTATGTATTAATTTGAATGCTATTGTAAAGTCGATACTTGTTATTACTAATATCAAATTTTTATGATTATTATTGTTTTTTAGGCTTAAAAACCAAGAATTTACCAAAATGGGACATTACACCTTGTTCTTCAAGATAGATATTTTGATCATATGGATTCCTACTAAATTCATGTTGTAGCAAATGTTCATCAATTTTGATAAATGAGGGTCTAGGAGTTTTTTTGAGACCATATAAAGATTTAACAAGTTTGCATACCTTTTTTCTTTACCAGATGCAATGTACCCCTTTGATTAGGTCATATAGACCTCCTCCTCAAAGCCTCCATTGAGAAAGGGGCTCCTTACATCCATTTGATATAGCTTCCATCCAAATTGTCACTAAAGAAAACCATTTTGATGGTTTTTATCTTTGATATGGGATCAATTGTTTCTTCATAATTAATCCCTTATTTTTGGACATAACCTTAGCCACAAGTCTAGCCTTATACTTAGTTATACTACCATTTTCCTCATACTTGATCTTGAAGATGCATTTACATCTAATGGCTTTCTTATTTGGTGGAAGACCAACAAGCTCCCAAGTCTTGTTTTTCATTAAGGATTGATATTCTACATCCATAGACTCCTTCCAAGGCTTTGATTCTAGTGCTTCTTGAAAATTAAATGATTCAAAGTTATCAACTATTGAACTCATTAGTGCTAGATTTACTTCATTAAGAGCCATGCTACGAGTCCTTAGTCTTGAAGTTGAAGTGTCTAGGACTCCATCTACCTTTGCATCATGAATGGTACTAGTATACAACTTGGGTATAGGTCATGTGACATTTGTGTGTGTTGAGTTAGATTGATTATCAACATTCCCATTACTTTTCTCATCCAAGTTGAATGTAGGAGCATTGTCTAGAGTAGATGATGATGTAGAAGGTGAACTTAACTCGCTCTTCTCATAAAAACTATCTGATAATGTATATCTTCTTTGTTGTAGGATCCATATGGCGATAGACCTTTGACTCATTGCTATAACCAAGAAGAATTACATTTCATAGTTTTCTCATCAAGCTTCTTTCTCTTTTGCTTAGGAATGTGCATGTATGCTATGCAACCAAATACATGAAGATGAGAGATGAATGGCTTAACTCTTATCCATGATTCTTCTGATGTGATGCTCTAATACCACATGTTGAGCTATAACTCATATGGACCAGCTAGAACTCAAATCTAGGACCTTCTAGTTGTTGTTGAAGTGCTCTACCAATTGAGCTATTAGTCCTTCTTTGGCCAACCCGTCATCAATTTGGATGTGTCTTATTTTCAAAATCCCCCCTTAAACCACCCTGCAAGTGCTTGGAGCTCCTAGCTTGGCTTTGATAAAGTGATTAGTCTCTTTACGATGGTCTAGCATGCTCTCCATAGTCGAATCAATGTCAAAAGCCTCTAAATCAACAAAGAAAACATATCCAAAATACTTGAAACCGGATCATAGATTAAAATGCAATAGACTTCACCTTATCCACTATTCTCCTCCAAATATCCAGTTCTGTGTTTGTAAAATTTTGCTTGAATAAATCCTCTAACTACTGTTAGGATGCTCCAAATTTTCTTGCTAAAGATTTTTTCAGCATTTGTTACCTTTGCAAGCAACACATCTGTCATGGAAATGATATATACATGTATAGAGGTGATAAGGTCTTTTGTGCCATGCAATGCAGACATGAAAGACTCCTTAGTGTAGATAATTACACAATCTCCAACAAGTCTATGCCTTGATACCATATCAAAGAATTAAAACTATTAATTCTTATTGTTGTAGGTGCTATAAATTTATACATGTAAATAATGTTAACCTGGGACTCATGGTTTCCATAGAAACAAAAAATTGTTCACACATGTACTAACAAACAATAACAAATAAACAATACAGGTGGACAATGATGGAATATGCCAACAATCATTAAGCATGCCTTTAGCTTTCATTGGTTCATTCAAAATTGTTGGGAGTAATGAGCATTTTCTTGAAGTATCAATAGTTATAGCATTCTTAACCTTGTAAGCTATTGTATTTTTGAAGATAATCACATGCAACATTTTGAGTTCTTAGGAACAAGTATCCAAAATGTTGCAGCCTACACTTTCACATGGTGTTACAAGATGTTTGAACCCTTATTTAAATTGCACTTGCTTGAATTGCATCACAACATAGAAATATGTTTTACAGACACAATCTAGTTCCACAATACTAGTTTTGAATCAATCTCAGATGCACTTCCTCGATTGGCATGCCAAAAATAAAACTTGAACCCCATCAAAATTTGCACTACCTCTTATAAATTGAATTGAATGTGGTCATGCTTGCTTCAAATACATTCTTGTGTTGGAGCCACCCTCAAAAGATGAAAACTTATACTAATATCTTGTCTTGTATAAAGCTTCTTTTTACGTATGTATTCTAGTGTTTTGATTCAACTACATATGTTTTATGCATTGATGTTTCAAATTCACACTCAATTGTTGGTCATGAGGATGAGGAAATGATAGGTTTTATTTTGATCCTTTGGGATGATACTCTTCTGTAGATCAATTCCAAAACCAAGGTTCTAAGTTTGAATTAATTTGAAATAGTGTTCCATGGAGTTGATGGGACTTGGGAATGGGAGGATAAGTTTGGGGATGACAATATTTTTCACAAAAAATTGAGAACAAGGAAAGGCCACTAAAATGATATGTAAAAATTAATATTTAAAAAATCAATTAAAAAAGATTAAAATTTAGATGATGAGTAACAAAAGCTGAAATTTATACAATGTTGTACTGATATGTGACCTTTTGCATTAGAGAATGAATCTTAATGGCTTCACCCTTCTCTTGAGTGAAATTGTACCATTGACTAGGACTCCCCTATTAGTAGATTTTGTAGGATCATTTGTACTATTTGACGACTCAATGTCATCCATGCTATAAACAATTTGAGCAAATTCTGGGAATGTTTATGTTGATGCCATTTTCAAAGATGATAGAACTTGTTGTCAACCTCCAACAAAAGAGTAATAGGGGCTATCATTATTTCATCAAATAAACAAATATAAATGTAGTCAAGTTTGATGAATAGATCTACAACAAGTTGTACTACACATGTATGTGTTAAATCCAACATTTTCACTAAGATTATTATTGTTATTTTCTAAATCATTTGAGTGTAACCATAGAAACATTGTTTGGAATTGAGATTGACTAGGACCAAAATTATAAATGGAAATCAATTAATTTAGCATGGTCAAGAATATATTTATTTATTTTTAAATTTAAAAATTAGGGTTTGGGGGTAGTAGCCCTCAATGACCAACATAATGGAGAGGTAGTGCCTCTTATGGGATCTAGGGAAATGCACTAGGGGTGTTGCTCCTAGACCTTGTAAGGGATGTTGCCTCTAGTCTTTACAAGGAATGTTGCACTTGGTGGGTTTGTAATTGTGATATAGCACAAGGTCAAGGCCACAAGGACCTTCATGGTGCATTCATTTTTTTTGTACTTGACATGTTTCTTATTGCAATATAGGATGAGACTGAGACCACAAGGACCTTCATGATGCAATCAATTTTTTTTATATATTTTATTTTATTTTTCAATGTGAAATGATTGTTATTTATAGTTTGGGGACTTTTGCTTCCTATTTTCATGATTGTAATAGAGAATGGGCTAATGTTCTACCCACAATTTTTTGTTCTTAGTAGGATTCTCTTTTAGGTTTGGGTTCGGGGCTTTTGATTACTTTTTAATTTATTTTTAAATGTTTTTTTTGTTTTGTTTGGAGATATAAGTTAAGGGAGGTTTAGGGCTTTTGATTACTTTTGACTTTTATTTTTAAATTTGTGTTTGTTTCTTTGGAGCCCTAAGTTAAGGGAATTTTGCACAGCTTGAGTTGTCTTGTTTGTACTACAGGGTTTCCTTAGGGACAATCTTCTTTAGTGGTGGTGTCCAGTCCATCTCCAAAACATCCCTATCTCATGAAATTTATTTTTTTCTTAGGGATGTATCCTTGGGGAACATGGGTCTTAAATGTGCTTCCATGATTTTGCATACCAAAAAGAAAATTTGAACTATATCCAAATCACAATTTTAAATTGTGGGATTTGAACCATGTGTATTTTGAAATAAACTTAAGGTGAACTTCATAGGTTGATTGGTTGTAGACACTATTGACATCTTATTTCCTTTATTTTTTTGTGTTTTAGTTATGGCATTCCTCTCTAAAAAATCTTGAGCTCATGTACAACTACAAATAAAAATCTACCATGTAGAATTCATTATGTTGGATGAACATCAAATAGATTTTCCTTGCTAATGTTCACATAGGCAATAGTGACTTTGATTAATAGAAGCAACATTAAGTAACCATGGATTAGCGACATAGTTGGTTTTGACAATTTCAAGGTAGAAAATGCTCCTTTTGTTGGGAAGACTCCATGATATAGGTATTATTGTGTAATGAAGGTGGTCTATAGTCACTTTGTTACAAAAAAAGATGAATTTTGGAGTAGTTAAAAAACCTAAAGGAATTTCCACAACTTTTTCCTAGTGGGCAATGTCTTTGACAAGTTGGACCATTTGGATTTGGAGACTCATACCCCTCAAATGTAGTCTTGAAATATGGGTGGATATTATAGTTGAAAATTCTTGGGTAAACATGTGTGAAAAATGTGGAAGTATGGACAAGGTGTGTGAATTTTTTGACAAAACATTTTTAAGATATGTCCTTGTGGATTGCAGTGACTTTAGGATATGTACAAAATGGATGTGTTGAAACCACTTTAGAATTGTTCTAACAATTGGCATGTTTCAAGGCAAATTCCACCACCTTTGCTAGCATCCTCCAAGTATGTTTGTCAAAATGGGAGCTTTGGAAAAATGTATGGACATATATCAAAGTATAAAGGATTGATAAATTTTGTTAAATGTTGTAGTTATAATTTCCTTGGTAGAGGTGTACTCAATATACTCTGGAAGAGGGTATTTTGTGCAAGTAGATAAAAAAGGGTGATTACTCAATATACCTTCCAGTATTATTTGTAGTCAATATTTTCTTTTAATTTGTACCCTTGTGAGAAAATAGAGAAGACTTTCATTTCCACTCTAAAGATCCCAATTTGAACAATATTTGAAGACTTAGTCAATTTGAATAGTCTAATTACTTTGCTCACTGGAATTATGAATAATTTTGTAAGTTTTAGAAGTGTCTTGGTTTAAATTTTTCGTTTATATAGTATTATGTTACAACAAATTACTCCTAGAGTTCTAGAAAGGATGACTTAATATTTAGACTAAATTTGTGTATATCCAATCTAAACAAATTGTATCTATTATTCTTATGGGTGTTCAATTTTTCAATCTTTATTTTAAATTGGCTTAGATTTAAGATTTCATTTGCTATAAATCTTATTTTACTGTTGAAATTATGGCTACATAAAATTCTAATCTATTTTATTTATACATTCAATTTGTTTAGTGATGACGTTCCTTTTCCCTTGCATTTTTTGAATCAATATCTAAGAGATTTTTTTGATTCAATAGTGTTAGGAAAAAGGTGTCTCAAACTTTGTGTTATGGCATAAAATTTCCCATTACATACCCTTATTTTAGCCTTATAAATTGATAATGCTAAATCTCGCCATCATAAGCCTTTTTTCATTTTCATACTTCGTCATTTTTTGTCAGTGGAGGGAATTTTGACTAGGATGGTTTTGCACTGCACAAATGTTTGTGCACTGCGCAAACATCCCTGACAGATTCCCGGGGTCAAGGGACATTGGGATGTTACACTTCTTGTCACCCACGAAGTGTAACGCTCCCTACGACTGCAAACCTACCCAAAAATGGCTCTTTTGCCTCCAAACACCCATTTTGAACATAGTTTTTCATTCCTTTCATTTAACTTCTCATTCTAGTCTTCATTCTTGTAATTTTGATTCACTTCACTCTATCTATTCTTCCACGCCATTCTTGCTTCCATTCTCTCTACACCCTTTTCTTGTAGGTTTCAATCTCTACATCACTCCTACACGTTCATCTTGCGCTCTCAAAGCTCTCATCCTTCATTTCAACTTCTTCAAGCTTGTAGAAGGTGAAATAAAGAAAAATGGATCCTAGGCCCTTAATTCAAAGAACCTAGGATTCAATGGTGGCCTTTTTCCAAACTTCATTAAGATGTAGATCCAAGGTGAAAAGATTGACTTTCAACCCTAATGGTGAGCCAATCAGACCTGAATCTACATCTAAAGGGGGATTCAAATTGATTAGAAATATTTTGGAATGATCAAACTAATGATCATATATGCCCTAATATTCAAAATGCAATATCCTAAAAGTTAACAGATGAAAACAACAATCTGCAAGTGGATTTGGGAAATGCAGAGGACGCCAAACCTGCTTAGAAAAATTGGTTTTGAGGTGCCTACAAGGACTCATTCACCCATGGGCGAATGGGTCTTTGTATAGGGGTTTTGAACAAATTTTGGGGTCCTCTGGTACAAGATCTAATCTTCTATTTGGCACAAGTCCCATTGTCGGAAAGTCAGAAATAAATTATGCAACTTAATTTTTGCGACTTGACAATAATGATGAAAACTTGTGCAACAATACAAAATTTCTCTTCAAGATTTCTTCAATTCTTCTTCAACCTGTAATTTGCAAATACACAAAGAGGATTTTTTTTGTTTTGTATGGGGGTTTACCTTGGTCAAACCCCAAGTTTGGTAATTAAACCTTGATAGAAAGATAATGAAAAAGGAAGGAAATGATGAATGAACAATGCTTGTTGTTGCATTGGTGGTTGTCGTTGCACCAAAATATCGACCTATTAATGCCTGATACAATTGCAAGATTTATACAAGATCCATAGGAAGTGGTTAATCCATGTCATGAACCCAAGCACCTGTTGCACCAAGGAGACCAAGGGACACACCATCTTGCAACAATCCCCCCAACACAAGAGAGGGGTTCAAACCTATGACCTTGGCTCTAATACTAATTATTGCATTGGTGGTTGTTGTTGCACCAAAAGATTGACTTGTTAATGCCCAATACAACTATTAGATTTATACAAGATCCACAAGAGGCAGTTAAGCCATGTCACAAACCAAAGAATCACACTACACCAAGGAGGCCAAGGGACACACAATCTTGCAACACTTGCTACAACTCACCACCCTTTGATGGCTTCCCTTAGAGGACTGAATACAAACACATCACTCCAAGGATTTGGCTCTTGTTTGGTTGACTTGATTGATTGCTTGAAATGCTTTGAATACTCTTGAAAACCTACATCAAAATGTTAGCTTCAAAAGATGACATGAACATACAAGAACTTTAACATGATGATAGGATATTGATTGTTGTTGTAAATGACTGATAATGCTCCTCTTGAATTCTCTTGACAATAATATTTTCTCTTAAAATTTCACCTCTTGTTAGATGATTTCAAATGATAAAATGACCATGTATTTATAGGTGTTTATCTAATTTCCTAAAAAATTAGATAACAAAAGCCGAAAATTTCAAATTGAATTTGAATCATTAAAATACTACCAAAAACATATTTAAAAATGGGTCTTTGGACTTAAAGGGGACCCATTCAACCATGGGTGAATGGGTCCTATCCTATTAGTCCAGGACACTCACATTTCATGGCAATTAAAATATTAAATGCATTAGTTAAATGTTGATTCTACTTTCAAAAATTAGGAAAAATGAGGAATGTATAATTTGGAAAATTAGAAGCTTAATTAAGTCCAATAAATTAAGGGACCGAAACATAGTGTGAAATTGTAAAGGTATACAATTTTTGACACTACATTTAGTCCCCACTTTAGTGAGAGTATGAACTTATGCTTAGACTCACACTAAGTAGACAAATATGTGTCAAGAGGGGTCCAAGTGCACAAATGTTAATGAGATAGAATGAAAAATATCAAGGGATATGGCTAATCCCAAAGAATCCAAGATCCCATGGTAAACCAACATAAGCACAAAGAGACACACATGAATGTAAGATATGTGTAGCAAGACAAGATATACAAGCATACAATGTCAAAGCTAATGCAAAAAGAGAAAAAGAAGAGGATGGACTAGCAAGTTGTATTATGCCACATCCATGAAATATGCTCACAAGGGATAGTGCAATTTGGTATACACTAGGTGAGCCCCCAAAGGATGAGAAACACACACTAGGTCTACAAGGTGTGCACTCATAAAAAGGTGGCAGATGGGACGAATGCACCAAGTCTACAAATGTGTTCCCATACTTCAACCATACCAAAATTTATAATTATTGATAACTTTGATAAGGTGCCACAAAATGATCAAGATGTTATGCCAATGCATCACTAAGCTCAACTCTCATGAACAAAGTGAAGCAAAATTGCCAAAATTGCCTTAGGGGGTGCAAAAATGACATTAGGATAAGCTCAAAAAAAAATCAAAGGGGATTTTCTTAATACATGAGAGGTCACACCTTAGGGAGAATCGCACTTGACATTGCCACCAAGAGAGGAATAGTTGAGGAACAAAATATTCACACATTAGGGAATACTAACCATAGCATTACTACCAAGAGGAATGTCATATGCCAAGAAAGATCACACTCTTATAAAACATCAAGAATAATATCACCACAAAGAAAACACATCACATAGATCAAGAAAACCACACTTTGAACCAAAAATTCACACTTCCTAGGAGATGTATGCTATCATCACTAAGAAGGGAACATGCAAACAATGAGCGGGGGACTATATGCCCCCTCTTAAAATGTCAACATACTTGCTATGTTGGTATTTTAAGGAGAAAAAAGGGGAAGAGGGGATCCTTGAAAAGAATGCACACCTCCCAAAACTAGTTATCCTTGGCCCCCATGTGTAGAGACAAGGAAAACCACACCAATGACTATCATGTTGCTGCCATGAAAAATATGATTGCACCTAAGATTATACCACTATGAATGGCAAAAAGCAGAACACATAAAGCTACCAATGCCACATAGGGATGAGCAACATGATAGGATGAAGATGAAAATCATTATTGATAACAAGAATTAGGTGCATCGACACAAGGAAGAGCACCACAATCCTTAAGATGTTGAATTTTGTTACTCAAGTCCTGACAAATTCATTAGTTGAATGACTACCAAAAATGAGCTTTTGTTGTAAAATTTATTTCATGTTCTTGGAGGGAGAGTTATCAAGTAGGCTTGGAGAATCCTTGACAAGGTACTCTCTTGATCAATAGTAGAAGATATTCCTTTATTTTGTGAAATTTATCTTTCTTACTTACTGTGAGATATCACACACAAGACTTGTTAGGTTTAGATTGTGAGATTTTGTAATCCCAAAAAGGAGGGTGTAAAATCTAATGAACCCCAATCATCACTAGAACATGTTTTTGAAGATAAAGCAATATCATGACCATGATGTATATTTTTCCTAGGACTATTTTGTGTGATGACATTGGTATTAAGCGAAGGTTTCTTTGATGCTTTTGTTTCTTTCAAAGGATAATAACCAAGACCTCTTATTTGTTCTTGTGTACTAGGTTTGATGGGGACATAGATACCTTGTTCTTTAACACCACATCCTTTTCTATTATAGACAAGTTGTTTCAAAAGCTCATAACCTCTTCCATAAAGTGCTTTCATCTCTTTCAAAGAAGGTGGCTTTTCATGACTATCTTTGTCATATGTAGATGTGTAATTTGTGTTTTCCTCTTCTTTGCTAAAATTTGTGGACTCACATGCTTTTGATGACTCTGATTGTGTTGATATTATGGTAGCTTCTTTCTTCTTTCTTGATTTGTGTGTGATATTATATTCCCCCATGAATGTAGGTGTAAAATCTAATGAACCCTAGTCATCATCCAATAGTTTTGTTATTGATGAAAAACACTTATCTTTCTCTTCTTCTTGCACTGGTTCCACTTTTGTAGTTGGTGTCAATGTTCTAAGAGGATTTTTCATTCTTGTTTCAATTTTAAAAGACTCTCAGGTTTAATTTTGACTTTTATCATGTGGACAGGTTGTTTTTATAAGTGTATTTCATTAGACAATGAAGCATTGAGGGGACTCCATTCATTTCATGAATCCATGGCCTACCCAAGAGAATATTATATGAAATTTTATGGGGCATGACATGGATAGGAGTTTGCAACGTAACCCTACCAGCTTTAACAAGTAATGTTATCACACTAAGTGGTTGTTTTCCCACATTATCAAAACCCTGAGTATACAACTCAACTAGTTGAATTTTAGTCTTGTCCACTCTAAGTTTATCCAAAAAATTTAAACTACAAACATTAAGTGTCAAACCATTATCAATGAGAGTACGCTTAATTCCAATCTTGTTAATGCTAGCCAATATCATGAAAGAATAATTTTGTTTATGTATTTCCAATTAAGGTAATTCACTTTGATGAAAGACAACATTTGTCCAAATTAGGTGAATTCATATTCTTAATCAAAGTTTCCATGTCATTAGGTTGTGCACTAGGAGGTATATTTGTCCTAGGAGTTGTTTAATCAAGATGGAAAAATGGCATTTAATTAAATAATTTGATATTATTTAATCAAAAGAGGAGAAATTAATAGGAAGGTGATGAATTAATCAAATAAAGCTAACTATTCTATTAATAGGAGAAAAGGCTGCATTAAACTAAATAATTGGACAATAATTAATTAAATAGATGAAATAGGTGAATTGGGAGATAAATGGTGTTAATAAGCAAAATCAATGTGTGATATGCTTGGGACATTTTCAGGTGTCTACAATAGGAGTGATTTTCAAAAACTGAAACCAAATTTGAGCATACCACAAGCAAGGTAAATTTAGGCTCAAATTGACTAGATAGGGATGGTGGGCACCCTAAGTCTAGAAAGATGAATTTGATGTTTTAAAAATTTGAACTTGAGTAACAGTGCTTGAAAATATATAGGTGTAGAGGTTCAAGTCTGAAAGTAGAAATATTTTTGAAAATGCATGAAAACCTAATTTTCCTATTTGAAGAATACACATGCATGCAAATTTTTATATTTTGAAAGAAGTGCACTATGCTTAAATGATGATTTTTCAAAATTTAAAGTATTGTAATTGACTTATTTTTTCAAAAAATGCATAAAATAAATACTTTTTGATCCTTTGAAATGAAAATAATATGCAATTCTCCATGTTTTAAATGTTTTTCAATAAAATATGCATGCAATTTTGATAGGTTTCAACAACCTAAGATTGTATTCATATTTCCAATTGTTGTAACTCAAACCTACTTGACCTAATCAAGGAAAAGTCAAATCTGAAATTATACAATTTAATTCAAATTATTTACAATTTTTCCTTTTAATGTATAATGATTAAAGAATGCAAATACATATTTTTGATAAATGAAATAAATGCAAAATAACAATAAGATCTTCAAAGTATCTATATTTTTCTATTAATTTTTAAAATTTATGCTAATAAAAATAAGAAAATTTTAAGTGTAGGATATGTCGAGTTCACCAATGTGTGATGTAGGAAAAGTGATCCTAGATCCAACTAAGATTAACCTCTTTTTATTTAACATCACATTTGGACACAAAACCAACTAGGGTTTATGATTGGCTTGTTGCCACAATGGAGAGACAATATTCTAGGGTCTTGTGTCTATTTTTATGTTGTGATGATGATAAATTTGATGTTTTTTAATAAACCTATTTGACATGTAACCCTAGATTTGAAAAATGTAGTTTATTGCACAAATGAAAATGGAAAACCATATAACAACCTTATATTTAAGAAATAGAGATAGAGAGGAACTTGTGTTGTAAACTTGAGGTTGAATTAGGTGGATGAAGTAGTTGGGAACCCTATACCAAAATGCTTCTTTCTTCGGATCTAAAAAACTCTAAGATGTGAGTTACAGTTTGCTTCATGTTTTCTATAATTTTTAGTTGACAAAACTTTCAGATCTGAGCTACACACATGAAAAGAGGGGAAAAGGTTGTGTTGTATAGGGGATTGCTTAATTCAAACCCTATTTTGATATTTCTACATCCACATACAGCAAATTATCATGATCAAGATAGGATACCCTAGGTAGGGCATAGGCCAAAACAATAATTGATTGAAATGATAAATGATAAATGATAATGTTACCTTGACATGTGAAATCCTTGATGAAGTGATATCAAACCACAAGTTTCCACAAATGTTGATTGATGGATTCCTTGATTGCTTGATAGACCTACAAAAGGTTAGTTCCCAAAACATAATAGCTTTATGTAAATATCATGTAGATGATAACTCAATACATATTCACAATAATTACATTATAATAGCTTCTCATTCATAATTGCCTTCTCTAATATTCAAATGAGAATAAAACTTGTTTATATGCATTTCAATTGATATTTTTGAGCATAAGCCAACCTGGGATCTTTTTTTTAATCACCAAAGACCGACACCAAATTTAATTCTGAGATAGGACGCCCTTAAGGTCAAGGGTACCCTCCACCACTAACCAAGTGATTTTGCCTCAAATTTATCAAGAAATCAGAGAATTTAATATTATTTTATGATCTGGCTCCGAAATGAATAAATTATTATTATAATTAATGTTGTAGGAAAAATAGGGTGTCAAGGTAGCGTGAAATTGTTATGGGTGACAATTTACGACACTATAAGTTCACTAATACCTTGCTAAACTCAAAAAATGAAAAAAACTAAAAAATTAAACTCCCCAAAATAGATAATATTATAAAATATGCCCCCACCCCTAAGACAAAAAAATAATAATTTTATGATACAATTGTGCAAGTTGGAAGCCTCAATCAATTATTTATAACATGGTGATTTTATAATATTTTAAGAAAATAAGAATTCTAATGTGAAATACTACATGTATCATTACATTCCTTTCTTTTTTCTAATATTTTTTAATTATCAAATCTTGACATTGTGGGAAAAAGTTATGCCTATAAAAAATTCTCAAATAATAGTATAAAAATTTGAAGTTTGCAAGAAAATTTTAGAAACATATAGAAATATGAGGAAAAATTAATTACACAACAATGAAGTTCTCGAAAATAGCTTTCCAACACCTATAATAAGTCAAAAATTAACTTCAAATGCCCAACTTATGCCAAAAAGAAAAAAATATCCCTTTTAGTAGTATTACATAAGCCTTGGTTAGTTGGGTTGAGCATTGGTGAAACTCAAGCCATGGTAGTGGTGGTGATGACATGAAAGTGTTGGTGTAAAGGTGTGGTGGCGCATGTCAATGGCTGGTAGTAGCTATGGAAACTTGGATATAAAGGTCATTGGTGTTTAAAAATTTGGTGATGATGTCAACAAATGGCTTCAATGGAAAACATATAGGTGGCCAATTTCATAACAAGTACATGTGCTTACACTATGCTATTATGTTCCCTATGTATGAATATTAAATACTACACTACAAATAATAATAAAAGAAAATTAAAAATTATTTCAAATAGTACCAAATAACAATGACTCGTACTACCTAACAATATTGTATGAAGTATATGATCATATAGAGCCATAGAGGTGGTATGGAATTTTCTATGGCATGTAATAAATACCCTCCAAAACACCTATGTATTACATGTTGCAAGAATGAACAGTTGGTGTTGTCATTGATGTCAACAAGCTTGTGTTGTCATTGATGTCAACTGTATGTAGTGAGGGAGATTGGTGTTGAAGATGAATAGTTGATGTTGTCTATGCTTTGATCTTTTTCATTGTTTTCATTAGTTAAGCTACTGGTGTTGCTTAGATAAGCTTTTATCTATGGATGTAATAGTGTTGAAGATGATGAGGATATGTCTTTGGTGCTTGGTTTCCAAGTTCTTTTGAGAAAATTTGATCAAAAGAGGAAACATGTTGTGGTGTTGTTTTGGGTTATAGAGAGATATTTTGGTTTTTCTCCGCATTTCTTCTAGGTTGAAGATCTTCCTATGTGATCAGATATGTTGGTGAGAGGTGTTCAAAGATTCTATACCCATAATTTGGGCTTCTAGATTGGTCCGCAGAGAGAGATATGTTAAGTAGTATGTGAACTAAGTTTGTAGTGTTGTTTGTAGTGGTGTCTAGGAGAAATGTATTCACTCTGCATTTCTCCACGAGTTGATATTTGTGGATATGGGAAGTTGTTCATATTGTTTATATCTTTCATAATTCAAGAGTGTTTGTGATTTGGTGCAGTACAAAGTGAGTTTCATATGTTAGTGTGCATGGAAGGTAAACTGGGTGTTTAGGATGAATGTGTTTTACTGATGCAAGTTGGTGTGAAGAATTTGTTCGATCTCAAGTGGTTTGTGGATTGTTCCAAATTTTCTAGAATTTTTTTATGTGGTTCATAATACATCTTTGGGTTTAAGGAAGCATGTACTTAATTGATTAATGGTGTTTGCACGGGTAACAACCGACCTAGTGTTTACACTACATGCGAAGGCATTTAAGTATTAATGAAGGTGTAGCATGGCGTGTGAATGATAATTTGGGTCCAAGAAATGTTGTATTGTGGTCCAATTTTATTCTTATCCAATGTGGGAGTGTTTAGTGGTGACCTATTTTTTGAATTTGTAAGTGTGAGGCGTGTGTGGCTGAATTGAAGTTGTTTTCCAAGTCATGGACAGTATAAGTATGAGTTAAGTTGTTGAAGAAGGATAAGATAGATTAAAATAGATGTGTGTGATGCGAATGATGTGAAGTGAAAAGTTGTAGAGTGTGAAATTGAGTAGAGAAGTGCAAAATTTCAAGTGTTGGATTACCAAATGCAATGAGTTGAAGGTGTTTGCAATCATTCAAATAGACTGTGAAGGTGTTGGAGCTATTGTGGTGGATTCTTTGTTGCATTAGGATCATGTTCTCTATGTAACATTTTTTCTCTATCTTCTTTTCCATTCTGGTAGTGATCCTTTTAGTAGTGAGCCTTTCTTCTTTGGGCAGTGAGCCCTATTGTATTTGGTGTTGATATTGCTTATATTGTGAGCTAATCCTCACTATGGTTTTTCCCTTATGGGATTTTCCATGTAAATCTAGTGTTCTCTTATGTTTGGTGTTGATTTATTTAAGTTTTTGTTATTTTCTTTCCATGCTAATTCATCATAACAGATTTAAGGGTTTAATGAATGCATGTGGATTTGAATGTTAATTAGGGAATTGAAGTTTTAGGTCACAACTGATTCACCCCCCCCCTCTTAGTTTCCTTGTGCATTTCAACATTACACTATCTCCAAACTTGATAGTCGTGCATTATATGAAACTATAGGGTTTAGTGCCTTCTAAGCACAAACATGAGGTCAATTTTGTCTAAAAATAACAAATACTAGGATATTCGATGGATTTTACATATCTTAACAACCAACAAGATGAAATTTACCCTATCAAATAAGATTTTGCAACATATATGATGAGTGCCTTTATTTATTTAAATACTAATTTTCTTATGAAACTTTATCTTAAACTTTGTGTCTTCTTGAAACTAACTTGCAAGTGCACTTTTAAAAGAGGGAAACCTACAAAAATAAAGATTAAGGGTGATTCAACCTTAATTAGTCCCCTTATGAGATGTTAAGTGTGAATCCCCATTGAAATATTGATAAATAAAATTTGATAAAACTAATCTATGTAAGTAAATTACTCCATATCAGAGCACAACCTTAAAAACCTATAGGATGATGGTAAAAGGTGTATGGAAACCCAACAAAGAAACTAGGATGGGAAAATGGTTATGGGAATAAGGAAATGGTTTAATCCAAAATATTTTTAGTATTTAAAATATGACTTATATAGAAATAATAAACCATTTAATTTTGAAGCACTCAAATGAGGTTTTGATATAGTAATGGCTCACAACTTCAAAAGGTGTCAAACGAAGGCTTGCATTCACAAAGGGTTAATGGGAAACATAATGTGATAAAAAAATAAAATTCATAGTGGCTAAATGGGGATGAAGGATGATAGGATAACATCTAAAAATATGAATTATTAAAGTGGGTTGATGGTGGATTTTGGGAAAAATAATTGGAAATGGTTGTAGTGCCCTCCGTATTGACCCTTCTGGGCGTTTAAGTAAGGAGTTGTTTGTGAGTTCGTTGTTGGTTGTAGTAGTTTGAATGGTTTTGTTTAATTGGGTAATTAATTAAAATTGAGTACTAAATAATTTAAATAAATTAAATTTGAATATTATAATTAAATAACTTCCCTGATATTGTTGGAACCTTTCCAGAAGTAGCATTTTTAGGATCCAACTAAAATGCAGTGTTGCTGGAAACATTTAGCCTATATTTCTTTCATTTGAAGCTGCACTATTTGTTAGGCATCTTGAGTTATCTTCATCTGAGCACAGACTTGAAGGAAAACTAGAGTCTGAAATCTAAATAGGTGAATGTTGACTGGTGTCAGATGAGTTAAAACTGACTGTGAGTGTCATTGGAATTGATAATATAAACTTCGTTTATGGCTGTTGATACAATGTGTTCTGCATGCTTGACAATGATTCTATCAATTGGTACATCCACCTATATATATATAAATATATCTTGAAATGTTTCATGGGTGCACACTTGGTTGTTTCATATAGACATCGTGAACCTTTACTTGCAGGTGCTCTTATAGTGATATACATGATTGGAAGTAGTGCCATGTATTGCTATAAGTTCAGTCTCTACGTTAAACTATTTTCATGGCTTCTAGAAGGTACCTAAGAGAGCCCTCAAAATGGAACCTCGGCTTGATATAAAGTTCATTTTCCTTGCCTTTACTTCAACTCCAAATTCTTTTAGAAAATATGATGAACTATATTATATTGTGAACATTATGGGGAGGAGATATATCCCTAAAGGCTTTGGGCTTAAATTTCCTCCTTTTTAGATTTCCTGTCATAACTAGCAGCCTTAACATAGTAAAACCATCAAAAGGTAAGTCCTGTATAGATTGTGCATGGGACTCACCCAATGGACAACAACAATTCAGTGATAGTGCACGGAAATCTTGCCAACAAGGATGGAACACTAAAATGATAAAATCTCATAGTCCTTTTGACAAGTTGAAAATTAAACTTTGTTAAAGAGGAATTATCACATTCGTTCATGAGTAACATTGGATTCCATCATGCTTGAAACCACTTTTCATTGACATTGATGCAAATATTTAATTATAGAGATCTAAACGTTTATAAATCTATATTTTGTAGATTGAAATAGAACTTTAGTTGATGTATTTGTCTGTAATAAATGAAAAGTTAGCTTAAATGGAATAGTTTAGTTGTTGATAAGATGAATTATAATGAGTTATTATTTTTAGTATTGATTTCTTGATGGATAACCGAAGTGGGTAAGGAAGTACTTGATGGTTACACTCTTAGTGGAGAAAAATATGGGAAGTTACACTCTTAGTGGAGCATTTATTTGGAGAAATTATTAAGACTGCATGTAAAAAAGATCCTTGGTAACGAAAAAGTTGATTTCTTTTGAATGCTTGGTAACTGATTGTTCTCTTGGCGACTGGTCTGTTATGTTTTGCATGCATCGCACTGGCTTTTTAGTGAGGAGGAAGGATTTCTGTTTCAGAAAATACAGAGCAGCACCAAGAAAATAGGAGAAAAAAAAAAGGGGGTTTGGAGAAAGCAAAGAGCTTACTGGCTTACAGAAGCTTAGAAGCCAATACCAACCACTGTTACCGCCTGCACTTCAGGGGGGGTGTGTGAAGGTAGAGTTTGGCGATGCAACTATTGTTGCAGACCCATCTGATGCTCATGAAATAGCCCATTTGTTTCCTTTAACATATGGAAAACCATTGATACATCTTTCACCCGTCAGTGGCAAGAATGATATTGAGGAATATCCTGCCATCAGGGTGGGACTGGTTTTTTTTTCTGGACGACAATCTCCAAGTGGTCATAATGTGATTTGGGGTTTGCATGATGCAATTAAGTCACACAACTCTAAAAGAACTTTGCTTGGTTTTGTTGGTGGCACTGAAGGTCTATTTGCTCAGAAGACACTAGAAATCACAGATGATATTCTTAAGACTTACCGTAATCAAGGTGGATATGACCTATTGGGAAGAACAAAAGATCAGATAAGGACAACTCCGCAAGTTAATGCTGCATTAGCTACATGTCAAGTTTTAAAGTTGGATGGACTTGTTATTATTGGAGGTATTACATCAAACACTGAGGAAAGATTGAAATCATTTTCTGAGGGGACTGTTGTCAATGATTATGGGGATGCATGAAATAAATAAATAAAATCTCCAATACTTTCTTCAGGAGACAATGATATATGGAACAAGATGGGAATGAAGGGAAAGCAGGGCAGTGAATGGAATATGAGAGGCAGTAGATGAATACAAGAGTAGTGCCATCAGGTAGGTTTCGGTCTCCACGAAAACCAGTATGCATTTCTCTAAATCAATTAGCATGTATTTTATTTGATGATATATTATTGATATGGTATTAAGTATGATGAACTCTACGCATATATAGAATACTCATTGTAAGACATTAGTCTTAAAATGAAATTTGTTAGTTGATTGGTTATTGGTGTATAAACATTTAAAAGCTCGATGATCTCCTTGTGTTGCTCCCTGCCTTCATACAAATCCTGTCATCCCTGCTTTTGTTCACTCCAAATGGTCTTTATTCTTATTGTTGGTTGAAGACTATTCACTTGATGTCTGTAGTTTTCTTGGGGATTGACCTTGATTTCTTAAGCAAATTGTTACTACTGCAACACTTGATCTTAATAGAGAGTCTAAAGGTTTAAATAACCTACTAGATTCTACTGACAATCTATCGCAGTTGCAGCACTTGAAAATAATGATAAAATGCATGTAGATGGTGATATTTCCAAATTCCAATATTCATTTTCTTATATACTTGGAAAACTTTCACAGTTACAACATTTAGAGTTGAGGTATTGTACAGAATTAAATAACCTCCCTGAAACTTTTGGTAACTTATCACAGCTGCAACTTTTAGACTGCAAAGGTGTAGTAAATTAAATAGTCTCTCTGATTTCATTGTCAACCTGTCTTAGCTACGGCGTTTGAACTTAATAGGAAGTTTAAAGGTTTATATAGTCTCTCTAATTTCATTGTCAACCTGTCACGGCGGTGCACTTGAACATGGTAGGGTGTATAGATTTAAATAAACTCCCTGATTCTTTTGACAACCACTCACAGATGCAGCACTTGGACATAGAAGGCTGCAGAGGTTTAAAATATCTTTCAGATTCTTTTGGCAGCTTGTCACATCTGAAGGCCGTGAAAATAGAATGTTGTAGAGGTTTAAATAATCTTCCAGATTCCACTGTCAAACCATCATAGCTAAAGTACTTGAATAAAATAGAAAATTTTAAAGGTTTATGTAATCCTTTTGATTCCATTGGCAATCAACATAGCCGCAACATTAAGCACAAGGCTATGAATCTGGAGTGTACCCCGTCGCCTTTTTCAGCCAAGCCATTCTCTCCCATATCTTGCTTTGACCCTCTTCGACAAGCTAGAATCCTTTTAGCCACTCTGAGATTTGCCCCAACAATTTTAGGAAGATGGTCATAGTTGAAACTTTCTCTTGATATAGGTTATAGTTTAATCCGTTAAGTACATTCATTATATAGGCTTGCGTCAAGGTCGTTCATGGGTTAAAATGGAAGTTAAATTCCATAGATCATCTTTAAATTAGAGTTATAGGCGTTGTGGCTTGACTAAACCCTTATTATAGAAATGCTTATCCTAATGAGGTTTCTATTGTTATGGCATGAAAATTCAATTTAGTTAATCAAGTTTCTTATAATCATTTAGTTATCATTGAGTAGATCCACTGATTAATCCTTTGCCTATGGCGAATCATTCTCTGTAGTGGTGATGAAGGATATAGTACGACTGCAATTGTTGGATAAAGTACTTCACTTGAAATAGTTTGTATTAAAGGTATTGTGAGTTGCTTAAAAAGAAGAAGCAAATTTCATGTTGTTGCGATCACTTGTTTTGTTGGTTGACATTGTCTTTGGCTATTGTGGAGAATTTTGGGTTTTGTGATGGTTATGAGATACTGTTTATGGGAGGTATTCCGTTTAAGCCAATTGGCCTTTGAGAAGATTTTGGTTTTGTGAGTTGTTTATGTTGGTATTAGCTTGAGTGAGATTTTGTTGTGATGACTTCACTTGTTGATTTGTAAATTGTGGATGGTCTATAATCTTTTGAGATCTTGATGTTGTTGCCATGGGGAAACCCTTGTTTTAGTGATTTATCAGTCTTCCAGAGAAAGGGAAAGAAAGGTGTAGTTTTATTATTGGCCTTCACTTTTGGTTCTTTGTGAACTATTGCTCGTATGATCTATTTGATGTTATGAGTTTAGCCTTCACTTGAAAATAGTACCGTTATGAAGATTTTGTGTAGGATGGTGTATGCCTTGCGTAATGCAGATTATCATGTGGCTTTATATGTTGTGCATGGGGGCTTACCCTGATAGTGTCTTTTGAATTTTGTTGCTCATAGGGGGAGTGGCTTTCAATGAGGGTCAAGACCTGGAAGAGGTCCCAGGGTAACTCATTGGAAGTTTATTAATTAAGTGAAAACGTTAATATTTAATTAGGGCTTTTGGGATAGAATCACACATTAACAAGATATAAGTGAATGCCTCACTCATGGCTCAAGTGCTTGTATGGGCTTGAGATGTGTTGAGAAGGCCTGGAATGGAAAAATCATTGTCTTGTCCTTATGAAAGATAATCGATTCCACATTGGATTGCATGTGGGGCCGGGTTTCGTAAGAAGTCACTAGGGTAACCCAAGTTGGGGGCCGAGACCTAGGAAGATTCGCTAGGGTAACCCATGCAACATTGTGATGACACTCTTCCTTTAACAACCATGTATGTTTTGTTTTCCTCTATGATATTCTTGAACCTCTGGAAGCACATGTGGTATTTGTATGTTGATGCTTTATTGGTTATTCCTTATGTTGGGCACATCTTGTGTTGGTTATATCTTGTGCTGAGATTGCCTTATGTTATTGTGGATCCTGTTGTGAAGTCTTGTATCCTTGTTTTGTATGATGGTTATCGTTGGGGTCTTTCTTGTCATCTCTTAGCATAGGGGGTGGGCCTTCAGGTCCATGTGGTTGGGTGGAATGTGCTATGTACCTCATTGGGTCCCCAGTTGTCAATCGAGAAGTGCAAAATTGTACCTTGCAGTGACTCCTGAGTTGAACCAGAGTTGAATCCAGTATTGTAGCTTTGTACTCCTTCATTTCAAATGTATCATTCCATCTTATTGTATCATCCCCATTCATGTTGGGAAGCGGCATTGTAATATTGTAACCCTTGATTAATGTGTTGACCATGTTCATGTTATCTTATGAATACTGGTGTATACTTACCCTACATGTGATGTAATAATATTGTTGTGAAAAGTAATGCAGTCATGTAAACCCGAGGGATTTGTTATATGTAGATCATGTTTAGTTTTCATTTCATGTGATATATGATTATTATGATGTATGTTAGTACTTTAAAAAAAAAAATTGTTGCCTTAAATGTTAGATGTATTAGTATCTTTTGGGGTTGCTTGGCAGGGCATTACAATGGCAACACACTAAGACAAAGACTTTAACATTGGGAATGGGGAGATGAGGTAATGGAAATTTTGATAAGAAAATGCTATGGAAATGGATGGTGATGGCTTAGAATTGTGTGGTAGACAAGTATGAATATTTTTATAAAAATCAAAGAAATAAAATTATTTTAAAAAAATCATTTATAGAAATGGCTTACCCTATTGAAATCCTTAGATATTAGACACCTATTGTCTTAGATCCTAGTGTAGCATTGTCCAATAGAAAATAAAAACCATCTAAAAATTGTGGGATGAATCTATCTCACTCCTACCTTTTTTTGAAGCAATTTTGGTGTGTCATATATGAGTATAAATAATTAAAAACATGTGAGAAACTCAAAATTTCTTGTTTTCTATGTAAAAACAAGGCAAATTTGGTCTATTTTAAAGAGCTTACTTTGGAATTTGAAGATACAAACTTAGTAGGTGGGAAACCATACAAATTCATTATTTTTCACTTAAATATTGTGTTGGGAGGATGAAAATTCAAGGCCATGTTATTAGGTGGCAAATTAATCACATTATCATGAAAAAATTCAAGCTCAATTTCCTAGGGGACTTACGCTCAAAGAGGGCCATCTAGTGGTGGTTGGTACCATTAAATTTAATATTATTAAGGAATGACTCATAAACGATTAAGGCATGGTTTACATAGGAAGGAAATAGGTATAACATTTAATGGTTTGACAAGGAGATAAAGAGGGGTAAATCATAGAAAAAAATTAAAGGTGTGTTTAAGAGATGATATGGCGATAAAAATAAAATAAAATGGAACACATAGGAAATAAAAAAATACAATATGAATAACATAGGAAAGTGGATATAGATGATTAGAGATGACATATTCTAGTTAAGAGGGGGAGAAAACAAAAAAAATATGCATGCAAATGTGTTAGGGACTATAATGGACATAAAAATGAATAAGGAAGTTGAAATTTATGCAAATTATACCGTTACACCAATGTAAAGTGACATTTATTAGATTTACAGGAAAGAACTTGGCCAAGATATATTTGTCATAGGTATGTGTCAATAAAAGGTTAGAGAAGTGGGTAAAAGTTGGAAGTTGGGTCCACAAAGAGGGGAAGTTTCAATCAAAACAAAAAAAATTGTAAGAAATGCGTACACGTTTTTAAAAAACATGTACACGCTTTGGATTGGGTACCTGAGCCTAAATCCAAAAACATATGTGTTTAGACTTGGCTACACAGCCTAAAACGTATATATGCATTTTATAACGCGTACACATTTCTTAAAGCTATTTAATTTTTTAAATAAATGATTGTGTTATTCATTTTCTCACTGCAATTTGGACGATGACCTTGAGGGAGAGCTTAATTCGTATACACATTCCTAAGGGCTCATTTTGACCAAATTTTCATTGCCACCTTCTCTCGTTGACACAACCAACCTTAACGACCTCCAGGTTGGTTGAATTCTATTTTTTTGCTTTATATCTTGCATTTTTTTTGTAATTGTTGTTTAGTTTTTGTTTGTTTTGTTTGTTTTACATTGAATATTTCACAATTTTTTAAATTGTATTTAAAACCAAAAACATCAACCAAACCAAAAACATTAAATTGTAAATTGAAAACCATAAAATCTATACCTAAATTAACTATAATTTAACCTTAATTGGACACAAAAATTAGAAATCAAAACCCTAAACCCTAGGTTCCAAAAAACATAGACCTAAAAATTCAAAACCAAGTATCAAATACCATCAAAATAGGCTTGACAAGTACAATTTACCACTCAATTTTAACCTTGCAAGGAAAATGAAACCATATGGTTACTAGAAGTCAACACAAAACCAATTGAATCTACATGAAATTGTTTTGGTAGCACACCATCCACATGCACTACCTACCTATCCCCTCTATGTGTGGCTCTCAACCTACCTCTCCATATAATTTAGAATTATGAGGGCTCCTAGAGTGCTCTCTCTCTCTCTCAGCCTTGAGGCTTATCCTCTCTATTCTCCCAAGAATGATGGGAATGCACTGAATGGGATGCCTCTTGATGATGGCCCCTTACTATTATATCTTGCAGGAGATAAATAACATGAAGACCACCAATAGGATTCATAGGTGGGTTCTTAGCCTACCCCTCATTCCCACTTTAATAAGGTACATGATGCCTAGGAGGCATCTTTCATTGAAAATCAATGCATAGGTTAGGACATACATAGAATCATCTAAAAAGCATCACTAAGGCATGACATTCATTAGTCCAAGATAGAATGATACAATAATTTGAAATTAACAAGGTCACACACCACTCACAAGTAGGCATGTATAAATCAAAGCTCCCAGTGTATGAACATGGAACTTTGATACTAGATGTAATGCCCCACCAAAGGACCCACATGACATTAACTAATAAAAGCACTTTTTAAAAACAAATATGCACAAAACTAACAACAAATTAAGATATCATCATGTGCAAGATGACTAACCATGATGCCACCAAACCAAGCATTATCACACAAGGGAAAGACTTAGACATAACCAAATACACCCTACCATCTAAGGGATGTAGAAGACATGAAAATGGTCTCTAAAAAAGGTTTTAAACGTTGATGATGGATCATGGAGTATGATCCGAAACATTGATGAAGAAAAATTGCACACAGTTTTATCTAGAAATCTTGATTACTAGAATGTTATTTAAAGGTTTTAAATGTTTAAAAGACTCCACAAGGCTAGGAGAATGAGATTCCCAAGAAACGGTATGACTACAAGATACCTTCATGCGATATTTAACAAAATTAAACTCTCTATCATAAAATAAATTTTATATGAATATGCTTGTTGGCTCTAACTCTCAAAATCAATTTTATTACAATAAAATTTCAATGTGCAAGGTCTATAATAGACAATGAAAAAGAATTGACAATTTATAATTTTATATTCCCCTGCATGGACCTAATACTTAAAACTTTCAAAAGTGACAACATTTGAGACTTATAAATATGTCTATCAAATATATAATAACAAAACCTGAGAAACATTTGAAATAGCCATGATTATCTTCTCAAACTAGTAAGGAAATATAGGCTAGTTAAGAAAAATGACTCTTCAAATCTAGTTAGGAATTAAACCAAAACATCACCTTCCAAAAATCACACAATCATGAAATGCCAAATAAATTATGATCAAGTAGCTCATTAAATTATACTTAATATATTTATAATTTTTCCACTTGTCAAATCAATGAAGTAGGAGGTCTTGATATTATTATTTAAAGTTTTTAAATTAGGCCGTTGTGTTGAAATCAAAATTTAATATAAAGTGAGAATTTAATCAAGGGTGCATACATACATGACTTTAATTATATAATTTAATGTACACATGTTACATAGGGGAGGCTATAATTGTTTGTATAAATTCTACAACATAAATTAGTCTAAATTTTCATGCTATGGATTTTGTAATGTTTTAAATTGAATGTATCTTCAAATGAAATGTATTTTGAATTTGTGCACGTTTAATGTGATTTATAACTTTCAAATTGTGTGCATTATTTAATTAGTTTGTTGATATATATTTTTTAATTGTTTAACATGCAGTTGCCATTTCATTGAACATGGAGCCTGAATTTAACATAGAGGATTTTATACCCAATGAACAACCTGAAGATCCCATACATCTAGATCCACCACCACAACAAAACCCCACACCTCCACACTCTCCACCTCCTAACCCCCCACACCCTATAGTAGATCAGGCTCAATTAAGAGAGAGCATTAGAGCACACCTTAATGTGATTCAGGAAAATATAGATTTGATAAAAAAAAATGAGCCTAATATCTCCCCCATCTCGTACAATTTGCATGCAAACTATTTTCAATTATGTTTGATCTATTGATGCGAGCTTAGATAGGTTCTATTAATGGAGAGAAGAGAGGAGACAATTCTATGCAGATGGATTGTCTTATAAAGAAATCCATGACCTAAAAATTACTAAACAAGCCATTTTCCAGCATTTTTTTAGCCCCCAAACAAATGAACCAATTCCACCCAATAAAAAATGAATTTTAATTAAATGGTGTAGGCACCCTCAAATAGCTACAATTTTTTGGGATAGATGGTGGATGGTGTTTGATACTCCACCACATAGAAATTGTGAGGTACCCCTTTACTTTTTGAGAAAGTTATGGTCTAAGTTTGAGTTGGGTTTAAAACCAAACTATTTTGATATGAGGTCATTTTCAGGAGGTAGGTGTGGCATGCCCCAACATATTTTAGGAGCATGTGTTGATCCTCAACAATGTGCTCTAATTGCCCCTATTGTTGCTCCTCCTTCTCTTGGTGTTCTCATTGTATGTCAACAACAAATGATGTTGTCGACATTAGGAGTATTGCGTTCTCTTTCAAGACATCTCACTCATCAGACTACACAAGCAGCGACTGAAGTGGGCAATAGAGAGCATAGAAGCTTAGGCTATGGGAATGCTCAGGCATCCACTTCAGGTGACCCACATGCATCTAGGATGGAGTCATATAATGATTTACTATATTTTGAGGATCATCCTACACATGTATATACATATTTTGAACTTAGGCACATTTAAATAATTTTTTTGAAATGCGCAAAATTCATGTAAATAATAACATTAAATTATATATATAATATAATATTAATTCAAGAAGTGTTCGATGTAGGTGCATGATCACACAATTCTTGAATCTCAATATGATCGTGTCTTTATTTTGAGTGTTGTAGAATTGGGCTCACCTTTTAGTCAGGTACAAACCAATATATATTTTCATTTATGTGGACATATCTAATTTAATTTGAATTTGTACACATGTGTGAAATGGCATATTGTATCTAGATGCAAGGAGCTCATACGATACTGAGTATCGACCAACCATAAGTTGTGGTGAGTGCTCCTAATTCATCATCAACTTAAGTGTGTTCTTTCAAAAGTTTGTTAAGTTTAAATTAAATACACATCATAGATCTAATTTAATTTGAATTTGTACACATGTGTGAATGATCTATACATTTTGTATCTATATGCAGGGATTTCATGTGATACCCATGGTGGGCGCACCTGAGACATCGTCAACTTTTATACGTGGGAAATCTCAAGTGCATGATCATGAGGTCATATCATTCAAGGTTGTAAACTTTACTAAATCTCCTATAAAAATTTTAGGGAACTTTTAAATATATATATATATATATATATTTGAGGTTCTAACATATTGTTTACTTTATTTGAATATGCAGGAAATAGTAAATCAAGCATTTGGACCTTCTGAATTGATAGTTATTGTACCCATTGAACAAAATGTTCCAATAGATTCACATCATCATATGGTAATTTATGCATACTAAAAATATTTTTTACTATATTTACTAGGTATTTAATTAGTTTATTTTTATCAAGTTTATATTTTCAAGTTTATATGTTAAATTATATCAAAATTTCTAAATAAATTTAAATCTAATTGCAAGTTTCTTGTACTCTTCTATAGCATGATATGGGTACATCTAGTCCACATGGAGCAAAGAGGAGACTTGATTTGATTGATCGCCCTGATAGTTAGATGGTTTTAAATTTTATGTACTATAGACCTCTAATTTTATTTAAATAATGTGTTGGACTTGACATATACATTTTGAACATGTTATTTCATGAACCATTTCACATACATTATATTAATTAATATGATCATGTTTTTGTGTATTTATATCATTTGAATTTAATATGATGATCATATATACACTCAATTATGATCGTGTTATGTTCATTTTGATGATTATATGCACTCGTGTATGTATATATATTTTATCTAATTTTCAAGTAATATGCACTATATAAATTCTTATGTAGAATCAAATTTCATATATATTTACATGCCGTTGTTGAATTAAGTTTAGACATGTCTTAAAATGATTAAATCTTAAATTTCAATAATTTATCACATGGTTAGGTGACAAAATAAAACATTTCTTAAATAGTTTAGATCGTATTCATAATAAATTAAGGGTGGGTAATTTTAATAACTATTTTCCAATTCTAGCAAATATTTGAATCACTGAACAAAATCTATCTCCTTGTAAGTATAAAATGTATAATCTATATAATTGAACAATTATATTATAAAATGTGGTAAATATAAGACATTATTTGTATAAGATAAAATTGGAACAAGATATTTAAAAAGTGACTAATAAGTTCATTGAAGTTCATACATCAAACAAACATATATAATGTATATTGATGTTTAATACAACTATATAACATGATGAAACATATATGCACATGTAGATACAATTAAAGCTTATCAACTTTTAGGTCAAGACCATAAATTGATATTTACATATATAGTCTCTTGATAAAAAAAAATTATAGTGGCAATCACATGGTAGACTGACTTGATGAGAACCTACAAAAAAAATTAATGTAATTAAAGTAACTATAGTTTTTATGAGTCATTTAACTAAATAATTCATGTGATAAAAGAACAATATATAGTAAAAGCTAGAAAATTGGATCTTATAAATTCCTTACAAATTCAAGTGATGTTTGTCATAGGATGGATTAAGAGGGCGTAAGAGGATATAGCTTAAGGGGTCCTAAGAGAATGCCTTAAGGGGATGCAAGAGGGTGGATTAAGGGGAGTTAATAGAATGACTTAAAGTGATGCAAGAGGGTGGATTAAGGGGAGTTAAGAGAATGACTTAAAGGGATGCAAGACGGTGGATTAAGGGGATGCATCTCATGAACCCTAGGATATGGCTTAACAAGTCCTAAGAGGATGGATTAAGGGGAATTATGAGAGTGACTTAAGGGATGCAAGAGGGTGGATTAAGGGGATGTAAGAGGATGGCTTAAGGGGATGCAAGAGGGTGGATTAAGGGGATGTAAGAGGATATGACTTAAGGGTCCTTTAAGAGGGTGGATTAAGGGGGTGCAAGAGGGTGGATTAAGTGGAGTTGATAGAATGACTTAAAGGGATGTAAGAGGGTGGATTAAGGGGAGTTGAGAGAATTACTTAAGGGATGACTTAAAGGGATTAAGCATCTCATCAAACCTAGAAACCCTAAACCCTAAACCATAGGACCTAAATCCTAGGAGATGAACCCTAAATCATTATCCCATATAGATTTGTTATTCTATGTGTCTCATGAAACCTAGAAACCCTAAATCCTATACCATAGGACCTAAAGCCTAGCAAATGAACCCTAAACCCTTAACCCATATAGAGTGACTTAAGGGATGCAAGGGGGTGGATTAAGGGGATGTAAGAGGATATGACTTAAGGGTCCTTTAAGAGGATAGCTTAAGGGGATGCAAGAGGGTGGATTAAGGGGATGTAAGAGGGTGGATTAAGGAGAGTTGAGATAATTACTTAAGGGATCACTTAAAGGGATTAAGCATCTCATCAAACCTAGAAACCATAAACCCTAAACCATAGGACCTAAATCCTAGGAGATGAACCCTAAATAATTATCCCATATATATTTGTTATTCTAAGCATATCATGAAACCTAGAAACCCTAAACCCTATACCATAGGACCTAAAGCCTAGCAGATGAACCCTAAACCCTTAACCCATATAGAGTGACTTAAGGGATTCAAGAGGGTGGATTAAATGGGTGTAAGAGGATATGACTTAAGGGTCCTTTAAGAGGATGGCTTAAGAGGATGCAAGAGGGTGGATTAAGGGGAGTTGGTAGAATGACTTAAAGGGATGCAAGAGAGTGGATTAAGGGGAGTTGAGAGAATGACTTAAAGGGATTAAGCATCTCATGAAACCTAGAAACTATAAACCCTAAACCATAGGACCTAAAGTCTAGGAGATGAACCATAAACCATTAACACATATAGATTTGTTATTCTAAGCATCTCATGAACCCTACAAACCCTAAACCCTAAACCATAGGACCTAGAGCCTAGCAGATGAACCCTAAACCATTAATCCATATAGATTTTTTATTCTAAGCATCTCATAAACCCTACAAACCCTAAACCCTATATGATATGACCTAAAGCCTAGGAGATGAACCCTAAACCCTTAACCCATATAGATTGGTTATTCTAAGCATCTCATGAAAGCTATAAATCCTAATTCCTAAACCTAAAGCCTAGCAGATGAACCCTAAACCATTAACCCATATAGATTTTTTATTCTAAGCATCTCATGAACCCTATAAACTATAAACCCTAAACCATATGACCTAAAACCTAGGAGATGAACCCTAAACCCTAAACCCATGTAGATCCATTATTCTAAGCATCTCATGAAACCTAGAAACCCTAAACCATACTATCTAAAGCCTAGCAGATGAAACCTAAACCATTAACCCATATATACTTTTTATTCTAAGCATCTCATGAACCCTAGAAACCATAAACCCTAAACCATATGACCTAAAACCTAGGAGATGAACCCTAAACCCTTATCCCATTATAGATTTGTTATTCTAAGTATCTCATGAAACCTAGAAACCCTAAACCTTATACCATAAGATCCTAAAGCCTAGCAGATGAACCCTAAACCCTTAACCCATATAGATTTGTGTAGACACGTAAAATGTACCGATTGACATTATGCATCTGATCCCAACTATTAACATTGTTTCATCTTGAATCATCATTCGGTCTAACCATTTAATCAAATCCCCTTATTTGATTAAATTCATCAATTTCCTTCCCTTAATTAAATAAATCATTTTATCTAATTAAGTCATCCTTTTTTGTTAATTAAATCAATCATCTTGATCTAATTATCCCTATTTAATTAAATAATTAATTTTATTTGATTAAATCTCTAAATTCTATCTATTAAATTAAATAAATTAAAACCTTATTTAGTTTAATCTAACATCATCTCTTTTCATTAAATAAATCAAAATCCTTATTTAATTAATCATTTTATCATATTCTTCTCATATTTTATTTAAATAAATCTACAAATTTAAGTCAAATTTGTCACATCATCTAACTCCCTTCATTAAATTAATTAAATTTGATTAATTTAATCTCCTATCATGCCCCATCCTCCAGTATTTACCACTTGCACATGAAAATAGATTTAATTGATTTATTTAAATCCCTATTTTCCTCAACAAGGCATCTTTTGGAAATATTCTCCAAGTTTGAATTCAAAAATCCAAGTTGACATGTACATCTAAAAAAGCATTTAACTCCATCTTACATTTCCTTTTCCTTGAGTCAAGTGGCATTATGCATTATTTTTTCCCTCTTGCAAGTCATTTCAACAAAATTCAAAATTCAAATATAGGCATTTATTGGTACAATCCTCAAAACTTGCACATCCTCCATCCACTCATAGATTGAAAAGTGGTATCTTGCCATTGGATTAATGTTAGTCCCACATTGCTCAATTTTAGAATTCATCCTTCAATCTCATCTATAAATGAAGAGCTCATCTCCTCATTTGATCATCCACAATTTAAGTAAAGTTACCATGCTCAAATATTTAGCCATTTCCATCCAATACCATTGAATCATAGCTAGGTTATGCAGATTTTTCTATTGGAGCATTCATCCAGCATCAACAAAGTGGATCAATCATCATCAACACATGAAGCTTGCATCATAGGAGTTGGGAAAGGGCCAATTTTTCACATCAAATTGGCACCAATTCCCCCATGGGATCATGAGTTTGCTAGCTTAATTAGGATTCAATCTATTTTATTGTTTTCTTGTTGTGTTCTTCATTGCTTTTTCCTAATTTGAGCTTTGTGAATGGATTTCATGGGGAATCATTTTTCTTGCTTGTAATTGATTATCTAATGTGTTTTTTCTTATTGTTTTGCAGGTATTAGGATTAGGGTTCACACATTTGGCACTAGAAGGAGGGCATAATCTCATTTTTTATCATGTTTTTCTAAAAATTTTGCATTTCTGTTTGTGTATAGGAAAATTCCAATGTTGGGATCTCAACGTCATTGTTTTAGCACTACTGAATCTCCAGCATCGCCATATAGCACTGTTGAAAAATCAAACTGTGACACTTGAGCCATCCCACCTAAACTTTTTTGAATTTGAATTCTAAACAGCGACGCTGGTGAAAAGGGCGATGCATCTGAGCTCACTAGTTTAGACACAAAGCATCGTTGACTGGTAAGTGGCTCTGTACAACACCACTAAGAAATAAAATTGCGACGCAGTCACGAGTTGCGCCGCTGGCAGGGAGTAAAAAGTTGAAATTTTATTTCAGCATGTTCTTTTTGATTAATGATGAGTTTATCTTCTATTTTCTGCTTTTTAACCTTTGTGTTTTGTTGAATTTGACTGCTTTTAAATACAAAGGAAAGAGAAGCATGATGATGGTACTTCGTAAAATCAAAGTGTTTTTAAACACTTTAGTGTTTGGTTAACACTTTTAAGAAACTATCATCTCTTTTTGCTTAGGATACTAATTTCGTTTGGGATTTAAAAAGAATCTTTTCAATTTTTGCAAAGGCTTAAAATGAACATTAGGACAACTTACTAGAGTTTATTTTTTTGGTCAACAATTGAACAAAACAACTCTCATTTGTCCTTTGGTGCTTTAAAAAGAACTCATAATTGCTTTTTGGATTTAAAATGAACATGTGCAACTTTGTCTTCGTGATGGCTTACTTAAACTAACTTCATTAAAAAAGGACGCATGTGCTTCTCTCGCGCTTTATAACGATCTTGAGAATCAAAAGGCCCCCTTTTTTTTTTAGGTTGAGATAAATCAATCACCTCCACACTTCATTTTGGGTTTAAAATTGAACAAAATCTTGTGCGAATGTGAATGAACTTATTGCATGTGTTCTCCCTTTGTTTATAAACGAAGGTTAATCAAACTATGAATAAGTTTATTTGCTTTTGTTTATCTTAGAGGGCCTACCTTGGGGAAAAAGTACTCACCCAAGGGAACGAATCAACCGATAACACTCTGAACCCGAGAGTATTTCCAACTGGGATATAAATGTGGTTATTGGAATAAACACCAATATCACATGGTTGGCTCCAACGAGATGGGTCTGAAAAGGGACTTTCGCCGTATGGGTCAATTTCCACAAACGGAAAGTCCTAATTAAAACCCATGTTTTAGAGTTTCCAAAATCCTTGATCTATTTGTTGGTGCAAGAACAGTCGTTCTGAAGCCGCCCCACACTTTTACGGTCTTTTAGTAGAAATGGAAAGCACACCATGGGATTTTCATGGGCGTTGATGCTTGGCTGCCCCGATTGACGTTAATGAGCAATGGAGGGGAGCCAATGGGGTCAAGCATCTAACCATTCTCTAAAGATAAGCGTAGTTGGACTTGTCCAAGTGGGGATTCAACAAATATTGTCATCCATATCCATAGGGTTGTACTTATTCTTGGTTACAAAATTCTTTGCTTGTTCGAGAACATCTTGGAAACAAACACTTAAACATCATCATCAAAATTTCAAACCCTTTAGGAGACAAATACAATTGACCCAATTTGTGTGTTATTGCTTTCCCTTGGGATTCGCATCCTTAGAAGTTTCTAAACACATTGGATTACATTTCAATTTGTCTACTAAAGTTAAACAATAGGTAACCCTTGCCTTGAATGCATCAAATCTCCACATAACATACTTTGTGGGATTCAAAGAAATTAAGACATTGGACATCTATTTTGGAAACCTAATAAAAGAAAGTGTTTGTGGTAAAATAAAGCCACTAAGAAAAGATAAACAAAATGAACTCTCATATGTGTTGAAACCTCACTATTTTCAAGAATTCAAAATCCCAAAGCGAAATATTTGATTCAAAATCCAGAAATGTATGCTCAAATTGAACCACTTCTTGGTTATAAAGGTCTATAGAAACATTGCATGTTCTTCAATGCCGAGGTTTAGGTAAACAAAGTTTCTTTTTTAGGCTCATCTTAGGATCAAAATAAATTAAAATCTCTTTTCACCCAACCTTCAAACATCAAAACAAAAATCATCTCATCATCACCTTTTGAGAAATCTTGAAATTATTCTTCATGCTAGGCTTTTTGGAAAAAAATCAAAATTATCAAATCCTTGAGACAAAATCCTTGAAATCTTTATCAAATCACCTTTGGCTAGGTATGTGTAGATGCATCCTTTTGCATATGTTTAGTAAAATTTATCAAACCATCTTGTTTAGATAAGTATATGTAGATGCATCCTTCTTCATATGCTTGGTTAAATTATCATCTTGTTTGAATAGGTGTGGGTAGATGCATCCTTCTCCCTACACATATTCAAATTATCATCCTTTGAGAAAATCTACCTCTTAGATAATCATCCAACATCTTAGGGTCTATTTGTTCAAAATCAAAGCGAACCAAAATCAATCAATCAAGGGAAATCCCAAGAGAAAATCAAAATCCAAAACATATCCAAAAGTCCTAAAATTCTAGCATCCCCCTCAAGATTTATCAAAAGACCAAAACATCCACATCATCCATCTCTTGCACCATCATCATATCACCTTTTGGTCCTCAAGATATCCTAAAATTTTCTCTTTTGTGCATAAGGTAAAGATCAACCCAAGGAATTAAGAGATTCTTCTCCCCTATTCTTGAAAATTGATCCTTGTTTTATGGTTCAAACTAGATCTCAATACAAGAAGAACATGGAAGTCGACAAAGAAACACCCACTTCAAGTGACCTAAGCCAAACAGACGTCAAAATGAATCTCATTGAATCAAACAATCCTTTGATTACCTTGTCATCACAAAACCCACAAGAGGAAACCCAAGGACAAGATCTTACCTTTGGGATGTCGCATGAAGAAATAACTGAAATGCTCCAAAATCCAGAAAACCATAAAATCATCAACATCATAATGAGGCTTAACTCTTCACTATACATGCTTGAGCTAGCAAAACAAGGGGCCAAATTACCTTCTGATTTCAACGTGAGTAATATCGTGGAGACATCTTTACCTCCAATCTCATCCACCATCCCCATCTCATCTACACCTCCATCCCAAAACATCACTTAAAACATTTCACAAATCACAACATCTTTTGCTCCAACCCAACCCAATGTTAATAAGGGAAATGTATTTCTTAATGTTATTCAAACACACCCCCTTTTCAATAATCAAGACTTAGATGAAAATACCATCTTGGAACAAAGCATAACCAAAAATCTATTACATAAGTATGTTCCTCTCATTTTCCATAATGATCCATCATCATCATCCTTCCACGCAACACCTCAAAATTCTCTTCTCATAAATTTGCAAGAAGAGGGTGACATGTTCAGACCTGGGGGAATTTTTGACACCACACCCCTCATATTTCCACCACTTCCACTATTTCCATCATCATCCACACCACTCCTTGGCTTAGGGCTTCCCCCTTTACCAAGTATCAATCAAACCAACATCCTAAATATCAATCAAAACATCACACCAAATTTTCAAAACTTGTCATCAATATTGCAACAATAGATGACAACTACACAAGCAGTCACAACATCATTGACCACCCCCCTAACATTGCAAAGCATGATCTCTCAAGGGCCAACCACATCAACAACACCATCCACCACTCAAATCACCAACATGACATCACTGCTCATCACCACCACAAATGCCATTCCAAATCCACCACCACCCCTAGAACCACCAACTTCCAGCATATCAAGCCAATACAACATAGCATTGCAAGTAGCTCAACAATCTGCTTTTCAAAGGGGATTCCTACAAGTGCAAAAATAAAAAGATGCGCAAATAGCTACTCAGCAAGCCGCTCAAGCTACACAAATTGCCCAAGCAGCCCAATCCGCATTACAAGCGCAATAGGCCACACAATCCTAAGCCTTATTGCAACAACAACAACAATAATCTGCACAAGCTACTCAAGTAGTCCAAGCTGCATTACAAGCACAAAAGGATTCCCAAGCCAAAATTCTATTGCAACAACAAGCGGCACAAGCCCAAGCTCAAGCTCAAGTGCATGCCCAATATCAAGCACAAGCAAAACTTCTTGCACAAAAACAAGTAATGCAACTACAAGCATATCAACAAGCAATAAAACAATATGAAGAACAACAAGAAGTAGCCAAACAACAAGTGTTGTGGGAACAATAACAAGCACAACAAGAAGCACAAAAATAGGCAATCCTAGCACAACAACAAGCAATCCTAGCATAGCAACAACAAGATCAACAACAAGCGTTGTTCATACAATAGCAAGTGCAAGCATACCTGGCTTGACAAAATGTGCAAATACCATCAAATAACACACCAATCAACCCATCCATCCAACCCACAATTGAAACACCACAAAACACCTTCATCCCACCCCCTGATCCGCAAAATGACATAACAACACAAATCAGGTTGCTCTCGCAACAAGTGCTCGATCTTCAATCAGGACGAACCACAAAGACACCAAGCAACTTATGTACCTATCCATTTGATAGGAGCCTTATGATGAAACCATTCCCCAATGGATTTGAGATCCTCAAGTTTTACAAATATCGTGGGACAAGAAGCACTGAAGATCACATCAGGAAATTCCAAGTTCATTGCATGGAAGTCATAGACGATGATACTTATCTGATGTGGCTATTTCCTAAGAGTTTGGTTGGCCACACTATGGAATGGTTCTCTCGCCTACCCACAGGCATTAGAACATTCCAAGAAATTATAGATGCATTCATTAAAAATTATGCATGAAACATTGCAATGGATGTTAGTCTAGAAGAACTCTCAACTCTGAAACAAGGTAAGGGTGAATCATTCACTTCATTCCTACAACGATGGCAATCCAAGGCCAATCAGAGAAAATGGACCATTCTCGAGGAACAACAAGTCTACACCATCATATCCAACCTTGACAGCCTCTTGGCATTTCATCTCAAGGTACAAGGGATCACCACATATGACCAATTGATCTCCAAGGCACTCAGTATCAAACAATCCCTTATGACTCAACCCGCAGGATCAACTTCATACCTTGAACAACAAAACAACTGCCCACCCACCAATTACAACGATAAACCTCACACGTGTGAAAGAAATAAAAATGTTACTAATGATGGTGTTGTCGATGCCAAGGTGGTCATTAGTGCCCCTCGCCAAAATACACCCACACCACAAATCCAAATCCAACACTAAAACAATCATCAAGCAATACAACAACCAAACAACAATCCGACAATTAACAATCTCAATGATCAAAGGGAACCACCCCAATGGAACAAGAGTTACCCCAAGTGAAAGTACACCCCTCTAGGGGAACTACTAGAAGTCATCATGAAGAAGCTGATAAACGAAAAACTCATCAAAGCTCCCACCTATGACAATTACCAAGAACCAGATGTGAAACCTCCTTGGTATAATGAGAATCAACTTTGTGACTTCCATAAAATCAAAGGGCATACCACAAACAGTTGTATGAGGATAAAAAACATAATTCAAGATCTCATTGATCAAAGAATTATAAACGTGGAACAACCTATGGGAAACCAAGATCTTAAGATATACACGAATCTGATGCCTAACCATGGCAATAAAGGGAATAATAATAACAATGATAAAGGGAAAGGCACCCACACAAACTTAAATCATGTATATGAAACTGTCATTGCCTCCCTAGATGAGTTCTGCATGGTCATCACCATCAAAGGCGCCCATGTCGATTTTGGAGTCACCACAAGAGGTGGAAAAGTTACCATCGCAGTATCATCCCAGCCAAATAGAGTCCCTACATCTAGATCTATCCCCAGTGGCTATAATGTCCTAGATCAACTAAAAATAATGCCAATGCAAATCTCCATCATGGAGTTGCTAAAAATCTCATCAGCTCATAAGAAAATCCTAGAAGAAGCGTTGGCTTCATCCACTATCCCTGCAGATCTTGATGCAGACCAATTCCAAGCTATGGTTGGAAGTATCATTACACCAAATCTCCTCACATTCTCTGACCAGGATTTCCCCGCTCAACCATTTCATAACCGTGCACTCCACTTAGAAGTCATAGTATAGAAAAGCAAAGTCAAAAGGGTCTTGGTGGATGGAGGTGCGGGCTTGAATATATGTTCACTCAACCTCATCAAACAATTGAAAATCTCAGAGGATTCTATCGACAAAGGAAAGGGTATCACAATAAGAGCATATGATGATCAAGAAAGAGTGTCCCAAGGCACAATCAAACTCCCTATTCAAGTAGGGCCCGCCATCATGGAAACCACTTGTTAGGTCTTAGACATCAACTTGTCGTATAACATCCTCCTAGGAGGCCCATGGATCCATGCGATGAAAGCAGTAGCATCGACTTTCCATCAATGTGTGAAATTCACACATGAGGGACAAGAAGTCACCATCCATGCAGATCTCGAACCTTTCTCTTATTGCAAAATCCTTGAAGCAAAGTAATATAAAATCCACCAAGTACCAAAAAATGATGAGGGTCCATCTACACCATACATCGATCCTACCACTCTTGCATCCACTTCTGCGATAGAGACACCCATCACTCCCGCCATTCCCACCATTTCTGACATTAAGGTCATCATCCAAGATAACGATTGTGGAAACTAAATGATTCCTAAAAATGCTTTTATGGTAGGAGAGTTACCACAATCTCCTATATCACGGGGATGTCTGCAAATAAATGAAGCCTCCACATCTCAAACGACTCCTGAAGATTATCCCAACTTTACAAGTGTGGGAGATCTTGGCCAAGAATTTATTGAGGCAGATCCATATCATATGCTATACCAAGATGAGAGACCAGCAGTTGATTTACCAATGGATGACAAAAGCAAGGGTCTGCAAATAATGCTCACAATGGGCTATGACAGAAACCAAAGACTTGGGAGAAACGACAATGGGCTTATAATACCTATCATTTTGGAGACGTGAGCAATAACAAATATTGGCCTTGTATGTACCCCTCCGAGTATAACCATACATGGCTGAAGTCCTCCAGTTAGAATGGTTAATAATCCTCCTCATCCAACTGTAGCAAAACTACGCTTACCAGTATCTACAGGTAGAGTCATAGATAACTTTACATTTGACATAAGTGACGTTTGTAGTAGTAGTGATGATAAGGATCCCACATCCAATCTACCTAGGCTATTTGAGGACACCTCTTTTTTCATGATTAGCACCCTATCTTTTGAATTAGACCACCAAAATCATGACATCCACCATGTATATCCCCAACTCATCAACTATGACCAACGAGGACCACCAGTTCTTGATACATTCAAAAATGATGAGGCACTCTCAGAATTCATGGGACTACGGGATAACATTCCATGTGGGGATCACAAAGCAGGTTTCCTAATCGAGCTAGATACACATGCCTGTTATGGGGAAACGATTGAATCCCTCAGTCGCAAAAGTGAAAAATTAAGAATAATATCTAAGTCCTTGAGTGAAAACCACACTATGGCACTCTCCTACTAGAAAAAAGTAAAAAGAAAGGATCCATCCAATGGTGAAAACCTCTCTGAGGCACCCGAGGATGGGGGATTCAATCTTCCTTCTAGTACTATTCATCAAGAGAAATCAACAGTCCTGGCAGAAAAATGCAATCCGGTCAATCTAGGAATACAGGAAACCCCACATATCACATTCTATGCGGAATCATTACTATCAGAAGAACAAGAGCTCCTAGAAGCCTTCCTAAGAGAAAGACAAATAAACTTTGCATGGAGCTATGCTGACATGCCAGGACTTGATCCAGAGATCTTGGTTCACCACTTAGCAGTATATCCAGAAGCAAAGCCTGTTAAACAAAAGCTTCAAAAAATACACCCTTAGATTGCCTTATTAGTCAAAAAGGAGCTAAAAAAGTCATTAGATGCAGGATTCATCCGACCAATAGATTATCCAGAATGGGTGTCAAACTTGGTACCTATCTCAAAACCCGATGGGAATATCAGAATCTGCACAGACTTTAGAGACTTGAATAAGGCATGTCCAAAAGATGAATTCCCACTTCCAAACATTGATATGATCGTCGATATGATAGCTAGACATGAAATGTTATCACTAATGGTAAAAATTTTTAGGGTATAATCAGATCATGATAGCTAAAGAAGACCAACATAAGACGGCTTTCACTTGTCCATGGGGGACTTACTGCTGGAATATGATGCCATTCAACTTAAAGAATGCAGGAGCAACATACCAAAGGGCTATGACATTAATATTCCATGACTTGATCCATAAAACAGTTGAAGATTATGTTGATGACATTCTAGCCAAGTCTAGAAAGAGAAAATATCACATAGCAACCTTAAGTACCATCTTTGACAGGCTGGAGGAGTACAAGGTTAGATTAAACCTAAAGAAGTGCATCTTCGATGTACAATCAGGAAAGTTCTTAGGATATATAGTGTCAATGAGAGGTATTGAGGTAGATCCAACAAAGGTAAAAGAAATCCTTGAAATGGAAGCTCCAAAAACATTAAAGCAATTGGGAGGACTCCAAGGTAGAATCCAATCCATTCGAAGATTCATAGCACAGTTGGTGGACAAACAGAACCCGTACTCTCACCTACTCCACAAGGGAGTAGCATATAAATGGGATACCAAGTGTGAAGAGGCATTCAATAAAATCAAAGAATATCTATTGACACCACCAGTCTTAATGCCACCAATCCCAAGAAAACCATTAATTCTCTATGTATTAGCAACATTAGCAGCCCTTGGAGCTCTCCTAGCTCAGCATGACGAAAATGGAATAGAAAGGGCTATCTATTACATTAGCAGAACAATGGTTGGGCATGAGCTAAACTATTCATTCATCGAGAAAACATGCCTAGTAGTAGTGTTTGCATCATAGAAGTTCAGACATTACATGTTGGCACATAATATAAAACTCATCGCCAAAATTGACCCTCTCAAATACTTACTGTCAAAGGAAATGCTTATGGGAATAATGGCCAAATGGGTAATGATACTATCAAAATATGACATTGAATATGTCAAGCGGAAAGCAATCAAAGGCCAAGTCATCACAGACCAACTTGCAGAAGCACCAATCTATTTAGAGAACCCTCTAATCTCAGAGTTTCCAGATGAATCTATTTTTAATCTCAATGTGACCAACCACTAGAAATTGTACTTTGATGGCTCACACACGCAACATGGATCAAGAGCTAGTGTCTTCTTTATTACCCCACAAGGGGACTACATACCAAGATCCTACAAACTGGCATTTTTCGTGCACCAATAACATTGCAGAATATGAGGCTTTAACCATAGGTCTCAGAATAGTAGTGCAGTGGAACATTATAGCTCTCAGAGTATACAGAGACTCCCAATTAATAATAAATCAAGTAAATGATGAATACCAGACCAAGGATGACAAACTCACTCCATACAACAAATTGGTGGAGACTCTTAAAGAATCCTTCATCGAAATTACATTTGAGCAAATTCCTAGAACCAACAACAAAGCAGCAGATGCCATGGCAACAATTGGACCCTTACTGGATATCCCCCACAACGTTCCAAAATATGAATTTCTGATAGAGAAGCTTCTTTTTCCCGCATTCGAGGTACCAGAATCATAATTTGTGTGTGAAATTGTTGGTCCTGGTGATCCTTGGTGTTATGTCTTGTATAACCACCCCATTTTAAATTTGATTAAAATGGGACTCTCTTTCACTTTCGCTCTTTTCATTTTTCCCCCTTCAGTTTTGGGTTTTTTTTTGCCTTGGCATGTGCTTAATATGTTTATCTTGCTTTCCCAAGTGTTTTCCCCAAGTTACATGTTGAAAATCTTGTGTTCTGGGTGCAGTTCGGGTTTTTACCCTGGTTTAGGATTTTCTAGTCTGTCTGGATTTTCCCAGTTTTCTTTTAAACTTCGATTACAATGCTACTATTCAGTTTTTTGACCCGATTTGAGATTTTCCTACTTGGTTGAATTTTCCCGGATCCCTTCATTTTCCTAGATTACGCTCGAAATTTGGATCGGCCTATTGTGTGCTGCAATTCAGAGATTTCTGGCCTGATTGGAATTCCCCCTAGGTTGGATTTTTCTAGATTTTCATTTGGCTGTCGGGTTTCCGAGTTTGGTCATTTTTTTGGGAGCATTAGGCCATTTTCCTTTGTCATTTGCATTCTCTTGAGTTGGATGTCCAATCTTGTTGTGCTTTAAAACATTATGGTCTTGGTTGGAGTTTGAATTTTTGTGTGTTTAGGCATTTCATGGCTTGCCCTATGTGTTCATGGCTAAAATCTAGGGTTAAATGCCTAGGGCATTGCCATTTGGTCTTGATCTATTTTTGATTAAGCCTAGGATTCAAAGTAGATCTGTAGGAGGCTCGTGTTAAATGATTTATGTGCCTGGGGTCCTCAAATTTATGACCTTTAGTCAATTTGAGCGAATTCGTGTTGGTTTGTGGATTTTCAAGTTTTTTGTCGACCTTGAGATTTTCCTGCCCGGTCGGATTTTCCCGGATCCCTTCAGTTTCCTAGAAATGTGCTGGTGTCTAGAGTTTTGAGCTCTTCACAAAATTATAGTCTGAGTGGATTTTCCCGATTTCTCCTTCTCCCCTTCGTTTTCTTGGAAATCATGTTGTGTTGTTGTTTTCGTAGAATTCTGGTCATTTCGGATTTTTCTAGATTTTCTACGAGGTGCTGTGGAACGAGGAAATTTGGTAAAATTGATGAATCTAATGATGAATGCGTAAACATATCTTGCTTTATCTTGATGAATTTCCTTGTTGTATGTTGCTTATGTTCATTTTGATAATCCAAGGTTGATGCTTAATGGCTAATTTAATGGTTTTATCTTGATTTTAAGCTAACATTTTGATGAAATATTTTCAACAATCAAATTCTCACATTGGTGTTTGATGAATGCAGGCTGATTCTAGAAAGGAAGTGACTGGAAAGGCTAAGAGAGACACAAAGGGATCATCGATCTTTGAAGCAGAAAAAGAATGAAGTTGGACTAAAAGAGTAGGATTCCTGAGGGCGGGATAGCATCAGTCTGGTTCAAGGTTTCAGATCCGAATATGAACACCCTGCTGCGAAAGAATAAGGCCATCATAAGATCCAATAACTAAGCACAAGTTGGATGGAACACTGATCTACTATGCAGTCATGAATGAATATCAATCTAACAAGAGAGACTGGGACAGTACGATGGGACAGATCTGAAGAATAATATTAATGTTGTTGAATGGAAAACTAGGGTTTCGCCTATACCACTTGAGGATGGCTTACAGGGGACGTTCTTGATGACGAATTCCATAATGGAGCAAGGTATGGGTGACGTGGAGGAGGCAGTTAATGCAAAATGCATTGAAAGTCGTGCTCCCTCATCATTTCTCTTTGCCTCTTCTTCACGCATTTTGGTCTGAGTTTTAAGCGAGATCTAGGGCCAATCTAGTCAGTGCCCTTGCATTTAATGCATGTTGAATTTGTTTCAAACTCTTCTAGAGTTGACTTGTTCTGAAACTGACTTATTATAAACCCTAAACTGGGTTGATGCATCTGACTCATTTTTATAAATATGGTGTTTTTCCTCTTTTGTGGAGGATCTTTGGTAAGGGTTAGAAACTTGTTAGAAGGGTTAGAGAGTAGTTAGACAGGTTAGAAGAAGGGTGAAGAAGATTCAAAAAGTAGAACAAAGGTTAGAAAAAGCGAGTTAGGGTTTTTTTTTTTTTAAGAAAGTTAGACATTTTTTTACAGTTCCCCAAGAAGAGGAGGTGATGTATTTTCTTGATTTTCTTAGTATAAATGGAGATAGTTTAAAGACATGGGTTTTTGTACACTAGTGATCTTGCCAGATTTGTAAATGTTGCTTATCTGTTTCATTAACAGTAAGAGAAGCCAAATTTAAACCTTCTTTATATTATGTTCTAGAATGGTATTCATTTTTAGTTAATCATTTTTATTTGAAAAGCTCTCAAGGAATGAAATTTTATCTTTTTTTTGTTTGAATGATGATTTGCAATCTATTGTTAAAGTTTGCACTGTGAATGAATGAAACTTTGTATCAATTGCAAGTTAATTTTATTCTGTAGTTCTATTTTAGGAATTCCTTGGAAGGCAACAAGTCTGATTAGTTGAATGAATCAAAATTCTTTTCAATTTGAAAACCTTGATCTATCTTTTTTCTATTTCTTTAAAACCCCCTGGTTAAAGTAGGTTTAGATAGATGTTTGATCTTGCAACAATCCAGAAGCTCAAAACCAGCAGGCCCCTTGAACATTACAGCCATATTGACCACTTCATGAAATAGCAACATTTTGAACCAACATCAAAGACCTTGGGAGGTGATTAATTTGATTATTGATTATCTCTTTCAGGAGAGGTGAGATATTTTTACTTTTATCTTACCTGTGTGTTGTGGGTTAGTTTAGAACATCAACACTTAGTACCATGACATTTATACATACCTTCGAATAGGAGTCATCCCCGTCGACTTACCCTCAAATCTAAAATGAACCTTTGTAAAAAAGGCATCCAGATTCATCATCTTAGGAGATACCTTATATTGAAGAAGCATAGAACAAACCCTACTAAGTTGCTTAAATGTTGAGGAGGCATTAGCTGCTCTAACTAAAGTACATAACGGTATATGTGGTTCACACTCGAGTGGAATGACTATAGCCAAGAAGTTGATGAGGATGGGGTATTATTGGCCCAGAATGGAAAGAGAGGCACACGACTGTGCCAGAAGGTGTCTACAATGTCAGCAACATGGGGACCTCATCCATGCTCCAACTCAAGAGCTTCATCCTATTGTTACACCATGGCCCTTTTCGCAATAGGGATTATATCTCATTGGAAAAATCATGCCCACTTCATCTAATGGCCACAAATTCATCATAACCGCAATGAAGTACTTTACTAAGTGGGTGGAAGCCATACCCATGACATATATAACTGGGAAGCAGATATTTAAGTTCATCCTAAACTATCTCATTTGTCGCTATGGTGTTCCACAGGTCATTATCTCGGATAATGGGACACCATTCAAGAATCAGGAGGTCCATGACTTATGCAAAAAATTCAAAATCCAACATCGCTTCTCCACCCCATACTATCCCCAAGGTAATGGCCAAGCAAAAGCTACAAACAAAACCATTTTGAAAATCCTCAAGCAAGCAGTCAATGACGCAAGTCGTGACTAGAATATGTAGCTTAATCCCACCCTTTGGGCCGATCGAACCAGCATCTGCACACCCACCAATGCCACACATTTCTCCTTGGTCTACGGATCAGAAGCAGTACTCCCTATTGAGATCGAACTCCCATCACTCAGGATATCACTGCAAAACCTCATCACAGATGAAGAGTACTGAGTATCAAGATTGAATGAGTTGGAGCTACTGGATGAGTGATGTATAGATGCTTTGAATCACTTGCAAGTCTATCAGAATAGACTCAAAAGGAGCTATAATAAGAAAATCAGAAGCAGGACCTTCCAAGTCAGAGAACTGTTATTTAAGGAGAATCAAAAGAATGTCCCAAACCCAAGTAGCAAAGGAAAATTTGAACCCAATTGGTTGGGACCATTCATTATCATAGCAAGTTATAATTCAGGGGCATATTAGTTATCAACACTTGAAGGGGAACCTCTACAAGAGCCCATGAATAGGTCTCACCTCAAAAAGTTTTATGCCTAAATCTTTCAAGGTATAGAACCAAAAAATCCAAAAAATCAGAAAATTTCTTAAAAAAGTGGTTACTTCAGCGAAAACCTGGCAAACAGGGGTCTTGGTGAAAACAAAAAAATAAAAAAATAAAAAAATCCAAAAAAATTAGAAAAAGGATAAAAAAATCGTCCTCTAGTGAAAACCACTTCGGTGGCACTTTGGACAAGTACCTTGGTGAAAACCTGGCAAACAGGTGCCTTGAGTAAATAAGCACTTTCCATCCACTAGGATCTTTATGGCTTGTTCTACATCACCCATCCATTACGTTTCCATTATCCATCACATTCAGATCTCCATTCATCACTCATCCACCGCATCTGCATCATAGCTTGGTCTTGTGTTCGTATCATGATCTCTCTTTGTACTACTCGGCCCATCATCAAGGTCAGCTTGTCCTGCCTTTATCAGAGTAGTCTATGGCATCATGTTGGGGGCATGTTCTTATCAGATCAGATTTGTGTATATTCTTGAAGTCCTCAAATCAAAAAATCCAAAAACATTAGAAAATCAGAAAACCCAAAAACATCAAAACATATCAAAATCCAAAAATAGGTCAAAAAGTCAAAAACAAGGTCATCTTGTTGAACTACGGGTCTCTGAGCCTTGAATGTAGGCAAGGTTGATCTTTGATCATCCCTTGAGACACTTAGGTCAGTCCTTTAGGCATCTGTCATAATAAATTGACATCTCATCATGTATATCATCATCTGTAAGTCGGTCAACTCATCAGTCAAACTACATGGTCTCTATGTATATAATGTAGGCAAGGCTAATTTGTTGATCAGCCCCTGAGGCCCCTAAGATAGGTCTTTAGGTTAGTCTCTTGGTCAAAATCTCGAAAACCCCAAAACATTCAAAAATCAAAAATCAAAACATTTAAAAATCTCAAAAAATACCAAAAATAGCCTCAAAACATCTCAAAAAAGATAAAAAAACATCCAAATATTTGAAAAAATCCATTAGTCTCATCTCACTTTCACTTGTAACAACATCACTCATAATAAACTGATCATCATCCTCAACCTTTGGTGAAACAATTAGAAACAAGTCTAGCAAGTAAAGAGTGAAAACTCAAAATGTCAGGTCTTAGGTCTAAGTCAGTACATAAACAAGATTGGTCAACTCTTCGTGTCGATAACTTATCATCCAATTGGTTCCATATCAATCATTTCAAAGAATTCTTTAGATAAATGAAATGGCGTGCCACCATCCACTAACATGTCCTAGGATGTATCCTTCCTACAATGGGCATTATCTTTTGGCAATAGTTTCGGTTCTTATCCTTAAAAACACATCCCCTTTTGGTTAGCGGTATTGAAGAACATCAGCTTGTCTATTTACTTTGTCTTTATCTTTTGACTTATCTTATTGCGCTCATTCCAAGGACTTCTCGATGATATTTAAACAAGAGGATTTAGAGTAATAGAAATGGGGCAACAATCATTATCTTTTGTCTGTTGTGCTTGTTGGATGTTCTTGTAATATAACCTTCGCAAATACTTGTTTTATTAGGTATGTATGGAGGAGGTTTTGGGCAACTTGTTGACTATTGCATTGATAGATCATACCTTTCCATGTTTTGGTCTAAGGTGTTTGAAACTTCTGAAGTGCATCCTAGCAAGGTTTTTGTATGTCAGGTGTGAACAAGAATACTCCTATATATTTGTCAAGTCAAAGTCCATCACATTGGGTACAATGCCATCCTAGTTCTCCATACCTTGATGCATCGTACCATGTGTGTTATCAAACATAAAGAAATTGGCCCTTTGAAAATCCCAACTCCTCGGAAAGTAATCATCATTTACATTTTCATCATCTTGTGTCTCATTGAAATGACTTCTTCTCTTTCATTCCTTCTTGTTCATCGTGCTAACAAGGTACTATGATAGTTGATCATCACCATCATCATTGTCATCGATCCTGCATCCACAAATCATTAGCATATTGCATAAACATATTATATAGGAAACACATGCATTGCATTTTCATCATCATATAAAAATATTATTAGAGGCATTCTTCATACATAAGCGCATCCATTTTATTACATTGCATCACATTGCATTCATCACATCAATCATTGCATAACATTCATTTGCATAAACATTTCATAACCATTTCACATTACCACCTACTGCATAATCATACATAATAGGTACATAAGCATTATGGATAATCCATCACATACATACTCGCATAACATTATAAAATCATCTCACACATTACATTCATTTTGCATAAAACATCATCATATTATTGCATATAGTACATCACAGTAAATGCATCACATGCATTACATTATCATTTAATATGTTTAGGATAATAATATTTGTTATTCTAAGCATCTTAAAAAAACCATCTCATTTGCATCATCAGTATGCATCATATCATATCAAACACGACCATTGCATTTGCATTGCATTTTATCATCCATTAATCATCCATATCATCTCATAAATAGCATCACAATCATTCTTTTAACATGTCATTGCATCAATCATTCCACATTATTATAAGCATAAATAGAAACGTAAAAAATCCATTACATGAAAAGCATACATCCATCCATAATCATTTCATATATAAGCAAGATTCACATCATTTCACGTATACACCATAGATCATTTCCATATCATTTTGCATATTACATATTACATATCATATCATTTCACATCATTACACATCACATAAATACATATGCATATCATAGGTCAACATAATATAGATCTGTTAGTCATAATCATTACATAATGCATATATCATCAGAAATAAATGCATCCATAAATACATCATAAACATCATTGCACATCATATAGAATCATCCATACATGCATAAATAAATGACACCACATCACATCACATCAAAATCATTGGCTCATATATATTATCAATAATGTAACTATCATAGTACAAAATAATCGGATCATTGTACATGTATGTCAATCAGTACAAAAAGGCCCATCGGGCTATCAAAAAGGAGCCCATAAGGCACAAAAAGTATCATCTCGACCAAAAGGAGGCCTAACCCCTCTGTATACTTCCCTTTCCCCTGTCACTGTGACCCTCTATTGGTCTATGGTTGGTCCGCTATGAGTACTCTAGGACCTGTGCTGCTCTGGGAATGACCTCATGATAATGCATATGATAGTACTCGACCTCTTGGACAACCTCCCTATAGGACCAAATAGACACTATACCCTTAGAGGAGGAGGCTGCCATGCTCTAGAACTATTGTCTCTAGCCTAGCTTTATGGTTGCCTGTAACTCTGTGGCCTGTCTCTACAATATGGCCTGATCCCTCTCAACCCTAATCTGATCTATCTCAATCCTAGCCCGATCCCTCTCAGTTGTCATAGTTTGGACCTGGGCCTGTTGAGCCTACAACTATGCAATCAATGCATCTCGAAGATCCACCTTCCCTACTGGTCGTGCTTGTGGAGGCTATACCTAAGGCTAATTCTCAACCCATGGTGGTACACCTGGTGGCACCTGCTGTTGATCATGCATCTCCACATTTGGCTGAATTGGGGGCCCGGTCGACTAGTCCTGTCGTGCACCATCCCTCCGTCCTCATCCTCCCCCTCTACCTCTCAACCTATGTCGATCGAGGACTGCTCTTGGGATCATCAAATGTAGGGGAGGCTAGAACCAATCCTTGTATACTTGTGTCACACCTGGATCTGCAGGCCCCTAATTGTAGGCCCATGGTTGAGCCCCCAACTTTCTAAAACTTTCCATGACATTCGAGGTAGGAATGTATCACCCCCATGAAACCTGTGACATGGTGTGGGAAAAGACAGCCACATAATCATCATCTAGTCAACCCCGAGGCTCACCAAATTGGCACTGCACACACCTGGGCAGATATCTCTCAATCATGGTATGCTCTTGCCCCTGCATAAAGCTGTCCTGGCGGGTGTAGAAAATCTAATGTGCATTGTCAGCCCATCTAGGCCAACCAAGGTACAATCGCCATGTGAACACCTGCATCTTGTCTAGGACCCTCCTCCAATAGGGAATCTTGTGCTCACCTGTGTGTGTGGACACACCACCTCTATAGCACCATACGAGGGCATCGTCAAGCACCATCGAAACTGTAACAAACTGTAGCTGAAGGATAGCAATGTGCTCCCACGCCCATACATGGAGAAGTGTCACACCTACTTTGAGTACTCTGTCATCGAGGTAGACATACTTGTGGAGATCTTTGTACAATGATGTAAGAAGAACCATCCCCCAAGAAAATCAAGTAGGCATGTCGCGCATCACCATGCACTCCCCACAGAGTCCTCAACTAGGACTGGAGTATCGCTCTCATCGGTCTAGGGCAAAAAGACCCGAAATAACCGCCACAACAACCAAGTGGAAGGGAGGTGCCAGGGCCTTGTGTCACTCGAGCTTGATCTGCCTCTCACAAATAACGATGTCCTCTATGGTGAGGACTCTGTGGCAGGAATCTCGCCCCTCATCCATATCAAAAATGACACGTTGACCATGAATTAGCAATCTCAAAATATGCCAAATGTCCTCCAAGGTGACGGTGGCCTCGCTGATAGGAATTTGGAACGAAGAGGTCTCGCTATGCTATCTCTCGGCAAGCGCTAAAATCATCCCCAGGTGGGTGCGAATGGGCGTTGTGTAGGTGATGTGCCACAACCCCATGTCTCGGAGCCGATCCTAATCTATGTCGCTCAAGTCCCACAAATAACCGAACAAATCCCACAACCTATGCTCTCAAGAATAGAGCTCCCTCCCTGCATCCTGCATCAGGAAGGGTCATCATGTTAAAAAAATTGAAAAATTCTTCATCAGGCGTCTAAGAAACCACTCCAGTGTCGCAATCTGTGAAGGCTTCCCAGTTTGATTTTTAATCAAACTCTGACACTAGGGCACAAAAGGCCAAAAGCGCACTGATGCAGTGCACTTTCCTTCCCAGCGGTGCACTTTGAAAAGATAAAAGACCATCGCGTCGCACTTTAAAAATCACCCCGCCGGCCACGAGCTTAACGTTGAAGTTTGGAGTTTATTTTCAAACTCCAAACTCCACTGCTGCGGCACAATTTGACACCGAATGGCGCAGTTTGATTTCTAAGCGGCGCTATATAGCGCCATTGTAGAAGGCCTGACTTTGAAAGTGTTAAATGAACGTCAAAAACAAAAATCAAAGCTCAAGTAAGGGTCACTTACCGGTACCCCAATGTCAGGTGGCCGTTGGTATGTCCGGACTCAGTCAGAAATGTGCATCAGAAGTTGTCGTTGTGCTATATGGTCAGGAGGTCAGAGCTCGGATCTCAGGATTGCTAGATGGTTGTGTGAGAATGAATTGAAAGTGACCCCTCAAAGCCTTTTTAAGCTTGAAAATTAGGGTTTTTTTCACCTTGATTGGCTATTCTTCTAGGGTTTTGGACCCTTGAAGCCATTTTCATCCAGTTGAGGCCTGTTTTACATCATTTTATTGCATTTAGACACATTTTTTGCCTCCTGGAGCCTTTTCGAACCTGTCGAGCACCTTGTCCTCTTTTTTCGCGAGATCACCCAAAAATTGAAATTTTTGTCCAATCTCTCGAGGGGACAATATATTGGCATGTTTTCTCTTGTCAGGGCAGCAGTGGGGCAAGATTTTTAAATAGCAAAATTTTTTGGCTTTGATTGAGATCGTTTATTCTTTGAACCAATGCAACAAGTGTATTGCTTCAAAGAGGGGAAAAATATAGACACGTAAAATGTATTAATTGACATTATGCATCTGATCCCGACTACTAACATCGTTTCATCCTGAATCATCCTTCGGTCTAACCATTTAATCAAATCCCCTTATTTGATTAAATTCATCAATTTCCTTTCCTTAATTAAATAAATCATTTTATCTAATTAAGTCATCCTTTTTTGTTAATTAAATCAATCATCTCGATCTAATTATCCCTATTTAATTAAATAATTAATTTTATTTGATTAAATCTCTAAAGTCTATCTATTAAATTAAATTAATTAAAACATTATTTAGTTTAATCTAACATCATCTCTTTTAATTAAATAAATCAAAATCCTTATTTAATTAATCCTTTTATCATATTCTTCTCATATTTTATTTAAATAAATCCACAAATTTAAGTCAAATTTGTCACATCATCTAACCCCCTTCATTAAATTAATTAACTTTGATTAATTTAATCTCCCATCATGTCCCATCCTCCAACATTTACCACTTGCACATGAAAATAGATTTAATTGATTTATTTAAATCCCTATTTTCCTCAACAAGGCATCTTTTGGGGATATTCTCCAAGTTTGAATTCAAAAATCCAAGTTGACATGTACATCCAAGAAGGCATTTAACTTCATCTTACATTTCCTTTTCCTTGAGCCAAGTGGCATTCAATGCATTCTTTCTTCCCTCTTGCAAGTCATTTCAACAAAATAAAAAATTCAAAAATAGGCATTTATTGGCACAATCCTCAAAACTTGCACATCCTCCATCCACTCATAGATTGACAAGTGGCATCTTTCCATTGGATGAATGTTAGTCCCACATTGCTCAATTTTAGCATGCATCCTTCAATCTCATCTATAAATGAAGAGCTCATCTCCTCATTTGATCATCCACAATTTGAGTAAAGTTACCATGCTCAAATATTTAGCCATTTTCATCCAATACCATTGAATCATAGCTAGGTTATGCATATTTTTCCATTGGAGCATTCATCAAGCATCAAAAAATTGGATCAATCATCATCAACACATCAATCTTGCATCATAGGAGTTGGGAAAGGGCCAATTTTCACATCAAATTAGCACCAATTCCCCCATGGGATCATGAGTTTGCTAGCTTAATTAGGATTCAATCTATTTTATTATTTTCTTATTGTGTTCTTCATTTTTTTTCCCTAATTTGAGCTTTGTGAATGGATTTCATGGGGAATCATTGTTCTTTCTTGTAATTTATTATCTAATGTGTTTGTTCTTATTGTTTTGTAGGTACTAGGATTGGGGTTCACACAATTTGTTATTCTAAGAATCTCATGAAACCTAGAAACCCTAAACCCTATACCATAGGACCTAAATCCTAGGAGATGAACCCTAAACCCTTAACCCATATTGATTTTTTATTTTAAACCCTTAACCCTAGTATATAAAGAATAGGAGATGAACCCTAAACCCATATAGATTTGTTATTATAAGCATCTCATGAACCCTAGGATATGAAAATCCTAAACCATTAACCCTAGGATCTAAATCCTAGGAGATGAAACCTAAACCCTTAACCCATATTATAGATTTGTTATTCTAAACCCTTAACCCTAGGATCTAAATCCTAGGAGATGAACCCTAAACCCATATAGGTTTGTTATTCTAAGCATCACATGAGCCCTAGGATATGAAGATCCTAAACCATTAACCCTAGGATTTAGATCCTAGGAGATGAACCCTAAACCCATATAGATTTGTTATTCTAAGCATCTCATGAACCCTAGGATATGAAGATCCTAAACCCTTAACCCTAGGATCTAAAGCCTAGGAGATGAACCCTAAACCCTAAACCCATATAGCTTTGTTATTCTAAGCATCTCATGAACCATAGGATATGAAGATCTTAAACCCTTAACCCTAGGATCTAAAGCTTAGGAGATGATCCCCAAACCCATATAGATTTGTTATTCTAAGCATCTCATGAAACCTAGGATATGAAGATCCTCAATCCTTAACCCTAGGATCTAATGCCTGGGAGATGAACCCTAAATACTTAACCCTAAAGTTAAGAGAGTGACTTAAGGGGATGCAAGACGATGGATTAAGGGTAGACAAGAGGATATGGCTTAAGGGGTCTTAGGAGGATGGCTTAAGGGGAGTTGAGAGAGTGACTTAAGGGGATGCAAGAGGATGGATTAAGGGTAGATATATGAGGATATGGATTAAGGGGTCCTAAGAGGATGGTTTAAGGGGTGTTGAGAAAGTGACTTAAGTGGATGCAAGAGGATTGATTAAGGGTAGATATATGATGATATGGATTAAGGGGTCCTAAGAGGATGGCTTAAGGGGTATTAATAGAGAGACTTAAGGGGATGCAAGAGGATGGATTAAGGGTAGATATATAAGGATATGGCTTAAGGGATCCTAAGAGGATGGCTTAAGGGGTGTTGAGAGAGTGACTTAAGGGGATGCAAGAGGATGGATTAAGGGTAGATATATGAGGATATGGATTAAGGGGTCCTCAAAGGATGGCTTAAGTAAGGGGAATTAATAGAGAGAATTAAGGGGATGGAAGTGTGGATTAAGGGTAGATATACAAGGATATGGCTTAAGGGGTCCTAAGAGGATGGCTTAAGGGGTGTTGAGAGAGTGACTTAAGGGGATGCAAGAGGATGGATTAAGGGTAGATATACGAGGATATGGATTAAGGGGTCCTAAGAGGATGGCTTAAAGGGAATTAATAAAGAGACTTAAGGGGACACAAGAGGATGGATTAAGGGGTACATAAGAAGATGGCTTAAGGGGTCCTAAGAGAGTGGCCTAAGGGGATATGAAATCAGTTATACACTTTTTATAAAATTAAAATGAATTATTTAGTTTTATATTCATACTATCAATTAAATGTATCTAGAACTATATATAGTTAGTTGTCTCTAGATTCGAATTCTATTGTAATATATATGCATGTCCTATCTTTTTTGAAATGGATCTAGTTTTGCGAGACCTGAAACAAAAAATGATATAAAACTTTAATTATGAAATCACTAAAGAAAAATATATATATATAGACATGTATATGTGATAAATTTTTAACTATAGATCAACTATCAATTAAATATATATATGACTATATACTTACCAATATTTATTTACTCTAGTGTACCATCTACATCCTCTCTTTTTTGTAATGCATCCATGTTTGTCTCGTGATCATCCATTGAAAGAGTCCATAGCACTTTATTAGTAGGCCTCCCTTTATATCTAACTAGTTTTATGTTGGTTGCCAAAATCAAATGTGAATAATTTATAATCTTCTTGTGTCTTTCATAATCTTCAAATGCAAGAAAGCCATTCTTTCTTATCAAATATTTTCAAAGCCAGATGCCAACAACAACCATTGAACCAGTTGGATACTCAAAATTTTCATCATCCACTCTAGTATGTACCAAATTATGTTTTCTCTAAACACATCTAGCCAACCAATACTCCATCTCCTCTTCATTCCCCTCAGGTGCAACAACAACATACACATGTCCTACAAAAATAAATAAAAAAATCAATAAAGAGTGACTTATATTTAATTCACATATAAACATGCATACATATAAAATTCAATTAAATTTAATGTACCTTCTTGTACAAGATCTGAAACACGATCATAATCATTTAATGCAAACACTTGATTATCTTTAATTGTCATTCCATGTTGAAAATGTGTCGATGTAGGTGTTAAGGCTCTTTGTTTCCATCCTTTGAGCCATTCCATACTTTCACATGCATCCCAATTACCTGCAATACAAAATTGACAAAAGCATGCAGGCTCCCTTGTCCATATTGTCCATGTGTTTGCATTTGAACTCTTAAACGAATGTCATTTTGCAGATCCATTAATTGTTTCACAATCTTGTCAAGTAAAAATATCATTTTCTTCAACTAACCAAAAGAAGCATCGAATTATTGAGCTCTCACTTGTTCTTGTAGATAATTTGGTATTGCACCAATCTACAATTGCATGTGCATCTCTGAATTTTGCATTATCCTCAAATTTTAGTTGCTCTCTAGCAAGAGCTCTTTTCACACATGCACCTTCTCCATCATGTTCTCCCTTACCATGTCCAGCCTCAAAAAACTCCACATGTGTTGGATATTATTTTCCTTATGAACTCTACACAACCAATAAAACATTCTATCATTCTTGAATTGACCTGTGCAATTATCTAACCATATGAGATGTTCTCTCATTTGAATTCCTTTCTCTTTTAAATTTTAATAAAATATATCAAAACAATATTGAACAAACTCAGATGAATGTAATCGATTATCACTTACATAAAAATAGTATTCTCTCAAAAAAATTCTATTGTCTTCTCTACTATCATATGCATGTCTATATACAATATGAACAAATATAGCTACTTGCACTGAATTATAATATTGTGATTGAATTTCTTCTTGTGGAGCAAGAGTATAATTTTCAGCAAAATCAACAACTGACAATATAGTTCCAATTGGGAATGTGTTTTTACATAAATGAAATTGATTATCAAGCCAATGAGCATATTGAGAGTGTTTAACATATTTAGGTACAATCTTATCTTTAAATTTTTTAATAAATACATGCACACTAAATTTTTCCACAATTAGCTCACAACACTTTCCAATTTTTCCATCTTTCAAAGAATACTCAATATTTTTAAATTTGTTTACATCCACTAATTGTTGTCCAAATTCATCTAAACTACTTTCATGCATACATTCTCCTAACAATGAAAAGTTACATCTATCACATTCTCCAAAAATACATGCTTTTAAATAAAATAAGTTTCCATTAGAGGGTTCACAAAACAAACCTGCTATAAAAATATTTGATTGTTTCAGGTGGCATATTAATACCACAAATGTCTTGCATAATTTGGTTAGCATGAAAAGTACAACATAAATATCGAAAACTATCATAATAATAACAAAATTATACATGAGTTTTACAACAATAAGAAATTTGTTGTTTATTAATTCTAACATACCAAGGTTTACATTTTTTGAATGATCTTTGACTTATACTAATATTAAATGGTAAGATTGAATCATCTAAAAATTATTTATATAATTCAATTTGATTTATATCTAAGAGATGCTTTGGATGAGGTTCATGAATTTTGGAACCCACCCTTAATTTTAAAACATCTCTAATGTTAGGTGATACTTTTATATTATCATGCCAATATTTTTCTATTAAAGATTTGATTTCATTAGTTAATTTCATGTCTGATCTTGGAAGTCTACGACTAAAAATCCAACATTGATTAATTGGATTCTTTTCGATACTTTCTCTTCTTTTTGCAGCTCTTATCAAAGTATTAGGATTTACTTTAATACATTTACTAATCTTACTTAACATTCTTTTATTTGAAATTGCTTTATTAATTAGATTAGTTGTTATTGCACGATGAGTTGCATTCTTATCTTTAGATCGACTTTTCTTACCTATAAAATCAATAGCATTAGCAACACTAGATATCATTTGTTCTACTAAATCATCTTTCTTTTTGGTTTTACAAAAATGCCTAATTTTTTCATCACTTTTCTCATTTTCGACATTCTCATCAATTACATCATGAGTTGACATTGATATTATCCTAATTTCTTTCTATAAAAAAATATTCTATATATTCTATTTCCATAAGTTCTCATTTGTCTCCAAGAAACTTTACCAGGAAGGTTATCTAGAACATCTTTTTCAATTGTAAAAAAAACATTTTCATTTTCATTCATATAAGGGGTTTCATTTTCATTCACGCAAGGGGTTTCATTTTGATTTTCAAACATAAAAGGGATTTCATTCTCATTTTCATCAATATGAGGGATTTCATTCTCATTTGCATCCTTATAATATATTTCATCATTTTTTTGCTTTTGCATTGTTTCAACCCTAGAAATTTTGTTGATATCATCAATGGTGTATCCAACTTCCTCTAAATAACAAAGATCAATATTATCAAGACTTGGGTTTGAAGACATACCTAGATAAATTGTTTGAATAGGTGCATTTTCCATATCATTGGGAGGTGGATTTGAAAACATACCTGAAGTTGTTTGCACAGGTGTTATTTCCATATCATTCAAAGTTGAAGTTGAAGGAATAGTTGGACCGTTTGTCTCCATAATTACATTTTCTTCCATATTCACAATCTCCACGTTTGCATCGTCTACATTCATCTCATCCTTTATAGTTTCCTCTTCAATATTCATGGAACTAGATGCTTCCAAATTTTTCATTTGACAAATCCTTTCTCTTCTATCCCTTTGTCTTTTTGCCTCTATTTCTTTATTTGCTTGAATTTCTTTAGGTGTCATTAACTTTCTACATTTTTTTACCTTTCCTTTGATCCTATGGTTACCAAAATCTCTTTGATAATAAAAGAAATTATTCTTAACCTATTTCAAATTGCTATCTCCTTCAAATATTCAAATAAAACTATATAGTATGAAGATCCTTTCTTCTATAAACTTTGAAGTACAAAAACACCATGAATACATCCAAAAGTTCTCTTTTTCCAAATCTTCTTGTAAAATGTTCTTGTATTTTGATTCCACTTCAGAAAACTCAACCTGCACTTGTCTCCTCCGACAATTTGAATAGAATATGCCTTGTTAAGAGATTGCACAAGACAACATTGCAATAAAAATTGCAATTAATGGCACTTTTAGACCATACTGCAAAAAAGGAATGTTGCAGAAAAAATGTGCTCTATCAGTATTTTCTAAATTCGAAAAAAATGGCTAAATAAGAAACATGTACATGTTATAAAATGCATACGCGTTAAATAATGTGTACACGTTCTATTTAAATAGCGTGTATGTGTTCTATTTAAATAACATGTATGTGTTCTATTTAAATAACGCATACATGTTATTAAAATTTTGAATCTTCAACCCACATGCAACCTTGGTTTTAAGCTTGGGAAAGGCTTGGCAACCCGACCCTTAGCCTTTGATCTGTAACTAAAAAGCTAAGGCAGATTCAAGAAGAATGTCCAACTTTGGCAATATGGTTGATGGACCTTTTTTCTGAATCAATCTATAAAATTAAAACCCATTAGAGAACGCGATTTCTGGTTTCAAAATATATAATTTTTATTAATATTGGATTATATTTTTTTATTTTTAACTAATTTTTAAGCAAACTAGTCCATAAACTTGAAATATCAAGCGTTTTTTATTTTTTTAAAACTTTTTTTTGGTTAAGTTTCTTGTAAAAAAATTATATGGCATCAATCTTCAAAAAATTCTCTACACGTTGAAAAAATAAGATTCAAAAAATATTTATTTTAGGTCCAATTATGCTGTCAGTACACATTGATTTTTAAAAATAGCAATTAAGGCCAATAAAAATTCAATAGAAAAAAAATATATTAAAAAAAAATTACAAAAAGTATCCTCATAAATCTTCATGTTGTTAGCTCTCTTTCCCCAAAAGTAATTAGAAAAATACTTTTATTTGGGTCAAAAAGTGGTGTCCGTACATGTGCATGATATGGTAAAAAAAGAACTTTTAAAAAGTGGTTTTTATACATCCCTATCAAAATTTAATTTCTATCATTTGGGTATTTGAATAAATTATGTATATTTGGAAACTATATTCAAAAGTATAAATTTCATATTAGTAACCTTTTTTAATATTCATTGTGTAAGTGCCTCAAATTTTCAGTCCAAGTATGATAAATTCTAAAAAACAGCAAAAACACTTCCACTTTTTGAGCTTTTTGTGGACCCAACTTCTTGCATCAGCCCAAGTACCTCACATGATGTAAAGGATCACCATGGCCATCATAGTTGTAAAAATAAAGAGTTAACATATTAAAAAGAGAGGAGCATGTGAGAATTCTAGTTGACAAAGGAAAACATAAATATATGGGTGTAGAGGTAGAAATGGGAGGAAAAATAGAAGTGTTAAACTTAGAAAAAAAATTATTGTTTTTCATAGATAGATGATAAATAAGGTAATATAGAAGAGGAAATGAGTTATGGGTGAGAAGAAGCTAACCATATCTCATAGGTGAGAGGAGAGTTGAGAGTTTGAATAATAGTTGGGATGGATGTTGTATCAATAGGAGTAGGGAGAGAAGGTAACTTGCAAGAGAAGGTTACAAATACCTTGAAAAATGAAATGGGCTAAAAGAGGTAATATGTAAAGAAGGTGGAGAAATATAATGGCAAGGGTATAGGTTAAGAAGAGAGGGACAGATATGGGAAAGGAAATAGTAGATAAATATTCATGAGAATAATGATAAATTCCCAATATTTGAGTAAGGTTGTCCAACTTGATGTTAAGGAAGTGATCAATGATGTTATCATTGTATATATATATTTATAAGATGGACCTAATTTTCCAAAGAATTATGATTATAGGAGAAGATTACATCTTGCTATGGGAAAGGACATATACAAGCATGAACCTCATCATCACTTGAAGAAGAGTCACCAAGGGCAGTGGAAGAAAAAAATTACATAGAAATTTGAGAGCCATGTGGTGGAGTTGTTGATAGAAAAATTGACATGTTCACCACAAGAAGATTGAAGTTACCATACTTATCCTAAAAAGGAAACCAAATTATTTATATAGCTACCTACGAGGTCTTGGGAGTGGCATCACAACCATGTCGAATAACTTAGTTATTCAATGTGGTTTGTTTTATCAATGGGCCTTTGTTGGTTCCAAAACTTTTGATCAATAAAAAAATAGTTCACTTCTATTGAGAATATTTTTATTTATTTTTTCTTTTTTTATGTTTTTGTATTTTCTAATTTTAATTCTCTAACTAATAAATTATAACAAAAATTTTGTAAAAAATTCAAAAGATAGTTTGGTTAGCAATGTTAGAGTAAACTAGGAAAATCACCTGATTAATTAATTAGGTCCCATTTTTACTTTTTTACACTTAATCCAAACTTAGGAAAGTTCTTTTCTATTCTTAAGTCATGAGATTTTTGTCTCAAAGCATAGGATGGGGAGCTTTTCATGATCTAATTTAATCCTCATCCAATGTTTCATCTAGGGTTGCTTTTTCTTTTTATAAGGATTCATTTTTGTACATTGTAATCATCCAATTAATCCAATCATTTAGAAACCTATTACGCTACTTTTTTTGGATCCATACAATTCTCAAGGTTGTAAAGCAAAAAGATTGATTTTTCTCTCTTTGTGATAGGTGTTCTAGTTGCAAGTGATTTCTAGGAGTTGTGGAGTTCAACAATCAACTAAAACATGGTATCAGTGCACCATATCTATGACTTCTTATCCTTTTTTAAGAGATGCAGCCTTGAGGAAAAACATGAAACATCTTGGAGAAAAATGAACACCATCGTTATCTCTTTTAGCACCTGCAAAATTTTCAATAAGTTTCTAATGCTTGGTATTATCCCTTTATGCTCCCCTTTAATTTTGGTTAGTTTGAGAATTTTGTTGTTGCATCTTACTTTGCTTTCCCTTTGGTTTTCTATGGTTTCCCCTTTGTAAGTTATAGCCAAAAAACCCATTTGTGAAATCCTAAATTGGCTAAGTAAAGTTATCATCAAAAATTTATAAGGTTTCAAGAACCTTTTTTGGTTTTGACGTGTGGTTCATAGAACCACCCTAGACCCTAACACGGTTATCAGAACCTTATAAAGCTTTGAAGATGTTTTCTATTACTTAACTTATGTGGTTTCTTATTTTTTGTCAACTTTTAATTTGGTTTTGATAAGCTTGTCAAGCTTCAACACGGTTGTCAAAACCATGTCAATTAGGCTTTTCTTGGTTTTGATAACCTTGCCAGGCTCTGACATGGTTATCAAAACCACATCAGGCCTCAACAATGGTTTAGAAACCAACTTTCTCGATCAAAGTTTAAAGTGTTTAACTTTAAAATTTTTGGCATGAAGACTTTTTGTTAAGGGTTTGAAAGGTTTTGAGAACCTTTTCGGGCTTTGAAATGGTTGTCAAAACCATGTCGAGCCCCGACGAGGGTTTTGAAACCTTACTTTTCGATCATTACTCTAAATTTTTTAACTTTAAAGTTTAAAGTGCAAGGTTCGTATCAAGTGTTTGAAATGTTGTCAAAACCATGTCAGACTCTGACACGGTTGTCAAACCCATGTCGGACTCCGACGTGGTTGTCAAAACCATGTCGAACTCCAATGTAGTTGTCAAAACCATGTCAGACTCTGACATGGATGTCAAAACCATGTTGGACTCCAATGTGGATGTCAAAACTATGTCGAGCTTCGACAATGGTTTTGAAACCCCTTTTGGGCCCTAACAACCTTCCCCTTCCCCTTTCTTCTCTCTACCTTCTTCCCTTCAACTTTCCTACTTCTTTGTCCTTTTGAGCATTCAGAGCTCAAATGGACATTTGGACTAAGGTCTAAGTCCACTCTTCCCCTTATCCTTGTTTGTCCAATCGGGACTTCAAGTACTAATAGGATTGTTAGACCTTTGTTCCTAAGGTCCAAGTATGTTTGAGATACCCTGTCTCGATTGACCTTCCCCTTTTTATCTTCTTCTATTTGATCGATGCTTTAGGTCCTAACATGATTTTTGGACATTGGACCAAAAGGTCCTTGTCTGATCGAGATCCCCGATCCCGATCATTTCTTCCACTTCAATCTGATCAAGACTTTGGGTCTCAACAAGATTTTTGGACCTTTGTTCCTTAGGTCTGAATCCATTCAAGATCCTCGATCTTGATCTCCTTTCTCTTCCCGCTTTGTTTCCTTCAGGTTTTTGGGACCCAAGTAGATTTTTGGACTAAAGGTTCAAAAGTTTGGATTTAGTCTCTATTCCTAAACCCGACCTTCTTCATTGTTAGAACATCAGACCTTTTTTGAACTTTCGGACTTTTAGCCCGATAGTTTGAATACGTTTCATGTTTCTGCCCCCACCCTTCTTTCTTTTATTTCCTAGATCCCGTCGAGTTTTTGAAACCCAATTGGACTTTGGGACCTTTTGTGTCATTTTCACATTTTTCACCATTAATGCTGCAACAACTTTCTCAACTGTCAATTTTGATTTTTTGGGCTACAAGGACAATCTTAAAGATATTTCTCAACAACTTTAGGTGGTACAAAATGGCACCCATGCTTCTTTATGATTTGTAGGACTCCTTTAAAGTGAAAAATTAATGCATCTTACATTGCACATATTGGTTAAATTAAATACATGGCTTGGATCTTATACTAATCACATTAATTATGGATTGTATTTGTTCATATGAATGAATTTATTACAGCTCTATGATTTCCACATACAACATGAACCCTTCTCGTTTTCAACTTTCTTTCATAGGGATCCATGGAGGCTAATTCAATCACATAACCATGACTCTCTCTTAGATTTGATAAGTGAGATAGAATTGTGTTGAATTGTGTAGATTATTTATGATAATATTTATATTATTTACACCAAAATTTTCTTTTGTGTATTTTGTAGACCTATAGATCTGAAGACATTGATCAAGAAAAGAGAAAGAAAAGCCACCAAGAAAAATATTCTATTTCTTTTGAATAAGGAATATTGTTATAATTGTTATTTATATTTTAGCATACATGATTCACTTAAGCTAGCATGCACATTAAAGTAGGGAAAAATACAAAAATGTAAGTGCCTGCTTATCATTCTTCCCTCTTGTTTAACACCTACTTTTATAGCTTTAATTTAATAAACTTTATAATGATCCTTTATAATCATTTAAAATTTATCTATATCCTAGAAGTAACTACACATCCAACCTTCTTAGCCTTTGATAATTTCACTTTACCCTAGACTATCTAAGCCCCAAAATTCCACCAAGCTTGCAATTCTCCCTTCAATGGAATCACATTCAATAGAATCTCCAATAATTAAAAGTTTATTTTTTCAATTGCAACACCTACCTTTTACACTCAAGATTGCATTTATATCACTTCAACATCCAAACTATAAAAATGTTCACATAATTGCTTATTTAAAGGAAAAAGATAATTGTAATTAACACAATAGAAATACAAGAAACACCAAAAAAATAGAGCGCAACACAATAGAAGCTACTACTACACTTCCTCCTATAGACACCCGCCTCAAAAAATTTGCACATTTCCCAAGTATTCACTATAAAAAAAAATCAATCTTTTGTGGGGCTTGATTGTCATCAATGAAGTCTCAAAATTCAACCTCCTTAAGGGTAAACCCCCCAAATTTGCATATGAGACCAACATTTTGAAGATATAACAAATGAATATTACTTGTAGAGTTGTAGAAGATGAATCCATGGGTATAAAAGGTACCACCATAATAGAAGGTCACTATCCTAACAACATGAACACTACCTTTCCAAAAGGGTCAACATAATCTCACAATAAAAACACATAAATATTAAAAATATATATATAATAGAAACATTTCTTCCTAAATTTAACTTTTAATCCAATATAGTTTAACATGGAAATAAAATAAAATAATATTAAACACTAAAATAATAAAACTTCTTTAACCTTATCCTATTATTTGTCTTTTGGACAACCACTTCTTTTTTTAATTTAAAATATAAAAAAATATAAAGTATTTTATTATACTTTACATTTCATTTAAATCCAAAGATAATGAATAAAAAGGTATTCAACCACTAAATTCCTATTTTCCGCACTAGAGTTTTAGTGGATGGCTGTCTTTTTCATGTTTGTTTTGTGGGGTTCAAACTTAACAACTACCTTTGTTATTATAATAATTGAATAAGAATATTTTGAGGTAAGGTTAAGGCAAGAGACAATATATGTGACATTGATCTTATCAAATAGAGCTTAGATTATCATGTTTTTAATATAATCTCCAAATTCAATGTTTTGCAAAGTTTTCCCAAAAGACTGCTCTATGGCCTGTGGAAAAGTATTTAGTTATGTTGACCTTTATAAGTTCAGCAATGTCACCAATTTACCATAAAATTAATTGAAATTGTTAAGCTTAATTTATTTGGTAATGAATGACATATATCTATCATGAGGAATAAGCTCTTTGGGAATAGATTTTTTTTATCAAATAAATTTTAAAATTAGATAATTTTTGCATTTACAGTTTTTCAATAAGTATTTTAATCAAAATAGTGTTGAGTCAATGGACCCTTGATCTTGCTGAAGGGATAAGGTCAGGATTGTGCGTTGGGCGAATTTGACGGAATGGATACCTCGCAGTCCTTGACTCTTAGCAGAAGAGGTTGAGCCCAAGAACACTCGTACTCCTGTATATAATTTGTGGATGACCTCCATAAAAAAAAAAATGTTGAAATGGATGAACTTTCATAAGTTCCATTTAACAAATGATTGCGATTACCTTATAACAAAATTGTAATTAATTTAGTAAATTTTCATTAGAATAAATGAATCAAAATATATATTTTATGTAAAAATCGACATATTAATTGTCGAATCATTGTTTACAGTGGGGGCCACTCCTAACCAAAAACCAGTACATTGACCACAACCTCCAGACTCTTTAAACTCTGGCATCAAACATACCAGAGAAACTAGAACTACAAATATAAACCAGAAATTAATGCCTAAAAATGAACAGCCCCTACATAGTTATTCGGGATTAAGGTACCCCAAATAATATTACAGTCTGTTTAAGCTTTGACATCTAATTCACTCCAGAAGAAATAAAAATAAAAAACCATGACATAGCAGCTCCAAATAATATTACAGAGTTTGTTTAAACTTTGGGATCTAATTCACTCCAGAAGAAATAAAAACAAAAAACCATGACATATCAGTTACATATAAACAAACCTAAACCTAGAAGGGAAATTACATACTTGCATCACCGGCCCCTCATGAAATTCTTGCATCTCCATTAATTCCGTCAATCTTCCAAAATCAAAACAGTTAACGATAAAAAGGCATTCACAGACCTTAATTTTGAAGGGAAGTAATGGCAGCGACTTCCTCGGACGAAATATCGAAGGGCAAGTAGAAATCAGAAAAAATATCGACGCAGACTTCGACATAAAAGCTGGCGATCATCTCTCTGTAAACAGGCAACCTCACCAGTCGATGACATCTCAGGAATTCCTCCACGTCCAAGAGAATTCTCGTATCTTTCTCTTCCACAAGCATTTTCATCATATACTCTCGAAACTGATTCAACGCCTCCTCCATACAAACCCTACGCAGATTCTCAAGTTTCTCTGCGCTTTCCATTTCAATTGCAATTATCGATTCTTCAACATCTGATGCAATTTTACTATCAATCTCTTCCATTTCTTTCCACAGAACTCTAATTTCAAGAAATCCGGCCGAATTCCAGAAAACAAGAAAAACTAGTCTTAAGAAATCCGGCGGAAACCAGAAAACAAGGGCGTGGAGAAGATGAGATTATCGATCTTTTTCGCCTTCATTATTGAACTCTACCGACGGGTCTTCTACGCCAGTAAACGAAAAGCAGTCGGCGTTTGATTTTTTCCTAATCAAAACTTCTTTTTTTCCCATTTCTTCGAATCTGCTTTTGTTTTCCGACGTCAGAACAGACGGCTTATCTTTGCTTTTTAAAAAGAGAAAGCGATATTTGCGTTTTACTTGGCCATACGTGAGGAGAGCTGAAAGCTATTGAAAGGTGCAGCGGTGGGTCCCACAAACGCACTTCTAGGCAGAGTGGGACCCACACATTACTGTAGACAGTGGATGTTTCTTTGACAAATGAGGAATATTTTGCAAGGTACTAATATGTGACCTGTCATTCAATCCAACTTGGGGTGAGACTAAGCCCCCTACGGGTGGATGCCATAACCTGCATACAGGGCCACCGGTCAACCGCGAGAGTGGGGGGTTGAACCCAAGACCTATGGGGAGCAAACCCACGGCCCAAGCCAACTCTGCTACCAAATGGGCTTATTTTTTATTATTATATTAAATGGATTTGAGTATAAATTTAGCTTGCACGGGTAGCCGAGTTGGCTTGAGCCTTGGGTTTACTCCTCAAGGTCTTGGGTTCAACTCAGAGACCCGAGGTCACCCAATGCGTGTGGTTTGCGAGCGGTTGTGCGCATCCCAGTGATTAGTCTCACCCTAGCTTGCCCATCGGTCCTTTGACGAGGTCGCGGGGCTAGGTCACGGGATACCCTAAGTAATCAAAAAAAAAAAAAAAAGTATAAATTTTAATTATAAGTTATTTTTTATTAAGTTATTTTGAAAGGACATTTAGTCTCTCAAAATTATTTGATTATTGAGTTTATTCTAATTGTATTTTTAAGAATTTGAATCTTAATAGATGACCTAATAAAAAACTATATCATACATACCAATTAAACTAATTTTTTACTCACCTTAATATATTTTCTCTAAAACTTAAAAAATAAAAATATAATTGAATTGAAAAATTACCTGAAAATATAAATATTTACCAAAATACTAAAAATAAAATTTTATGTACTAAAAGATACACTTCTCCAAACATGTTTAGTGTTTATTAAATGTGAATTTTAGATTTTATTTTTAATTTGAGCAAAAATATTTTTTTATTCTAGAAATCTTAAATATAATTACACTTAAAAGGATTTCTAGATGGCTACCACCATCATAACATACAATAGAATAAGGATCCACCATGGGGTCCTACAAAACCATCAAACAATACCCATGAAAAATCCAAAGCTCCATCCAAGCCATTTCCTTCTCAATCTTGACAAGCTAAAATCACACCCCTTGATCATCATGAATAAGCTTGAGGATCACCCTAGTCGATAGCATTCTAGCTACATATTCCTTTGGACGCCCATTTGGCTAAGTAATCTACCACTCTATTCCATTCTTTAAGAACATGCACAAAAGAGATTGATTCAAATTTTGTGATCAAACTAAGAATTTGTTTGGAAACCAAAGCCAGTCTTTAGGAAGCCTCTTGGAAATTAATTTTATTCAACAATGAGACTAGAATCATGGAGTTAGTTTCATAGATAACCTTTCTCTATCCCTTTGCATAAAATATCTCTAGAGATTATAGAATCATCCAAACTTCCATATGATTATTAGAGTGCATCTCAACCAACACCACCAATCCCTACAACACCCATATTGCCCCTAGACAAGCCATTAGTATTGACTTTAAGGAAAAACAAGGTGGCGTAAGCCATTTTTTGAATTTATTCACCTTCTTAAAATCCTAAACCTTAGTTTCAGGCCTATTTTGTGATGAAGAAAGGAGAGACAACTCCAAGAATTTAACTAGGTGCAAAATTGTTGCAAGGTGTGTGCCCTTGGTCTCCTTGTGTTGTGCAGCACAGTACTCAGGTTCGTGACATGGCTTAATTGCCTCTCGTGGATTCATTATCTCTAGTGGTTGTATCGGGCATTAACTAATCGATCTTTTGGTGCAACGATAATTGTATGTACAACAATTGGTATCAAAGCCTAGGTCACAGGTTCAAACCCCTCACTTGCATTAGGGGGGATTGTTGCAAGGTGTGTGCCCTTGGTCTCCTTGTGTTGTGTAGCGCAGTGCTTGAGTTCGTGGCATGGCTTAACCACCTCCTGTGGATTCATTAACTCTGGCAGTTTTATCAAGCATTAACAAGTCAATATTTTGGTGCATCGGTAATCATATGTGCAACAATATCAAGAGAGATAAGAGAGTCATCCATATTGAATTTTTCCTTAATAGTATTTTTTATCATCCCTTTTATTTTAAGCCAAACTTGCATGAATCTACTATGACACTCCTAAAATATTTATCGGTAATGCTCCAACTAAATCTTCCAAAGAATAAGTGAAGGGCCTATATCCCATGTAGCTAGAAGGAAGGAAGAAGAGATAAGGGTGATCCAAACTATTCCAAAAATTAGACAAAGTAGAATGAATAATAGGTCTATTCCAAAGTTTCCACCATGAATTCCAAATTTTCCTAAAAAATGGACACTAAAAGAAAAGATGAATTGTGCAATCCTTATTATTGTCACAAAGAAAACACATGAAAGGCCCCTTGGAAACATCTCTTCTTTGTGTTATCCTAAGTAAAACATTTATTATGACTCTAAAGCCATAGAAAGAAATTACATTTGGGCTAACAAAATTTATTACAAATCCTTCTCCACCAAGGAGACTCTACAGTCCCTCCTCTCTACATTTCTAGAGTTTGATACCTAAGACCAACACTATAAACTCATTTTGAGTTGTGGCCCAAATTTTTAAATTTTAAATTGATGATAAAAAGCATTTTTAATTTTATAATAAACTAATTTATATTGACTTTATTAGATATTATTATTGTTTTCACTTAAAATTAAATATGTAGTTAGTATTTGTTATTTTTTTAATATGGTTTCCTTGGATTTAATGATTATGAGATGGTTATAAAATGTTTTTTTTTTAACAATAAAAAATAAGGTTGAGTGAGTCTTATCAAGATTGCAATGGTGAAATTCATATTTTGATATTTTTATTTTATTGATTTTTGTGTTAATTTTGATGTAATATTTTGATATTTGTATACAAGAAAAAATAGTGTAATTTAAATCATAAATTTAATTTAATTTGTATATTTTTTATCTAATATTTATTTGTAAGTGGTTTAATGCTTATCGATATGTTTTATCTAATATTTATGCATTTGTCTTATATGTTGATTATCCATGTTGATCCATGTACCAATTTCAGCTTATCTCTATCTATCATAATCCATTTTTCTTGTCTATTCTTATGTCAAGTTTATGGTCGTAGGATCACCCCCATGAGTATGAACTTAACCAGCCTAAATTCAAATTTTGTATTGACTATCCCACTTTGTCATTTTTTACTAAATTCAACTTTGTGCATATAATTGTGTGATCTATGTGCATGTAATCATATAAAATATGCTCATTTGCATTCATTTATCAACATTGAATCAATAGATCATTCATTCATTCTAGATCATTTAGAAGAAAAAATAATACTGATATATTTGGATTCGGTGCTTGAAAGAGTAATAAAAAATATTTGTAAGTATATGTCTAGTCTTTGATCATTAAGTGAAAGTAATTGATTCACCATCCTTAAATGGTTTAAAAAATAGGGAAATAGTGGGATTATGTTAAGTGCAAACCATCAAATATACTAATTTTTTTTTGTGTAAGATCAAATAATTTGATTCTTGGATTGCATAGAGGACATAATTCAAATATTATTAGAGGTTGAGTTCATAGTTACAAACTAGACCCAAACTAACAAACTTGACCTAGAGCAAAGTAGAGAAGAATATTCTAATTCTAATCCATACATTTGACTATCAACTTAGCTATTTCCTAATTCCAACATATACATATATTTTAGAGTAGTATCCATTTGATGCTCATTATTTGTTCATAGATCTAAGCAATCTATGCTCATTTTTTTCTATTTATAGAAAATTACCAAGTTTCCTTAACTATGCATGATCAAAGTAATTCCATTTGTCTATTCATTAGTTTAGGTTAATTGTTACTTATGTGTATACATCTATAGGAAGGATGACATATTACAAGGAAACATATTACATATGTTCCCTTTCTTCTTCAAAATAAATTGTTTTCCTTCATATCTATGCATAAGATTCAATTCAAAATGGATAAAGAAATTGATAATCCTTTGATAAGAAGTGAAGAAAAATAACAATTTTATTTTTTAAAAATAAAAATTGGATCAAATTCATATTTCATTAGACCTATTTACTAAGATTCAATTAATTATCTAAAGTAAAGTGATAAATTCTATATCAATTTAGAAAGTGGACGAGTAAAATTCAATTACTGATCAATAAAGCCAAACTTAAGATTCAATATATTAAACAACACAAACAATTTAGTTTTTTTATTTTTTTGGTATTTTTTTAATTTGAGTCAAGTTGAGTCAATGTTTCCCAATTAGGAAAATTAAGTTTGCTTATTCCCTTGAAAAGTAATCAAATTGAGTTAGCTTGCTAGGATAATGAGGTTGAAGATGCAAGAAAATGTCCCAAAGAACCATGTTCTTTTTTCTATTAATAAATATATTTTTTTTCAATCCTCCACAAATCATCTTCCCTAGTGTACGTATGGAAGTAAACCATGAAGCTCATTCTAAGAATTGAACTCCTCAATATTTCAAAAAACATGAAAGGGTATAAATTAAAGTGGGAAACATGTGTATGGAAATGTGTACATATGTAAATGTGACTAGGTTATAGATAAGGTGAATGTGTAGTAGTATGAGAACTAGGATATAATAGGGGTAGGTGTATTTGAAAATGTGACATAGATAAGAATACAATAGGAGATAAATGCATATGAATAAGTGTGAGTAGCACAGGGCAAGGGACCAGATTTGTATAAACTTAAGCCATTTTTTATTATATATATCAAGGTACTATGCAAAAAGCAAATACAAAATTAAAATTGGAAATGTAAATGGGTTGAAAAATTTAACGATTACTAATATATGTCAACTTAACACTATTGTAAGAGTGAAAATGCATCACTAAACCTTTTCTCATTTGATTTTGTACTTATTTAAGGATTATGTCTTGATACATTATGTGATAATACATTATGTGCTCTTGTGCAAAGTCAAGCCCATTTACCTAGTTTTATATTATCATTATCTTCACATGATCCCAAACTTCCAATATATTTATTTGATATGGGTCAATTTTATAGTCATAGGGTCATCTCAATAAGCATGAACTCGAACAAAAAGAATTAAAAAATAAATTTGGTTGACTAACCTCCTTTGCCTTTCTTACCTAGAGTTAACTATGTGCATGTTCTCATGATTTAATGTCAGGAGCTTATATAAAAATATATTCATTTGTATTTATTTATCATCACATCTCTTGCATGGAACATTAGGAGATATCTCATTCATTATAGAGCTTTTAGAAATACAAATTAATAAAAAAATATTTGGATTTGATATTGAAAAGGAGACATCTAATTTCTAAGTGTTTTTCTACTGCCTTTGATCATTTTTCATAGTCATCAATTCAACATCCTCACATGGATTAGAAAAAAATAATGATTTTCTATTAATTACAATCCATAAAATCTATTAATCCATTTTTCTTGTGAGATGTTAATTAATCTACTTTTAGATTTCATAGAGGTAGTATTCCAAGACAATCATAGGTTAATTTCATGACTATAAAGTGAGTTCAGAATTGTAAACTTAATACAAATTAGAGTAGATAATAATATTTTGATTCTCATATGTACAATTAGCTATCATAGGTATTCCTTGATCTCAAGGTGAACACATTTCAAAGTCTTGTCCATTTAGAACTCATTAGAGCTAAGCAATTTTATCCATTTCATTCTTTTTATTTATAGAAAGTTCTCTATTTTACAATCATATTCATTTTGTTCATGTACTACTTAAGTTAGGTTTATTTTTATGATTAAGTGCAAGACAATGGATCCACTTTGAGGGTTAAAAATGCAAGGTAAAACATGTTACAAGAAATGGGTTCCCATTTCCAAAAAAATGTATGCTTACTTTGAATAAATGAATACCCGTCATGGTTAAGAGTCTCAAAACCTAAGAAAATACCCATTACTAACATATATACATTTGTTAATTGATATATGAAACAAACAAACATCTTATAAGTAAGTGTCCATTATAAAAAAGTATAACTTTTTTTGCCTTAGGATGGGGTCATTTTTACACTACAATATAATAATGTTTAGGTAGCCATGAACAATTATCCAAATTTTGGCCCTAAAACACTATCCAAAATTTGTATCCTCCCTCAATGACTTTAATTGATATTTTTTGAGGTAGGCAATAGTTTTTAATACATTTTTTTGCTTCTTTTTAGGTTTTCTTATATGTTTTAGGTTTAAAAATTAGAATTTAAGGTTTAAAGATTGAGGAAAATGCACCGTAACCTTAAATCATAAACCAATTATATTTTCCCTTCTCATTAAACCATAAAAATATAAGTTTAGACATTAAAATTATGGTTTAGGGTTTAAGATTAAAAATTAGGTTTAAGGGTTTAAGGCTTAGGATATAGTTCATTTACATTTTAGGGTTAACCCTAAAACTATAGAACTATATTTTCCTTAATCTTTAAAACCTGTAATTTTTAACTCTAAAACCTAAATTATATAAATATTCACATATTTATTATTTAAGTAAATTTAAATAATGGTAAAATTTATATGCATTTATTAATTTTTAAAGAAAAATGTATTTAGGGTAATTTACTTTAAATTATGAACATTAAATCATAAGGTCAATATATCTTAATTGTTTATGGTAAACCCGCAAATAATTAAATATAATTGTTAAATGATTTAATAATTAAACATAAACAATTAAATGTTAATGTTAAACATTACATGTTGAACCCTTAAACTTGAAAGTTAAACCTTCAATGTGAACCATAAACCCTAATTGGTGAACCTTAGGCCTTGACCCTTCAAACATTAACATTGAACAATACATGATAAATATTGAATAATAAATCATATAAATGTCAAGTACCCTAGGTTACACTAAAATCTAAACCTTGAATAGTGAAATCCCTAAGCCATAAATCCAAGAAAAAAGTGCTACATTAATGAGGATTACAACTCACTCCTTTAAAGAATCATATCACAATTATGTTGGCACTTATTCACCTCCTAAATATAGAAAATATTATTTTTTGAAGCATCAAAGGGGCCAAGATTATCTCAATGAAGCGAAAAGGTAATTTAGATGTTAAAAATAATGTGATCGTGATTCTCAATCCTTCTTCATATCAATTTCCATATAAATTTTAATTTTGATATCAATTCAATTGAATTGATATATAAATTGAACATAAATATTTGATTGATCAATAGCATTTAAATTAATAAAAAAAATTGATGTCAATTTCAATTTTGATATCTATTAATATACAATTGGATTAGGAGGGATGAATATTTTGGGACATATAAATGGAGGGAGTGTCAATGTTGACTATATGTGGGTAGAAGGATGAAACGTAAATGAGACAAAATAAAGGATGGATACACTAGAAGATGGTAAGATAGAAGGGGTAAATTTAGGAGGTGAGCCAAATTAATATATATATATATATGGGGAAAGTGGAAAGATGGATGGTGGGGGATAAGAGATACACTAGGGATAGCAATGAGAGTGGTTGTGGAAGTGATAGGGATGGATGCAGGATTAGGATCAAAAGAACAAGATGTATGGGAGGATAGACAATTAAAAGGATACAATAGAGAATTAAGATCATAAAAAATATCTATACCATAAGGGGACCGCTCTAATTTCTTGCAAAAAAGATCCAATTGATGAGGAAACTTGTCTTGCATAAATGCATCAATTAAAGCTTTCCTACTGAGTGAAATGTTTTATTTAGCTTAATATGCTTCATGGTATTGGTCTTATTAGTCATTCAATTAAGTCCCAACCTGAGCATGATTAAATATTTCATTATTGATGGAATGGACAACCATATTAGGGTTTAGATGAGCACTCCTTAATGGATCACAATTAGCTTGTGGAATTAAATAATTGAGTACAAAACAAGATAATCAATCTCATATCAAAAAATAAAATGAGAAGTATATTAAATCTCAAATTAAAACCTTAATGAGAAATAAAATGATGGTTAAGGGTGAGAAAAAGTGGTATCACATAATTTAAAGCTCAAACATTAAAAGAATAGATATAGTAATGAAATGGTGATCTAACCCTAAGAAGATCTAAAAAGGGATGATGCAATCATAAATATCAAATACATGAACCCTCAACAAGTGAAGGTAGAAACCATAAATAAAAACCTTAGGATAGTGTAGTATAGAATGTATTCTTCATAAATATAAAGAAAAAAAAAATTTCCTAGTATTTATTTAGGCTAATCCAATAAAATGACACAAACAATAAATCAACCTAGGTTAAATAATGAAACTTGTGGGATTGGATAATTCAAGATCAAATGTTAAGGTAGGAAGTTACATGCGAAGAGATAATGGTAGATAACTCTAGGATGATAGAGTAGAAGTAACTTTGATGATGCATAGATTTGAGTCATTGTACAAAAAACTAGGCAACTTAGGTGTGCTTGCCCTTTGGAATGTTACACTAAACTATCACTATCTCTTGGTCAAATGGGTGGATCTAAGTCACTTCCATATGAAAAATATATCCTATAACATGCATATCTAATATTTTTGTTTGCACAATTCATTTTTTTTATTGAATTCTTTCTTTTTTATTGGTTGTCAAGTACTAGTGGTATTTAAAAATACGTTAAGGAGGAGCTATTAAATTACTAGGGATAATTTTCCAAGCTAAGCTAATGTAGGAGCATCTAAGAGGTATGAGAACTAACTTGTATCAATTGATTTTTTGGTTTTTCAACGTATTTGTGTATGTCACTAGGGAATGACAGGAGAAATGACTATATTTCATCATAAATGTTTACCAAGTCCCACAATTTAGAGATTATGTTGTGTAGGCATGAGGTGCCATCATTTTCATATTTCATGAGCTTTGGGTCACTACAAGAATGAAGCGTGGTCTCTGAATCTTGAATAGGGCAAATAGGCCTGCATGGTTTTCTCTTGTGCTAGAATGTTAAAGTTACATGACAACTAAGGAATCCTTGTGCAGGTACACTAGGTCCAGAGGAAACTATAAGGAGCATCATGTGTGGATATTCCCTTTTGTTATCAATGTATTTGATATTGAGCATTTTTACACTCTTCCAAATATACTTTTCATGTGGCATAGAACTTTGTGCCACCTTATACTTAACCTAGATCATCTTTGAAGATGAAGATTTATATGTATACATTAGTTATGATTGTTTAAGGGTTAGCGAAGGAGATGGAGGATGAAACATCATCCACTGAGTGCATCAAGGAATATGTCTATGATGGAATAGAGGATAAGTGCAATAGTGAGGAAGCAATGTTAAATAATCAAGTTGAGGTAAGGAGTATGATGCAAAGTACAATTATGTGATCAATGAGTGTGAAAGTTCTTTTGTGTAATTTTCTAGCCTATGTAGCAACTTTGGAAGTGGTGTTTCCAAGATAGAGATCTATGTGTGTAGAAGCCTTAAGTGGCAATTATCCATTTGTGCAATCTTGTTGTAATCATGTGATTGCAACCTAACATTGAGAAGGCTCTTTGTGGTATATTGTAATGTGTTTGAATATGTGTCCCTGAACCTTTTGGAGGTTGGTAAACCTTCAATAATATAGCTCAGCAAAGGATTAGTAAAACCTGTTTGGATACCATGTAGGGAATTATAAATGAAATAAATGGAGAGTAATAATCCAAGAGCAATTGTTTGAAGGAAAAGATTATCATCCAAGATGAAAACCCTATATGTGTAGAAGCCTTATGTGGCAATTATCCATTTGTGCAATCTTGTTGTAATTATGTGATTGCAACCTAACATTGAGAAGGCTCTTTGTGGTACACTGTAATGTGTTTGAATATGTGGACTTGAACCTTTTGGAGGTTGGTAAACCTACAACAATATAGTTCAACAAAGGATTAGTAAAACCTGGTCTAATACCATGTAGGGAATTATAAATTAAATAAATGGCAAGTACTATGTGTGTAGAAGCCTTATGTAGCAATTTCCATTTGTGCAATCTTGTTGTAATCATGTGATTGCAACCTAACATTGAGAAGGCTCTTTGTGGTATATTGTAATGTGTTTGAATATGTGGACCTAAACCTTTTGGAGGTTGGTAAACCTTCAACAATAGAGCTCAACAAAGTATTAGTAAAACCTACTTTCATACCATGTAGGGAATTATAAATGGAAAGTACTAATCCAAGAGCAATTGTTTGAAGGAAAAGATTACCATCCAAGATGAAAACCAAAAACATCAAAACCATGTGCACCAAATATCCAAGAGGAGACACAAGAATTTGTAAGGGAGGAAAAGCAAAGAAAAAATCCTCAATATTATAAAGATGGCATAAAGCCTACGAAGATTACAAAGAGAGAATGAGGGAGAGAGCTCAAACATAAAATGCTTCATGCTGAAGGAGAGAAAAACCTCAAATAAATAGAGATGAGAAAGGAATTGCATAAGTAACTCTCATGTTTATGCATGCCACCTTTTATCATGTGTGCAAGGTGTCAAGATCCTCATAAGGAAGAGGCTACACCTAAGCCTTAATCTTCCTCTAAAAAGGAATTATAAAAATGAGTGATTCTCACGTATAAGAATACTCAAATAAGACAAAAGACTTATAGGAATTCCTTTGAAATATTCCTACAAGTAATTAAATAAAACAAATAAATAAATAATCTTCACCTAAATAAAGATTAATTTCTAAAAAGTTACAAGAATAAATGATGTGAGTATCCCCATAATCAAAAACATGATACAAGTGATATTGTAGAAGCTAGTGTGCTCCAAATTTCAAGACTATCTCCAAACCTTGTTATGTCTTATGACAAAAACTATAACCTTAGCACTAGATAAATTGAGAATCTACTAAATCAACTAATACTTCAAATTATACTTGACTAGGTAGATGAGATTTTTGGATTCCTATTATGAAAAATATATATGAATCAACATTGAATCATCTATAGAATATTTTGATAAGAACCCCAACTTATAAAATATAATTATGAATCAAAAGTGGTTCAAGAAGAAAGGTTCTAGGATGCCCAAGGCATTAAAAATAATATTTTTATTAAGAGACAGATGGCACTAGCACTCTTAATAGAATTTGAGGTAGTTCCTCAAAAAGATATCTTAATTCTCAAATGTTTTGTTACATTACCACCATCTTGGAAGGAAATAACATATAGATAGGAAATTTTGTGTGATAATTTACATAAATAATTGTGTGAAGTTCCACAAACCAAGTGTTTCCATATGATCCCCTATTTAGTAAATTCACTAGTTAATAGAGCAATTTTTTAAGGATTAGAGAGAGTTGGTAGCATTGAGTCAATAACAATCACAAATGGGTCGATGATCATAACAAGCAATTAGAATTTGGTGAAAGTCAGAAATATTTTAGGAGGGATGATATATTTATATTTTATATTATACGAGCACTAGTGAACAATCTAAACAAAGGTAATTAGATGGTATAACAACAATAGCTAGATAGGGCAAATAGGTCATTCAATTTTCAACATTCACATATATTATGATTTGTGGTTTCACTAACAATCCTTCTCAACTACCAAAATACATTTAAAACAAGTGTGTTGCTATAACTCTACAAGAACATAGTTCGAGTTCAAAGAATATAATTTTAAACAAACATAAAACTAGTATTCACTTCCGACTTAGTCTTAGCTATTACACTTGGAGGACCTTTCCCCTAAAGCTAAAACACAAGCATAAAACTAGTATTCACTTCCAACTTCCCACTTAGTCTTAGCTATTATACTTGGAGGACCTTTCCCCTAAGCTAAAACACAAGCATAAGAGTAGATAAAAAAAGCCTCTACTTATCTCTATATGCAAAGAGATAATCATTTGACTCATGAGGGCTCATGGAATGAGAAGCTTGTTGAGCGTATAAACACAAAGACTTAAATAAAATTGGGCAGATTGTGAAGGTGGATATGAAATTAGATGAAAAGGTGATCATGAAGATGAGCATTAAGTTAGAAGAAGAGATTATTGTAAACCCATTGCGCAGATTGTGAAGATGAATATAACATTAGATGAAAAGGTCATCATTAAGATGAGCATTAAGTTAGAAGAAGAGATTATTGTAAACCCACTACTTATTAGATGAGAGCTTTCAAACTCAAGAAAGCTTCTAAAGAGGCACTTGATGATAATTATAAATTCATTACTTATTAGATGAGAGCTTTCAAACTCTAATTATAAATTCACTACTTATTAGATGAGAGCTTTCAAACTCAAAAAAGCTTCTAAACAGGCACTTGATGATAGCCATGTAAATAGGTTCCTAAAATGAGTTACTCGATGATAGTCATGTAAATAGATTCCTAAAATGAGTTGGCCTCTTCTAGAGATAGTAGGCGTTAAAAAAAATGACAAAAAATGATTGGTGAAGTTAAGGATAAAATGCATGAATTTTCTCATGGAACTAAACTTTCCAAGAGTTCCCCTAAAATGAAAAAGCCGCGGCTCTTGCTCAAAGAAGAGGTTCAACAATGATGAGGAAGAATCTCCCACAGAAGAATAGAATCTTTCAACAAATGAAATGCCTCTATTCTATTTTTTCAATAAAATATCCCCTTTCCCTTTCGGCCCACCTACACGACAAAGTGCAATTCAAGACGAATTTCCTTCCAAAGATGTTCCTCTTCTTGAAACATCCATTCCTTCCCAGCGCGTGAAAATAGCCATCCTCTAGAAGTAACCTCCTTGGAAAGTACCTACTCTCCAAGAACTACTGAGAAAAGTCATTCATCTCCCATCAAAGGTCCCATCCCCTAAAAGTAACCCTCTCCATGAGAAGACTCCTCCACATTTTAACCCCAATATCAATTTCCTCTTCTCCTAAGGAATCATCTTGTCCTCATGAGTAACATTATACTGAGTTGAATCCCCCGTACAAGTGAATTTCGATTCCTCGAGCATTCGTATCTAGTTGGAACAAACTATTAAGAGGAAAAAATAAAAAGGTAGGAGGTGCAGTAAGTCCAATGAGACGCAAAATACCACATCAAATCTTGATGCGTTCGTCCAAAAAAAGGAATGCCAATACAGCATTCTACCAAACCACAATCGTAGCCCAACTTAACTCCGGAAAACATTAAAAACTCCAAATGGTCGTCACACCTTCAGCGGCATACAATTTATCTTCTACATTAAAAAACATTTCGAAAACAAATTGCAGGCACCTATGGGAAGCAACAGAAAAATCAAAAAGTAGATAAAAAAGAAAAAATTCAGAAGGAATAACACCCACTCCCATGAGACACAAAATACCATCAATAAATAGAAACCTCAAAATTCTCAATAGGTTCCTTCTTCAAAAATACAAACAAAACCTGCTGCTATAAAACTGCATTATAATAACCCATGCAAGTATCCATAGCTCAACTTACGAGAAAATTAAAAACTCATAATGATTTTACAACACCACCAGTTCATACAATTTCTCTTCTACATGAAAAATTCCTGCAAACTAAATTGCAGATGCCAAAGCCGTGCTGCTATTCTAAACAGCCAAATTTTCAACTCCTCTGGCTGAAAGTGTAAAGCTATCAAATTTCCATTTACATTTGATTAGCCTGTGTTTGATGCTCTCTAATGGGGGGGTTATCTTCAAACAAGAACACAAATTTGGTTTTGCTTTATTCGGGTTTTCCCCTTAGTACCCATAACCTGCAGTAGAGGAATAGAAAAAACATTAAAACACGATTAAGATGCAACTCTATACAATCCATCCCAGGTAGAATGTAATAATGATAAACAAGGAAAATTGTATACAGACCTGAGTTATCCATGGGGTTTCCAGCAGGCATGGCTGGTTCTGGTTCCTTGATGTCAACAACCACAACATCAGATGTCAAAAATGTCTTAGCCACTGATGCTGCGTGCTCCAGACAACATCTAACCACCTGCTCCAAAGGGTAAAAATTTAGAACACTGTAGCCATTGCAGTGCACTAGAGTTGGTGATTACTCTACTGCATAAAGAGAAAATGCAAAGCACCAAAAAGTGCCATGCCAAGGCATAAAAAAAAACTGGAACAGAAAGCAAGGAAGTTATGACAAAAATACTAACATGATGCATTCCAAATAGACGAGTAAACTAACATTAATAGTTAAATAACCCTCTCGTCAAGCAAAATGACATTGCCATAGCTATGTTTTTCCAACTGCAGTGTCCAATAATACTTATACAAGTATCTCGTACAGTTATCTTGGTGAGCTTTCTAACACTTTGAAAGCAACTAATTGCCTGGCATATTATGATTAATATTGGTATTTGTTCCATTGCAATATGATATTGTATAATCCCTACCTGCATACAATACAACCTAAACTATAAAGGGTAGAGGACCTAACATAAATGGCATTAGGTCCAACTTAGGCTTGCATTTTCATTCATCCTCTATAAGAGGGGCATTAAGCAAACAGACCTAGAATTATAATGAACAACAAATATCCTGACAAACCATATTAGCAGGGACTTAAAAAGACACGAATTTGTGTTCATTACACTGATCGGGAAAAACAAAAAGAGGCTAAATCAAATGAAATACCATCTTACCTTTGTTGGATCAATAATTCCTGCTGCCATCAAATCTTCATAACTGCCTGTAGCAGCATTATATCCATATTTGGGATTATCATTGGAAAGGACCTGCAATACAAACAAGGATAGGGCTGTCAATTTACTACCATAAAGACTCGAAAGAGCTATCCACATTTAGGCTGACATCCAGTGAAATTGAATAAAATTGTATACCCAGGCACAATGCCAATTTACTTAAAGTCAACAAGCACCATAAGGACTAGAAAGAGCTATCTGCATTTAGGACTAGAAAGAGCTATCTGCATTTAGGCTGACATCCAATGAAATTGAATAGGATATACCCAGGCACAAGAGCTTGGGTCAACAAGATTCCATTGAATAGCTGCCAAAGAATGAGTTTAATATACTGGATTGCTAATACTTAATTCAACAATTTGCCAAGAGTCGAACTAACCTTTTCAACCACAACACTTCCATTTACTCCCGCATTCTTTGCAATTAATTTCACAGGGTAACTCAAAGCTCGTTTTACAATACCTGCACCAATCTGCAGAGACCAGAGGGCCAATGAATTTCAGAACCAGATGTTACGAACACATTACAGAGCTAAGTGTTTTATGGCAATATATTGTCTAATATCCAGTAAGGATCAAAAAACCATACCATACCAACCATACTTGCTCATGTAATAAACACAAAATTAAGCTACCTTCTGTTCCTCGTTTTCAAGTGTGTCTCTGATAGCATCAACCTTTGAAGCAAGCCTCAAGAGAGCACACCCTCCACCAACAACAATGCCTTCCTCAACAGCTGCCTGTATATAGTAATTAATCAAAATATTTCTCCAGCACAACCTTTGATATAACTGTAATTATTTGTCACTCTAAAGAGAGGATCAGAGGATAGTAGACAAAAGACTTTGCTTTGCACCATTGGAGGATGGTAGACAAAAAGCCTTTTGTCATTCCATACACAATTGGCTTAAATGTTGTTAGCACATTCATATCAAAAGACACAGTTGAGTACCGAGAAGACTGCCATACCTTTGTAGCATTCAAAGCATCCTCTACTCTTAACTTCTTTTCCTTCAACTCTGTCTCTGTTTGTGCTCCTACCTGTTAACAATCATATTTATTATTATTCACTACCACCCAACTTGGTTCATGCTCTTTTATGTCATAATAACAGAGGCACAGTAAAGCATGTCTTAACGAATGATGCTCTTGGACAAATTTATACTTGTTGCTCCAAATTTATTAACAGAAAACTGCTACAGAAGACTAGCCGCATTTCAACTATTATTTGACTTTACCTGTATAACTGCAACTCCCCCAGATAGTTTAGCAATCCTTTCATTCAATTTTTCTTTCTCATATTCTTGTTCAGCAACCTGGAAATAAAGAAAATATTTCAATTGACAAATACATTCTACAAACTAGGTTGACAATAGCATAATTCTCTAATGAAAAATAAAGAATTCACTTGTTGTTCATTGATATATTGATATTCACAAAGATAGACTGCGATCACAGAGCATCAACCACTATGAGATAATAGGCACAGACAGCAGAAAAATATCCATTAAGAAAAAATCTAAAGTGCATTAGTTCATGTCCAGGCCTGAATGAACAAAGCATTAGACTGCAATAGACCATTTTTAAGGCCTCAAGGACTCACACAAAGACAAGAAAACATACCTCAATCGAGCTCCTAATTTGAGCAACTCTTCTCTCAACAGCCTCCTGAGTGCTTCCATCACCAACTATTGTTGTTGAATCTTTTGTCAGTACTATCTTAGCAGCAGTACCCAGAACCTCATTCCCAACTTTGTCAAGGGCCAGCCCCACTTCATCTCTAATGACAGTGCCTGCATTAAAAAACATGGATCAGAGGTATACGGTTGTCTATATCACTAAACAACAGATTAGGAGCATAGACTCTCAAATAAGTTAATCCCAATGCCTATAACTCTTTGTGCTTGGAATTTAAAAATCATGCTCATAGTATTATAAAAGACTACATCATTATGGCCTATAACAAACTGACAAATAAATGAACATGGGATAGAAAACTGCCATGATCCATGAATTAGAGGCAAAAATTCTTGGCTCAGTTGATAATTGTACTAGTAGAATAATACCTCCAGTCAACACAGCAATGTCGTCCAAATACTGACTTTTCCTTTCTCCAAATCCGGGTGCCTTTAAAGCAGCTATCTTTAATGCACCTCGAAGCCTGTTCACAACAAGGGTAGCCAGGGCTTCTTGCTCAATGTCTTCAGCAATTATTAAGATGGGATAACCACTACGAATAGCATCTTCCAATATGCCAATCATGTCTCTTGCATTTGTTATCTTTTTATCAGCCAACAATAGCTGCAGGTAGTAAAACACAATAAATTGATTTCTGAGTAAATTTGCCCAATTCCCAATACACAGAAGTTCAAACACTCTCTTAACCTAGCAGCATTGACATTGATTAAAAATAACTAAAAATTAAATTTTCATATTCAAATCAGGCTAAAAAAAGTAAAAATGATTTAGATCCATATATTAGTTACCTTACAATTCTCATACTCCACGGTCATCTTCTCACTGTCAGTCACAAAATATGGAGAAATATATCCACGGTCAAATTGCATTCCCTCTACAACATATAGATTGTTTTCTGCACTTTTTCCTTCTTCAAGGGTTACTACACCCTTCCTACCAACTTTACCAATGGCCTCTGCTATCATATTTCCCACTTCATAATTGTTCCCAGCACTTACTGCTGCCACATCTGCTAACTCGCTATCTTCAACCTGCAGCATACCAGCAAATGCAAGGTTTTAATGTCTTAAGAAAAAAGAACATGACAGAAGAAATGCTACTCTTTGATAAGAAACCAAAGCAAAAGTCCAGCCCATCCACAATGTGTAATGTAGTCTTACAAGAACCACAAAAACAACAATATTTCCTTCAACATACTTCAAGCAAAAATAGACATTTAAAACATTACTAGATGTGGAGAAACTAAGCATTTCAGACCAATGACTGAACCACCACATCACAGTAATTCCAAAAAGGCCCTAAAGATATGGCTAGGGCTATACAACTTCCTGGAGACCCACGATACAATAGAAGTAGGGTACAACAGTATAGTATCAATATGTATTTCTGAAGAATATAGTATCTAACAAAACACATGGAACCACAATGTCATGCATGACACAGCATCATACATTTGGTCTATTGGAGCTCATTGCTATCAGTTGGGCAGACAGGTGCAACAGGGATACCTGGAATATAGTTTCCACTTAAAAAAACAAACATAACTTTGTCAGGAAACAACCATCTCGTACAAATTGTGAAACAAACACAACAGAACAGTGAACACAGTGATCTGGAGGGATAGAATTTACCTCCTTTGAAATAGCTTTTAGTTCAGTAACTAAAGCTTTTACGGTCTTGTCAATACCCCTGGTAATCTGAATGGGATTTGCTCCAGCTCCAACCACCTGAACACAGCAGCCTTGCCATTCAGCTAATTCTTTTCAAAATCAGATGCTTGACTTCTTTCAACTTTCTCTTTATCTTAAAAGCTAAAGCATTGCATCATTATTTCAGTTTCATATAACGCATGTTTTTGCAGCACATCAAATTATGTGATGATTTATCACGATTCAGCAGCAAAGTTTGATTTTAACTTCATCTACACATATTTCTTTTAGTTTTCTTATTTCTTAATCAAGCTTTCATGTTAACAAACAACTAGTGAGATAGAAAAGGCACTTTAAGCACCCTCAATCCCATACTAACAAAAGTACCTTTATGCCTTCAGCTATTAAACCTTGTGCAAGAACCACTGATGTGGTAGTTCCATCACCTGCCAAATCATTTGTCTTTGCTGCAGCTTGCCTCACCAACTTGGCTCCAATATTCTCTACAGGATCCTCTAATTCAACCTGTCATACAGACAACCATTCCTTAACATATTCTGAAAGAGCTATAGCCACTAAATTCTGCATCTACACTGCACTTTCTGAAAAATTGGTTTCTTGGAAACTGCCATTTTTTATACTACCCTATTCACAGATGAAAAAGTAATGTATAGAGTAAAAAATAGATCGACTCTGGAAGACTCATTCTTTTCACTACCCCACAGAGGAGACTAATGGAGGAGCACAAATACCAACAAATGCAAAACCACAACTTACCTCTTTGGCGACAGTCACACCATCATTCACAATTTTTGGTGCACCATATTTACTCTCTAAAACAACATTTCTGCCTTTTGGTCCCAGAGTGACTCCAACAAGATCAGCAAGCTTGTTTACACCCGCCTACAGAAGAGAGACATGATGCTGTCAGGAGCCAAATAATTGGATGCTGTAGTATATTTTTGGATATGACTAGAAGAAAGTGCACAGTATCAACCTAATCCATGAAATAACTATACCACAACAAAACTTCTCATATACAAGATTTCTTGTTATAAAAATGCAATTTTTTCTAACCTGCAGCTTCTTTGTCGCTGATCCATCTTTGTTGAAGTATAATTCTTTTGCCATAGCCCTTACACTAAGTCCCCGGTCACTCTTCTTTAGTCTCAGAGTCTGCCTTTTGGTTAAGCCTCTAAGAGAAATGGGTGCAAAAGCAGATACCTTAGAAGTCGCACTCATCTTCTCTCTTCCAGTGTTGCTGAGAGCTGCAGAAGTGCTGATTCCTGTCATACTGCACAAAGTTGATGCCATTTTCTCTTATCCTGCAAAATGGGAACACTCAGTCACCCCCATCAACTCTTTCATTATATACATAAATGCCCTGTTGCAGAAACACTTAAACCTGAGACAGCTAAAGATCTTGTTTCTCAGCAAATCCTTGAAATGCAACATAGACAGAAACCAGATAAACCTATAGGCCATCCACAAATATATTGGGACACAAGCCACCATCTTACATTCAGTTCTAGCTAAGTTGCCGAATTGACTACTGGTATGGGTATGGTACACCGATACGGCAAAAAAAAAGATTGGGGACTAGGTACACGTGGGTACGTCCATACAAAAAACATATAAAAATCATAAATATATACATATTGTCAGCCTAAAACCAAGAATTAAAAAAGCATAGTGTAATTATAATATTAATTATTTTATATACAATTTAATAAATTAATATTATAATAAGATAATAAATATAATATAAAAGATTATATATTATATAATATTAAGATATAACAATTTAAATTCACAATACAATATTAATAATTAGTTATTAAACTATGGATATAATCTATTGATGACATATATAATAATTATATATTATTAAACATTTACATTTATTAATTATAAATTAAATTATTAAATAATAAATATTAAACTATTAGTCTCTATTAATATATCGCAGGCCTTACTCCTTGCTATACACTCTTCCTAGGCTTCAATCCACAACCTTAATTTGTATATTAGGATGTAAAGAGGATACTGCAAAAGATGCCTGAACTTAACAAGATTATCATCTTATGTTCAGTTCTGATAGACAGAACTTAAAGCTTTTCAACAGCTTCTCTCTACTTCAAACAGCCGGCAACATATATTGTCATATTCACGTGTACTCAAATATGATTTATCTGAACTCCAAAAGCACCATATCTCTCTCGATTATAAATTAAATTGGGTATATCATTATAATTATATTAATAATTTAAAATAATATATTATAATTAACAAATAACAATTTGTTAAACCTAGAACTATTAAAAATAAATTATAAAATTACACTTTAAAGAAAAAATTTGAATTTATGAAAAGTCAAAAGAAAAAGTTGTTTCGTGCTTGATGAATGGTTAGACATCGAAATCCCTATACATTCAGACTTATAGACTAGGGTTTTCAGTCATTCAAAAAATGAAAAAAAAAAGGAGGAAAGCTGCACTTGAATCACATTGGAATCTGCTTGGAGACGCCATGTTGACAGTGGATTTGTTGGGATTCTACTAGAAATTAGTTGAAATGTTTATACCTAAAAAAATATGAACCCTATTCGATCCCACAGAAATTCCAAGCAGTAACCAATTCCAGGACGTACTGTACCTGGAATCAGCAGCAAAAATGGGCGATTCAGCGACTTAGAGTTCTAGAGCCTAGAATTTGGGGTCATTCGGCAACTCCTACAAAACTAAGATAAATCCCATTACAATCCCTACAGCAACCAAACCTGAGCTTATTTTCCTGCATCCTTGATCAGATTGAACCAGAACCTTCAGTACAAAACAAATTATGACACAAAATTTAAAGTACTATTAATCGTTATATAAAGTATTTAAGTACTCAAAATTACAATATTTCAAAAGCCTCCATTTAAAATGGCCTGCAACATATATACAAGTATACTTACATATGAATGATTGAAACCCTAAAGCATCATTTCTCTCTGAAAGGATGAACTTAAACTATTTTACAACTTCTAGAAATATAACACAGACCTATTGTAGACCTAACCACAGGCCTTACTCCTTGCTATACACTCTTCCTAGGCTTCAATCCACAACCTTAATTTGTATATTTATATTAGGATGTAAAGAGGATACTGCAAAAGATACCCAAACTTAACGAGATTATCATCTTATGTTCAGTTCTGATAGACAGAACTTGAAGCTTTTCAACAGCTTCTCTCTACTTCAAACAGCCGGCAACATATATTGTCATATTCACGTGTACTCACATATGATTTATCTGAACCCCAAACGCACCATATCTCTCTCAATCAGTGTTTCCAGTTTCTACAACTATTTAGAAATGAGAAACATACTTATTGTAGACCTAATCACTATTCTTAGACCTACTCCTTATCATATATTTTTATTAAGCTTCAATTCACACCTTTATGCAGGAAAACATGAATGTAAACTGAATACTACGAAAGACGTACGCAATCTTAACTACCAAATGCTTCAGACTCTTATCATTAAAATAGTCATTACTCAGATATAAATGATCAAAGCCCAGAAAATATAAACCTTGTGCAGTTAAAACAGCAGATGCAACATACATACAAAGGTTCAATCCAATGAGAACGTAGAAAAAAGCTACCGCACAATAATCATTTTCATAGCAATAGCATAATGCTGCTGTACACTAACTACCCGTTACATAATACCGAGAAAAAGGAAAGAACAAAAAATATATAGAAAATAAGAATTAGCAAATATAGACACCCATTGGTGAAAACTACATAGGAAAAACACACGACTAACATTTAGCACTTGTGATGGATGGAAAAGACTTCTACTCTCTATCCAAACTAATCCCATTTTCCATTTGGAGTGCTTAGCAGAGTCCTCAAACATGCCACAGAAAAGAGATGCTGTGTAGACTCACAAAAACCCTGCCCCAATAACTCCTGGCCCGGGCAAAACAGGGTCGTAAAACAATATGAATAGAGCCCCAGAAAAAGTGTAGCACATAGAATCCAAACAAATAAAATAAAAACTAGAAAACTAATCCCCCAAAACCCTAAACCCTGACAATAACGCTATCAAATAAACCTCACCAAAAGCATACCTAAATCATTATAAAAATCAACAGCTACGACATCCGTAGCAATGATGAAACCAAAGGGAGGCTTGAGTACCTGAATCTGCTTCTCGTTTTTCGGATAAAGATGTGAGATTTTGATTGCTACAGCTCCGCTTTCTGGCAAAAATTCGTTCTGCACAAGGAAAAAAATAAAAGCTAAGCTCAGCGCCCCGGCCAATACAGTAAAATTTGAAAGGCACTGGTGTTTTAATATGGTGTTCAGTAAAAGCTCATATTGCCAGAAAGGTAAGGTGCAGATTCAATTCAGAGAGTTTGAAAATGTGCAAGGTCAAGGTTTGGAGAGCATTCGTGGGAATTTTCCCGGATTTATACATTTTACAGGCCTGGTGCAATTTTGCTGGCGTGGGAGAACATTTCCGCTTATGGATTTGGATTCGCGCAGCTATATCATTGTAAACAGAAAGAAAACATTGTGAACAATTGAGTTTTTACCTTGTGTTAGTGGAAGGCAGATATGAAGATTGTATCCCTGCACAAAACAGTGCTCGTATAACCCACCGTCTGCACAAAAAACGCTCGAAAGATTAGGGAGAAACTAATGCAACACGATAAGGTTGCACAGGAATATTTGTATACAACATGCTTGTTTCAATAGAGATTTCTAGATACTCTGAATATTTTGAATTTTTTATTTTAATTAATTAATTGGGCTTATTGGTTTTAGGAATTTTCTAGAGACTGTTCGCATGAACGAAACCTTAAAGTGGGCTAGACTTCCATTAATCATAAACGCTGAAATAAATAGATTTTTCGCTGTATGCAGTCGTATTAGGTGATGGGTAGGGTTAGGTTAGGTTAGGTTTGGTTTGGTTTGGTTTAGAATGGATTTAGGTGTATTTGGATTAGTTTATATTAATTTTAACATCACCATTATTTTATTTTTGTGTTTCTTTTGATGAGTTTGTTTGATTTATAAGAAGAGATTGTAGAAATTAAGAAGAAAATTATGGTAAAGATTATTGCTAGGAAAAGGAGTATTAATGGTCGATATGATAATGAAAAAGTGTGGCAACATATAGTAGGTGCTAACTTTTGGTGAAGGGTTAGACACCCAAGGGGTGATGATGGAATAGAGAGGGATACTAAATATATGTGACTACTAAGTCAAATTTGGTCTAGCTTTTGGGGATAAATCAAAAGGGGTCGAAGATGAATAAAAATAATAAAATTTCTTTATGGAAAAGAGCAATAATAAGAGAACTTATTCTTGAAATCAAGATGGTTTTGGAAGAGAATAAGAAGATGGTCATGTCAAAGAAGAAGAATGAAGAAGAAAGAAGGTTAAAACAAAGCCAAAAAGAGAGGAGAGATACCAAAAAAGGATAGAAAAGGTGCAAGAGGTATTAAGAGAGTGTTCCAAGAGGGCTATGATAAGGAAAACCTTACTATTGAGGTAGGTAGATGCTTAATGGGCATGGCACTTACTAATTTTGAAGAACCAAAGTAGTCCATAAACCTAATTCAAAATGCAATGAAAATATGACCAAATGATGAAGCGACTAATATAATATGAGGAAATGGCAAGTATAAATGACTTGGAATCATGGATGAAAGACACTGCATGTATATTAGAAGAAATTAATAGTGCTCAACCTAAAAATCCCCATGGTCAATTATTGATGAAAATTATGATTGGTTGCATTAGAGGATTATAAATAGTGGGTAAAAAATTGGTAACCCCAACCTCTAAAAGGAGCACATTGAATTTTAGCACTGACCATTAGAATACCAAAGTGAGTAGGTATAACGAGATGTGGAGAAAAGAATAAATAAATAATCTAATACTTGATAGAAAAGATGGTGAAAAGAATATGATAAAATCCATTAGTAAAAATTTGGAGTTTACCATGTAGACCTTAAATATGTTTAAAGAAAGTGATCCCAACAATGAAGAAGAAGATAAATCAAGTGATAATAATATTATTAACTAATAAAGAGTTATAAAACGACACATCCAAGTTGAAGAAATGCTATGAGGAGATGAACCCTTCAGAAAAAGAGTCACCCCCTATGCCACTTTAGTTGAGAATTTTTTTTAAAGAGGATATAAGTAGAGGACCCTTGCTTAGGCTAGAAGAAGTAAGAGCAATGAGTGATTGTATATGATATTTCAAAGTACTTGGAGATGAAAATTTGAGATTTAATTGCCTAGGGACAAGGGAAAAGAAAAGAAGCTAGATCGACATCGAAGGCCTTACACTGTGCAAAAGGGAGTTTGAGTAAAAGAAGAAAGGAGAACCAAGAGCAGAGAATAGACCAAAAGGAAGGATAAGCCCCAAATTATAGAAAGCTAAATAAATAAAAAACTTCATCTCTTGTATTTATGACAACCAACAAGAACAAACTCCCTATTTTTTTAAAAGATACTAAAGAGGCCATAGAACACATGTTTATCTTGGAATTTCATTAGAGATGGATTGCTTTTGTAGGAATAGTAAAAAATGATGCAATAAAATTGTATATGAAAGAATGTTCTAAGGTAAAATTCCACAATTGTGTCCCACTTTTGGCCAACAAAAAAGTCTTAGTAGAAACATTTTTTTCCTAAAAGGTTTTTAGGGAAAGGTTTTAGTTAAAACTATATGGCAACTACTTGGAAAAAAGAGTTTTATCCAACACAATTTTACTCAAAATATTAAGGGTGAAAGGGTTCTAGTTGAAACTCATTAAAATAAAAATAGTAAAAAGGTGCAATTCATCATTTTATATTTTAGTTGAATCTATTCTAATCAAATTAACTTCATCCCAAGCTTCCTTAGTTGTTACAACTAGCCTTCTGTAGACATCTAAAAATGTCCTAATCAATATCACACACCTAATTCAATTACTAACACCATTTATATCCTAATTCACTCATTTTCTCCTATTTAATTAAATAATGTCAATTGTTTAATTAAATTCATCATTTTTCTTCCATTAATTGAATATTTAATATTATTTTATTTTATTTTTAGACTACACGAATCGATCGAGTATTAGTCCCCCTATAAACTACAATGCACCTGGTAAACTTTTTTCACGTGACCGATGGCACCGACGCAACACACCCTCTGATACCATGGAGATGATGGGGAGAATAGACCTCATGACCTCTTTCCTGCAATAGGATGCTTTAGCCAATTGAGCTAGGCCCACCGCCCCAATTAATATTGTTTGATTATTTCACCCCTTTCACACTAATTTTCATCTTATTTGATTAAATAGTGCAAATTATTTAATTAAATCTCCTAAGTCCTCTGATTTGATTAAATAATGCAGATTATTTAATTGAATGTCCTAAATCCCATTTGGATTAAATGATTTTTAATTGTTTAATTAAATCCCTAAATTCCCTCCACTTGCACAATTAAATAATTTCTTAATTATTTAATTGACTAATTTCTTATAATTCCTCCAATCATTGAAATAATATTCTCATGGAATATTCCTCCAATTTGAATTCAAATATTTCCCTCCATGTGGAAATATCTTCTCCATCTTCCTAGAATTTTAAGGGATTGCAATTATCTTAAGCAATTTGAGCCCTTGATTAATATCATCGATCCATAGCATTTTTTAATTTGATCATTTGATTTGATCTTTGATCCATGACATTTCATCTCATTGAATTGCATCCTTTGATTAGCCAATTTGATCTTAGCCATTGATTCATCTAAAAAGCCTATAAATAGTTCTCATTTTCATGAGAATGATATTCACAAATTTCATTTGAGCAACCATATTATGCAACAATTCATACTCACTATCACCATTTGAGAGCACTTTTGTGAATTAACCCCATTCTTCTTCATCAATTCACCATTGAAGCTTTGCATCATCAACAATGGATTAGGCTTGCTGAGTGTTCCACATAAATCCAACCCTAATCCCTCAATGGGATGAGGTTTGATTTTATTAATTTAGGATTTCATTTGAACTATTTGATCTCAAGTGACATTTTTGGGCGTGCTATATAAATTGGTTGAGATCAAGAGTTGTAGATCAATCTGTAACACCTTCTAATAAGTTAAAATTAACTAATTACACATATTCCACATAATCAAATATAAGGCGTGACACATGTCCAATATATAAGAAAAGAGATAAGAAAATTACATTATTTCATAAAGTTTAGAGTACTAACATATATCATTAACATGGAAAAACCTATTCCTTATAATATACCATGTATGATTGAGCACAAGATTACACAATGAACCATTAAAAGGACCTTCCTGATAGGATTCTTCTGACTTTTAACTCCTTCAACCACATCAAGGGCGAGAACATTGTTGGAGCGTGTTTCCACCCTACCATGAGGTGATTCACTTCCTCGAAAGATTGGGGTAATGGAATAGTGGAGCATGACACATTTACATCTATGATAACAAGAATTTAAAACACAAGGAACACTGTAGAATGCATATATCAGTCACATAAAGCAACATAATAGTTCATCATCTATGATATTTGGGAAACATTTTCTTATAATAAACAAGACACAGTCTTAACATGTTTCAATGATATTAAGCATAATGAATTGTATTGCTAGCATAGTTAAAATGCATGCAAGCAAATGTAAATATAACTAAATTCATGCTCAATAATCATCAATATAAAAATATGAAAATATTATTTTAAGAAGGTATGGCTCATGTATGTATGTATATACATATATTTATGTACATGTGTTTATACTTAGTGTAGTGTAGAAAATTGTACTCCTTTCTAAGTGAAAGTACAATTTCACACTTAGTTTGGATGTATTTTAGTGACCTTGCATTTATGCATTTTTAAACCTCATTAATAGGCCCCTAATACCCTTTATTATGCATCCCAAGGCCAATTTTAATTATTTCCCAACAATATAACCTATATTGAATAAATGTTATTAATTGATTTAATGCCCCGACATAATCTAGGTCCCAAACTTTTAGGTCAAAATTGATTCGCCCATGGGCGAATGGGTCCCCTTTAAGTTCATAAACTCAAATTAAAATATGTTTTTGGCAGCATTTCAAGGTCTCAAATTCAAAATTTAAATGTCAACATTCAGGATTTAATAAATGGGAAATTAAAAAGGAAGCTTATAAAGCTAAGTCTTTCAATCATTTTTCACTAGACAAAGAAAGAGATTCACATGAGATCACAAGGATTTACACTCAAGAGCAAGGAGAAATCAATCAAGCATTCAAAATTGAAGTCTTGGAGTAGCATTCTATTTGTTTTTGCAAGTCTTCAAGCTCATTTTTCTAACAAGATCAAGCATTGTCAAAGATTGATGATAGATGCCTATGGAGGATCATGATGGATTCTAGGTTTTGGGAGATGCACCAATCCATTCAACCAAGCCTAATGACCTGTTTCCTAAGCGATTCCATATTCTATTATCATTCTACTTTCTACCTAAAGGAAGGTATCGTCAGATTTGTGATCTATTAGGGTGATTTGACATCTCCCAAAGTAGGTCTTCATCATTGTTCATGTTTCATTTAGGGATCTTATTCTAACACAATTGAATAGGGTTTTTTTGCATGCTAGCTCTTATTAATCTTAGACACACTTAAAATTAGGGCTTGCACACACTTTCATGTTTCAAATATGTGTTTTTCATCAAGGTTTAATTACCAAACTTGGGGTTTGACCGAGGCAAACCCCTATCCACCCCAAAACAACAATTTTTTTTGCAGATTTTTTAGAGGTATAGATCCAAGAGTGAAGATGTGCAGGAAGGACTTGTGCAGATACAAGACTTGGATCTCAATTTTCGATTTTCCAAAAAGGGGGTCCTAGCCCCTGACAGACTCACGAAACCAACATTTTGTGGCGGGCGCATAACTTCTAGACCTTCTAAGATCTACCAGATCTTTGTTGTTTCCCTTAGTTTTATGCTTAATCTACAAGATCCAAGTGTTAGCTTTCATTTTTGAGTCGATTTAATATTTTTAGTTTTTCTCCCAAAAGTGTTACTTAAGCTAACACTGCCATCCTCAAGCATAAGGAAATCAATAGATTCCTTCATTGAGTAGACTCACCTAAGGGTTGTAAGTCAATTCTTTGTGTGGATCTTATTTCCTAATGAAAATAGGAAGATAGGTCTATCATGCCCCATTCCATCTTTATCCAACCTATTTTTCTACATTTCACTTAGTTATGAATATACAGTCTTATGCAAATATTACCAAAGATTTGCTAAAGAGAGAGTTCCCATGTATTCTTTCATACATGAAAATCTACATTTCAATAATGCATGAGAGGAATTTATTCTAGAATGGTGTCAATATTCCCAAGATTAATAAGATAAAAATATAGTTTAACACATACTTTTCCTACTAATAGGAACACATGGCATGGTTTTTATCACCCTGACGTAATTATTAGCTTCGTATTATAATTTTTATTAGGCCCTATTGGTCCTATCTTTGTTTCAAGGTTTCCATAACAACACTTCCACAGAGCCATTTAATGAGTATAATATAATTTACTTCAGATGAAATAATATGCTAAACAAATTCTAAAACTAAGGAAACATTTATTCAAGGTAAATCTATACGTAGATACAAAAGAATTAGTACTCTAATAAATATAATAATATCCTTGAATTTTCTATAAAATTAGTAGTATTTATTACCTAAATAAATAGAAATGATACCAAAGCTACCTTTCACCTACATCAAGAGAAATCTATAAGGTTGACACTATAAGAAAAATATAAATTTATTACAATTTTGAAAGACTACCTATAACAACCCACATTATTTCAAAATATTCTAGTGACAATTGTTTTCCCTTTCATAATCCTCTTCTTTCATGCCACACTTGGTCACTTTTTCGTTCACCTTTCACATTTTTGCTTCCACTCTAGCCTTTTCCTCGAAGATATTTTTGAAGTGAGTCTTGTTTCATTCTTTTAGTTGTATTTTCACATATCGGAGTTTCTTTGAGAACCTATACATCATAGAGCCACCATTTCCTAATTTTCTTCCCCACCATTACACAACTTTATTTTCTAGGGTTACATCTTTGAACTACATATTCTCAAATTTAAATAGACTTCTGAGTGGAGAGTTATCTGGTTGAAATCTTAGTTATATTGGATAATGGTCTGACCCAATCATTGCAAGAATTATTGCCTCGAATATTACTAGGATCGTCTCCCAATCTCCTGCCAGTAAGAATCTATCAATTCTTTTTGCAATCAAGGAGAAAGCTTTCCTCCTATTTGTTCATGTAAATATTCCATTTTTTGTCATGACATCTCTTAACCCAAACTTAGAGATGAAGTATTGAAAGTCCAGTCGTACTTCAGATAGTTTAGCAAAACCTCCTTTCTTCCTTGAATTATTCTTGTTCAAGCATCAAATTCTCCTCCCACAATGACTTTTTTTAACAAGGTGCGATCAATATCTATTAGCTATCTCCATAGATATTTTTTAGCTTTTGTCAATGTTGGTCCATACACATTAATCAGGTATATTTCTTTTGATAGCTACTAGCTCCTTATTCTAACCATTTGTCATTGCATGCTTGATGATATTGAATCTACCGTCACCTTCCTAGGGTTCCAAAGGATCCCCAAACCACCAGATGCACCATGGGAAAGCTCAAAGATTCCCTCCCAATGCTTCTATTTAGCCATTAAAACAATTACCTCATGTTGTGAAAGTTTAGTTTCTTGTTGAACATAAGGAAATAGGGTGTGCCACCTTTTAGGAGATGGAACATAAGGGGTATAGGACCTATTTCACTCTAGTTCATTAAAGGAAACCAAGATCCCTCAACCAATTGACTTGATTGAGCAATGGGATAGGGTTAGGATGGTTTCCTTGGTTGTGATTAAACAAAGGTGGTTCACCACTAAGCAAGGCTTAGAAAGAAAGAGATGAATGTAATGTGTAAGTCTAGCTATGTAACCTAGAATATGAAACTGATAAATTAGAATAGTAAATTAAGAATGAATAGAAGAGCACTTGGGAAACTGAAGATGCTTGAAACAATGTTCGCAATCCTGAAATTCTGACTTTTGATGCACACTAGGACTCATATGCCAATCTGGGCGATTTAGTCCCAGTTTAGGGTTTCAGGCTAAATTTGGAATATGCAATTGGTAAACCAGGGTCTACAAAAAATCATTGAAAAGTGGTATAATAGGACTCTAAACCATAATGATTTTTGGGTGCTATGTACTTTCTAGCACTTCTAGGGTTTTTCACCTAAAAGGAGAGAGATAGGCCAAAAACCTAGGTGGTTCACTCAAACTAATGCAAGTATAATGGAAATATGAATGAAATGTGCCTAGATGAGATGCAAAGAACTATAAAGACTATTGATTATAAATGCAAAACTTAAGAAATGCAATTTGTTGGAAAACACATTATGATATGCAAAAACATCCAGAAATGAAAGCAAACTATAACAAAAATGAATGAAATTGAATGTGTGCACCTGAGAATTTTTTGGAGACTAGAAATGACTTCTAAAATGTTTTTGATGCTAGAAATTTGGCCTACAGGAACTCATTCACCATTCTGGGCGAATTAGTCCTAGTTTTGAGAAATTGTCCTAAAACCTGTTTCAAACAAATGGGTATCCAAAACTGCAAAAAACCCTTTTTAGGTTTGGAAATGGGACTCATTCCACACTAATGGAGAATGAGTCCACTTTTGAATTTCTGAAGATTCAAAAGTGGAAATAGGAGCCCTCAGTCTGCACTTCGGTTCCCAATAGGTGTCCACTTCTGAAAGTATGATTTCTGGCACTATAGGTGACTTTTAATGGATATTTTGACTTGGTCAACAAGGAGATGTCTTCAACAACTTTATAATACAATATTCAATGATTTATAAGCCCCTAAGATTCCTAAACCTGCAGACACACAAGAAGGGAAGGAGAAATGTTGGATGTTAGGGCATGGGGGCTTGCCTTAGTCAAACCCCTTTTAGGTAATTAAACCAAATGAATAAATAATATGAAGAATGAACATAGAATGAAGGGATTAATACTTTGACATGATGATTGATCTTGGATTGTTGCAACAATATGAATAATCTGCCCTTGAATGTCTGAAAAAGTGCTATCTAGGTGACTTGAGATGATAAAACCCTAACTTGTTTGACTTGAGATAGAAGAAGAATGGATGAATAATGAAGAATGGTTATGATTTAGGGTTTAGAGACTTATATTTATAGGAAATCCACTTTATTTTCTCATTAATTTGATCCCTAAGGCCAACATGAAGAAAAATAAAACTTGAATTCCAATTTTTCCTGCTCAAAACTCAAAGATGACCTAAATGGGATTGATTCGCCACCCTGGGCGAATTAGTCCCACCTGGAAGGGACTCATTCACCTAGATGGACAAATTAGTCCTAGAGGGGTCCTTTTGACAGCTGGAATGTTGGGGAATGAGTAATTTATGTTCTTATGTTGATTTCATTGGGTATTTGATGAAATTATGCCTTGGGATGCACATTATGGAGTAATAGGGGCATATTAGTGATGATGTAAAGATTAATTAGGGATAGGAACACAAAGTTCAATGTGAAAGTGTGATTAAATACACTTTACAACGCTAAAATGAGGTCCACATAGCCTAGAAAGGCACAATATCCAATGTGAATGTGTAGGACACATTACAACACTAGATTATCATTAAGTTTAATTTACAAGCCTTCTAGATTAGTGTGATAATGCTATTAAATACATTTTATAATGTTGAATTAAAGGAAAATGAATTCATTAATTCTAGAGAGGCATGAAAGTATTTTACAATACTTTACAACACCCTTACAAGGCATTGCTAAGCATTTTATTATCTTTGCAAGGGTCCAAGACCTACTGTGGATGCGTAAAACACCTCACAACACTAAATAAAGTCCTCATTAAGTCCAATTTATCATAAATTTTTCCCAAATCAAGCAAGTTGCCTTTTTTCTACGGTACATTTAGCCCCCACTTTAGTGAGAGGATGAACTTGCTTCAAACTCACACTAAAATAGACATTAAAGAGGGGTCCAATCATACCAATGTGGGTGACAAAGGATGAAAAAGATCAAATGAGGTTGTCCAAGCCCCCAGGATCTAAGATCCTAAGTCAAACCAACATAAGCACAAAAGGACACACACAAGGTGAATGATTTGCAGCAAAACAAGATAATACATGATCATACAATGGAAAGAACTAGAAGGAAGAAAAGAGCAAAAGTGAAAAGGTGGATCAAGCTTTGACGATTTGTCCAACACGTTCTGGATCAGATCTAGGTTGTTTGTACAAAAATGCATACTTTGAGGTGATGAAACTCTTGTTTGTCCGTTGGGTGAGAATTCCTAAAAGGCGAGACACATACATCCGATATGTGCTCACACACATAGGTGGCTATGGGGAAAGTCATGCCTTGGAGTGGGCTTCCTGCTTTACCATACCAAAGTTATACCTCTTGATAACTTTAATAAGGCGCCACAAAGGAAAATGGTTTTCGAGCTCTATGAGGTAAGCAAAACTTCATATGCTTGACACTCATAGACATTGTAAATGTAAAATAGTGTAAGGGATGTTCAAAGGGATTTTTCTTAGTTCATGCAAGGTCTCATCTTAGAGAGCATCGTGTTGAATGTCTCCAAGAGAGGAAAAGTGCAAATGGTCTCATCTTGTTTCCAAGAGAGGACAAGTGCAAGGTCTCATCCTGGGTAACATTGTACCTAATGTTTCTAAGAGAGGAAATCACAAGAAAAAGAAAATCACACAATGAAATGTGAGTGTCAGTGTATGCCCCCACTTTAAAGCAGTTGCAAACACTAGTACTATGAGTAATTGCTTGAAAGTAGAAGAGGAGGACATGAGAGCTTGCTGGGAAAGCCTTATGCCAAGTTATATGTTTTTGATAAGCTACATCATGAAAAGGTGTAGTATGTCACATGAAAGCCAACTTAAGGCACATCGTCCACATCCCAAGCTTGTTCTTATATATTCATGAAAGATTAACAACTAGCCAAAGGAGGCAACGACAAGTGACATATGAGAAGGCTATTAAACCCCTTGCCCTGACTTAGTGCAAGACAAAGGTGAGTCAAAATGAGTAATGGAATGCATGCTAGAATGAAAATCAATATCAATTAGAGGAATTAGGTGCCCCCACATAAGGGAGAGCACCAAACTCCTTAAGATGTTGAATTTTACTGCTCAAAGCCTTGCATTCATTAGTGGAATGGCCATGAATTCTATGATATGTGCAAGAGGAAGTCTTGTAATAGAATTTATTTTGAGTTCTTGGAAAAAAATTATCAAATGATCTTGGAGGAGTCTTGACAAGATATCCTCTTGATAAATGGTAAAGGTAGTTTTTGTTGTTGGTGGAAAAGAGATGTCTTGCTTAGTACAGGATGTCATACCTATGCAAGGTTCTTTAGATTGCAAGATTTTGTTCTCACTCTTACAGGAGGAGGGAAAATCTATCGAATGCAAATCGTTAGTTCTATGCGAGATGACATTGATGTTAAAGTGAAGAATTCTTTGTGTGTTTTGGTTCAAGAGAAATATTAAGACTAGTAGTGTCGATCAGCTCAGGATGTACTATTGTTAAGGTTGGTTTAGAAGGATGTTTTGTGATAGTATTGATGTTAAGGGATGGCTTGTTTATCTCGATCAAAGGACAATAACCAAGACCATGAGTCATTTGTTGTGTGATAGGATCGATAGGGTTACAGATACCTTGTTCATTAGCACCACATCCTTTTCCACTGTATCCAAGTTGTTTCATAAGTTCATAACATTTTCCATAAAGCTTTTTCATTATTTTTGAATTTGGTAGTTGTTCATGATTAAGTTCATCAAAGGTTGTTGTGTAACCTAATGTTTGTTGTTCTAAAGTGGTTGAGGTGGATGCTTGTGAAGGTTTGTCTGAGTTTTGGGTTGACATGAATGCTTGTTCGTGTCCCTTGTCAGAGTGTTTGTGTATGAGTGTGTATTCTCCCATGAATGTTGGGGTGAAATCTAAGGAACCCCAATCGTCGTCTAATAGCTTTGTGTGTTGTTTAAATTGTTTTTCGTTGTCGTTTTGTTGCACAGGTTCCACTTGTGTAGTTGATGCTAATATGTTCAAGGTATTTTCTTTGTTTTTCTCAAGTTGTGAGACACTATAAGGCTCATGATCAGCATCAAGTGTGTGGACTGTGTTGTTGTAGATGTATTTAATTTTATGATGAAGAGTAGAGGGCACCCCATTTATTGCACGAATCCATGGTCTGTCTAAGATAAGATTACATGAAATTTTATAAGGCATAACATGGATTGGTGTGTTCAATGTGGCCACTCCAACTGTAAGAGGTATAATGATCACCTTGAGCAGTTTCTTTTCGACATTGCCAAATCCCTGAATAGATAAAGAATCAGGTTGAATGTTCGATTGATCAATGCCAAACCTATCCAAAAGACTCACACTACTCACATTAAGGGAAAAAATAATATCTACAAGAGTTCTCTTTATCCCTTTTGTTTTTTATTGAGCTATGATCATGAAAGCATCATTTTCTTTTTGCACATCCAAAGAGGGGAGTTCACTTTGGTGAAAAACAATGTCATCATTTAGTCCTTGAATCATGGTTGCTATATTAGTTGGTTGCACATTAGAAGGGATAGGAACTTGTTGTAAGGCTATTTGAATCATGTTTTCATAGTGAGGGGAGGCTTGAATAAGGTCCCACAACCATATCTTAGTAGGAGTATTCTTAAGTTGCTCAACAAGATCATACTCCTTTTGACCTGGCAAGAAAGGGTTAGGTAGGATAGGATTAGACAATAGTAAGGGTGTTGGGGTTGGTTGTGGTGGTTGTGGATATTTTCGAGTGTTATATGTATGAGAAATAGTATTATGACTCAGTTGTTGTGAAACAAATTATTCTTAGGATGGTAAAGGACAAGGTCAAGTTTATTTTGAGTTTGTTGTTTGTGTGAAGGTGGGTAGAGAATTGGAGGGTAGTTAGGATGTCCCACAGGGTATGTATGGGGTCCATTGATTGAGGGGGATCTAATGGACACTTGTGCATTCAAAACCTCAATGGTATTGGTTTGATGTATCTCTAATAAAGGGCAATTGAGAATCACCTTTTTATTTAAGGAAGACACATTATTATTGTTGCCTTTTTCTAGCACCATGATATTCTCCCTAGAAGAAGAGTTTTTAGGAGAACTACTAATCAAATGTGCTTGACATTCATGGATTGGTTCTTCTAAAATGATTGCATCGCAAGTAGGGGAATGATCAATGGTTGAATTTGTGTGTTTATCGATAGTGGGGAAATGAGGGGAAGACTCTATTTGATTGCCACATTTCCCTAAGGTCTTATTCTCTTGTTCCATATTATCTACCCTACTAGGAGAGCTTGTAATATGTTCATCCAAGGTTAAAGTTTGTAAAGTTGCTTCATCACAAGTGGGGGAGGCATCAAGAGAAGGACCACTATGGTTTTCAAATAGATTATCTCAAATGGTAGGAGCAGCAGGGAAGGTAGGATCAAGGGTTTCATGATTCTTAATAGGGATATCTGCTAACACCATCCTATCCTTTTGCATCGAGGAGGGATATTAGGAGAAGGAAAATGTTGATGATCATGGTTATGGAGACTAGGTAAGGTGATATTTAGAAATGTGTCTATGATCTCATGTTCTTGTTGTCTAACATCTTCTAAAGGGGAATGAGGAGATGGACAATCAAGACCCTAAATGCTTATATCTTCCTTCACCAAGATACCTTCATCACTAATAGGAGAGGTATCAGGAGAAGAACAATTATTATTGTTATGATTATCTACACTACCATTCTCACCAATGGGCAATGTAATATTAACGATTGTGTCAATGGTTTGATGATTAATATGTTTCTTAATGACTTCATGGTTGTAATCAAAATTGAACTCATAAGAAGGGACGTTGTATTTATGCAATCCATTATTAACGAAATCAAAGCCACATCATTTGAAAGAAAACATGCTATGATGAAAAAGGAAAAAAAGTACAATGCAATGACTTAAAAGGAAATGCAATTTTTCAAATATGAAACAAAGTAATTTTCTGATTACACTATGCAACAGTCTGAAAGAAAACACAAATTGGAAATTAAGCAATGCATGAAATGAGCTAATTTAAGCTAGATCTAATGAAATGTATGTTACATAAACTCAACCAACTGATACAGGTAGGTAATGGCACTAAACAAAAGCTTAAAAATAGGGTTTTCAGTTCTATAAAAGGCAGTTTCAGGGGCACCAGCTAATTCACCCAAGGTGGCAAATGAATCCCAATTGGGATGTTTTTTCAGAATTTTCAAAAATTTCTGAGTGATTTTGATGTGTTCTAAGTTCTATGATGCATACTTAAGATGCAATTATAGAATCTCAAAAAAATTGAATGATTGAAGATGCAAAAATGCAACCTATATGCACTTTTACTCATGCAAAATTTGGAAACCCTAGATGCAAATTAACTAATGCAAAATGCAATGCAAGCTAATTCTAGGATGAGGATGGACTCCAAATTAGACAAGAAAGTATTTGAAAAAGCAGGTTCACCAAAATGAACCATAGATTTTTTTGAAGGTGTTATGACTCTCTTGCTCAATTAGGGTTTTTCAACTATAGGAGAGAGATAGACCCCAAAATCTAGGTGGTTCACTCAAAATATGCAAGTATAATGGAAATATGAATGAAATGTGCCTAGATGAGATGAAAATAAATAATATAGACTATTGATTATAAATTCAAAACTTAAGAAATGCAATTTTTTGGAAAACACATTGTGATATGCAAAAACACCCAGAAATGAAAGCAAATTGTAACATAAATGAATGAAACTGAATGGGTGCACCTGAGAACTTGTTGGAGACTAGAAATGACTTTTGAAATGTTGTTGATGTTGGAAATTTGGCCTACAGGGACTCATTTACCATTCTAGGTGAATTAGTCCTAGTTCTAAGAAACTGTCTTGGAACCCGTTTCAGACAAATGGGTATCCAAAATTGTAGAAAACCCTTTTTAGCCCTGGAAATGGGACTCATTTTCCACTAATGGTGAATGAGTCCAGTTTTGAATTTTTGAAGATTCAAAAGTGGAAATAGGAGCCCTCAGTCTGCACTTCGGTTCCCAACAAGTGTCCGCTTCTAAAACTCTAATTTTTGGCACTGTAGGTGACTTTTAATGGATATTTTGACTTGGTCAACAAGGAGATGTCTTTTAAAAAATTGCAATACAACATTCAATGATTTCTAAGTCCCCAAGATGCCTAAATCTACAAACACACAAGAAGAGAAGGAAAAATGTTGGATGTTAGGGCATGGGGGTTTGCCTTAGTCAAACCCCTTTTAAGTAATTAAACCAAATGAAGAAATAATATGAAGAATAAACATAAAATGAAGGGATTACTACCTTTCCATGATGATTGATCTTGGATTTCTACAACAATATGAAGATTCTTCCCTTAAATGTTTGAAAAATGCTATCTTAATGACTTGAGATGATAAAACCCTAACTTGCTTGACTTGAGATAGAAGAATGATGGATGAATAATGAAGAATGGTTATGATTTAGGGTTTAGAGACTTATATTCATAGGAAATCCACCTTATTTTCCCTTTAATTTGATCCCTAAGGCTGACATGGAGAAAAATAAAACTTAAATTCCAATTCTTCCCACTTAAAACTCAAAAATGACCCAAATGGGACTGATTTGCCACCCTGGGTGAATTAGTCCCATTTGGTAGGGACTCATTCACCTAGATGGGTGAATTAGTCCCAGAGGGGTCCTTTTGATAGCTAGAATGTTAGGGAATGAGTAATTTCAGTTCTTATGTTGATTTCATCAGGTATTTGATGAAATTATGCCTTGGGATGCACAATATGGGGTAATAGGGGCCTATTAGTGATGATGTAAAGAGTAATTAGGGCTAGGGACACAAAGTTCAATGTGAAAGTGTGATTAAATACACTTTACAACACTAAAATGAGTTCCACATAGCCTAGAAAGGCACAATATCCAATGTGAATGTGTAGGACACATTACAACAATAGATTATCATTAAGTTTAATTTACAAGCCTTATAGATTAGTTTGATAATGCTATTAAATAAATTTTATAATGTTGAATTAAGGTAAAATGGGTTCATTAAGTCTAGAGAGGCACAAAAGTCTTTTACAACACTTTATAAGACATTGTTAGATGCATTTTATTCTATTTGCAAGGGTCCAAGACCTAGTGTGGATGTGTAAAACACCTCACAACACTAAATCAAGGCCTCATTAAGTCCAATTTTCATCAATTATTTCCAAATCAAGCAAGTTTCCTTTTTTCTACAGTACAAACTCATACACCTAAGCTAGCGATTTAGTCTAAGTATCAAGGTTTATCTGAAACTCTAGTATCCTCTAGTGATCTTCTCTGGCTTCTCTCCCTTCTGATCTTTGAATCTAAAACTTTGAATTATAGCCTATAGATAACTTTTCGTGAAGATGCCAACTTCTTGACAACTTTGACAACTTTTCTTTAATCTTGCAACTTAGTCTTCAAATGATCTTCAAGTTTCAGAACACCTAGATCTGTAATCACACATGTAGAGGGAGAAAAATGTTGTTTTGTTAGTGGATAGGGGTTTTCCTTGGTCAAACCTCGTTTTGGTAATCAAACCTTGAAATGAAATAAAATAAAATGAAGGAATGATGAATGAACAAATAAGATATGTTGCAACTCACCAAACCCTTGTAACAAAGGTTGCAAACTTGTATGAAATGGCTAGCATGAATGTAGATCTTGATTCTTGATTGTATGCTATGAATCTTGACTTGAATGCTTGCTTGAATCATGAAACCTACATCACAAATGTTAGCTCAAAAACACAAATGATGCATGATTACTTTGACATGATGCTTGATTCTTGAATATAGCTCCAAAATGCTCAATAATCAACTCTTGAATGCTCTTGATCTCATAAACTTGCTATAAGAATGCTCTCTTGAAAATCTTAGATTTTTAGGAGAAATTATGTGAATTAACCTTGTATTTATACTTGTTTATGCCAAATTTCTTGAAATTACAGCACTACAAGCCGACATCAAATCCAGGAGGATAAAATCCCACCAAGAATTGAATTCAAATACTAGTACAAAAACAACAATATGTGACTAAAAAAACTACTAAAAACTACTTATAAACTATTGATCTTGGTCACATGACCATTAGTAGTTTATTGCCAGTCATATATAACGCGATCGGATTGATGACTAAACCATTTTTATTCATTTATTGGTTGTTTTGATTGATCGATTTGGTAGTATATTTAGTCATTGATTTAGTCATTCATTGCTGTAATCTAGTCACTTATTTGGTCATTTTTTTTCATTGATATATTTAGTCATTGATTGTTGTAATCTGGTCACTTATTTAGTCATTCTTTATTTAATGATATATTTAACTGGTCACTTATTTAGTTGTTGATTTAGTCATTGATTGTTGCAATCCGGTCACTTATTTAGTCATTATTTTATTCACTAATATATTTAGTCATTGATTGTTGTTAACTGGTTAGTTATTTAGTCATTTTTATTCATTGTTCACTGATTTATATCAATTAGTAGTAAATTTAGTCAATTTAATTATTAATTGTTGTCAATTAGTAGTATATTTGGTCATCTTAATTGATTGTTATTTGAGGATTTAAGCACAAAACATAGAAATACACATCAATCATCAATTGCACACAATAATACAACCATTGAAAAAGAAAAATTGGTGAAATTTATTAAAAAAAGAAAGGTGTTCTAATTACAAATTAGAAATAGAGTATTACAATTGTTATTTCAATCACAAGACTAAAAATTTGAGTTACAATATTGCACATAAATGACTGCAAGAAAGAAACTTCTCCAAAAAACTTTTGCAATGATGGAAATGCATGCTTGAAGCCCTTTAATGTGAGCACATGCCACTTTCATCTCTTAAAACTTCTACAACATGGGAAATCTTCCTGGAGCAAGCTGCAACATATAGAATCCAAGAAGGAGAGTGTTGATTGTGTCCCATATATGAAGCTCTCTCCTTCAATGCAGTCAACAATAAACCAACTAGAATTTTTCCTCCTTTATATGCAACGTGCCATCTGATATGAGCAATAGGGTGCTTCCTTTTCTGCCATGAATGAAGTTGTGCCTCAATACAACCAAAAAAATTACTATTAGTCTCAATTTAGAAAGAATAAAAGTGCATTGTATATTGCAAGCTTACAAAAGTCCAAACACAACAGAAAGATAAATCAATTAAAAAACTGTAGCCTTGTCAACAAATGCCTTAAACAAAGTGTTCAACATAGGCTTGAAATATGCATATTGAACCCTTGATTTCAGAACCTTGTTCAAAGTTTAAGAAATGTGATATGCTCAGATTATAGAATGAAGGTGAAATTATAGAATGAAGGCTATCAACACTAACCAGACTGGAACAACATTATCAATAAAAAATTCCTAGAAACCAAGCCCAAGAAGGCCATCAAACTTAATTAGACAATAAAAATGTCAACCCTAGTTCATATGTTGTCTAAGTAAAGGCCTACACCATGGAAGAATCCATTTATACATAAATTCCAAATTAAGTTGATGAGAAAAGATGTTTGATATCCAATTGGGGAGCCTTAACATCCAAAAATTACTAACCTGATGTTTCACAACAAGTTTCCCAACTATGACATCATCTTTACTTAAGAAACTGGATATTGTTCCACTACCATATTGAATCTCACAAGATTCTCCTTTGCAAACAAAAAATGATATATATTAAATTTTTAGCAACTTACTTAATATCCCCATGTAAGCAAACTAAACTAAGTGAGGTTGAGGGTTTGAAGTAGAGTACCATCTTATTGGTATGTGCTTGACTTTGATGACTTGTATCTTGAATGAAAATAGCAAGCTAGTCCACTGTAAAATTATTGTTAATCATTGTTACAAAAATAACCACAAAATCCTCTTTAATTAAAATAATCCTTCTAGATATTTCAATTAATTTCTAAGAGAGCTAATTTCACTATCCAAACAACCATCAATCTATTTATTGTATATAATTTCCCAAAATTCAAAATTTGAATGTAATGAAACTAACTATAATTACCAAAGATTTGACAGCAAAATGTAGTACAAAATGAATTGTTTGATAGAATGTCTCAAAGAGATGTCATCTCATGGAATGAATTGATCTGATTGCAGAATGTGCACAAAATGGATTTTGCAAGGAAGCTCTCAAAATATTTGAATTAATGAAGCACTTTAGAACATCGAAATTGTAAGCTTTTCTTGTGTTCTAGATGCATTCAGTCATGTAGGTTTAGTGCATGAGGGTTGCACATACTTCACATGTTAGTAAACCTTATTGCATTTTCATATATAGTTGATCATTAGGTGTGCATGGTTGACCTTTGTGCCTATGTTGGCTATCTTGAGTACACCCTAAACATTATTACTGAGATGCCAGTTAAACCTTTGGTTCTTGTGGATCATATATGAATATAGGTTGAGTATTCCAACAACACTACTTTTTTATTCTGATCCTAAAAATGCTACAACTTATGTTCTTCTGTAAAACATATGTGTAGAAGCAAGTAGGTGTGGTGAGGTTCAAATAGTAAGAAGATTGATGAAAGATAGATGAATTAAAAATATACCTGCATGTAGTTAGATTGAAGGGCATAAAATGGTACATGCTTTTTTGTGTAGGAGATAGATCACATCCACAAACATGGGAGATCTATGAAAAATTGGAGAAATTGGCTTGGAAAATGAAGGCAACAGGGTATTTCCAGATTCAACACTTTTACTTAATCTTGTGGAATAGAAAAAAAAGAATCATTTATCTGCCACCAAAGTTAAAAGTTAGCAATTGCATTTGGTTTGTTAAACATGGCCCCTGGTACAACTATTAGAGTTATTAAGAACCTTTGAGTATGTTTTGATTTCCACACTGCATCTAAATTCATCTCCAAGATTATTGCAAGAGAAATTGTTCTGAGAGATGTGAACCATTTCCATAATTTTAAATAGGGACACTGTTCTTGTGGAGAATATTGGTGATGCTAAATGAAACAATATGAAAAGTAGGCTTACACTATAATAATGTGCACTACATCAAATATCTAGTAATAATGAAGGGACATCCATCAAAGCATAACAATAGGGATTTTTTTTGTCATATGTTGTAGTTACAAGTGCCCTGTTAGACATACATGAAAATGTGGAAGCAATATACACACGGCAAGTGAATTGTTTCAAAAAAATGCCTCAAAGAAATGTGATATTTCATTTTATAGTTTAACTGCGATACTGTACTGTTTTGACATGATCCTTGCGGTGATGTGGGATGTTACCGCTACACCGCATCGTTATTGCTCGACCTTTGCAATATTGGGGATGTTACTGCTACACCACACCATTATTGCTCGACCTTTGCAGTAATGCAGGATGTTACTACTACATCGTCCCGTGTCTTCTTGGTTCTTATGAGGATGCAGGATAAGTATTTGATTTACTGCCATACCACACATTTATTTCTCGTCCTTTGCAGTAATGTGAGATGTTACCACTACACCACACCGTGTCTTCTTGGCTCTTGTGGTATGGCAGTATTATGAAACTTGTCACAACCATCTACTACCTTGACACAATAGTCTTAAATGAAACTTGTCAATATTTATGGACACCTTTTAAATTACATTCAAATCTATAAAGAAACTATCCTATAGGGATGACAGTCCTAAGAAACATGGCAATGGTTACACAAATAAATAGTTAACTAGAAACCATGAATAAAAATGCATAATGGAGAATATACAAAGAGTTAAGTCAGTGAGAAAACATCCTTGGAGAATTATCATCAAAAGTATGACAATCTAAGAGTTCATACTAGAAAATCATATACCCTCAAAGACCTAACAGTCATAATAGACCTAGTGATAGCTTTCAGTCATAAGAATAAATTCATAAGAGAATAGATGCAAGAGCATGAAAAGAAACTGAGATGGAAGGGCAGTTGGTAGAGTTGAATAATCAGACTTGTAGTGAGAAGGTAGGGATAACAAAGTAATTTACAGTCAAGAGCATCATGGTAGTTTCTCATGTGACTATATTTTGGCAAGGAGGGAACTTAGTGACAACATTGCCATCAAAACAATAAGGATACTCCCCTACCAAACCCGAGGGCCTTTTTCATCACCTTGTAGAGATCTCAAACATGCATGAAAATATTTCACAGAGACTAAAATCATCTCTATTTTAGATGATCACAAAAAGTAGCAAAAAGTAACAAAAATTTAGATTCACAAGTAATGAAAAGAAGTACATGGAAAGTATATTATGTTGATTTTTTTTTTTTTTAAATTAACCATTAACTATCCAATACAATCTAACAAAATACAAATATATAATGAAATATTATGATTAACAAAATGATAATTTTAACAATTATCTTAAGGTAGACAATTTTTTTTTGTGCAAGTGAAAAATAACACCCTTAGATTATTTTGAACAAATAACATTTTCATTTACATCATTTTCAAGAAACAATTTTTAGATCCATCTAGCTATGCAAAAATAAAATAAAATTTGAAATGATCTCAAAGATCTGAAGGTCTAAAAATATGATATTTTTAGATTTGCAACGATCTCAAAGATTTGAAGGTTTAAAAATATGATATTTTTAGATTTGAAGGTTTTGTTTTGCAGAGTTATCTCCCTTGTGAGACTCCTCCAACTCTGTTAAAGTGGAGGAATGAGGAACTGACAAGCATGATAGGCGATGGAATAGGGAAGAGAGAAGAGTGGGATAGAGTGTATGATTACTATTTGTACAATGATCTAGGAAACTTACACAAAGATGGAACATGGAAGAGAGAAGAATGGTACAGGGTAGTATGGAGGTCTTAATGAACCATTCACATCATTGCAAAGGCCCATCAACAACCGTGCAGTGTTACAATGGTTGTGCAGAAGTTTTTGTGAAGGCTTTGATGATTTGAAGTGGAACTTGCAACTACACTATCTGATAAAAATCCACTTGGTGATCATTTTTAGAGAGTTGCAAACTGTGAATTTTCCTTTGTCCTATAGAACTGAGAAAGGAAGAATACTGTCAAATAGTGATTAAATCATAACAAATAGTCCAAAAAAAATGAAAGTTATTATCAAATGGTGACAATGATCTATCCTTTAAGTCATTTGCACATGGTGATTGAGAACATAGTGAGTAAGAATTAAAAGAGCACTAGATCATAACACTGCAAAATGGTCATGAGTTATGCAATGAACTTCACTATTCTTTTGATCACAAAGGATATTGAGATAATAACCAACATATTGATGTGCACAAAGAATGTTTATGGAGTGCAAACTTCATTACAAAGCAATTACCACAGCAGAGTTTGAGATGAATTACACCTACTATTTTATGCTGATATGGATATGTTCTAACCTGTAGTTAATTCTTGTAGCATAACAGATAGGCTAAATAGTTATTCATATACCATTGTTTCAAATTCTAAATTTCTATACCTCATTCTAGGAGCAAATCATAGGAGTCTATATATAAGACACCTTTGTTTCAAATTGAAAATTGTTGGCTCTTTCACAATTGTTTGCTTCATTTATTTGATCTAAGACAACCTACTGCATACAAGATGCTCTCGAAATCATAGTAAAATCCCTTATTCTGGGATGAATGTTCAAAAATTTTCCCATCATAAAAAATGAACAAAAGCATCAATCATTAACTTGAACTTTGCAAGAGTTTCATCAAATTCTAGTTTTCCACTCCCTTTTCCATTCTAAATTTTATTCCCAGTTTCATCCATGAAGAACTTTCTTAAAGCCTGCAGATCCCGCTATTAGCCATAACTTTACCAGGTGTCGAGGATAGCTTCGAGTTTTTACCCAAGCAATAATTGATAAAATTTGGCCTTACAAGATCAAGAATTTTGTCAATTGTTGCTTTGGTAAAAAATTAAAGCTATCCTCAAAACCTGGTAAAGTTATGGCTAATAGTGGGATCTACAGGCTTTAAGAAAATTCTTCATGGATGAAACTGGGAATAAAATTCAGAATGGAAAAGTAGAATTTGATGAAACTCTTGCAAAGTTCAAGTTAATGACTGATGCTTTTGTTCATTGTTATGATGGGAAAAATTCTGAACATTCATCCTAGAATAAAGGATTTTACTGTGATTTTGAGAGCATCTTGTATACAATAGGTTGTCTTAGATCAAATAAATGAAGCAAACAATTGTGAAAGAGCCAAGAATTTTGAATTTGAAACAATGGTGTCTTATGTATAGACTCTCTCTATGATTTTCTCCTAGAATAAGGTATAGCAATTTAGAATTTGAAACGATGGTATATGAACAAATATTTAGCCTATTTGTTATGCTACAACAATTAACTACAGGCTAGACATATCCATATCAACATACAATACTAAGTGCAATTCACCTCAAACTTTATTGTACCTAAGTATGACAGTACCTGAGCTTCTAGTGTTTCTACATGAAACCTATAGCAGAAAAGTGTAGTCTCCATCTGAAGGAACCATCTTTGAAGCTCTCCTTGAAATGAGGGTTGAAAACATTAGAAGAAAATCAATACCATAATTCTAAAGCAACAATTTGTATCAAGCCAAATGTTAGAAAGTATAATTAAAAAGAAAAATCCTTATAATTGGACCTCAAATTGGACCAAGAAAATTTATGATTTTATCTTTAGAATGTAGGAACTTTCTTTGTCAGAGCTTCACGACCTCAAATTGGATCTCTAGATGGACTAATAAAATTTATTATTTTGTCTTTAAAATTTTAGAACTTCCTTTGTTGGCTCTGAAATTGATCCAACAAATTTATGATTTTATCTTTAAAATGTACAAAATTTCTCTATCAGATATTGAAGATGTCAGGTTGGATGTCCAATTGGACCAAAAAATTTATGATTGTCTTTAGAATGTAGGAACTTCCTCCATCAGATATTCATAAATTCCTACACCTAGGTTTTGCTTCCCAGCGAAAAACACCCAAAAGTGTTTCACACCAACTTAAGGTACTCTCCAACCTGGTTATGACACCAATAGCAATCCAATTTTACCTAAGCCGTCCATACCTAAACGTTGCATCACAATCTATTCTTCCTGCACATAAAAATGCCACAAATTAGCCCCTTCTAAAAACTCAAAATCATCATAAAACCATAATTAATAAATCATTCCAACTTCAAAAAGAATTCGATGTCATTTACTAGCTAAAAAAAAGCTATATAAATCACAAAAAATCCATGAAGCCATCCATCCAAAGAGAAAATAAGCAATGTAAGGATTTGAGCAATATAAGTCCAAGGGTTATGTTGTAACGATAATGGAATCACCATCAGAGCACAACCGAGGAACAAAATCTTGTGACTATAATTATGTGATCCATAACTCTATTGGTCATGTGGCACAATTGCGCTATAACAAATACATGATGCATTCATGTGTGGCCCAAGTTTAATGTGGCTATGTTGTGAAAGAAATTGAGGCAATCATATGAGCACAATTCATGTACAAATCATCATCATCACAATTAGGTGTCGATCATCATTGGGTGCATTCAGGTTGACTCAAGTTTAATAGGTTATGATGTAATGATAGAAAGATCCAAGAGAAATTACCTTTTGCTACAATAAAGAGCCTATAATTTAGGTTGATATGCAAAGTGGTTGTGTTATATCAATTATGTAGTGCATTCAAACACAACCCATGTTTAATGGGATATTCTAGAGAGTGATCAAGATTTTCTAAACCTTATGAATGTTACTTAAAAGTGTACAACTTTAACTACAAACCAAGTTTGTTACATACTTGAATGCAATCTTGGGTTACCACAAACTATAATAATGTGATATTCTAATAACCATTATGGAAAGTATTAAAGCAAGACCCATGCTATATAGGATACATTTCTTTGATCAGGTTTACATACCTTAATGATCAAACACAAGCTTCCCACACACTCTAGGATACAATCCAAGATCATTCCACAACCCTATCAAGACAACTAATTTTCTGACCCAAGATTTAAGGTTGTTTTTTAATACTAATAGAATCATTGGTAAGAGCATGACAAGGGTACAAACTGTAGGCCTCTATAGAAACATAAACCACAACTCTAGCAGATTAGTGAGCTTGCAATACTAGAAATATTGAGACATTGTAGCTAATAACAAAATCTTGCAATCTAAAGATTTTAGCCAATAACAAGCACACTATGTAACTCAGTGACATTTGTAAATGCAATCTATAGTAAGAAGAATGACGATCACTTGTGTGATAGTCAAAAAGAGGCTAAGCAGTGACAAGATAATAAAGCTCAAACCTTGCATAGTAAAATGGAGATTTTAACAGTGAGTTTCCTTACCCTCATGCTAACCTTAAGGGTTTTTCAAATTCTATTGGTAGTGTTAGACAAGGAAAATGCAATCAGGCAATGACTATCCAAATGAAGTAACAATGGTAATCATAGGTTCAATGTTTCTTCTTATCCATTGTATAATGGAGGTAGTGGATTGCATGTTTGAGTAGTGTTTTGAGACTCATCAAAGATGGGAGAATAGTGAATAATACCTTGTGGATTGTGAAGTAGTGACAATAAGGTTGAAGGATCTTAAGACCCACAATACCATGAAACAATGAGTCCCCTGTAGTGAGTCCCCTATAGTAAGTAAGTAGGTAGTCTATAGGGCATAGTTTGATTTTATAGAAGGATGCTCATGAAAGGAATCTTCAAGTGACAGTGAGTGAGTTGTTTGAGATTACAATTGAGGGTGCAATATCCAGTCTTAAAGGCAGTTAACAAAGCAATAAATGTGCAAGAAAATCAAATCGTACACAACAAACAATTCACAATGCTATCTTGCATAATGCCTTGAGTTTGAAGACAAAAATATCATTGTATCTTGATGAAAGTAGTGACCTTAATGGTCAATCATTGGCAACCATAATTTTAAAACATGCTATTGTGCTTATGGAGGCAACATTTTAAGCAAGGCAGTGAGTGGTGGTTTGGAACAATGGCAGGTATGAAGGACTTGCTTTATATGCATACTATGCAGTCTAGCTTAAGACAACGTTCATATAAGAGATTGAAGGTGGATTATGGAACTCAAGGGTTACCATGATAAAGATTAAAGCAAATAATGAGATCTATTTAAAAGCCACTGTCATGAAGATATTAAAGATGTCACATGCAAAACCCTAGCAGCTGGAGTAATGAATATAATGTGAAAGAGGATAGTGTGTCGGGGCAGATTTAGGATATCTCCACATTATCTAATCATAAGCAAATACATCATTTATTTATTTTTTTAAATTAAAAGAAATCATTCTAAACCTTATATAGGATACATTGATACTTCAAAAGCATCTGATTTATTTTTTAAAATTAAAAGAAATCAAATTCTAAACCCTATATAGGATACATTGATACTTCAAAAACATCCGAAGGAATTCAAGATTATGCAAATATATGTCAATTAAATACCTAGATTATAAATAGTAGAGCGAATAATGCAACCCTTGTTGAGCAGAGTAGGAATGAGATAAGCAACAATGAATCCTATGCCTTCTGTCATGCACATATCCTTACCATTCCCTATCATTCTTTACTAAAACACTTCTCCATTTTAGTGGGATATGCCTGAAAATAAGGTTTTGATGAAGGTTTTAGAGTATGTTTATTAAAATGAAAACTCCATTCTTGTGGGCTACACCTGAAAAATAAGATTTCAATGAAAGTTTTAGAGTATGCTTATTAAAGTTTTAGAGTATTTTGGCAAACTATATTCTTGATTCCTTAAATTATTTATTCAATGGATTGTGACTAAATAAATGACTAACTATTTAGTCATTTTTATTTGTGTGACTAAATAATTTTTATTCAACAACCAAATTAGTCATTTATTTACTCATATATAGCTGAGTTTGAAAAAAATAGTAGAATTTAGTCATTTTTAGTTGTTGTGACTAAAATTTTTAGTCACGTAGTCATTTATTTGCCAAATTCTACTAGTGAAAATAGGTTCAAGCTAAAGCGAGACTCATACACTAGTTGGGGCATATGAGTCCCAGTAGCCTAGGATTGGGACATAAATTTCAAGAAATGTTAAGTGCTATGTCAAATGCAGGTTCATGCCCTGAAACTTAGGTGGAACCCATACACCCAAGGTGGCCTATGAGTCCCATATCACTAAATTTGGAACACACAACCCAAAAACATTAAATTATGTCTGGTCATTAGTTATGTGTCAGGATTATCCTTAGAAAGATGCATTAAATTTAAGGCTTGTGGATGCAAAATAAGACCAAATAAGGCATAAAGAAGCCCAATTTTAGTAGGAAGGGCCCAAACAAGTGTGAAAATTTAAAGGGATACATTTGGGTAAAAGCAAGAAGTTGGGTACACAGAGAGAGGAAGTTTCAGCCAAAACAAAAAATTTCACATGAAACGCGTACGCGTTTTCAAAAAATGCATATGTGTTACAAATCGGGTACCCGAGCCTACATCCAAATGCATATGTGTTCTGCATTGGGTACACGAGCCACAAATGTGTACGTGTTTCAAAATGTGTACGCATTATGAACGTGTACACATTTTGAAACACATACGCATTTCTTAGATGTATTTATTTTTTTAAATTAGTGACTGTGTATTCATTTTAACTGCAAGTTTTATCCATGCTAGAGAAGAGGAGACCAGATTGTGTACATGTTTCAAAGGCCCTGATGAAAGAAAATTTTCACTGCCACCTCCTCTCGTCGACACAACCGACCTCAGTGACCTCCAGGTTGGTTGAATTTTTCCTTTTTTTTTCTTTATATCTTGCATTTTTGTTTTGTAATTGGTATTTAGTTTGTTTTTGTTCAATATTTTATAGTTTTTAAATTACATTTAAAAAACCAAAAACATCAATGAAACAAAGAACATTAAATTGTAAATTGAAAACCATAAAAACTAAACCTAAATTGGACACATTTAACTTAGAAATAAAAACCCTAGGTTCCAAAAAACATAGGTCCTTAAAAACTAATTTACCCAGTATAATCCTTGGACCTAAACCCTAAAATGTAAACCTAAAACCCTATTTACCCTAAACTTAAACCTAAAACCCTAATAGTTCACATAATTTTAGAAGTATCCAGGGAATGTTACCTAGATTCAGGGCAATTTTCATTGAGATTGAGATTGAGATTGAGGCTACGAATAATTCACATTAGGATTTTTCAATTATTGCTACACTTCAATGACCAATTTATAAAACATCCTTATCACATTGTGTAGTGTCATAAATTAGGGCTCCTTGGAGGTTTCTTACATTTTTTATTTAACATAGATATGTTGAAATCATGTCATCAAATCTCTAAATCTAAACCCTAAACCAAAAAACATTCATTCTGTTGTAGGACCTTAAAATGAAATTTGGTTGCCTTAGGCAACTCTAGCAAATTTTATTCCCTTAAGCCATGGACCATTTTGTCCTAGGACCTTACTAGACATAGATCCCCTTAAGCCATCCTATCACCCTAAATCATAAATCAATGTCTTAAGGGGTCGTAATATGACATTTCTTAAGGGGATCAAACAAGTTCTCAAAATTTGGTGAATAGAGCTCAAGCTCATCTTTGCTTATTTTGTACATTGAAATTAGGTCACTAGCATATATCTATGTGTCCCTTTGAACATGTATTCTATTAATTTTTCATTCTTATCTTTAGTATTCTTTGAAAACAATGAATGGGATTATGAATTAATGATAACTTGTTAAACATATAATTTCTTCTTAACTACTTTGTCCCACTACAGAGAACTTGTGTCTCTTATCATGAAATTTGAAAATTTAGATAAATCAATTTATGTCCTTGGATTTAATTAAATTCTATGTCACACTTGATTAATACATGTATTCACAATTGATATACCTTAGTCTATAAATATACTCTTGTTGGGAAACAAGAGCTATCTCAATCAACTGTTCCACAAGAAAAGGTTGCTCACTAACTTGCAAGTCCATTATTCCAAGGGCCACCCAAACTTCACCCTAAGTTCCCAAAACCCTAAAACCTGAACTCTAAAATCTAAACTCTAAACCTTAAAGCATTCGTTTTGTCGTAGAACCTTCAAATGAAATTTGGTTGCCTTAGGCAACTCCACCAAATTTTATTCCCTTAAGCCATGGACCATTTTTTCCAAGGACCTTACTAGAATGTATAGATCCCCTTAAGCCATCCTATAACCCTAAATCATAAATCGATGTCTTAAGGGGTCCTAATATGAAATTTCTTAAGGGGATCAAACAAGTTCTCAAAATTTGGTGAATAGAGCTCAAGCTCATCTTTGTTTATTTTGTACATTGCAATGAGGTCACTGGCATATATCTCTGTCTCCCTTTGAATATTTATTCTATTAATTTTTCATTCTTATCTTTAGTATTCTTTGAAAACAATGAATGAGATTATAAATTTTAATGTTAGTGTTAAACTTATAATTTCTTCTTAACTACTTTGTTTCACTATAGAGAACTTACATGTCTCTTATCATGAAATTTGAAAATTTAGATAAATCAATTTATGTCATCAGATTTTTAAATTAATTTAAATGTATTCTTGTTCGATATACCTTAGCTCTATAGATATACTCTTGTTGGGAAACAACCACACCTATGAGTAAACTTCCCCTCGCCTTAAAATATAAAGCTCTAGACCCATAAAAACTTAGAAGAATAAAATACCTATTGATGAATTAGTTAATTAATGACAGGATTGATATGTATGAGCTCCATTGAGCACCCTTGTCTAACAATAATCCTAATATATAAATAGAATCTAGTATAATTTTTACTTGAATTAAACTACATGGTTTTCATCATTTACCCATTTTGACACTCATTCTTGAGTTGTTCATAACCTAAATTAGCTTGGGGACCTTTCCTTCTCTTTTTCCACCTTTATATATGTAATAGAAGGCACTCTAAACAACCCCTAATCTCCTATTTTAACACCCAATTTGACAATCAAAGTTATACATCTACATGTGTCTTATTTTTCATTCTTAAGTCCTTTACCTTAATCTTAAGTCTTTACCTTGATGGTGATTTATTTAAGTGAATCTTAATTCTTTACCTTAATCCATGTGGTTTTATTTATTTTTAAATAAATCAATGAATGTATAGATCATCAAATTTGGCTATAGTTTAATTATCAAGTGATATCTAGCTAAAAATAAGTTTATGGGGCCTTCTTTTAGGGGATTCACTTAATAAACCAATGACATAGTGCATGCATTTGAATAGGGTTCTAATAAAACCCCCTAATTTCATTTCTACCCTTCATATTAATAACCACACATTGGACTCAATTTAATGTGTGTACATGCTATGGATTTTTAATGTTATGGATTTTTTAATGTTATAAATTGAATGGTCTTTAAATGCAATGTATTTTTAATTTGTGCACATTCAATGTGATTTTTAAATAACTTTCAAATTGTGTGCACTATTTAATTAGTTTGTTGATATATATTTTTTAATTATTTAACATGCAGTTGCCATTTAATTTCTCTCATGGATCCAAAATTTAATATAGAGGATTTTATGCCTGATCCACAAATTCATCGAGATCCACCACTAGAACAAAACCCCACACCTCCAAACTCTCTACCACGTAAGCCCCCACCCCCTATAGTAGATGAGGATCAATTAAGAGAAAGCATATGAGCAAACCTTATTGTGATTCAAGCAAATATAGATCTGATAAAAAATGATCCTAGAATCCCTGCCCATCTCACACGGTTTGCATCTACGATGCAAACTATTGTCGATTATGTTTGATCCATTAATGCAAACCTAGATAGGTTCCATCAATGGAGAGAAGAGAGGAGACAATTCTATGTAGATGGATTGTCCTACAAAGAAATCAATGACCTTAAAATTACCAAACAATCCATGTGCCAATATTTTATTAACCCCCAAACAAACCAACCAATTCCACCCACCAAAAAATGAATTTCAATTTTATGGTGTAGGCACCCGCATATAGCTACACATTTTTGGGATAGATGGTGGATGGTGTTTGATAATCTACCACATGGAAACTATGAGGTGCCCCTATACTTTTTGAGAAAATTATGGGCTAAGTTTGAGTTAGGTAGAAAACCCAACTATTTTGATATGAGGTCATTTAAGGGAGTTGGGCGTGGCATGCCCCAACATAGACTAGGAGCACGTGTCGATCCTAAATGACATGCTCTGATTGCTCCTATTGTTCCTCCTCCTTCTCCTGGTGTTCCCATTGCATTTCAACATCAGACCATGTTATCGACATTAGGAACATTGAGTTCGCTTTTAGGACATCTCACTCATCACATTGCACACACGACGACTGAAGTGGCCAATAGAGAGCATGGAGGCTCGGGCTATAGGGATACTCAGGCATCCACTTCAAGTGACCCAAATGCATCTAGGACAGATTCATACATGAATTTACTATATGAGGATCATCCTACACATGTATGTTCATCTTTTGAACTTAAATTTAATTCAAGTTTGAAATGTGAAAAATTCATATAAATAATAAGATCAAATTATATATTTAATATAATATTAATTCAATAAGTGTTTGGTGTAGATGCATGATCACACGATGCTTGGAACTCAATATGATCATCATGTCTATATGTCAAGTGTTGTAGATACGGGCTCACCTTTTGGACAGGTACTTGAACCAAAATATATATATATTAAATAATTTGTGTGGATATATCTAATTTTTAATTTGAATTTGTACACATGTGTGATTTGATAATATAATATTATATCTAGATGTAGGGAGGTCATACGATACCTAGTACTGACCAACCACAAGTTGTGGTGAGTGCTCCTGAGACATCATCAACTTAGGTGCATGCTTCCAAAAGTTTGTTAAGTTTAAATTACATACACATCATAGATCCAATTTAATTATTTGTTCATTTACATACACATGTGTGAATGATCTATACAAACTATTGTACATCTATACATGCAGGGATTGCATGAGATACCCATGGCGGGTGCACCTGAGAAGTTGTCAAAATTTATGCATGGGCAATCTCAGGTACGTGATCATGAGGTCATATCATTCGAGGTTGTAAACTTTACTAAATCTCCTATACAATTTTTATGGACCTTATATATATATATTCGAGGTTTTAACATATTGTTTGCTTTATATGAATATGCAAGATATAGTAGATCAGGCATTTGGATCTTCTCAATTGACAGTTATGCTACCCATTGAACAAAATGTGCCAATAGATTCACATGATCATATGGTAATTTATGCATACTAAAAATCATTTTTATTGTATTTACTAGATATTTAATTAAATTTATTTTTATCTAAAAGTTTATATTTTCAAGTTTAAATATGTTTAATTATATCAAAATTTCTAAATAACTTTAAATCTAATTTCAACTTTCTTGTACTCTTTTCCAACATGATGCAGGTACATCTAGTTGACATGGAACAAAGAGGAGACTTGATATGATCCATCGGCCTAATAGTTAGATGGTTTTAAATTTTATGGACTATAGATCTCTAGAGTTTTATTTAAATATATGTGTTGGACTTGACATATATATCTTGACATATACATTTTATGGACTATCTATCTCTAGTTTTATTTTGAACATGTTATTATCATATTTGTGTTTATTTATATCAGTTGACTTTAATACATGATGATTATATGCACTCAATTATGATTGTGTTATGTTCATTTTGATGATTATATGCACTCATGTATGTATAGATATTAATTATCTAATTTTCAAGTAACAAATGCACTATATAAATTCTTATCTAGAATCAAATTTCATATATATAATTTATCACATGGTTAGGTGACAAATTAAAACATTCCTTAAATAGTTTAGATAATATGTACATAATAAATTAAGGGCAGGTAATTTAACTATTTTCAAATTCTAGCAAATATTTGAATCAATAAACAAAAATCTATCTCCTTGTATGTATAAAATGTATAATCTATACAATTGAACAATTATATACAATGTGGTAAATACAAGACATGAAATGTATAATCTATAAAATTGGAACAAGATATTAAAAAGTGACTAATAAGCTCATTGAAGTTCATATATCGAACAAACATATATAATGTATATTGATGTTTAATACAACTACATAACATGATGAAACATATATGTGCATGTAGATACAATTAAAGCTTATCAACTTTTACGTGAAGACCAAAAATTGATATTTACAGTCTCTTGATAAAATAATTTTTTTAGTGACAATCACATGGTAGACCGACTTGATGAGAACCTGCAAAAATAATTAATGTAAGTAAACTAACTATAATTTTTATGAGTCAGTTAAGTAAAAAATTCATGCGAGAAAAGAATAATATATAGTAAATTTCATTCAAATTCAAATGATGTTTGCCATAGGATGGATTAAGGGGACCTAGGAGGATATATAGCTTAAGGGGGGTCTTAAGAGAATGCCTTAAGTGGAGTTAAGAGGATGCATGTCATGGACCCTAGGGGCTTAACGAGTCCTAAGAGGATGGCTTATGGGGAATTATGAGAGTGACTTAAGGGATGCAAGATTGTGGATTAAGGGTATGTAAGAGGATATGAATTAAGGGTCCTTTAAGAGGATGGCTTAAGGGGATGCAAGAGGGTGGATTAAGGGGAGTTGATAGAATGACTTGAAGGGATGTAAGAGGGTGGATTAAGGGGAGTTGATAGAATGATTTAAAGGGATGTAAGAGAGTGGATTAAGGGGATGCAAGAGGTTGGATTAAGGGGAGTTGATAGAATGACTTGAAGGCATGTAAGAGGGTGGATTAATGGGAGTTGATAGAATGACTTAAAGGGGTGTAAGAGAGTGGATTAAGGGGATGCAAGAGGGTGGATTAAGGGGAGTTGATAGAATGACTTGAAGGGATGAAAGAGGGTGGATTAAGAGGAATTGATAGAATGAAGGAATGTAAGAGGGTGGATTAAGGGGAGTTGATAGAATGACTTAAAGGGATGTAAGAGAGTGGATTAAGGGGATGCAAGAGGGTGGATTAATGGGAGTTGATAGAATGACTTGAAGGGATGTAAGAGGGTGGATTAATGGGAGTTGAGAGAATGACTTAAAGGGATGTAAGAGAGTGGATTAAGGGGATGTAAGAGGAGGATTAAGGGGAGTTGATAGAATGACTTGAAGGGATGTAAGAGGGTGGATTAAGGGGAGTTGATAGAATGACTTAAAGGGATGTAAGAGAGTGGATTAAGGGGATGCAAGAGGGTGGATTAAGGGGATTTGATAGAATGACTTGAAGGGATGTAAGAAGGTGGATTAAGGGGAGTTGATAGAATGACTTAAAGGGATGTAAGATAGTGGATTAATGGGATGCAAGAGGGTGGAATAAGGGGAGTTGATAGAATGCCCTGGATGAAGGGATGTAAGAGGGTGGATTAAGGGGAGTTGATAGAATGACTTAAGGGGAGTTGATAGAATGTAAAGGGATGAGAGTAGATTAAGGGGATGCAAGAGGGTGGATTAAGGGGAGTTGATAGAATGACTTGAAGGGATGTAAGAGGGTGGATTAAGGGGAGTTGATAGAATGAATTAAAGGGATGCAAGATAGTGGATTAAGGGGATGCATGTCATGAGCCTTACAATATGGCTTAATAGGCCCTAATAGGATGGATTAAGGGGAATTATGAGAGTGACTTAAGGGATGCAAGATTGTGGATTAAGGAGAGTTGAGAGAATGACTTTAAACCCTAAACCCTAAACCATATGACCTAAATCCTAGGAGATGAACCCTAAATCCTTAAAACCCATATAGATTTGTTATTCTAAGCATCTCATGAACCCTAGAAACTGTAAACCCTAAACCATATTACCTAGAGACTAGGAGATGAACCCTAAACCATTAAACCATATAGATTTGTTATTCTAAGCATCTCATGAACCCTAAACCCTTAAAACCCATATAGATTTGTTATTATAAGCATCTCATGAACCCTAGAAACACTAAACCCTAAACCATATGACCTAGAGACTGGGAGATGAACCCTAAACCATTAACCCATATAGATTTGTTATTCTAAGCATCTCATGAACTCTAGAAACCCTAAACCCTAAACCATTAACCCATATAGATTTGTTATTCTAAGCATCTCATGAACCCTAGAGAGACTTAAGGGGATGCAAGTGGATGGATTAAGGGTAGACATACGAGGATATGGATTAAGGGGTCCTAAGAGCATAGCTTAAGGGGTGTTGAGAGAGTGACTTAAGGGGATGCAGGTGGATGGATTAAGGGTAGATATACGAGGATATGGATTAAGAGGTCCTAAGAGGATCACTTAAGGGGTGTTGAGATAGTGACTTAAGGGGATGCAGGTGGATGGATTAAAGGTAGATATACGAGGATATGTATTAAGGGGTCCTAAGAGGATAGCTTAAGGGGTGTTGAGAGAGTGACTTAAGGGGATGCAGGTGGATGGATTAAGGATAGATATACGAGGATATGGATTAAGAGGTCCTAAGAGGATTGCTTAAGGGGTGTTGAGAGAATGACTTAAGGGGATGTAGGTGGATGCATTAAAGGTAGATATACAAGGATATGGATTAAGGGGTCTTAAGAGGATAGCTTAAGGGGAATTTAGAGAGTGACTTAAAGGGATGCAGGTGGATGGATTAAGGGTAGATATACAAGGATATGAATTAAGAGGTCCTAATAAGATCGCTTAAGGGGTGTTGAGAGAGTGACTTAAGGGGATGCATGTGGATGGATTAAGGGTAGATATATGATGATATGGATTAAGGGGTCCTAAGAGGATAGCTTAAGGGGTGTTGAGAGAGTGACTTAAGGGGATGCAAGTGGATGGATTAAGGATAGATATATGAGGATATGGATTAAGGGGTCCTAAGAGGATAGCTTAAGGGGTGTTGAGAGAGTGACTTAAGGGGATGCAAGTGGATGGATTAAGGGTAGATATACGAGGATATGGATTAAGGGGTCCTAATAAAATGACGTAAGGGGAATTAATAGAGAGACTTAAGGGGATGCAAGAGGATGGATTAATGGTACATAAGAGGATGGCTTAAGGGGTTTTAAGAGAATGGCTTAAGGGGATATGAAATCAATTATAAACTTTTTATAAAATTACAATGAGTTAAATTTAGTTTTATATTTATACTATCAATTAAATGTATCTAAAACTATATATATAGTTACCTATCTCTAGATTCAAATTCCATTGTAATATATGTATCTCCTCTCTTTTTTGTAAAGAATATAATTTTGGGAGACCTAAAACAAAAAATGATATAAAACTTTAATTAGGAAATGACTATTAAAGACAAATATATATATCAATTAAATATATATACAACTATATACTTACCAATATTTATTTAGTCCATTGTACCATCTGCATCCTCTCTTTTTTGTAATGCATCTATGATGGTCTCATGATCATCCATTGAAAGTGTCCATAAAACTTTATTAGTAGGCCTCCCTTGATATCTAACTAGTTTTATATTGGTTGCCAAAATCAAATGTGAATAATGTATAATCTTCTTGTGTCTTTCATAATCTTCAAATGCAGGCAAGCCATTCTTTCTCATCAAATATTTTTGAAGCTAGGTGCCAACAACAACCACTGAACCAATTGGATACTCAAAGTTGTCATCATCCACTCTAGGATGTACAAACTTATGTTTTCTCTCAACACATCTAGCCACCTAGTACATGGTCTCCTCTTCATTCCCCTTAGGTGCAACAACAACATACGCATGTCCTACAAAAACAAATAAAAAAATCAATAAAGAGTGACTTATATTTAATTCACATATATTAAACATGCATACATATAAAATTCAACTCAATAAATAATGTGCCTTCTTGTACAAGATCCGAAACACAATCATAATCATTTGATGTGAACACTTGATTATCTTCAATTGTCATTCCATGTTGAACATGTGTCGATGTAGGCATTAAGGCTCTTTGTTACCATTGTTCGACCCATTCCATATTTTCACATGCTTCCCAATCATCTGCAATACAAAATTGACAAAAGCATGCCAACTCCTTTGTCCATATTGTCCATGTGTTTGCATTCAAACTCTTAAATGAATGCCATTTTACAGATCCATTAATTGTTTCACAATCTTGTCGAGAAAAAATATCATTTTCTTCAACTAACCAAAAGAAGTGTCAAATTATTGAGCTCACTTGTTCTTGTAGATAATTTGGTATTGCACCAATCTACAATTGCACGCGCATCTGTAAATTTTGTAACATCCTCAAATTTTAGTTGCTCTCTAGAAAGAGCTCTTTTCGCACATGCACTTGCTCCATCATGTTCTCCCTTACCATGACCAACTTCAAAAAAACTCCATATGTGTTGGATATTATTTTCTATATGAAGTCTACATAACCAATAAAACATTCTAGCATTTTTGAATTGACCCATGCAATTATTCGACCATATGAGATGTTCTAGCATTTGAATTCCTCTCTCTTTTAAATTTTAATAAAATATATCAAAACAATTTTGAACAAACTCAGATGAATGTAATCAATTATCACTTACATAAAAATGGTACTCTCTAAACATTTTTCTATTATCTTCTGTATTATCATCTGCATGTCTATAAACAATGTGAAAAAATATAGCTACTTGCACTGAATTATAATACCATGATTGAATTTCTTCTTGTGGAGCAAGAGTATAATTTTCAGCAAAATCAACAACTGACAATATAGTTCCAATTGGGAATGTGTTTTTACATAAACGAAATTGATTATCAAGCCAATGCGCATACTGAGAGTGTTGAACATATTTAGGTACAATATTATCTTTAAATTCATTAATAAATGCATGCACACTAAATTTTTCCACAATTAGCTCACAACGTTTTCTAGTTTTTCCATCTTTTAAAGAATATTCAACATTTTTTCAATTTTTTTGCATCCACTAATTATTGTCCAAATTCATCTAAACTACTTTCATGTATACATTCTCCTAATAATGAAAAGTTACCACATCTATCACATTCTCCAGAAATACATGCTTTTAAATAAAATAAGTTTCCATTAGAGGGTTCACAAAACAAACCTGCAATAAAATATTTGATTCTTTCAGGTGGCATATGAATACCACAAATTTCTTGCATAATTTGGTTAGCATGCAAAGTGCATCGTATATATCGAAAGCTATCGTAATAATAACAAAATTGTACATGGGTCTTACAACAACAAGAGATTCATTGCTTATTAATTCTAACATACAAAGGTTTACACTTTTCGATTGATCTTTGACTTATATTAATATTCAATGGTAAGATTGAAGCATCTAATTTTTTTTTATATAATTCAGTTTGAGTCATATCTAAGAGATGCTTTGGATGAGGTTCATGAATTTTGGGACCCACCCTTAATTTTAAGACATCTCTAATGTTAGGTGATACTCTTGTATTATCATGCAAAAAATTTTCGATTAAAGATTTAATTTCATTAGTTAATTTCATGTATGATCTTGGGAGTCTACCACTAAAACTCCAACATTGATTAATTGGAGCCTTTTCAATACTTTCTCTTCTTTTAGTGGCTCTTATCAAAGTTCTAGGATTTACTTTTATACATTTACTAATCTTACTTAACATTCTTTTATTTGAAGCTGCTTTATCAACTAGAGCAGTTGTTATTGCACGATGAGCTGCATTCTTATCTTTTGATCAACTTTTCTTACGTATAAAATCCATAGCATTAGCAACACTAGATATGACTTGTTCTACTGAATCATCTTTCCTTTTTGGTTTTACAAAAAAACCTAATTTTTTCATCACTATTCTCATTTTTGACATTATCATCAATTGCACCATGAGTTGACATTGGAATCCTAATTTCTTTCTATAATTTTTTTTTTATATATTCTATTTCCATAAGTTCTAATTTGTCTCCAAGAAACTTTACCACGAAGTTTATCTAGCACATCTCTTTCAATTGTAAAAAAAAACATTTTCAGGTTCATCCATGCAAGGGGTTTCATTTTCATTCACACAAGGGGTTTCATTTTCATTTTCAAACGTAAAAGGGATTTCATTCACATTTTCATTAGTATGAGGGATTTCATTCTCATTTGCATTCTCATAAGATATAACTTCATCATTTTTTTAATTTTTTTTTTGTTTCAACCCTAGAATTATTGATATCATTAATGGTGTATCCAACTTCATCTAAACAAGCAATATCAATATTATAAAAAATTGGGTTTGAACTCATACATGGATAGATTGTATGAATAGGTTCATTTTCCATATCATTGGGAGGTGGATTTGAAGACATACCCAAAGTTTTTTGCATAGGTACTATTTCTATATCATTCAAAGTTGAAGTTGAAGGCATAGTTGGGTTTGTCTCTATAATTGCATTTTCTTCCATATTCACCATCTCCACATTTGCATCATCTACATTCATTTCATCATTCATGGCTTCCTCTTCAACATTATTTGAATTAGATGCTTGCAAATTTTTCATTTGACGAATCCTTTCTCTTCTATCCCTTTGTCTTTTTGCCTCCATATCTTTATTTGCTTGAATTTCTTTGGGTGTCATTAACTTTCTACATCTTTTTCTTTGTCTTTGCTTATCACCCATGGTTACCAAACCCTCTTTGATGACAAAAAAAATGATTCAAATACAACCTATTTTCAAATTGCTATCTCATTCAAATATTCAAATAAAACTATGTAGTATGAAGATCCTTTTTTCTTTAAACTCTGAAGTACAAAAACATCATGAATGCACCCAAAAATTCTCCTTTTCCAAATCTTCTTGTAAAAAGTTCTTGTACTTTATTCCACTTTAGAAAATCCAACCTGCACTTTGTCTCTTCCAACAATTTGAATAGAATATGCCTTGCACAAGACAAATTTGCAATAAAAAATGCAAAAAATGGTGCTTTCGGTCCATACTACAGAAAATGAATGTTGCAGAAAAAATGTGTTTTTATCAGTATTTACCAAATTAGGAAAAAATGACTATATCAGAAACACATACGCGTTATGAAATGCATACATATTCTGTTCTAGGAATGCGTACGCATTACATAACATATACATGTTACCTTTACCCAACGGGTAATTAGATAACACGTATGCATTATGAAACACATACACGTTATTTAAAAAATGAATTCCCAACCCACATGCAGCCTTGGTTTTAGGCTTGGGAAAGGCTTGGCAATCCGAGCCTTAGCCTTTGATCTGCAACTAAAAAACTAAGGCAAATTGAAGAAAAATGTCCAACTTTGGCAATATGGCTGATGAACTTTTTTTCTGAATCAATCTATAAAATAAAAACCCATTAGAGAACACAATGTCTACTTTTCAAATATATAATTTTCATTAAGATTGGATTATTTTTGCTATTTTTAATTAATTTCTAAGTAAAATAGTCCTTACACTTGAAATATTAGGTTATTTTGTTTTTAATCACTTTTTTTTTTGTTAAGTTTTTTGTAAAAAAAATTATATGGCATCAAATTTCAAACAATTCTCTACACAATGAAAAAAAAAGATTCAAAAAACATTTAGTTTAGGTCCAATTATGTTGTCCATACACATTGATTTTTAAAAACAACAATTAAGGCCATTAAAAATTCAATAAAAAAAATTCAACAAAAGATTACAAAAAAAATTCCACATCAATCTTCATGTTGTTAGCTTTCTTTTACCAAAAGGAATTAGAAAAATACTTTTATTTGGGTCAAAAAGTGGTGTTCGTATATGTGCTTGGTATGGTAAAAAAAATACTTTTAAAAAGTGGTTTTTATATATCCCTATCAAAATTTAATTTCTATAATCTGGGTATTTGAATAATTTACATATTTGGAAACTAGATTCAAAATGATAAATTTCATAGTAGTGACTTTTTTTAAGATTCATTGTGTAAGTGCCTCAAAATTTCAGTCCAAGTGTGACAAATTTTGAAAAACAACAAAAACACTTCCACTTTTTGAGCTTTTTGTGTACCCAACTTCTTGCATCAACCCATTTTTCTACACTACATTTATCCCCCACTTTAGTGAGAGGAGGAACTTGCTTCAAATCCACACTAAAGTAGACAAAATTGCATTAAGAGGGGTCCAAGTGTACCAATACAAGTGAGATATGATGACAATGATCAAGAGGGTTGCACAAGCAACCGGGATCAAGATCCTATGGCAAACCAACATAGGCACAAAGGAACACACATGTGAATAGTGTATGAAGCAACAAAAAGATACAAGCATACACTACCAAAGACACAAAGAGAAAGAGAAAGAAAAGCAAAAAAAAAGGGGTGGATCAAGCCTCGATCATTTGTCTAACATGATGTGGATCAGATCTAAGTTGTTTGTCCAAAAAATGTTTTCAAGTGGAACACGATGTCCACTATGAAAACAAAACACACACTCACAAGGGCTAGTGGAACCTTAGGCCATCCACTAGGTGAGCCCTCAGTGAGACACATATGCATGTGGCCAGTATGCGCTCACACAGACAAGCAAGTGGCTATGGAAAAGTCACGCCTAAGTTCATCTCCCATACGACAACCATATCAAAGCTATGCCTCTTGATAAATTTGATAAGGTGCCACACAACATGATCGGTAAGATTCACGAGGAAAGAAAAGCTTCATATGCTTGACACCTATGAATGAACAAGATGACTCCACAGGCAAGCAAAGTGTGTTATGCAAGGTGGCCATATAACCGATATTGTAAATGCAAAAGAGTGTAAGGTACATTCAAAGGAGTTTTGCTTAGTTTATGTAAGGTCTCAACTTAGGGAACATTGTGCCTAATGTCTCCAAGAGAGGACCGATCAAAGAATAGAAGGTTCATAACTTAGGGGATGCAGTGTGTCACATCAAGCCACTAAGAGGAATATAATATGATAAGAGAGATCACACTCTTGATGGACATCACGTCCAATGTCACCACAAAGTGAAAGACACATCGCATGAAGTAAGAATACTACACAATGAAACATGAGTTGTAAAATGCAAAAGAATAATTCCAATGTATGCCCCCACTTTAAATAAATTGCTAAACACCATGCTATGAGCAATTGCTTTAAAGTAGCAAATGATAAATGCTAACAATAAATAATATATGAGAGCTTATTTGGAAAGCCCTATGCCAAGTCATATGTTTCCAAATGAAGCTACATCATGAAAAGGGGTTGCCCCCAAAATGAAATCCCAAAATCTCAAAAGGGATCCATGGATTTGAGGTCAGTATGTCTTTGTTACAATGTTTAGAGAGTTCATAATTGTCATCATTCCCCAAATACTCATGGAACAGGAAGAATGAAACAAAGAGAGAGAAAACAAAGAAAAGTTTTCAGGTCAACATGGAAGAGACCTAAATGTCTCGACGCTTTGCGTCATCCCAAAAAGGAAAATACAAGAAAAATAAAAGATAAAGGTTTATGACATATAGAAGAATGTAGATACAAATAGAGAAATGCCACAAAGAAAGAGATACATCAAACAAAACAGTACGGGGGATCACATTATGCACATGCAATCACATAAAAGAAATATGAAAAAGAAAGTAAAGACAAGACTAGTAAGGCACATGCGAGTCAACCTATTAGCAAGTTTTTTGCATCCCAATCTTGTTCATCGTATACAAAAGGCAGACAACTAGCCAAAGGGACAACAATGAGTGCAGTACTAGGGTCATCACCAAGTTCAACACTCTTCTTAGGAGAATCGTCATTAAGCTCATAGAAGAGGAAAATAATGAATTCAATTCATTATGCACTTCTTCATCAATTTTAGAAATCTCATTATCATTGTCTAAGTTAATCACAATGGGAGGTCGAATGATAATGTCTAAAGAAGGATTTAGCTCTTGTTGCGGTTGTGATATAGAATCTTTTCGTTGTTGCAAAGAGGGAGACTCATCGTGTATTGCTTTAGTCAAGTTTGGATGTTGATTTTCTTTGTTTCTTTCTTCGTTTAACCTTTGAGCAAGAGCATGATGTGTACACCTATGCTCTCTAGCATTTCTATTTCTTTTAGTACGATTTTCAAGTTGCGTTTGTGTAGGAGCGGGTTTATCAACCATAGGTTTCTTTTCTTCCATAAGGGGAGGAATGGAAGGAACCATGGGAGGTTGTTCAACCATTTTCTCTTTAGCTTTGTAAACTTGTTTTATCTTAGGAGGTGTGATGAGATTGTTTTGGTTGTCTCTTGGTCTTTTATAGGATCAGATAGGCAAATGATCTATCTTAGGTTGGTCTTGTTTGTTTAGTATGCCTTTTGGTTCAATCATAGTTTCGTCAAGGATAGGAGGTTCAATCATAGGTTGAGGCATGTTTCTAAGGGATAGTTTTTCTATGCATTTCACCTTTAAAATTTTGATAGGATTTGAAAAAGAAGTTCTCATGAGGTTTAATAGGTTCCATAGGCTCAGGCCAAAAGAAATCCAATGAAAAATTCCCATGGGAAGACACTAGATTAAAGCCACTATGTTGCATAGTAAATATCTCATTGTTAAAGGGAAACTTTAAACATTTATGTACGATCGAAGAGACAAATTTCATGGAGCATAGCCATGGATAACCAAAATTCACATAGAATTGATCTGACATTGGGATGATGGAGAATGGGACATCTAATTGTTTCGGTCCAATTTTTAAAGGAAGGGTGATCGATCCCATCATAGGGAAAGAAAAGCCATTATATGTTTTTATCCATGCTTTCGGTTTATCATATGTTTCTTGATAGAGTTCATGCACAAGTAAGAATTCTTTAGTGATCACATTCTCTTTGCAGACGAGATCAATTAATATCCCATTAGTGGGCTTGTCATTGATTCAGCTAGCTATGTAAAGAGGACCATCATGTGCATGTTTAAGTATGTCTTTTTGTGAGAAAGAGATATCAAGAGGCATTTTAGTTTGGCCCTTACGAGGTTGAATTTTGATCAATCCAACCATACTGTGCATAGGACTTTGTTCATTAGTATCCATGTTGTCATCATCCATGCCAAAATTCATCACATCATTCTTTTTAGTTTCACTAACCATGAAAAATGAAATATTATTATTAGGCATAGGGTTAGTAAAGATTTGCAAGTTTTGGTTAGGAGGGGCAACAAACTTATTTCCTTGATCATTAACACCTCCAATTTGAAGTCAACTAGAATCAATGAGGTCTTGCACAAGATGTTTAAGATGCTTACAATGTTCTATGTTGTGTTGATTTTGTTGGTGATAATGACAATAGGAATTCAATCTAAAGTTCAGAGATAAAGGCTTATTAGGATCGGGAGGTAAGGAAATCATTTTCTATTCTAGAAGTTGTAACATTGTGTTATGGAGGGTATTGGGTAAGGGAGTAAATTGTCTAGCTGGGTCCCAAAATGTAAAAGGACTCATCTTCTTTATAGCAGCCACTTGGGTATCAACATGTTGAGTTGGTTGAGAGGGATTTAGTTGAAGGAAACATTTATTCTATTTTCTAAAAGGTTGGTAGTTGTTTTGGTTTGCAGATTTAGAATTTTTCAAGATGACTAGAGGCGGATTTTGTTTCATGACTACTAATCGAGTTTTGATAATCACGAAGGGTAGTACACAAGTGTATGAAGGAAGGAAACTTCATCATGCTAAGCTTATTTTCTATCTTATTTTGCAAGTTCTCAATGAACATTTGTTGAAGGTGAGGATTGGGAATCTTTATGTCAATTTGGGAATAAAGCGATTGGTAGCATGAAATGAAGTTAGTAACCTTTTCATCATCCTTTTGCTTACATCTCATCAAATCAACTAATGTCATCTTAGGGGTCATGTGCACTTGGAAATAGTTAATAAAGGCCTCCACAAGTTCATTGAATGAACAGATTGAGTTATTCTATAACAAGGAAAACCATTCCAAAGCGGTATCTTTCAAGGACCTACGGGAAAGCTTAGCCAAAAGCTTATCCTCAAGGACAACATCACTACATAAGGAAGTGTAAGCAGAAACATGGTTAGAAGGATCTCCTTTCCCTCCATATTTCTCAAATCTAGGAATGTCTATATCTTGTGGTATTGACATTATCAATATATCCAAGGATAAGGGATTGCTTTTGACATAGTATGTAGGTTGGCCATTTTGATTTTGGTTTATGGTGGAAATTTTATTTTGAAGGGATGAAACATTTTGCAAAAGTTGGTTAAGGATGGAGTCATTGGTTGTGTTTTGAGATGGAGGTGGATATGGTAGAGGTATATATGTATTCAAGGGGGAAGTGAATGGAATGCTTATGTGAGGTAAAGTGGTAGGAGATATGATGTGAGATGCCACAAAGGTACAAGGATTGCTAGTGGAAATACCCAAGGTATGAAAGATATTACTAGTAGGTTGCATCATTGTTGTAACTTGAGGGTTGGTATAGGTGGGAATAGAGGAAATGGTTGTGGGAGGAGGAATTTGAGTTCCTCCTTGACTTTGGACATTGTTTGAAGGTTGAGCACAACTAGTCGTTGAGGTAAGATGTTTTCCAAAAATTTGAGCTAGGTTATGCACAAGTTTTACTCCTTCACTTTAAATCATGCGATGTATGTTATCTATGGTAGGGATAACAGTGCTGGAAATGTTTTTATTAAGTTCACTTGATGTTGTAGGTTTGCTAACTCTTCATGGATTTGGATTATACTTTCTTGAGGAATAGTAGAAACCATTGTTTCAACACTTGTCATGCTACTTGAAGTCAAAGAGTTATTAAGGGTATGGTCCATACCTAGTGAACTAGTTCAACACTATAAGTGAAAGAGCTAGATAACCCAAGATCCACGATGAGTGTGCTATCATGGGATGACATGAGTCTTGAACTTCGTCTCACTATAGTATTAGCAATTTAGGACACCAAGTTGTAAAGCTCATGCAAAGGACAATTAATGAATGCAAGATAAATGCAATGAAAACAAGATAAATGATATTCTTTAACTCCAATTCTTATGTTTACAAATGCACGGAAGTAAGCTAGATCTAATGAAATGAATGAAACAAAAACTTAGTAATTTGAAACAAAGATCCAACAACAACAAATAGAAGCACAAAAATAAGGTTTTTAATGCTATAAAGTGTAGTTTCAAGTTTGACAGGGGACTAAATCACCCAGAGGGGCATATAAGTCCCAATTAGGGTTTTTGAAGGGTTCAAATGCTAAAAAACAGTCAACACAAAATTCCCATAAATTAGGTAAAATAACCTATACTGGGACTAAATCACCCAAAGAGGCGTATGAGTCCCATATTAGGGTTTTCACATTAACTTCAACAAATTTTGAGTTGATTCCAAGGTTTCTAACTTGTATGTTGTCTTGACTATCTGCAATTACAAATTTCTAGTGAGATTCAATGATGGAAGATGCAAAAATGCAACCTATTTGCACTTTCACTAATGCAAGATTTAGAAGCCCTAAATGTAAATTAACTAATGCAAGACCTAATGCAAAGCTAATGTAAGCTAGATCTATGAATAAAATGCACTCCAAATCATAAATAAAGGGTTCGAAGGGCAAGTTCACCAAAATGAACACAAGGAAATAAGGTGCTCCACTTTTAAGGAGATGGAACACAAGGGGTATAGGACCTATTTCACTCTAGTTCATTAAAGGAAACCAAGATCCCTCAACCAATTGACTTGATTGAGGAATGGGATATGGTTAGGATGGTTTCCTTAGGTGTGATTAAACAAAGGGGGTTCACCACTAAGCAAGGCTTAGAAAGAAAGAGATGAATGCAATGTGTAAATCTAGCTATGTAACCTAGAATATGAAATTGAAAATTAAAACATTAAATTGAGAATGGACAGAGGGGCACCTGGAAAAATGAAGATGCTTGAAAAAAGGTCTGTGATCCTAAAATTTTGACTTTTGATGCACACTTGGACTCATTCTAGTTTGGGCAATTTAGTCCTAGTTTAGGGTTTCAAGCTGAATTTGGAATTTGCAATTGGTAAAATAGGATCTACAAAAAATTGCTGAAAATTGGTATACTGGGACTCATACGCCAAGGTGGCGATTGAGTCCCAGTATCAGGGTTTTTCTGAAACTATGGTATCCTCTAGTGATGTTCTGTGGCTTATCTCCCTTCCTATCTTCAAGTATGAAACTTTGAATTTTGGCCTGTAGGTGACTTTTCATGAAGATGATAGCTTCTTGACAACTTTGAGAACTTTTCTTCAATCCTGCAACTTAGTCTTCAAAGGATCTTCAAGTCTAGAACACTTAGATTTGCAATCACACATGTAGAGGGAGAAAAATGTTGTTTTGTTAGTGGATAGGGGTTTGCCTTGGTCAAACTCCGTTTTGGCAATCAAACCTTGAAATGAAATCAAATAGAATGAGGGAATGATGAATGAACAAATAAGATATGTTGCAACTCACCAAACCCTTGTAACAAAGACTAAAAACTTGTATGAAATGGCTAGCATGAATGTAGATCTTGACTCTTGATTGTATGTTATGAATCTTGACTTGAATGCTTGCTTGAATCATGAAACCTACATCACGAATGTTAGCTCAAAAGCACAAATGACGATGTGATGACTTTGAAATGATGCTTGATTCTTGAATATAGCTCCAAAATGCTTGATAATCAGCTCTTGAATGCTCTTGATCTCATAAACTTGCTATAGGAATGCTCTCTTGAAAATCTTAGATTGTTAGGAGAAATTATGTGAATTAACCTTGTATTTATGCTTGTTTATGCCAAATTTCTTGAAATTACAATACTACAATCCAACATCAGATCTAGGAGGATAAAATCCCACCAAGAATTGAATTCAAAATAGGCCCAAGCTAAGGCAAGACTCATACACCAGTTGGGGCGTATGAGTCCTAGTATCCTAGGCTTGAGACATAAATTTCAAGAAATGTTAAGTTCTATGTCAAATTCAGGTTCATGCCTTGAAAATTAGGTGGGACCCATATGCCCAAGGTGGTGTATGAGTCCTAGATCACTAAATCTAGGATGCACATCCCAAAAAATTAAATTATGATTGGTCATGTTAGTTATGTGTCAGGATTATCCTCAGAAAGATGCATTAAATAAGGCTTGTGGATGCAAAATAGGACCAAATAAGGCATAAAGAAGCCCAATTTTAGCAGGGAGGGCCCAAACAAGTGTGAAAATGTAAAGGGATACATTTTTCTACACTACACTTGTAGCATAATTAAATCATTTTTTTTTTGATTAATTTGGCACTTGTTCATATGTCCTTTGTTAGGGGCATTAATGCCACTAATATTCCATGTTATAATTTTCATGGTGACTCGAGAATGGTAACGCCCTTCCCTAACCAAAGTTTCATCTACCCATTGGAATTTCCAACAATCTCTAGTCTCTCCTCATTCAATTTCCTATCTCTTTGACTCTTCTCCCCTAGTTTGGGCTTATTTATTTTTAACTAACTTTGTTCAATAGTTATTTCTTCAAAGATGTCCATCTCCCCTTATTCAAAATTATTCTCTAACTCTTGCTCTAAATCTTGTTCTTCTCTATCATCAGCTTGTTTACTCACCTCTATTGTGTCCTCAAATTCACCTTGCATCAGTCGAATCCTTTGTCTAATAGATTTTCCAATTCACAATCCCTTTCCTGTTGCTCCTATAAACTACTAAGGTCATCTTCCTTTATCCCCTGTTACAAAGAATAATCATCTTCCTCAATTTGTTGGTCTTTTTATTTCAATGTTTCCCCAACAACCTCCTTATCTTCTTTTCCCAGTTCAGTGTTTACATATTCCGGCTAGTGTTTCTCCTTGCTTATCTCTTCTCCACCATCATAGCTCAACCCTTTATTTTATAGTTCTTCTTCTTTTTCTTTGCTTACCTCTACACCATCACCCCTTGTCATTTCTACTACTCTCTGACCTATTTCCTCCTCTGTTGGTAAGTTTCCCCAAAATTCTTCCCTAGAGCATTCTTCATTTGAGTGGCCTTTAGATTGGCACTTATTGCATATTACCATTTGGTCTTCCCTCTCAATTTTTTTTCTCCATACTCCAAAGTTCATTTTGATTTCCATCTCCTCTAGTAGGGTAGGGGTAGGTTTGGTATTAATGCATAATTTGGCATACATTATGTAGCTCCTATCTTCCATGATTTCGTCTGCTCGTACAAAGGTGCCCATCCTATCTCCCATGTCTTTAAGTGTTTCTAGATTCCAATATTCAGAGGGTAAATTATATAGCCTTAAATGGATCAATATATCCTTGATTGATTACCTTATAGGATCAAAATTAGGCTCCCAATCTCTTAAGTAGAAACTAGTTCCATTCATTGTATACATACCCTCATTTAGAATTTTCCTTTTGATTCTTCTTGCTGAACATTATGCTACTTGAAGAAACTATTTGGGAGTGATTTTAGGGTGAAATATCTCCACCAGTTTTGGTCGTACCATCACCTCAACTTGTATAAGGCTTTCCATTTCCCTCCCCATTTGATGAAGAAGGAAATCTCTTTCATTCTTACAATTTCCTTTTCTAAAGACCCATTTTCCAAAAAAAATAGAAATGCATTTTTTGGAGGATCTAGGGTTTAGAGGAACTTTATTCACACTTGAAGCTACCTGGGCTTCTTGCACAAATGTTTCTTTCACTACCAAATATCTCCTTGTCATGGGGTTTATTTTTGGCTCCAAGTTCACCAAATTTTCCATCTTTTGCTTGGGTTTGATTTCGAGTTTGAGTTTCACCATTTGCCTCTGCCCACATGTTGGCATCCATCACTCCTCCAATTATTCATTCAATTTTTTGTTTCTAACCTTATCTTTCTCTCTCTCACTCTATTTCATGATTCAACTTCCTAATCCAACTTTCCTTGCTTGCCTAATACCATCTTCCCCATGTTTTCCTCCCTAGCAATTGTCAGGCTAATCATTGATCCTTTTTTCCTAGGGTATACTAGCTCCCCCATTATAATTTTTTTTCTCATTTATGTAGATGACACCATACTTGGGTTTGTTCCAATTATTCCACCCTTTATCTACTCCATTATAGCTTCCAAATTGAAATCTTCTTTCCTTTTGAAAATAGTGGACAATCTCCTCATACATCTTGTATCACCATTCTTCCATATAAAATGGCACTCCTCCTTTGGGAATTGAAACTGCATGGCAGGAATAAGTCACTCTCATCCTGCGTTAAATAGTTTCCAAAATCAATTAGATCTGCTTGATTTTATAACGTCCTTGGTTGTGGATGCCAGTTTTTGTCATATTTTTCCGTTTTGAAAGATTATACTGAGAAAGGATTTCTCTCCTCCCTGAAATTTGCCATACTCATTTTATACATTTTTGAAACTTGTCAGTTGTTTAATTTCCAAATTACGTACTATGTTTGGATTTACCAAAACCCATACATTCAGGTGAAAAGAAATCATAAACCAAACCAATCAATGTCACTCCTCACTCTTTTTGGGTTCAGACTGAGAGCTCCCTCAATTTGAGAACCATTTTTTGTAATTTTTAAATGAGGAATTGCCCTAAGTTGGATAATTTGGGATGGTTTTGTGGGGTTTTTAGAATTTTCCAGGGGTTAATTTTACATTATAATACGTACATGAAATTTACCATTGAAGAGGTTTGGAGGCCAAAGGCCATTTCAGAATGGAATCGGAACCTGACCTTCATATGAGTAGGAACTGCATTTTAATTTTGAAAGAAAATTTTATTTTACTTGGTGCCGGTGAGGAATCGACAATGAAGCTATGTGTGCCTGTAAAACCGTTGGTTTTAGGAAAAAATCATTTGGGGTAAGTACATCCGCTCGAAAACATTTGTTGCCAAAATGGCGAGCTTTAGCTTTGGTAGCGCATACAATTTTTGTTTTATTTTGAGTCAAGAGGTACGTGGCGCATATATAGCGTGTGTGGCATAAATGGGGTTTTATTTTCAATAGGGATATTTAATGAGATACTGGTGGGCTGTTGTTTTCAGATTCCAGGTTTTCACATTTTATTAAGCCTCACTTGGGATATGGTAGGTTTGCTGACTAAGGAAACAAACTATTTGGGTGATACGCTGCCGGGGTGAAACTTGCTTTCCCTTTTGGAAGTTTTATCTCCGCGCGTGGTGGGTCCTATTGGTTTGATTTTCCACCTACATCTTCTCCTTAGTTCTATATAAACTCACTACCTAGCTTGTATTTGTATCTTCATGGATTGCACTTCTTGTAATATTTTTCATTGTATTGATTCAGCTTGGAAGCTCTTAATAATACAATTTTGTCACATCGAAATTGCATAATCTCGCAAAGTCTTGATTTGCATTCTTATGTTTTTCTAGTTTATGTAACTTTGATTTTCTCTTAAAAAGTTCCTTGGGTTATTAAATCTATTTTAGATTTCTAACATGGTATTAGAGCTTTTGTTTTGCAAATCTAAGTTCATGGATTCCTAATTGAGAGATTGAATTTCTTGTAAAGATCTTGTAAATTTCTATATGCTCTTCTCTTGCATTTTGAACGATATGGAGAATCAAAAAGGATTTAAAAATATCTAACAACCTCTTCATATTGCATACTTGTTTTGTGAGATCTAGGTGATTGTAGCATTTTTGGTTATATTGGAAGCATTTTTGACTATTCCAACACGTCCAGAAGGCTCAAGAAAGTCAAGATTGGCTTTTATTTTATCCAAATTGGAGATCATTTGACATAGTTGGAAATGGGGGTTTGAAGCTTAGATCTGGAAAACAACTTTTTATTAAAGCATTTTCGGCCCAAACATACCTTGCCATTGCATTTAGAAGGTCAAAAACCCTATTCTCATATAAAATTTGTCTATTTTAAATAAATTTTATTTTTGGAAATTTTTTCTTTTGTTGGGAGGGCCATCACTGCAAGCTAAATTCAGCCATTTAAAAAAATAATCATAAATTTTCACTATGGTGTCCTTTTTTTGCAAATGAGATATCATCAGAAAGCTGGAGATGAGTACTTTCCATCCACGGGGGTTATGATTTTTTCCCCCATTTTCTACTAGATATTGTAGATTGAAGCTGTTTGGTGCAAATTTCTTCAAAAGGCCATAAATTTTGCCATGGTGCTCCATTTTTTGGAAACAAGTAGGCATTGGAAAGGTCTTGAAGAGCACTACACAAAAATAAGGCTAATTTTTCTAGATTTTTTCTTAGGTTCATGTTGTATCAAAATGTGTAGTTTTGGCTATTTTGAGCCTATTAAGCATTGTATCTTGGAGAAGGCTTTGTAAATGCACTAAAATATAAAGTGTCAATCTTATAATATTTGGGGGGGGGGTGATCTTTGATACTAGTGAAAAGGGTGGGAGTGTATTGATGTTCTTTTTTTGGTGTTCTTTTGTAATAATTTGAGGATTGTATCATGGGTTTTTCTACTCATCCTTCTGTGATAATTTTGGATAAGGTTAATGAGTCTTGGAAAAAAGGAATTATAACTCATCTCAAATGACTAATTTTTTTTCCTTTAACTTTATGGACTCATGCCTGAACCAAACACACCTGGAAGGAAATTAGCATGGGGTAATAAAATTGATCATGTATTAGGAATCGTTAGTTCTTATGTTGATACTTACACTATGTCAAGGTTATAGTAGACATTAAATGTCTCCACACACTTTGGACCAAGATTTGAGAGATGTTTGGAGACCCTCATGTTTCTCCATTCCCAGATGATATTGTTATAGATTGCCTCATTCCACTTGATGATGTAGATAATATACCCTTTGATGGTGCTACTTTGGAGGAGCTTAAGTATTATGCATGTCTTGAACACTTAGATGACACATAGGCTTCTCTTGCTTATCAATCTCAAGTTGAGATTACATCGACATCACATGTTGCAAGTTCAAATTCTAGAGATACTTCTTTGAGAGCCTCCAATGATTCATTGCAATAGGATCATTTATGTCTTATGGATTCAATTCATTGGGACCAATTTCTACCATAAATTTCTTGTTTATTTGTAGACTCCCTCATTTCATATCTAGATGATGTATGTCTTCTCTTTGAGGACCACTCTTTTATCCTTGCATTTGTTGCTACTTTAGAGTTCAATGTTGCTTCTTTGAAAGCTTCCAATGATTTCTTGTAGAATCACATCCATAGTCTTCTTGATTTAGATTTGTGGGATGATCTCTTGATAGGTATTTCAAAATTGTTTATGGAGACATATATTTTAGATCTACAAGACACATTTTATGGGTTATCTCTCCTCTTTGATGATAGTCATTGCACTATTGTCAAAACATCATTTTCTTTGGATTGTTCTCTACATTAGTCTCTAGGAGATTTTGATTCAAATGTCATCTTCATCAATGTGGCCTAGAACTCCTGATTTGATTGTGAAATATTTTAGCATCGACAAGGGAACACTTGAGCCAACTTCAGAGACTTCATACATTTTGCACTTTCTTCCTACATATTCCTTTCAGAACTTGGGAGATAGCTTGCATACACCATTGGTTATATTTCTTCCTAAGGGGAGGAATGTTGTTCAAGGATCATGGACTATCTTCTCCATCCAATTTTGAGCATCAACCATTGGATCTCTTCAGGGGAGGCTACTTATTCCTTCTCTTCTTCTCTCTCTCTATTTGTGAGGGGGGATTCTTCTCTTTTTGGGGGGACTTTTATATGTACATGGGTACCTAACATGGGCTCATTTGTTGGGACCCATCATCTTTTGCATCCTCCTAAGTTGTGCTTAAGGGGGGTATTTGTGTAGGTTTTTATTTCCTAGTGGGATATTTAATATTCCTAGTGGAATATTTAATTACCTTAGTTATAGGTTTTTCCTACACATTTATTAAGATTGCTTAGGATAATAAAGTGAGTTTATGACTAGGAGATAACTGTGTGGTGTCCCCTTCCTTAAAGGGTGGAACCACTTTCCAATTTTGGTAGTCCATCTCCACTTTTTGTGGTTGATTCTTATTGATTGGATTTGCCACTTACATCCTCTCCTTAGTTCTATATATAAACTCACTACCTAGCTTGTATTTGTATCTTCATGCACTGATCTTCTTGTAATCTTTTGCATTGTATTGATTCAACTCAGAAGCTCTTAATGCAATTCTATCACATCAACATTACGTAATCTCTCAAAGTCATGGTTTGCATTCTTGTGTTTTTCTAGTTTATGCAACTTTGATTTTCTCTTAAAAAATTCCTTGGATTATTCAATCTATTTCAAATTTCTAATAGTTTTAAGCATGAAAGGGTAGTGAGTGAGGTTTTGTGAGTTATGATGACATTTGAATATTTGGTTAATAGTTAAAAATCCATTTGATTTAAATAGACATCATAGTAATTTTACATCCAAGTCTTGTTTCAAGTCATTTAAATTCAACACTACTACTACTTCTATTAATTTTGAAACTAGAATTTTATTTTGAAAAAATATATACACTACTACTTCCACTTGAAAATAGATTTTCCCTACCAAATTAATGATTTTGAACTTTAATATTGATTGATGATTTAGACTAATCACTCTTAAAGATGAGTAGTTATGGATTAGTAATGGACTATAAAAATGCTCACTACTTGATCAATTATGTTGTTACTTTTGCAACATACTTACTACATGATCAAACATGTTGCCACTTTTGTAACTTTTATTCATAGAATCCTACCTAATTTTTATTTTGACCTCCCAATGTTGAGCTTTTAAAAACCTCTCTTAAGCACATTATTCCTATTAAAATATCCCCTTGTTTTACCATATATATTATGTATCTATATTTTAATAAAATTTTGTATACCCATATTTAATTATATCTCTCATGTGTTCAATTGAACATTTTATTTCCATTGCTATCACACCCATATCTAAATGTAAAGTATTGAATGAGTTTTGATTAGATGTTATGAAAATGAAATATGTTTTCTAAATGGTTTTTATGCCACAATAGTTTATGGTGATCACTAATAGAAAATATATTGAGATGAATTGGTTTAAGTGAATATGGTGTTATTTTTAAGTTCCTATACTTTGTTGAATTGAAAAAATTAATTTGAATCAATAGGTTAAACTATCAATAATTTTTTTTTTTTTTTATCTACCCATCTTGAATCTATCTATGAATATTTAAAAATTCCTCTTTAGTGTTTTTGATAATATAAGCAGTGAAGGGCCCTGATCCCATGGAACATAGCAGATCAAAAAAGGAAACCAAGGTGGGAAATAGCACCACCATCCACACCAAAAATAGCAAGATACTAGCTCGCAGGCCCAGATTTAACATCATAGCTATAGTCTAGCCCATAATTATCAAAAATAGAAATTTACTACTAGTTATCAAAGTTTAATCTACGCAAACCATTGATTAAATCCTCAGTGTACCAGGTGGTATTCCACCAGATCTTAAAGATAATATATGAACAGTCCCAGATAATGAAATAAAACAAAAAACACATCAAAAGCAAGGAAAATAGTAACCCAAGCCATTAGCTGGCCCTCCTTATCAGGTCCCCATACTCTCCTAAGAGAGCCACATACTCGAGCCAATCAGGTCCCTCAGTGTCATCCAACAGCTTGAGGGAGTCCACCTTTCCTTGTTTCTTTAGTTTTCTACTAATCTTAGCTTCCCCCAAGGACGCACCCAGCATCATGCGTCGCATCAGCCTATTGGAGAATCTCATCAAGGTCACCAAAGCCTTTTCCATGTCCTCAAATTGGACCCATTTTGAAACCACTTAAGATTTTCTCCCTGGTGCAAAAAAATTCCACAAAATGTTGATAATCAGCTCCACTCTTCTTAGCGACCTTCAAGCCAAAATTTTGTAGCCCCATGGCCTCTACTATGAAATGGGTCATGACTTCAAATTTCACAGCACCAATTGAAACACAACCTCTCCTCCAAGAGTTTGTAAACTTCGCCATTAAATTTTCATTATAGCCTTTCAGGGACTGGAAAAAGGGAGCCATTCCTACATTTTCAAACATTCTCCATAGGTCAACATTTTGCTTTAGCACTTGGTAGTTAGGCGGTTTGCTTCTCTTCCTTGGCCCTCCCATCTTGCTAGTCTGAAGCTTTTTTTGCAAAGACTAGTTAGGATTCATACTCTCCTCGGCAACCAGCTTTCTTCCTGGACCAAAACCAACATTCAAAACCCAATGAAACAACTGACTCACAAAGGAAATGGAAAACAAAGTGTTTCTCCTTAGGGAAGATTTTTGCACATTTCTTGAAGCCCAAAAATAATTATGAATTTTGCAAGCAATAACACCCATAATTAAAATATTGCCATTTCTCTCTATAGAAATTCGTGAATAACTGACAGAGGGTGAATTGACACATGTAGAAAAGACAACCTTTAGGAGAACCTTAATTTTCATGTTATTTTTTCTCATAAACTTTAATGGGAAATTAATGAAAAAATCTCCCTCAAGGATCCTCTAATGTATGTACGTACCACTTAGGCCATCATTATTAGGAAAGATTGACAGGTCCCCTCTGTACTCTTCCATCCCGTCACCAGCCAACTTCTTTGGAATTCGTTTGGTATGCATTTTCAAACTTTTCATTGAGTATTATATCTCTCAAAGGTTGTGGTAAGTTCCCATTGGTCCACCTAGTTCAACCCCTACACTAGAGCACCATATTGGCCGCACAGTCATCCACACAATTCCCTTCCCTATACACATGAAGAACCCAACAATTAGTAAAACTATTTTTAATAACTTTACATTTGTCAATTATATCCTTAATTTCCCATTGGGGGGTAGCAACATCATTTAAAATATCCACAATAAGTTTTGAGTCCCCTTCAATTATAACATTTTTGAACCCCAACTCCTTTACAAATTTGAAAGCTCCAAAAGTAGCCAAAGTTTCAACTTTTTTGTTCAAACAGATCCCAAGATTCCCACCATAAGCCAAAATGCAGTCACCATTTTGGTTTCTCACAAGGCCACTAGCTCCAGCCTAGCTCGTACGTATTTCCTTTGGAACATCCGTCAAAATTACATTTCACCCAATCTTTCATAGGAGGTAACCAGAAAATACCCAAATTTTTGAGCAACTTAGTCCAATTTAGATTGGTCAGGTTTCTACTAATACCCCAATTTTGTTTTATTCTCATCTCCTTATAGTTCGGCCAAGAGTTGGAGAAATTGAGTTTTCTTACCTCCAAATTTTCCTTAATTTGAGTTCTAACAATCTAAAACACCTATTCATTGCTTCTTTCCACCTCTCTAAAAAAATCTATTATTTCTCTCCTTCCAAATCCCCCAAGACATAAAGAGGGGAACTTGGTGCCACAACTCCATTATAACATTATGAGAGAAAGGAAAATTACACCAGCCTTCAATAAACAACTTCATAAAGTTAGGAAAAACCCAATTAACAAAGAGAACATCAATTAACAAGGTAGAAACCTCTCTTGACCAAGTTATCAATGGTAAGTATATTTCCATGGGTCGCTGACCACCAAAAATAGTTTATTTAGGAATCATATTCTTGAGCCACACCCCTTTCTAGAAAGGACTAGTAACATCATCTTGGGCTCTCAACAAGTCTTCATAGGTCTTTCTCACTGAGAAACAACTAGAGGGTTTTATTTTCCAAAGCCATTCATCCTCCAATCTCCTATCGAACCATTTTTCTTCCCCAATAAAATTATCCAGATTGATGAGAAGAGGAGCCCAGTCCAACCTTCTAGGACCCCTTAGATTATTTCTTCTTAACAAGGCCTCAAAATCCTTCCATTTAGATTCCTCTCCTTCCCAATTTATATAATCACTCACCTTAGTACCACAAATTATGTGGAGGCTGCACTTTAGAGGATTGAAATCCTCATTAACAAACATAGTGGCATTCTCTATCCAAGGGTCCTTCCAAAAATGCATGTTAAATCCATTCCCTATTCGCTTCCTAGCCCCAAACTTTAGCACATTCCTTAATCTGATAAGGTGGTTGCATAGGGAAAAGCCAAAAGGGAGATCTAGTTGAGACAAAAAAAACCAGTGTTCTTGTTTCTAAAGTACTTTGCCTGGAAGATTTTGACCTAGTCTTTTGAACCTTCCAAAAGGTTCCATCCAATTTTAGCTGTTAAGGATTTATTTAGCATATGAATTATTCTCATCCCTAACCCCCCAAATCTTTTTGGCTTGCAAAATTTTTCCTAGCTAACAAGAGAATTTTTTTTTTCCTCTATACCAAACCACAAGAATTTCCTATGAATCTATTTTATCTTCTCTCCTATGTGAGTGGGAATTTTGAACAAGGAAAGGTAATACACAGGAATATTCTGGAGGGAGGATTTTAGGAGTTAGATCTTACTAGCTAGACTCAGTAGCTTCCCCTTCCATCCTACCAATTTATGTTGAATCCTTTCTAATAACTTATTCCAGTAATTATTTTCTAATCTCTTGAAAAACAGAGGCAACCCCATGTATGTATCAGGAAACTCAACTTCTTGACACCCCAAAATTATTTTTACTATATCCCTTATCTATTAATCAGTGAATAAATTTTTTGCTCTTTTCATAATTAATGCTCTAACCAAAAAGATCAGTATAATCATTAAGAATCTATTTCCAAGCACCAGCTTCCCCCACCGAAGCATCGCCAAATAGTAGGGTGTCATCAACTTCCTCTTTAGTGTTATCATGTTGCAATCATTTCATTAATGTAGCTACTAACCCTTCAAAAATTTGTTAGAAAATAATAAAACATGTTCAAAAATTTGAGGTATGAATTCCTTTTATTCTAGGATTCTTACAAGGAGGTTCCTTTCATATTTAAAAATTTGATTGTTCTACAAGTTGTACATACCACATCTCTCTTTTGTGAATTGAAGATGTATATCTCCTTTTTGGAGTACACACACCTTTATCATTAGACCCATTTAAAACTAAACACATTTATTTACATAAGCCTCACATAAATACTATAAACAATTCCTCTATGCTATCATAAAAAGTAAAATAAAAAAATAAATAAAAATCATTCAAAAAATTATCATCTATTAGATAAAATCATACCGGGCTTCATTATCTAACCTTGATGCCTAATGAAAAAAATTAATAAAATTACCTTCTCCACCCCAAATACAATTATATATTTATCCTTTATTTTCTAATATTAAATACCCCATTAGAACCTCACATGTTATGATATTTTCTATTCAATGATTCCTTAGAAAATGAACCCATAAATTTTGAGGAAACATCTTCACAATGTCTCATGGAGAGACCATCTTCTAAGGCATGAAAATAACCATATTTAAGAACATGCCAACCATGACATATAAACAATAATGACCATGTTTTCTCATAGGGAGACCTATCATGAAATCAATGAAAACAAACTACCAAGGTTTGATAGAAATTACATGAAATCAATGAAAACAAACTACCAAGGTTTGATAGAAATTAATAGAGGTGTACACAATCACTTTGCTTATTAATTAGACTAGGCATGTGCATTGAGATGGGGACAAAGAGTGGCCAAATATGCAATTCAGAGTGATGTATCCACGATTTTTAGAGAACACACATTAGAACATGTACCTATTGCATTCTAGACCAATTAAATCTTTCTGTTAGGCTTTTTTTTTTTTGAATTTTCGAGTATTGGACTAATAATTTATGCACCCAAATATGTGCTTAAAAAATAAAATGCCAAATTTTGCCTCTAGTTTACACCTTTTAGATTGAAATTATGTGATATTGCCACCAAAATGTCAATCTACTTATTAGCATTATAATAGGGTAGTTTTCTATATTTTGAATAAATTAAGACATTTCTTTTGATTTAATTTTAGTGATATCATCATATTCCTCAAATACGTATATATTGCTTTTCTTAATATATTTTTATTTGTTTATTTAAATTTGAAGAGATTATATAGGGTTGCTCTAGACTACATTTTATACACATTGAAAACAATCTATATTTTTTATTATTTTGTGGATGTTATTGAGATACATCATGTTCAACAATGCTAATTATGATGAAACTTTAACATTTTAATGTTGATTTTGGAAATTTGTACCCCTATCTCCATACACATACCCAACATAAGGATCTAGATGAGATCTAAAATTGTATCATTTTTAATATCTTGTATGGGTACAAGAGTCTAAAACCACTAAAAAAGTTACAAATTGAGATTGACTTAGGAAATAAAAACTCTATTGTTACTCCCCTTCTTGTGTTAGATGTTGAGGTGGAACAACTAGAGTTGTGTAGAATGCCTTTGATGTCAATCATTTTGTAACTTTCCTTGACTCTATATGAACTATAGAGATAATTCAAGAGCATCCTAGGGATTTAGCAATATTGTAGCACCCAAAATAAATTCCTTTAAATTTTCTCTATCTTCACTAGTCAACAAGGCAAACTAGATGTTATATTTTTGGTTTGAAGTGTACATTGTGAGTTTTGGTGTGTGATTATGGTTGTGTCTTTGGGATTCTAAGTAATCTATATCACTACCAAAAAGGTTATTGGTTATGAAATTCATGTAACATGTACAATGATATAAGATAAAGTAGGTTCTTTCCTAAGTGTTGATAGAGACAACCCATGCAAAATAAAGAGTGAAGTATATTTAACCTACTGAATAGTGAAGCATACAACCTAATGAAGAGTCAATTGAGAATGAAGTGTACAAATCATTGAAGGTTAAAGTGTACAACCTATCTCTTATTCGATAATGACTACTCAAGCACCATATTAAAAACTATCTATTTATTCTCTATCATACCTCACTTCATCAAATTGGTAACATGAGAATTGGTTAAAACCTTACTCAATAATTAAAGGAAGGGTCAAATAGATAACTAAATATGGATCCTACCAAAGAGTCAAGTATATTTTCATCAAAGAGTGAAATGTACAACCTACCAAAGAGTAAGACCTACCAAAAAAGGTCAAAATTTAGTAAAATAGAGTTTTGCAATCATTGGGATATGTCAATACTAGCATAAAGGCTATTTTGAAAATAGAAACTCACCTAGATGAAATATGAAATTACCTAGAGAGCTTTGTCAAAGTTCAAAAAAAATCTAGCCTAAGCAGGTTCTCTAGGAAAGTTCATATTTCCTCTAGGAGAGTTCCAATTTTTAAAATAACCTTTCCATTTGTATTGCCAAATCTTAGTGGTTGCAAACCTTAGTTTTACTAAAATTTGATCTTTTTATAATTCAGTTATATATTTCCAACAATCTAAGTATGTGGAAAATGTATTTGTTTGACATTGATAATTGTCAAATAGGCTACAACATATTAAGTTCACTAAGAGTATGGTTTAATATTCTATGATATAGTGAAATCGATGCTATACATTAAGATCCAATAAAATGTGAGATAAGTGTTATTAAATATATTCTTATCCTCATGGCATGTTATTGGTTGATACTAAGCTAGATATAGCCTCTCATAGGTTTATTATGCTAGTAGACTTGATAAACCACAAAATTATCTTAAACAACTTAACTCACTATGTTAGAATATTCAAAGGTTTATCAATGTAGTAAGGCAAATCTAACCTCTAATGCCATTACTTTATGAGATTACAAAATTAGTTTTCAAAGAAGTGTAATAAATTTATAAAATTAAATAAACATATTTCAAATTCTCTCAGACTATGAAATTATGTATAATGATATCCTTACAAATCAGATCAAATTCTTAACTTGAACATGCACAATTGATATGAGAATTTAATTCAAATTACACATCCAATTCTTCACAATTTAATCAATAAAATACTTAAAAATAAACGAAACATTTCACCACAAAACGACATACCAATATCAAATAAAAAATAGTAAAATAATTCTGTTGTACCAATTATCCCTTTATCAAATTCCTACTCAAACATGTCTTATACCACATCAATTTATACATCAACAAAAATTATACATTTAAAATTTTCCTCCAAGATATCTCATAATATATTCAAGATTTTGAAACGTCATCATTGTAAATTTTACAAACATCAATTGATCAGTAATAAGCACATGGTAGATTGGCTAAAGCATCCTGTTGTAGGCAAAAGGTTGTGAGGTCTAGTCTCCCCACCATCCCTGTGGTATCAAAATTTTTGAGAACATCTTATAAATCCATTTTCTGCATATCTTGCAATAATTGCATTCCATGAGATAACATCTCTTTGAGGCATTATGTGAAACAGTTCGCGTGCCTTTTCTATGCATCCAACGTTTACATTCATGTCTACCAGTGCAGTTGTAACATCTGACAAAATTCCTCTATCCTTGATGCTTTGATGGATCTTCCAAAGCTTCCATTTCGACACAGGTAGGGAGGATGTTGGAAATGGTTGCTCGAAAGTTTCTCAACAGACCCATTTGCTGCATATCCTGCAATCATGGTATTCCATGAGATGACATCTCTTCAAGGCATTCTGTTAAACAGTTCACATGCATTGTCCATGCTTCCACATTTTGGAAGCATGTTAGCACACAAATTTCAACAAGCACTGTGAAAAAGAAAGCAGAGAGCTGGACAAACATTTAAATTGTCTGCATCCAAATCATTGTATGGAAGGTTGTCGAATTCTTTGTGGTTTGAAATTATCAGGCTCTGCTTCCACTGCCATTCTACGGCAACCAACTTCCAATACAACAACCCCAAAATTGAACGCATTGTCTTGTGAATTAAATGAGCGAGAGAGGGAAATTCAAGCATATTTAAATTTTGGTTGCCCGCAGTCTAGAAATTTGTGGAGATGTTCACATCAATTGTACAGTTTTTAGAGCACAACAGTAACTGTGCTGTGAGAGACATTGCTTACTACAGTTTGTAATAAATGGAAAAGTTTGATTGAGGAAGCTAACGGGGTGTTGAAGAGTGAAGGAGGGCTCCACACGCCACACCAACTGGACAGAGTGCTGTTTAAAGACAGTCTTTTGAAACATGGATAGTGAGTGTTTTGTTCAGTTGGGCATCCATTCAGGACTGCATCAACCATGCAGCTTTTATTTGAAGTGGCCGAGGGTACTTCTTTTGGGAGTGGGGCATCCTGGCCACCACCATGGCCAACACCACCACCACCCAAGACATCCCTTTGCCCATTTTCAAACCCACTGCAGGAATTGGTATTGGTAGCCGCCTTGGTAAACTTTTATCAAGTGACTGGTGTCGTGTCTGCGCTCTGGTACCACAGAACGGTGGGGAGATTAGACCTCGTGACCTCTTGCCTGCAATATGATGCTTTAGCCAATCTAGTTAGGCCCACCACCTCATATGAAAATTATTAATACTAATTTAATTGATGAGTTTTTCTAACACCCACAACCTACCATTCTGCGAATTTTCAGCTGCAATCAAAGTCAATGTAGAATACACTTCAAATATGACATATTCAAAGTCTTTGTCAATATGTGGAAATATGAAAAAGTTGTTGAGTAATAATGTTGGGAGTTTATTGAAGTGAGGAAATTTTATAGAAATAATTGAGTTGAGAGTTTTTCTGACACCCACTAACCTTGTATCCTTCGAATTTTCAGCTACAATAAAAAGTCAATGTAGAAATTATAAATAAACACTTAAAAGATCAACACTTTCAAAGTCTTTGTCAATATGTGGAAATATGAAAAAGTTGTTGAGTAATAATGTTGGGAGTTTATTGAAGTGAGGAAATTTTATAGAAATAATCGAATTGAGAGTTTTTCTAACACCCACTAACCCTGTATCCTTCGAATTTTCAGCTACAATAAAAAGTCAATGTAGAAATTATAAATAAACACTTAAAAGATCGACATTTTCAAAGTCTTTGTCAATGGATGGAAAATATGAACCAAAATTTTGTAGAAGTAATTGAATTGATGAGTTTTTTCTAACACTTACGAACCCTATGTTTCTTGAATCTAAGCTAGAAACAAAATCAACGTAGAAAAAATAAAATGTTGTGGAGTAATAATGTTAAGAGTCTATTGAAGTGTGGAAATTTTGTATAAATAATTGAATGATAAAGGTGTTGTGTACACAATTATATAAATCAATTTGAATGAAATTGATGGCTGTTTCTAATGGACTATTGTGTAAGATTTTATTTTCTAATTTATTATCGAGAAAAAAATAGTGATAGAAAATATCAATAACATTGAAATTTTAAATATATATATTGAAAATTTCACATAGTAAGTGCTTATCTTTCTTGGAAAATTAGAGCATTTATGTTGGTCAAACATTGCAAAAAAATGACTTTGACACAAAACGTAGATACATATATAAAAAGTTAAAATATTTAGTCTTATCAGCCAAATACTTTATACATACTATTTATTAGAAATCTTCTTATGAATAGTGTTTTTAGAAGTCATTTTATGATTGTGCCATTGTTTGAGATTTATATATAATTTATTTCAAGACAAAATATTAAATATATGGAAGAACATTTTTATTTGTTTAATTTTAAAAAATACACAAAGCTCAAGCACTTTTTTTGGAAATTTCATTTGCTTTTAATGCTTAAAATATCTAGGTGCAACAAGTTGCCTAAATATGAGGTTTATAATAGTTGATCAATTAGCAAAGAAGTTCTATCTAAAACATAATTACAAAATTGATTTGCTTGTCATTGTGGTCATTTTTAAATGGCTACTTGAATAGTGAAGATTTATTGTCAATAGAATAATTTTTTTTTTTTTTTTTCCAAGTTCTTTGTAAATGACAGATGATTTTTACTATGTTAAGAAATATAATTTAAAAAAAATCCATAACAAATGAATAGAAAAAATATTAACCTTGGCCAAATGTGTAGAGTTTTCTTATTAATCTTACACATGAAGAAGGATATCTAAATATTAAAAACAGTATAAGAAAATAATGCATTAAGATTAAATAACAAGATATTATAAGGTGTATATTCATCCTACAACTTGCTTGGAGTGCATCACTCTCCTTAAACACAAAGTGATTCAATGGTTCAATAGTAAAACATAATTTTACAAGCCATGTACACACAAAAATGGTATACCAATTATTTGCGGAAAATAATTTTGTTATTTATCAAACCATATTCCCTCTAATATTAAAAATAAAAACTATTATTAATATCCACAAATACCAACAAAAGATAATGAGGCTAAGAAAAAGGTTTAATACAATAGGTAACAAGAAAGCATCTCCAATCAAAACATTAAATAAAATATTGAAATATGTATAATAATAACTATTTAATATAAGGATAGGTAGTACAACATAAAATATGATAGTGTTCACTACAAGGACATGTGATCAACCAATGCTTGGAAATAAAACCTATATGCAATACAAATAGAATATTTAGCTACTTTAGTCTCATGAGATATGTGAATAGTATCTAAATATGCAATGCAACAAAGATTTGTGTCCAAACCATGAGTTCGAAAATAGTGATTACATTTTTTTATAAATACTTTTTTCGTCTTTAGAGTTATTGGACATCATGGTAACATGAATGGATTTAATTTATTAGACATCATGATAAATTAAAAAATATAGGTTTATCTGAGCCTCTAAGAATGCTTACTATTAAAGCAAGTGTTCATACTACAATGTTTAAATAACTTCTTGAGGAAAACAAGAAAGACATAATAATATATACTTGTAACTCTCTTTTAATCATACAATTCCTTATTGGGGAGTCTCAAATTTTTGAATTTTTATGATTAATATTTTTAGCACTTACTCAAAATTTTTAGGTAGCCCCTTTTATGGAACCATAATCTAAAGAGTAAGAATGACTTACCTTGGTCATCATAGTTTGGATAATCAAACTCAAACTTATAAAATAGATGTTGTCTTATCAATAAATATATGTGTATTGTCAAAAACTATCAACAAGTCGATCAATATTCTAACCTTTTCCTTCGTTAAACACATGAGGGTGAAAGGAGGTAGAGGTATAGAATATACTTCCTGCACTAATCTATGAGAGGAGGTAAGTGTAAAACATAAACTAGTCATATAATTATAATGAAATAAACATAAATAATATAACATTACATGGTGATTTATGTGAGGAAAACTATTTCAAAAAAACCCACACTCCAAAGTAGCTCAATGTATTATTTAATAATCAAAGGTTAGAATAGACTTGTAGATTCTAAGCCTTCATAGAAGTATCACCAATAAAAGATCTTAAGTATTTTTGATAGTATACCAATACCTACAAAAAATCCATTTTAGTAAACTTCTATACCAAACATCCAATAAATAGAAGAATAAATACATGAATTCATTAAATGATGATTATGAAACCTTGAGCTAAACCCACTCAAAATATGGTTCCCAAATCCCTAGTTAAATATCCAATACCCAATCCCCAAGAAGATTCCACATGCTAAAAATATCATATTCCTTCCTCTTGCGATAAGCTCATCATAACTCACTCACTAACTTGCGCACTCCATTTGACTCCATTATCTCAATTAGCAAATACATTATGACATATCATAATATGCATCACATGTTGGTCAAAAAGTGTAACAAAGAGAGAGCTAATAAGTACCCCACAAATATTTTAAGACCTCTTAATTGCATATCAATGATCTTGTCCAAGATTAGCCATAAAGTAGCTCAAGGCTCCCACTACTTGGGTAATAGTCTATTAAATACCATAACATATGTCAAGCTCCCAACAATAATATCATAAGGTACTTGAGCCATGCCATCCCTCTCACTAGGTGAAGGCATTTCTCTACGAATAATTTGGTTCCCACAAAGATAAGAGAACACAATGATCTACAAGGTGTGATATGCTAAATCTCTCTAACACTAAGTTCATTTGCTTTCTCCAACCTAACAAAAGCTTCCTATTTTATCTATCTATTTTTGATCTCCATACCATATACATGTATATATATTAAGTATCTTCTAATCCATCTCAAATTATGTTAAAATCAGAGAATTCAAGTCACAAATAACATCCTTACTACTACTAAAAAATAATATATCATTAATATATAATACAATAACAAAAAATATCATTTTCAATCTTATAATAGATGTAATGATTCAATTTAGATCTCAAAAATAATAAAACAAACATAAAGGAATCAATTTTTTTGCACTACATCCTAGTAGATTATTTGAGACCATAAAAAAATAATAATTTACATCTACATATTTTTTAACTTCTTTCATGTAGTACTCTAGATATTTCATGTAGATCGTTTCCTCCAAATTGCCATGAAGGAAAGTTTTCTTCACATCCACTTTCTCAATCTCAAGATCAAAAGTTGTTTCAATAGATAATAAGAACTAAATGGATGCCAACTATCAAATAAATAAAAAATCTCACCATAGTCAATTCCTTGTTCTTATGAATATCCCTTTGTAACTAGTATAGCCTTGTACTTTTCAACACTACCATTAGAATTGGTCTTCCTTTTGAACACCCATTTACAATTAATATATTTTGACCATTAGGAAATGGTATTAAGTTTGGTGTGTGGTATTTATCCAATACAACCATATCCTCATACATAGCCACTCTTGAGGACTCATAATGATCCATAACCAATATCTTGATATTTTTAAGATCATCTATGTAAGCAATTAAGACCGTGTATGTAAGCAATCAAAGTAAGAAGTCCAATTTGGACGAGCATATTTTTCTAGTTGATGTTGATGTCAAGTGGACATCATTAAAAGGTGGAGGTTCTACCTCCTCTTTAGAGCTATCTAAAAAATCTAAGAGATCTCCTCCTCTTTAAGTCCTTCATAAGCTTCTAGTTCAATTTTCTCGATCATTAGAGTTTGTTGAACCAAATATTTCTTCCCATATTCTTCTAGTTACAACATTGTAGTAAATGGATTAATATATATATAAAATAAAACTTCTAATGTACATAAATTTCTCAACCATAGGATCCTAAAGCTTGCACCCTTTCACACCAACACCATATTTAATAAATATACACTTAAATGCATTTTTCTTAAATATGATGACCTCTCCTTAGGCACATGAACATATTCATCACAACTAAAAGCATGAATATTTTGTAACGAGGAGATATTTATAACCAAGCCTTCATAGGAGTCTCCTCCACAAGAGCTAATGTAGAAATTTTTTTAATCAAGTGGAAAGCCATAAAACCATTTCTACCTATAACTTCTATTCCAAGATAACTTCACTAAGCATACTTTTAGCTCTTTCCACAAATGGCATGTTCATTGTTTATACAAATCCATTAATATTGAGTGGTATATAGAGAATATTATGTCTCTCTATCCCATGCTCCTTATAAAATCTATCAAAATATAATGAAAAACCCATAATCAATATCAATTATTATTACCTTAATATTTCTACTATTCTATTTTTTTACAAGAGAATTAAAATATTTAAAATGATAAAAGACTTCGTATTTAATTCTAAGGAAATGCACCCATGTATTTTTAGAGTATTCACCTATGAAAAAATTATAATATAAATATTTTTAAATTAAAGGAACATTAACATGACCAAAAACTTTAGATTGAGTTAGATCCAACAATCCAAAATATTTGTGATAAATCAAGTAAAACTAAATGTGATTTTATTTTCCATATATTGAATGTTCACAAAAATCAAAAGTAAGAACACAATCATTCAAACCCTCTACAATATTTTTATTTTTTTTAGGTTTTCAAATCCTTCTCACCAATGTAGCTAATTCGCTAGTGTCATTATCATTTTCTTTGTAGGTAGTTTAGTCTCTAAAGAAAGAGAACAAATAGATACTAAAAAAACATGATCCTCTATAAGCCAAATTTTATGTATATTGTATTATTGTAAATCTGGAATGTTCAACATTAAGTCTCAAATCTGATTGTCGATAGTTTGTTGGCTTGAACTTCCCTAGAAGGAAACCCTATTTTATGAGGGCATTGTATTATGATTGTGTATTGTGATGTAGTCTAAGAGTTTGATAGCAGTCATGTTGCCTGTAGATCTCTAGTTGGTGATACTCCTATGAGAAGCCTGCTCTACAAGTATGTTGTAATCTTCATGATTTTTGAATAATATATTGGGTGACTTTTGGAGTGGGGGGATTTTCTCCTAAAAAGTTTTTCCCCACTTCAATCATTGTGTTGTGGTATGCATGATATTTATGTTTATTTCTGTAGCTGTTGAAAATATCTATAAATTTTTGCATTATCCTCCTCTCAAGATTAGTGAAAGAAATTGTTCTAATACTTTAGCTTCCTTACAAGTGGTATTAGAGCCTGATCACCTTTGTTTTAGTTGTGGGTTGGGTTTTTTGAACTAATCCAAATTTGAGTGGGAGCTTGTGTAGAAGATACTTTTTGATCTTGTTGTAGGAATTTTTATATGGCAAGTTCATCAGGTTGAATAGAGGTGGATAAATTTTCTAGAAATAATTTTGAAATGTGGAAGATGAATATAAATGATTTGTTGATAGGACAAGATCTGTGGGATACTGTTGATGAGAATGTTTCAAGGTCCGCAAATGCTACTATGACTACTCAATATGATGTTATGGAATATAAATCCAGGGGTCTAATTATATTGTGCTTGGCAGACTCTATTTAATCAATGTCCATGAAGAGACCTTTGTAGAGAAACTATGGAAGAAACTTGGTGAGGTGCATCAAGCCAAATCTTTAGTGAACAAGATTTTTTTGAGGAAGAAATTGTATTCCTTTAGAATGGAAGAGGCTGGGAAAATTACAAACCACCTGGAAGAATTCAATATGTTGGTGGCTCAATTGGCATAAGTTGGTGTCAAAAAGGATGAGGAGGATACATGTTCTAGATCTTGCTTTTTTCTTTGCTTGATTCATGGGATTCTCTTGTTATGGCTATTAGGAGTATTTTTGTTATATTGAAGACTAAAGATGTGGTGGGTTCTTTTCTTTCTAAAGAGATGAGGAAGTTATCCATTAGTGCTAAGGAGTTCCTAAATGTCCATGGAATCCCTAAGGAAAAAGGAAAGAAGAATGAGAAGCATGATAAATCCAAGTCCAAGGGGAGATCCAAATATTCTAGAAAGTCCAAAGTTATTTGCTAGAACTACGGTAAGCATGGAAACATTCATAAGGACTACAAAGAAGAAAAGAAGAAAAAAAAGAAATTTGATTTTGATTTCAAATCTGAGAAGGAAGATGGTGACACATCCATTACAACTTTGGAAACTCATGTAGGTAATTATGCATGGTTAATTGACTCAGGTGCATCTTTCCATATGAATTTTAATAGAGATTGTTTTTTTGAATATGAAGAATTTGATGAAGGTAAGGTTTACTTGGGTGATGATTCTTATTTAATTATTGTTGGTCATGGTAAAGTTATAATTAGGTTTCCTAATGGTAGAATAAAAAGGATTAATGGTGTGTTGCATATCCCTATATTAGCATGAAATTTGTTATCTATGAGAAAAATAATAGATGCAAGTGTGCAAGTAGTATTTTTTGATGCAAGATGCAAGATGGTTAGAGGTGCTATGGTGATTGCTAGAGGTGTTAGATATGACACATTGTATAATCTTGACGCATGCACTATTGAGTGCAATAGTACTTCTATGAAATAAAAGTTTGTGGAAGAGGTGAGGGTTTCATCTTTAGCAGATGGTCATGGCTTTTGGTTACCCAAGGGTTCTCTTTATTTTCAATCAAATTTACCTATAGAGAAAGCTATGTTATAGCACTAGTGACTTGGCCACATTGGAGATAAGGGTCTAAGGACCTTGAAAAATAAAAACCTTGTTGAAAGATTGTTTGATTGTAATCTTGAATTTGATTTTTGTGAGCATTACATTTATGGAAAATAAAACCACATTTAGTTTTACTCGAGTTCTCATAAATCTTGTGGTGTATTGGATCTCATTCATTATGATGTGTTTGGCCTTGTAGATGTTCCTTCAATTGGTAAATCCACATATTATGTTTCATTTATTGATGCTTATAGTAGGAAATGGGTGTATTTTTTAGAGAGTAAATATGAAGTTTTCAATTAATTTAAAGAATTTAAAGCAATGGTTGAGTTGCATATTGGAAAGAAAATAAAATGTTTGAGGATTGATAATGGTGATGAAAATTTCTCTTTATGATTTTGATAGATTTTGTAAAGATTATGGTATTCATAGACAAAAGGCAGCTTTGTATTCTCCACAATAGAATGGAGTTGCAAAAAGAATGGATAGGAAACTGATGGAGAGGGCTAGGAGTATGTTGAGTGGTGCTGGTCTAGAACAAAGGTTTTGGGCTGAAGTTGTTGCCACTACTTGTTACTTGATTAATAGGCCTCCAACAACAACTCTTGATAAGGTACCTATAGAGGCATGGTCAAGCCACACAGCTTCATTAAGACATGTCTTAGAGTTTTTGGTTGCGAGGCATATGCACATGTACCAAAGGAGAAGTGAACAAAGTTGGAGAACAAGGTTATGAAATGTATCTTCATCGAATATAGTTATGGTGCGAAATGATACAAGCTGTGGGATCTTGTTGCATAGAAGTTAGTATATAATAGAAGTGTTATTTTAGAGAAATTATTCTTTTTTCTATTACATTTCATCTAGAACAAAGTAAATAGGAAGATGTGATTCAACTTCCTTCTACACCTGAGAAAGTTGAATCAAGCCCCATGGATAGAAAAGAAGTTTAGGAGAGCTCATCTAGCTCAAAATCTTTAGAAGAGGAGGAAGAACCTCTGACTCACCTTGTTTGTAGGTCTACTTGAGGCATAGATAACCACCTGAAAGGTATTCACCTGATGATTGAAGATGTATTTTTCTTTGAATACTAACATGGATGAACCCAAATTGGTAGAAGAGACATTAGGTATGAATGATGTGGAATCTTGGAAGATTGCTATGGATAAATAAATGGCATATTTGAAAAAGAATGATACATGAGATCTTCTACCATTTTTTGAGAGAAGAAAACCTATTGGTTGCAAATGGGTGTTCAAGAAAAAGATTGATTCAAATGGAGGTGTTGAGAAGTACAAATCAAGGTTGGTTGTGAAAGGGTTACTCTCAAGTTGAGGGTGTTGATTATGGTGAGATATTTTCTCCTATTGCAAAAATGACATCCATTATACTTTTTCTTTTTATTGCTACTGCTTATGATTTAAAGGTTGAGCAAATGGATGTGAAAAATTATTTCCTTCATGGTGACTTGGAGGAGGATATTTATATGACACAACCAGAACACCACATGGTGAAAGGTAAAAGTAATTTGGTTTGTAAATTGAAGAAATATTTGTATGTCCTAAAACAGAGTCCTGGGATGTGGTACCAGAAATTTGATGCATATGTATTGAGTTTGGGATTTGAGCATTCTAAATCAAATCATTATGTTTATTATAAAACTAATGGTGATCATTTTTTTATTTATTGCATTATATGTTGACGATATGCTATTTATTGGTAAAGGGAAAGGTATGATTTAAAAATTGAAATTTTAACTTGCTACTAAATTTGAAATGAAAGACCTTGGTGTAGCTAGACACATTCTTGGGATGGAAATTAAAAGAGATAGAGTGAATAGAAAGCTATGGCTGGACCAAAGTAAGTATGTCAATTAACTTTTATAGAGGTTTGATATGAAGGATTGTAGACCATTGTGTGTTCCTTTTTAGTTGGAACAAAGTTATCAAGATTTCAGATTGTCCAACATCCCCATGTTAGATATGGAAGAAATGAGTAGAGTTCCTTACTAGAGTGCAGTTGAAAGTTTGATGTATGCTATGGTTTATACAATAACAAAAATTACCAAGTAGTGGGAGTTCTTTCTAGATATATGTCTAGTCCTGGTAGAGTTCATTGGGCTATAGTTAAAAGAGTCTTTAGATATTTACATGGTACCTCAGAGTATTCCTTGTGTTATCATAGTAATTTGAATGAAGAAAATTTATTTCCCTTGCTATTCATGGTTATGTGGATTCAAACAGGGTAGGTGATGTTGATAGCAGATGATCTAGACACTAGTGCTTATGTGTTTACTTTATTTGGTGGTGCAATTAGTTGGATGAGTAAGTGAGGTTTTTGTTGCTTTGTCTATTACTGAAGCAGAGTATATGACAACTACTCATACTTGTAAAGGAGCCATTTGGCTTAAAATTCTGTGTTCAGATATTGGAATAAACAAGGTGTAGTGAAAATTTATTGAAATAGTCAGAGTGTGATATGTCTAGCTAAGAACATGATATTTCATGCTAGGACCAAGCACATTGATGTTGAGTATCATTTTGTTAAATATATGGTCAAAGATGGTAGGGTGAATTTGGTTAAGGTAGATACTTTGATGAATATTGTTGATTCTTTAACTAAGCTTGTGAGCATAGAGAATTTCAGATGGTGTTTAGAGACTATGGGTCTTTCAAGCCTTAGAAATTAAGAGATGATGTTTATACACCCTCTTGTTGTTCTTGTAAGGTGTTCCAAAAGTGGGAGTTTTGTTGGGAAAATGTGTCTTAACTTTGCAATTATATAAGGTCCTACTGATACATAAGCATGGGGGGAGTGGGGGGTACCCCCCTGAGGGGTTTGGGGGGATCATTCCCCCAGTGGGTGGTCTAGGGGCCATGTGTCTCGGTGGGGGCTTGGGTGCAATGCCCCCGAAAGCCAAATTTTATGGATATTTTCTTATTTTAAATCTTATGACTGTGTATTGTGATGTAGTTTGAGAGTTGATAGCAGTTATGTTGCCTTTGGATCTCTAGTTGGTGATACTCTCATGAGAAGCTTGCTTTGCAAGTATATTGTAATCTTTGTGATTTCTGAATAATATATTGGGCGGATTTTGGAGTTTGGGGTTTCTATCTTGAAAGGATTTTCCCCACGTAAATCACTACACTGTAGTATGCATGCTATTTAGGTTTATTTATGTTTAAGTTTTTGTAACTGTTGAAAAGATCTATAAAGTTTTGCATTATCCTCCTCTCAAGATTAGTGTAGTAAGTTGATCTGCTACCTTAGCTTCCTTACAATGTGTAACAGGTAGGTCCTAAAATAAATTTGTTAGTGCCACACTAACATGATTCCATGCACTTTCATAAGGTCCTTAACTTGGACCTATTTCTCCTTCCCACATTATATTCAAATGTCACATGCTACTAGCCATTGCTGCACAGTTCTAGAACAACCACTGATTGATTAACTAGCATAGTGACCCTTCTATCACTTCAATCTTTTTGTATGCTAAACATAACTTCTAAAAACTCTGGAATATGATAGAACATGTGTAGACATACTCACCATTCAAACCATAGACCATAAATTGCCTTTAGGAAGAACTACAGATCATGATCTTCACATGTTGCAAGAGAAATATCTCTACCCTAAGTATCCGACATCAAACATTTTGAATCAGACTTATGGATTACCTCTATCAACATGAATAAATACAAGAATAATATTGCAAGCATACCATATTCAGTATTCTTCCTTATACTCAAAATGCAATGATAATTCAAGTATGATTACATTTAATTCTCATTGTTTAGCTAGCATTACTCCTTAGACATCAGTGAACACTATCTATCATCAAGGAAATTACTCCTTTGACATCAATGAAAAGCTATGTTCAACAATAAGGTGGCTTTGATTCAACTCAAAACATGGTTGTGATTTCTTCCACTAATACTTTTCTCTTAATGAAGAAATACATTAAATAAGGTAGCCCTTAATTGCAATATTTTTTGGGTTTTTTTGTCAACATAATTCACTCACATTATAACATGATCATGTTATAACACATGTGTGCATTACAATACAAAAATATTTAGGATTTGATTCACCAAACCTAAACATGCTCACATTTACAATGTGATTGAGCTTTCATGTTCCCACATTTTAATATGAGCATGCCATGTTTTTATAACATAAGTGCACTATATCTTTTATTTCAGATCTAAACCATTTCTTGGCCACTTTTGGCCCTTATCTTTCTAAACATAATCATTTTTCTTATATTCCATATTCTAATACTTTAACCTTAGTATAGGTAAGCAAGAGTTTGATAAAAGCTCATAGAATTGGGATTTACATGCTATTGGTAGTTTTTTCTTTAACTTTCTAAATTTCCTTTCAACCAAATTTATTGTGTTGCATTATATGTGAGGCCATATTTCTTTAAGATAACGTATGAAACTGCTCACAAGCCTATCCATGCCTCAAAAACCTGTAAGGAAAGCTAGATGTGGAAACAACTCTCCTAATGTCAAAACCTCAGAGAAGAATGCATATATACTTTTAATTTTTCAATTATAGTTCAATTAAGATGCACTATGAAGTAGATAGCAGAAACAGAGTATTTGACAATCACACATGAAAACCAGATATACGTGGGAAAACCCTTACAGGAGAAAAACCCACCACACCAAGAGAAATCACTTTGTATTACAGTAATGGAGATTACATACAAATATCAGACTTATCTTTCTGGTGTCTGTTTACAACAACATTCACCATGAACAATCTTGTACAAGAACCTTCAAGTTATAGTATTTACAAATTAGAATACATTTACTGATCATACAACCACCCAACAATCCATCGATGCAACCAAACCGATCACCATATGCAATCACAGAGTATAACTATATGTCATTCCATGTTTGTCAAGCTTCCTCACATAACTGTCACAATGAACAACCTTCCAACTGTTCAGATTCGACTTCTCCTATTGGTCCACGAGACTCCACATAGGACAGTCAAATGGTCAAAAGAGATTCAAGCTTTGTTGGCATCTCAGTGAGACACTAATAGTGTCTCCCCGATGCCCAAAAGCTTCATATCGATGTCGCCAAGAGTTATCGTTATTGCCAAGATGTTTCACCGAGCTTACAACTTGTATCAGCTTCAGTTTTCCTTTCGGCAAGACTATCACTCTCGCCAAGACATCTCAACAAGCTTTCTTGTGTTACACTGAAGCACCAAATAGTCGGCGAGACCTATCACTTTCGCCAGGATCTCACACCGAGACATCAAGGGTTATACCGAAGTCACATGTTATACCGAGCTCCAAAGAATAGTCGGAAAGACTTAACACCTTCGCTGAGAGTTCTTATCGAACACATATATGTTACACCAAAGACCTCTCATCATCGGTGAGACTCACCAAAGTCACTAGGACTTCTTATTGAAACCATCGTGTTACACCAAAACCATTAGTCGCCATGAGTCTTATTGAGAATAGACTTCAACATCGGTGAGACATAAACACATTGCTGGGAAATCATAATGAAACAATCATTGTTAAGTACTCCGATGAACCCAAGTGCATTCCCGTCAGTGAGACTTTTATCAATCGCTAAGAGTTCTTAGCGAACCCTTAGTGTTACCTTGATGACTCCAAGTGTGTCCCCATCGGCAAGACCTCCATATTGCTGAGAGCTCATAGCGAACAACCAAGACTCTCCCCGACGCCTGATTGAATGGCATGTTGGCCAGAGATCTCCACATGGTAAGAGATCATAGTGAACACAGAATGTCACAATGATAGGATCGTTCGGTGAGACAGAAGCTAGGTCACAACGACTTGTACAAAACATGATGTTCCAAACTGCTAGTAGGCCAGACATAAGAGCCGTCAAACCGACTTGGCTCCAATGGAGGTTTCAGCCTGTGATGTTTGAGGCACATATTTCCAACAATCTCCCACTTGACGAAGATCACACAGGCACCTCCAGAGCACAACTTAACTTCCTGAAAATCATGGGAACTAAGGCCCATTGAACTGGCACACCACCTGAACTTGTCTGTGCTCACTGGCTTTGTCAATGCATCTGCAACATTCTCCGAGTATCAAATTTTTCCAAACTGACCTTTCCATCCTCCACCATATCTCGTACAAAGTGATACTACATGTCAATATGTTTCGTCCTGGCATGGAAATTTGGATTCTTTGCCAGATAAATTGCACTCTAACTAAAATAGTTATTTCCCCTGCATCAAAACCAATGTTAGAACACAAACATTTCAACCAAATTGCTTCTTTACAAGCATGAGTAGCTGCCATGTATTCAGCCTCTGTAGTGGACAAAGTGACTACAGCTTTCCGCTTACTCATCCAGCTCCGCACCACCATTCATCATGAAAATGTATCCACTGGTGGACCTCCTGCTATCAATGTCCCCTACCCAATTAGAATCCACATAGCCTCAAATATTGAGAGTCCTCTGTGATTCTACCAAGTTCCCATGGTAACACAAAGAAAAATTTGAAGTGCCCTTCAAATATTTGAAAACTCTCTTTACACCATCCCAATGTGTCCTTCTAGGATTAGCCATAAACCAACTAAGAACTCCCACTGCTTGGGCAATGTCTGGCCTTGTACAGACCATCACATACATGAGACTGCCAACCACACTAGCATAGGGTACACTGGTCATGTCCTCCATCTCAGTAGGAGATTTTGGACAATCCTCAACAGATAGCTTCATTCCCTGCAAGACTGGAACCACGAGCTGTTTGCAATCATTCATAAAAAATCTCTCAAGAATAGTCCTGATATACTTACTCTGACTGAGCCATAGTTTTCTATTCTTCCTATCCCTAGTTATCTCCATCCCCAGAATATACCTTGTTGCACCAAGATCCTTCATTTCGAACTTAGCAGACAACTGAGACTTAAGATCGAAATCATTAGCTTACTATTGCCTATGAACAACATATCATCAACATAGAGAGCAATAATAAGAAATCAATCACTTTCAGCTTTATAATATACATAGTGATCAGATTTTGATCTCACAAATCCCAAAGACAATACAAAAGTATCAAATTTCTGGTACCACATTCTAGGTGACTGCTTTAACCCATACAGAGACTTCTTTAATTTGCATAACAATTTTTCTTTACCTTTTTCAAAAAAGTGCTTAGGCTGGGACATATAGATTTCTTCTTCAAGATCACCATGAAGAAATGCTGTCTTCACATCCATCTGTTCGACCTCTAAGTCATATGCTGCTGCAAGTGACAAAAGAAATCTAATGGACGTCAGCTTAGCTATAGGAGAAAATATTTCCCCATAATCAATTCCCTCAACTTGGGAATAACCCTTTGCAACCAGTCTTGCCTTGTACTTTTCTACACTTCCATCTAGACCAATCTTTTTCTTAAATACCCATTTGCAACCCATAGGTTTTCTACCTTTAGGCAAGGGCACCAGACTCCATGTATCATTCTTTTCTAATGATGCCATCTCTTCTTCCATGGCTTCTAACCAAGAGTCTGAGTCAGACATTTTAAATGCCTCTTTTATAGTCCTAGGCTCATTAGTGCTAGAAATTAAATCATAGGCACAAGTAGAATCAATCAATGAGAACCCATACCTATCTGGTTGTTTCCTTTCTTGGGTTGACCTCCTCACTGGTTGAGGCTAAGGTTTTTCTTCTTTTTCAGAACTTTTAGAACTACTTGAGCTCTCCTCAGTTTTAGGTACATTTTGAATTTTCAATTCCTCTTTCTCTGGTGTAGGAGGAATTACAACTACATCCTTGTTGTTTTCTGACTTTGTCTCTGACTGTAGATCCAAGGTGGAAGGTTTCAACTCATGAAAGATTACACTTCTGTTGTATACAACCTTCTCTGTTTCAGGATTCCAAAGCTTGTATCCTTTTATGACAGCACTATAGCCAATAAAAATACACTTGACAACCTTGTTCTCCAATTTAGATCATTTTATATCTGACACATATGCATATGCCTCACAGCCAAAAACTTGAATATGTCTAAGAGAGGGCTTCTTACTAGACCACGCTTTCAAAGGTGTTTTCTCAACAAGAGCAGAGTTAGGAGACCGATTAATCAAGTAACATGTAGTAGCAGTAGCCTCAACTTAGAACTTCTCCTCCAACCCAACACTACTAAGCATACTTCGTGCTCTCTCCATCATTGTCCTATTGAACCTTTTTGCAACTCCATTCTGCTGTGGAGTATAAGGTGTAGTCTTATTTCTTTTAATCCCATGGTCTTTATAGTATCTTTCAAATTCATCAGAACAAAATTCATTGCCATTATCAGTCCTCAAGCATTTTATTTTTCTACTAGTCTGATTTTCAACAAGATTCTTAAATTTCTTAAACCGACTGAACACTTCTAATTTATTTTTCAGAAAATATACAAATGCTCTTCTTGAATAATCATTAATGAATGACACCTAGTATCTTGACTTAGACAAAGAAGGAACATTCACTAGACCAAACACATCCGAATGAATATAATCTAGCAAACCAGAAGATTTATGAGGACTGGAATAAAAAGAAACACAGTGCCGCTTTCCATATATACAATGCTCACAGAATTCAAATTCAAGATTACAATCTTCAAGCCCCTCAACCAAGTTTTTATTTTTCAAGGTTTTTAAACCATTTTCTCCTATGTGGCCTAACCTATGATGCCAGAGCATAGTCTTCTCTGCTAGAAGTTTTACTTCCATAGAGTTTACATAATTAGGGATATTTCCCTCTTTACCTCCATGAATAGCTTTCAGTGACTTTCCAGAGACACTGTTACATTGAACAACATGTGCATCCAGCTTGTACAGGGTACCAATTCGAGCACCTCTAGCCAACACCACTGAACCTCTAGTCATCTTGTAGCCATTTCTAGAGAACGTGACTTGTACTCCAATATCATTCACCACTGAAGACAGTATGTTTCAAGCCAAGTATGTGCATAACATCATTAATTCCCTTTACTCTGCTATCAGGAAATTGGATTCTGACTCTTCCACGACCAACAATCTCCAAAGTTGAATTACTTTCCAAGTACACCTTTCCACCATCGTATTCTTCATACTTCGTGAACCAGTCTCTATGAGACATCATGTGGAAAGACACTCCAGAATCAATAAGCCAGACATCATCTAATGCCTGTGTAGCCAAGGTAGCAATGAAGGCGTTTGAATCAGCTTGAGAAGAATCATTATCGGAAAAGTTCTTCTTCTTCTTCTTCTTCTTCTTCTCCTCTTTACAATCCTTTTAGACATGACCAAGTTGCCCACAGTTCCAACATCTCACCTTGGAATTCTTGCCAGGAGACTTTGATCTCCCCTCTGATTTTGATTTTGATTTCTTGTCCTTCTTCTTGCCTTTCTCTTTCAACCTTCCTCTGACAACAAGAGCTTTCTTCGCCATCTCAGAAGATTTCCTTCTCATCTCTTCTGACAGCAAAGAACCAACAACATCTTCCATCTTGAAACTCGATGTTGTACTCCCAATAGCCATACCAAATGATCCCAAGAGTTTGGCAAAGAACACAATAGAAGCATACAACAATCCTCTTCTTCAATTTTTACACCAACAAATGTCAATTGAGCAATCAACATATTAAATGTGTTCAAATGATTAGCTACAGACCCTCCTTGCATTCTCAAAGAATACAACTTCTTCCTCAGGAACAGTTTATTCAGCAAGGACTTCCCCTGATAAATAGACGCCAGTCTCTTCCACAAAGAAGAGGCAGTCTTCTCCTCATGCACATTCAAAAGAAATAAGTCTGCCAAATAGAGCCTTATAAACCCCTTAGACTTCCTATCTACAAGGTCCCAATCCTCTTGCTTCATGTCTGTAGGTTTAGTTCTAGACACTGCAAGCCACAGATCACGGTCCACTAAGAGATCCTCCATCTTGAGTTTCCACAACTCAAAGTTACTGCCATTGAACTTCTCTATTTCAATATTTCTAGATATACTAGCCATCTCAACCTGTAATAAAAAATAACAAACTTCTACAAGACTCCCATTGAACAGAATTGACTCAAAAAACCTAACTTACCCACAAGGATAACACAAATGGCCAAGCTCTGATACCACTTGTAAGGAAAGCTAGATGCAGAAACAACTCTCCTAATGTCAAAACCTTAGAGAAGAATGCAGATATACTTTTAATTTTTCAATTACAGTTCAATTAAGATGCACTATGAAGTAGATAGCAGAAACAGAGTGTTTGACAGTCACACATGAACACCAGATATAGGTGGGAAAACCCTTATGGGAGAAAAATCCACCACACTAAGAGAAATCACTTTGTATTATAGTAATGGAGATTACATACATATCAGACTTATCTTTCTGGTGTCTATTTACAATAGCTTTCACAATGAACAATCTTGTATAGGAACCTTCAAGTTACAGTCTTTACAGATTAGAATACATTTACTGATCATACAACCACCCAACAATCCATTGATGCAACCCAACCGATCACCATTTGCAATCATAGAGTATAACCATGTGTCATTCTATGTTTGTCAAGCTTCCTCACAGAACTGTCACAATGAACAACCTTCCAACTGTTCAGATTCGGCTTCTCCTATTGGTCCATGAGACTCCACATAGGACTGTCAAACGGTCAAAAGAGATTCAAGCTTTGTTGGCACTTGGTGAGACAATAACAATGTCTCCCTGATGCCCAAAAGCTTCATATCGATGTTGCCAAGAGTTATCGTTATCACCAAGATGTTTCACCAAGCTTACAACTTGTATCAGCTTCAGTTTTCCTTTCGGAAAGACTATCACTCTCGCCAAGACATCTCAACGAGCCTTCTTGTGTTACACCAAAGCACCAAACAGTTGGTGAGACCTATCACTTTCACCAAGATCTCACACTGAGACATCAAGGGTTATACCGAAGTCACATGTTATACCGAGCTCCAAAGAATAGCCAGCAAGACTTAACACCTTCGCTGAGAGTTCTTATCGAACACATATATGTTACACCGAAGACCTCTCATCATCGGCGAGACTCACCAAAGTCGCTGGGACTTCTTATCGAAACCATCATGTTACACCGAGACCATTAGTCACCATGAGTCTTACCGAGAATAGACTTCAACATCGGCGAGACATAAACACATCATCGAGACATCATAACGAAACAATCATTATTACTCCAATGAACCCAAGTGCATTCCTGTCGGTGAGACCTTTATCAATCGCTAAGAGTTCTTAGTGAACCCTTAGTGTTACCCCGATGACTCCAAGTGTGTCCCCATCGGTAAGACCTCCATATCGCTGAGAGCTCATAGCGAACAAGCAAGACTCTCCCTGACGCCCGATTGAATGGCTTGTAGGCCAGAGATCTCCATGCGGTAAGAGATCACATCGAACATAGAATGTCATAGCGATAGGATCGTTCGGTGAGACAGAAGCTAGGTCACAACGACCTGTACAAAACATGATGTTCCAAACTGCTAGTCGGCTAGACATAAGAGCTGTCACACCGACTTGGCTCCAATGGAGGTTTTAGCCTGTGATGTTTGAGGCACATATTTCCAACAAAACCTACATATGTGGCCAAGGCATTGTAACACTAGTAGAATTTGGCAAATAAATAACTACGTGACTAAAACTTTTAGTCACGACAACTAAAATGACTAAATTCTACCCATTTTTTGCAACATAGCTATAAATGACTAAATAAATGACTAATTTGATCATCGGATAAAATCACAGTTATAAATGACTTTTTTTTGCATCAAACTTTATTTTTTGAGAGAAAATATTCCTAGCCATCAATTTAGGCTTTATCCAAAACCTATGCATACAAATATAGATATATATATAGCTATAAATGACTAAATAAATGACTAATTTGATCATCAGATAAAATCACAGCTATAAATGACTAAATAAATGACTATTTTTTTGCATCAAACTTTATTTTTTGGGAGAAAATCTTCCTAGCTATCAATTTAAGCTTGATCCAAAACCTATGCATAGAAATATATGCCTAACAAAAATCAAACAATATAAGACCACCATTTTCCCATGGTTTTTAACTATTGCTTAGTTAGAAGAAATAGTCTTGGAAAACAAACAATGGTTGAAAGGTTTTGAATATGGAGATATTGAGCGGTAATCTCGAGGGCTTTCCCAATGGAGGAATCTCCTGCCAATAGTGCTTCAAGGTATTGGTCTAGAATGTGGCCAAATCTATCCTTCTACCAGAAAACTCCCCACATGGAAGAATGTTTGAGGATTTTGATCCTTTTGCTATGGATCGTCTTAGAGGTAAGAAAACCATTCTTAATTTTTTTAGGGTATTTGAAAAATTTGTTGTTGGGTGTTTTCGTGAAGTACTATTTGGCTATTTGATATTTATGATGCTAGTTGTTTTGTTACTGGATATTTGGGTATGTTTAAAAACTGATGCTTGGTATTTTTTTATTGGTTGTTTGGGTATTTCGATGTTGGGTATTCACTTGAAATGGGTATTTAAAAAAAATGGTACTGGATATTTTTTGCTATCAAGATAATGTTTTTTCAGAGTTCAATAAATAAGGTCTCAACATTTTTTATTATTACACATAGTTTTGTAAATTTTGATTTTGTTATCATTTTCCTAGGCATTAAAAAAATTGATGTTCGGTGAACCATTTGTTATTGAGTATCTTGGTATTTAAAAAAAGGACGTTGGGCATTTTCTTTATATGGGTATTTAAAAAACTGGTATTGGGTATTTTTGTTGTTGTCAAGTTATGGTTTACGTTTCTACGAAGGCCTAGGGATTGTACCCTAGTCATGCTCTTACCAATTCTTATGTTGGTATTAAAAAAAAACCTTAAATCTTGGGTTAGAAAATTAGCTGTCTTGACAGGGTGTGGTATGATCTTGGATTGTATCCTAGAGTGTGTGGGAAGCTTGTGTTTAGTCATTAAGGTATGTAAACCTGATTAGGGAAATGTATCCTATATAGCATGGGTCTTGCTTTAATACTTCCCATAATGGTTATTAGCAGATCACATTATTATAGTTTGTGGTAACCCAAGATTGCATTCAAGTATGTAACAAACTTGGTTTGTAGTTTAAGTTGTACACTTTTAAGTAACATTCATAAGGTTTAGAAAATCTTGACCACTCTTTAGAATAGCCCATTAAACATGGGTTGTGTTTGAATGCACTACATAATTGATATAACACAACCAATCTACATATCAACCAGAGTTATAAGCTCTTTATTGCAGCAAGAGGTAATCACTCTTGGATCATGCTATCATTACATTGTAACCTGTTAAACTTGAGTCAACCTGAATGCACCCAGTGATGATTGACACCTAATTGTGATGACAATGATTAATTTGTAGATGAATTGTGCTCATATGAGTGCCTCCATTTCTATCACAACATAGCCACATTAAACATGGATCACACATGAAAGCATCTTGTATTTGTTATAGCACAACTGTGCCACATGACCAACAGTTATGGATCACATGTCATACTGATCTTTTGTGTCTAGGTTCCTGAGTAGTTTTGATTGAATTCTTTCCTGTCATTGAGAAAGAACACTTTGAAACACAACCACAAAGTTCTTGGGCAATGTTTTAGTTATTCAATAGTATATATCAATGGTTCGAAAGGAATTTGAAGATGAAGCTTTCTCAATAGCTTTAGTGGACAAAATGATGGATTTTTAGTTTACTCTAGATAACTTGAAAATTATTCCTGAAAGGCACTAGAAAGCGTTCAACACCATCAAAGGAATCAATCTAAGAAATCTTCATTATCTCCAAGTACACTCCAATGCTAGATAGTGATGAAGTGTACGCCATCATGAAGATTTCATGGAGAAGGATGTTGAAGAAGGATAAATCTGCTTTGTATTAGTTTTTAGTATTTACAAGTTTTTGTAGTTAGTTGTTCAAGACAATTTACATGTCATTTGTAAAATTTTAAACACATGTAACAACAATGAAGTCCTCTAATAATTTTGGGTCCTCAAATGTTGAATAAGTCAAAGCAGTTAGAATTTTCCTAGATTAGCTCTTTAGCTCTCATCTATAAATATAAGAGATCTCATTTGTAATTTTTACCTTTAATCTACTGTAAAAAAGTGCTACCCAAATTGAGAATCAACTTTGAGACTTTGAGTTCAAATTGCAAAATCCAATCAATAAAGAAGGCAATTTTGGTTTCAAACTTTGTGTTGAATCAAATTTATATGAATAAGGATGTTCTTATGTCACTCTTATTGATTTCTTTTATGTTGATTAGATAAGTGGTGTTTCTTTATTACGGTTGAAGGACCTTCAAGATAAGTCATATAAACTTTGTGTTATATTGTTTACTTAAGTTGTGTGTGCATTGAAAGCGTTTCTTGGTGGAGGATTATAAAGACTTTGAGCTTATAGTTATTCACTTTGTGTATATGAATCATGTTGGAAACTTGTAGACTTTGTGTTGTAATTTTCAATTACATTCTTGTGGATCATTGGTATTATTAGTTGACAGAATTTATGCTACAACTGGTGATACAGTTACTCTTGGAATCTTTTTGGAGGATAATTTGAAGACTTTGTGTTTGGGATTATTCACTTGGTACATGAACCTTTTTGTGAAGTGAGTTGAAAGGCTTTGTGATCCAACTCACATCATTGGTTAATTCAAAACTCACATTGAAGACAATGAAAAGACTTTGTGCTTTTGTATGTTTTTCGGTTACTTTTATTCATTGGTACTAGCAAGTATCAGTTATTATTTCTCTATCTAGTTGTATTTGATGATATCATTGTTATTTATTTCTCTTATCCTAAAACAAGAGGATATGCTAATAGAGACACCCCCATGGATGATTATAATGTTTATATCTTAATTTGGTTTCTAGTTAATTGTAGTGAGCAATAAGAAGGGAGCCTCCCCTTTTTGAGAGGAGAGATTTATCTCATAATAACTATGGTTGAAATCACTATTTTGTAATCTATAAAAGGGATTACAAAATATTCACCCAACTATTTTATGGGAACTTTTTTGGGGATACAAGCATAGAACTAAAGCCTCACGCTTTTAGGTTAAGCAAACAAGTATTCCAATGTCTTATTGCAAGTTTGTGAGTATCTTTTATTGTTGATTTTTATTTTATTTCAAGGACTACATTTTGGCATGTAGAAGATACACTCGCAGTTCGCAAGGTCAAGTTGATCCATTTTTTGAGTTGTTACAATGCAATAATATTATCCCTTCTCCTCCATGAGCAAGGTTACCATTACATCATACACAAAGTTATCCTCCTTGAATAATTAGATCACTGCTTCCAAGTGAATCTTATAATTTTGTGGGAAATTTACCTATCACACCAGTTCAAGCGACTATTATTAAAGGCACTATGGCTCAACCTCAACCACCTGTTGGACCATGGGGTATTACTTTTGGCCCTTTAAATTTGGCAGCCCCTTTGCACAAACTTCCTAGCATTTCTCACAAGAACATCCCCAAGTTCTATGGTGATGGTAAACAACATGTCCTGATGAACATATTGCTGCTTTCTATATTATATGTGGTGTTCTTGGTGTTGAACATGAGGATGTTTTCCTAAGTTTATTCATTAAGACCTTACAAGGAGTAGCTGTAGAATGGTTTTATACTCTTGCTCCTGGTACTGTTATCAATTGGGCTACTCTCTACACCAAATTTGAAGAACATTTCAAGCATACAAAAGATGCACATGCCTTATTAGCACAACTTACAACTATGAGAAAAGAAGCACATGAACCCATGTGTGAGTTTGTGTCCAAATTTAATAAATTGGTAACAAGGATTCCTGTTGAGGCTAAGCCAACAACTCATAATCTCAAATGTTTCTTCATTTACACACAATTTCTAGAAGTTTCTTGTTGCAGAGTACAGTTCTAGTTGATCTTGAAGTAGCACAATAGTTGGCTACTAGCTTCAAAGTTGATTTTATTCTTGTAGGTAAAATAAGAAAATAAAAATAAAGGCCAAGCATCTTCATCTTCATCTACCAATACAAGCATCGATCCTATGATGCAGAAACTAGCAAATCAATTGCTAGCATTGAAGAAATAGGTTTCTCAAGGTCCATCTAATCCTCCATACAAATATTTTCCAAGGAGAACCTTTCAAAATTCTTCCAACTATTTTGGTAATAGAAACTAGAATAGACTTCCTGCACTACAAGGAAGACTTGCTCTTGAGGCTCCACCCACCAATACAGCCGAAGGTTATTATGAAGCTGAGCAAGATGATTATGCACAACTGAAATATCATATAGAGGAAAATGTCGATCAATTCCAAGATGAGGAAGCAAATCCTATTGGTGACTCAAATATTAGCTACCTACATGTTGAAAATGAATTTGATGAAGAGGATCTTATGATTGATGCTCATGCTGTGTTCACACGTTTGCAAAAAAATTCAACTTGATCAGCTTCAAGTTGACATGAAAAAAGAAAAGGATAGTTCACAACCACCAATGACTATTGCTAAAAGGGAAACTCATTTGCTAGTGCAAATAAAAGATAAAACAATGACAAAGAAAGTAAGTACCACTCATCGTCCTGTATCTTCATCAATACCTTTAAGGACAATACTCCAATTCCAAAGAATAGTGCTCCTATTGTCAAACCTACCAATGAAATTTCCTCGTCCTCTTTGCAAAGTTCCTTCAAAGCCTTTGATATAGCAAAAAAGACTAAGATTCAAATGTTTGCTCGGTTGAATATCTAATAGCTAATTTCCCGACTAGTTTGATAGACTTGTTAAGTTTGTCAAAGGCAAGGGAACCCATCCAAGCCTTGATTCCTCTCCAGATATCCCTATTTTTTCCAAACCTAAGCCTCCTTAGAAAAGCTTAGTTTCTATTCCTTGCCCTTGGAAGGATAGATCTGTTATCCATCTCTTTGCTTGTTAATGGTTATAAGTTGAGCAATTATGTAATTGATTATGTTGCTTCTGACAATGTCATGCTTAGAAAAGTGGCTACCTCTTTGGGTCTTAATCTTACAAAACAATTTTAGTCGTTGCTTTTTGATGGAGAATAAACAATTGCCTTTAATTGAGAAAATAAAGGATGCACAGTTTGCATTAGCCACATTCCCAGAGAAAAAGATTAAAATGACTATCTTGGTGGTTGATGTTCCTACATCCTATGGAATATTGCTAGGATGAAATTTCTGCAAGGATGTGGAGGAAAAAAAAAATGGATTGGTCTAAGGATATAATACCTGTCAAGGGTTTTATGTAGAAGTTGTTTCTAGAAAGGGAAGCAAAGTTTACTGTAACAAAATTTGATGACCCAAAAACTCAGATTCTCTTTGAGTCTTCTAGGATGAGCTTTTATTTTTGCAAACTGATGATGTATCTGAATCCTCAAATAAAGATTCAAGTAAAGAGTAGATAATTAATGGCTCATCTTCTTTAGATAGAGAATCATCTTCAGAAAAAGAATCTTCTTCAAATGGTAAAACTTCTCTGGATGAAGAAGTCATAAATTTTGAAATTACCAATCTAGGTGATCCAAATGATGTTTGGACTATTGAATTTAATGGAAATTGCTCTTCTACTTGATTAGGAGCAAGAATTTTTCTCATATCTCCCGAAGGAAAAATCTCCCCTTTCTCTTTCAAACTGTATGTTTGATAAGACTAATGACACTATAAAATTTGAAGCATTGTTGTTAGGGATTGAGGTTGCATGTAAGAAAGGGATCCAAAACCTTCATACTCAAGGTGATGCTAAGTTAGTGGTTTTTTAGGTGAGGAATTTGTGTCAAACCAAAAATGAAAGGTTGTGGAATTATCATAATCACATTTTGGATCTTGGCATACACATTGTATGATGCATTATGGGATAAAAGGAGAGGACTATTCAAGATTCACCAACTTTTTGGTGAAAATAGTTTCTTTTTCTTTTTTGAGTGTTTTTGTTTTTGTTGCCTAACTCTACACCCAATGGATGGATGAAGGAAATTAGAGATTGGAATACTTCTCCCTTTGATTGTTTCAAAGAATGACTGAAGGAAACTCCCCAGCTAGAGCCAACTGTTATCCTTGAATTCAACATGCTCAATTCATGGGATAACCCTTACAAAACTTATCTGTTTCATAGCCCCACATACTCTAAGAATGCAAAATGAGGTGAATTTCATTGGTCCTCATGCATGGTTTCCTAGCCTTATAAAGTCATTTTGAGAATTAACCTTCGTTGGACCGTTCATCGAAATTTTCCTTTTGGTGCAAGTTATAAAATTTCAATTTGTAGGATTTGGAAAATTACTTGTAGTTGCAGTGTCGAGGTTTTTCTAAGACACTACAAGTCAATTGTAGTGTCAGGGTTTTTCCCTGACCCTACAAGTTAAAGTTGCAAAAATTAAAAAGGTTGTAGTGTTGGTGTTTTTCTCCTACATTGCAAATTTACTTGCAGTGTCGAGGTTTTTATGAGACATTGCAAGTCACTTGCAGTGTCAGGTTTTTTCCTTGACTTCACAAGTCAAAGCTGCAAAAGTTTGCAAGGTTAGGGTTTTTCCCCAACCTTGCAAGTCAAAGTTAATTTTTTTTTAAGGTTGGGGTTTTCCCCCAATCCTACAAACAAATTTTAGTGTCGAGTTTTTTCCCGACCCTGCAAGTTACTTATCCAAACCTCAAGTTGCAATGTCAGGGTTTTTCCTCGACCCTACAAGTCAAATTGTAGTGTTAGAGATTTTCCTCGACATTGCAAGTCAAAATGTAGTGTCGGGGATTTTCCCCAACATTGCTAGTTGAATTGCAAGTTGGGGTTTTTCTCGACCCAACAAGTAATTTAATAAAGATTGACTTGTATAATCATTAAAATTTAACGATTTGACAAGAAACAAAAGTAAAGTTGTAAAATCAACATTTTTTACTGAATTTGCAAAAAAGTAAAGTTCTACCCTCTTTGACTTGCAAGATCGGTAATTTTTGGCAATTTTGCAACAAAGAAAAGTTCTTCCCACTTGCAATGTCATTAATTTTAACGACTTTGCAACTTTTTGCAAAGCATCCACATTCACTTGCAGTTTTTCCATTTTTCAACACTACTACAAATTTTTCTCCATTCCACTTGCAACATCACTAAAATTTATCACATATACACATTTTTGCCAAAATTTTCCCTTTTTGCCAAGATGATCCATTGCGCTCCATTTTTTGCACCCATCACACTCAAGCCCTAGTTTTCGTGCAATCACTCCATTTTTTGCATCTCATCCAAACTTTCCAAGCCCATATAATGACTCAAATTTACATCCAACATACAGTATCTCAAAATTTTTGAGCCATTACATCCGAAATGTAATACCCCATGCAAGAGCTTAGTTTTTCTCCACTTTTGCATTTGAATTTCCAAAGCATATGCAATCACTCAGAATTTTCCCTCTAGTGCATAAATCCCTATTTTTCTCTAACATTGGAAAATACAATTTTTTTGCAGCTACTCTTACATGTCATATCGATCTTTTGTGTCTGGGTTCCTGAGCAGTTTTGATCAAATTCTTGCTTGTCACTAAGCAAGAAAGCTTTGAAACACAACCCGAAAGTTCTTCCCAATGTTTAAGTTATTCAAGAGTATACATCAAAGGTTTGAAAGTAATTTGAAGATGAAGCTTTCTCAATAGCTTCAATGGACAAAATGATGGATTTTTATTATACTTTGGATAATTTGAAAATTGTTCCTAAAAGGCATTGGAAAGTGTTCAACACCATCGAAGGAATCAATCTCAAGAATCCCCACCATCTCCAAGTACACTCCAATTCCAGATAGTGATGAAGTGCATGTAATCATGAAGGTTTCATGGGGAAGGATGTTGAAGAAGGAAAAATCTGCCTTGTATTAGTTTTTAGTATTTAGAAATTTTTGTAGTTAGTAGAAGACAATTTACATGTCATTTTTCATTTATAAAATTGTAAATACATGTAACTTGACAATCAAGTCCTCCAATAATTTTGGACTCCAATGTTGAATAAGTCAAATTAGTTAGACTTTTCCTAGATTAGCTCATTTGTAATTTTTACCTTTAATCTATAGCAACAAAGTGCTACCCAAATTGAGAATCAACTTTGAGACTTTGAGTTCAAATTGCAAAATCAATTCCAATTAATAAAGAAGGAAATTTTGGTATCAAACTTTGTGTTGAATCAAATTTGTATGAATAAGGACATTCTTATGTCATTCTTATTGATTTCTTTTGTGTTGATTGGATAAATGGTGTTTCTTTATTGTGGTTGAAGGACCTTTAATATAATTCATATAAACTTTGTGTTATATTGTTTACTTGAAGTTGTGTGTGTGTTGAAAGCATTTCTTGGTGGAGGATTATAAAGACTTTGAGCTTGTAGTTATTCACTTCGAGTATATGAACTGTGTTGGGAACTTGTAGACTTTGTGCTGCAATTTTCAAGTACATTCTTGTAGATCATTGGTATTATTAGTTGATAGAATTTGTATTACAACTAGTGGCACAATTACTCTAGGAAAATTTTTGGAGGATAATTTGAAGACTTTGTGCTTGGGATTATTCACTTGGTATGTGAATCTTTTTGTGAAGTGCTCGTTGAAATACTTTATGCTCCAACTTGTGTCATTGGTTACTACAGAACTCACATTGAAGATAGCGAAAAGACTTTGTGATTTTGTGTGTTTTCTGGTTACTTTTATTCTCTGGTACTAACAAGTATCAGTTATTATTGCTCTAACTAGTTGTATTTGAGAATATAATTGTTATTTGTTTCTCTTATCTTGAAACAAGAGGATATGCTAAAGGAGACACCCAACATGGATAATTATAATGTATATATCTTAGTTTAGTTTCTAGTTAATTGTAGTGAGCAATAAGAAGGGAGCCTCCCCTTTTTGAGAGGAGAGATTTATCTCATCATAACTATGGCTGAAATCACTATTTTGTAATCTATAAAGGGATTACAAAATATTCACCCAACAGGTATCCCACTTGATCTCATAGTCCTCAATTCCAAGCTCTACTAGAGAATCTATCCCAAAGACTCGCCACATTGCCACTAATCCTTGCTGAGTATCATAAACCACTTTCTCCCCATGAATAGGAAGCTAAAAAATCCTCCATAAATCCTCTAATGTAATGGTCACCTCACTGGTAGGTAGGTGGAATGAACTTATCTATGAGTGCCACCTCTCTTCTGACACTATCAGTAGCCCCCTATTATCCCACACAACAGTCATGAAGGTCACATGGTATAATCCAAGAGCAGTTAATGCATCTCGATCCTCTACAACAAAGTGATCTTGTAGTGAAAATTATGATCCCAGTTGATTCTCTTGTGTATATATTGGTGCAAGTATCACCTACATTCATAAAAAACATATTATGTTAATCTAGAAATCTAACTTAACCTATTTGAGCTATTACATTTTAAAATTTTTTCCAACAATTTCCTAAATTATCCTATCAATCAAATGCATCACACTATCATTCATATGCGTCATACTTCAAAATTATGTTGTAGTTAAATTACAATTTCGTCGTTTTGTCATGCAGTTGCACTGCATTATCATAGTTGTGTCATTTCCACCTATAGTTACATCACAACAACACAATTGCGGTGCAGTTTATATTTACGTGTACGTTATGCATGTGACACACCTCTATAGTGCCGGAAAATGATTGCATTGCGCTTTGTGATTGTAGTGCATGACACCATGGTTGTGAAAAACGTGATAATAGTTGTGGTACACAAACTGCATTACATCTATTTTCCCTTCTTTGATCCCTAAAATATATGCCAAAGCAACAAAATCATAAAGAAATGTTTATATACATACTGCATCCCTTGAGCCCTCCTTGCATCCATATGATCATACTCTGTATCCACAGTGTGTAACGACTAGTATAGGTGACATTGTGATAGAAGCTTCACAACAAATCCTAAACTAGAGCTCCAAATCTCCTAAGGAAAAAGTGCACAAATGACCTATTTTAACCCCCTAGGGTATATTTTTAACCTAATTTGACCTAAGAGGGCCCTACCTTCATAATTGATGATGTCAAGTTTTACCTTTGAGCCTAAATATCGACCCCTAGATCAAATTTTGAGCCTAGTTTTTCATCGACAATTCATTTGTGCCTATCAAATTAGCTTATCGGTAAACTTGCCAATTTTTTGGGAATTTTTCAAAAAAATTTCTATTTTTTTGAGGGGGCATTATCCTATCTCGCGTCTTCCAAAGCATACTAGGGCAAGTTCAGAGCCAATTTTCATGATTATTCTTTGACACAACGCTCAAAATCACATTGTATCAAAGAGGGGCAAAATGTAGACATTGAAAAATGTCGTGAGCTTGCAAGCAACATTTTATCACTAATTTGTCGCTTTCCATACACAATTAAATAATTTTAATTATTTAATTATTCTCTAATGTCATATTCTTCCAATTAATTGAATAATTTTTAATTATTTTATTAATTCACTTTACCTTATTCTTCTTTTGATTAATTTAATTAAATATCAATTTGATTTAAATTACATCACTAATTTATCTTTTTCTATTCATAGTTAAATAAATTATTATTTATTTAATTATTTAATGTCATTTTCCTCTATAATTAAATAAATAAATAAAATTTAATTATATGCAGATTGATAGCTTAGTGGTTTAATTTGATCCTTAAATTATGATTAACTTTCTATGATTAAATAAATAAAGTATTAGGTATTTTATAATTTAGCATGTAGTTATCCTTCATTTAATAGTATCATTTTCTTAATCTAATTTTTAGAAAGCATGGTCCACTTCACATTTTAGATAAAAATCATAAACCTAATCAATTTTCCTATATGTATTAGAAGAGATTCAAAATAATATAATATTGGCAGAAGAAGAAAAAGCCTAGGACCATGCGTGTTTTGCATGGAAGTAAATTCTTTGGAAAAAAATTACATTGGTATAGGATAATCAATTTTAGTGATATGGTTGGAAATTGTATGTAAATCTAAGAACTTTTTTTTTATGGTGATAGGATTTAAATATGTGTTGATATAATATTATATTTCATCTTATATTAAGTTTACTTAGGTAATTAATATTATTCAATTAAGTGAATTAGGAAATAAGAACACATGTCAACTCTCTTGACTAACAATATTAGTTGTCACCTCTACCTTGAATTCAACTCCTTGATTAACAATAGTTAGGTGCCACATCTCCCCCATTAAGAGAAGTTCACTTGACACCTTACTCCTATAATTGAGTCATTCCTCTAGTTTAATGCTCTCCTCTAGAACACTTGCCATTCTAACTTGTACATTCCTAGAGTCTATGTATTAGTCTTTTTTCTTGTTTTACATACTCTTGAATACATATATTGAAACCATATTTTTTTTATTTTTTTTGCATATTTAATTAGTTTCATCTTTCTATTTTGATCTTAGGGTGATTTACAAATACATAATTAAATTGTTAAAAATTATAATATGAAATGGTTATCTTAGATAGAGAAATCATTTTTAGGGAGTAAAGTTCAATTTAGTTATCTAGATTTTCATTCCTACCATGCCCTTCCAAAATAATGGATGTTTCTGATCCTTTGGTATATGAAACACTTTTTTCTATTTTGTTGCATCTTTTGAGTTTGGCTTACAAGCTAGAGTAGGTCTTGTTGCCAGAGGATTCTTGAAATGCCTCTATAATTGTTACATTTCATAAAGCTATTGTGACTGGTAGAGAAGCATCTTGTGCT